>CM036769.1:40742894-41467968 GCA_020796225.1 Arion vulgaris
TCTCCTACCGTTAGACATCACTTTGGAAGTGCAAGCTATATCTCAATACTGCTTTAAAGATATATATATATATATATTTCTCTCCTACCGTTGTACGTTACATAAGTCCTGCAAGCAATTTCTCCACACTGATCTATCCTGTGCAACTCATGTGTTTGTATGAACTATTCAGAGTACTCTTTATTATATTTGTATGTGAACTATTGGGACAGCAGACAGATAAACTATTAAGACAACCAACAACAGCAGACATATAAACTATTAAGACAGCCAACAACAACAGCAGACAGATAAACTATTAAGACAGCCAACAACAGCAGACAGATAAACTATTAAGACAGCCAACAACAGCAGACAGATAAACTATTAAGACAACCAACAACAGCAGACAGATAAACTATTAAGACAACCAACAACAGCAGACATATTGCAGAAAATAATCCTATTGTTATGATTAAATTTGTGCTAATCATCAAATTTCTGAAATAAATATTGCCACTGGCAGATTGCCATAAAACGTAAGCCCCAGGGCAGCAATAATGTTTTTATAAATATTATTTTCAAATTACTTTCACCTCAAGAAAATTGTAGATAACTGGATGCAGCATTTGTGATTTAATTGAGAATATTCCAGAATGAATAGAAATGTCAAAGTGTCAATGATGCCAGTAACAGTCAGTTGTTGTTTCTCTTGGAATCTTGCACGTGCATGTTTGTAACTGGCATTGATTTTTTAATAGGAATAGACTTTGTCAGATGTGTACATTTAGAGTAGGTTTATTGTCAGATGTGTACATATAGAGTAGGTTTATTGTCAGATGTGTACATATAGAGTAGTATTGTGGTGACTGCTGAACTAAAATCATCATCACCATCAAACATGTCAGCGATCTGTGGGAGATAAAGTTGATCAAACATGTCAGCGATCTGTGGGAGATAAAGTTGATCAAACATGTCAGCGATCTGTGGGATATAAAGTTGATCAAACATGTCAGCGATCTGTGGGAGATAAAATTGATCAAATATGTCAGCGATCTGTGGGAGATAAAGTTGATCAAATATGTCAACGATCTGTGGGAGATAAAGTTGATCAAATATGTCAACGATCTGTGGGAGATAAAGTTGATCAAATATGTCAACGATCTGTGGGAGATAAAGTTGATCAAATATGTCAACGATCTGTGGGAGATAAAGTTGATCAAACATGTCAACGATCTGTGGGAAATAAAGTTGATCAAATATGTCAACGATCTGTGGGAGATAAAGTTGATCAAACATGTCAGCGATCTGTGGGAGATAAGTTGATCAAACATGTCAGCGATCTGTGGGAGATAAAGTTGATCAAACATGTCAACGATCTGTGGGAGATAAAGTTGATCAAACATGTCAACGATCTGTGGTAGATAAAGTTGATCAAATATGTCAACGATCTGTGGGAGATAAAGTTGATCAAATATGTCAACGATCTGTGGGAGATAAAGTTGATAAAACATGTCAACGATCTGTGGGAGATAAAGTTGATCAAATATGTCAACGATCTGTGGGAGATAAAGTTGATCAAACATGTCAACGATCTGTGGTAGATAAAGTTGATCAAACATGTCAGCGATCTGTGGGAGATAAAATTGATCAAATATGTCAGCGATCTGTGGGAGATAAGTTGATCAAACATGTCAGCGATCTGTGGGAGATAAGTTGATCAAACATGTCAGCGATCTGTGGGAGATAAAGTTGATCAAACATGTCAGCGATCTGTGGGAGATAAAGTTGATCAAACATATCTGTGGGAGATAAAGTTGATCAAACATGTCAACGATCTGTGGTAGATAAAGTTGATCAAACATGTCAGCGATCTGTGGAGATAAAGTTGATCAAACATGTCAGCGATCTGTGGGAGATAAGTTGATCAAACATGTCAACGATCTGTGGGAGATAAAGTTGATCAAACATGTCAACGATCTGTGGTAGATAAAGTTGATCAAACATGTCAGAGATCTGTGGGAGATAAAGTTGATCAAACATGTCAGAGATCTGTGGGAGATAAAGTTGATCAAACATGTCAACGATCTGTGGGAGATAAAGTTGATCAAACATGTCAGAGATCTGTGGGAGATAAAGTTGATCAAACATGTCAGAGATCTGTGGGAGATAAAGTTGATCAAACATGTCAGAGATCTGTGGGAGATAAAGTTGATCAAACATGTCAACGATCTGTGGGAGATAAAGTTGATCAAACATGTCAGCGATCTGTGGGAGATAAAATTGATCAAATATGTCAGCGATCTGTGGGAGATAAAGTTGATCAAACATGTCAGCGATCTGTGGGAGATAAAGTTGATCAAACATGTCAGCGATCTGTGGGAGATAAAGTTGATCAAACATGTCAGCGATCTGTGGGAGATAAAGTTGATCAAACATGTCAACGATCTGTGGGAAATAAAGTTGATCAAACATGTCAGCGATCTGTGGGAGATAAAGTTGATCAAACATGTCAACGATCTGTGGGAGATAAAGTTGATCAAATATGTCAACGATCTGTGGGAGATAAAGTTGATCAAACATGTCAACGATCTGTGGGAGATAAAGTTGATCAAATATGTCAACGATCTGTGGGAGATAAAGTTGATCAAACATGTCAACGATCTGTGGGAGATAAAGTTGATCAAATATGTCAACGATCTGTGGGAGATAAAGTTGATCAAACATGTCAGCGATCTGTGGGAGATAAGTTGATCAAACATGTCAGCGATCTGTGGGAGATAAGTTGATCAAACATGTCAACGATCTGTGGGAGATAAAGTTGATCAAACATGTCAGCTAAATTATCTTCTGTGGTTTACTTCTTCTTTAGTCATCAATTTTTATTTACTTGTCGGCACTTGCAGATTTTTCTTGTTTATTGATACATATTGAGAGATGCCAGACAATTGCTGCCATCATAAGTCTTGGACACTTTGAGAAGCGATTCTCACAAGAATGTGACAAACGTGTCTTATAAGTGACAAACGTGTCTTATATGTGACAAACGTGTCTTATATGAGACAAACGTGTCTTATATGTGACAAACGTGTCTTATATGTGACAGCCGTGTCAGTTAGTTTGACAGTGACAAGACATCTCATTTTTGTATGAATATTTCTTAGTATGACAGGTCCAAGTTTTTAGAACTTTTTACTTGGGATATGAGATTTTACATTTGTGTAGGGTTTTTCTTCTGCTTCTTCTTCTTCTCTCGTTCGTTCTTCACGGCCAATTTTATCATTCTTTTGTGATATATAATTGATCATTTGACAAGCACGCTTTTTATGTTGTGCGATTATGCGCCCATGGTGACTAGGGCTGCCCACCCGATTTCAGCCAACTGTTTATTTACTAGGGTAGCTTGCCCTAGGGAACGATCCATTCTGTCGTATATTTTGACCCGGATCAACGTCTTTATGATCATTTTTTGCCGTAACCTTTATCTGATCTGAACCATGGTGTTTGGACGTCATCTCACTCTGTGAAGAATGATCGCTGTCCGAAATGTATTGCCCTTAGCCAATGTTTGGGTCAAGCCTTTGTATTATCGGTCTTACTTTTCTATCCACTGTGAGTTTGTTCCTGAGTAGGAGTATGCTCATCCGTTTAGGGTCGTGTGTCGGCACTTGGCAATTTACAAGGATTTACTCTGCATTTTCCCTGTCTCCGGGAAACATTGTACTGAGGCAGCGCACAGATATGTTTGAGGATCGTTTCAACTGGCGCTAGCAACGCAACTGAAATTTTGCGCTCGCCATCATCACTTACCTCAGTTTTTCCAGGGATGGTAGTTGTAAAATGCAACAGTACCTTGCCCGGTTGTTCCAGGGAGGGCAGATTCGTTAGGCACTAAAATGCAACTTTAGAATTTACGATTTGCCAACCTTATCCAGCAAATGTATCTGCGCTAAGCCTTTGATACGGAGTTTGCCGCAATCTTCCGTGGTCGACACGATACGTTACTAGCAGTTGTACTAGTAGTAGTGGTGGTAGTAGTAGTAGCAGTAGTAGTAGTAGTTGTAGTAGTAGTAGTAGTTGTAGTAGTAGTAGTAGTAGTAGTAGTAGAGCAATATCTGTACAAACAATAGATCAATGAATAACTAGTAGAACAATAGCTGGACAGACAGAAAACTTTGATTATACCAACAAGACATATATTCAACAGAAAGTATAATTTACCTTTCAATGTCAGAGATACAATAATGATGAATAATTAACAAATTATGTTGATCGATTCTGTTAAACCAAATATTTTATTCGATCAGTATTGTGCTAATAACACTGGCCAATAACAGCAGCTTCTTCTTCTTCTTTGTCGTCACACTGCTACCGGGTTGTTGCCCAGTGTCGTGGTTTTCTGTTTTTGTCTTGCGCTGTTCTGGTGGCTTGTGTGATTGTTATCTTTGCTCTTTCACAGGATGCTGCCACGCCATCTAACCATCTTTTCCGTGGTCTTCCTCTTGCCTTCTTTCCGATGTTCTGTTGTAGAAGACTCTGTATACTGTGGAGTTTGGATGCATTCTTATTATGGCCAAACCACTT
Source organism: Arion vulgaris (assembly GCA_020796225.1). Classification (NCBI taxonomy): domain Eukaryota; kingdom Metazoa; phylum Mollusca; class Gastropoda; order Stylommatophora; family Arionidae; genus Arion; species Arion vulgaris. Next base: position 40,747,458 of record CM036769.1, read on the forward strand.
CATTCTTTGTTTATCTATATAATTCAAGCACGGTTTTGTGCCAACTTTCTTTCTTATGCTGATGTTGGTGATTCTGTCTTTTCTGTGTTGTTGGTAACTTTTCTCAGGCAACGCATTTCACATGTAGTTATTTTTGTGACTGCGCTTTGCTCAATGTCCATGTTTGGCTCTGGTAACACAAAGTAGGTATAAAAATGCTGTTGATCATTTGTTTCTTAGCTGCCTGTGAAATTTTTGGGTGCCTTAACAATGGGGCTAGCTGGTAGGTTACAGCATTTGCTTTTTGTACTCTAGCCTCTATCTCTCTATCTAGTTTTCCGTCTTCTGTGAATATGCTTCCTAAGTATTTGAATTCTTTCACTTGGTTTATTTTAGTGCCATTGATATGGATGTCTAGATTATTATGTTTTCTTCCATATTCATTATTTCTGTTTTAGTGTTGTTGATTTTCATGTCATGTTTCACACAATTTTTGTTCAAGGTGTCAATATGATGTTGTAGATCTTGTTCATTTTGATGTATCAGGCACTGATCATCTGCAAAAAGCAGTTCATTTATTTCATCATTATCTGAATTGACTCTTGAGTTATTTTATCCATATATGCAATAAAGAGTAGTGGTGAGAGGACACAACCTTGTCTAACACCTGATGTAATGGAGAACCAGTCGGTCATTCCTTCTGTTGTTCTTACTGTACTTTAGCTATCTTGATATAAGGCCATGATATTACCTAATAGTTGTCCCTGGACGCCATATTCTTCAAGGATCTTCCATAGTTTGCACCTGTTTACTCTATCAAATGCCTTTTCTTGGTCTATAAATATAAGCTGTTTACTTTGATTGTATTCAATTGTTTGTTCGCAGATCTGTCTTAGTGTAAATATTGCGTCTGTGCAGCTCTTACCTTTCCTAAACCCAAACTGGCTATTGCTTAACTGGGGCTCTAATATATGTCTATCTCTTCGCTCCAATATTTTTGCAAACATTTTTCCTATATGGCTCAAAAGAGAGATACCCTGTATGTTTCACACTCTCTTTTGTCTCCTTTGTTCTTCCATATTGGGACTATAATAGCTCTCTGCCAGTCATCTGAGCTCTTGTGCCTCCCAGGCTATGTTAAAAATTCTGGTCAGCCATGTTATTGCTGTTGTCTTACACGCAAGTAACATTTCTGTTGTTATACCATCTATCTCTGCTGCCTTCCTTCTTTTGCTTTGATTTAGTGTCATTTCAACTTCGGATTCTAAGATATTCAATTGTTGGTATTTTCCATGTTTCAATTGAAATGTTTCTAACAGCAGCTAATGAGTGGAAAATTATAGCGACAGACATGAGGTGTCTTAGAAGAGACAAAATTAGAAGTGAAGAAATCAGAAGAAGACTGGATATGAAACCAGTCATGTAATTCATAAAAGAACAACAGATTAAATGGTTTGGACATCTGACAAGAATGCCCTGGTATCGCCTACCACAGAGAGCCACATAGAAAAGTACAATGAGTACAAATCAAGAGGAAGACCACAAAAGTTGGAGCGACGGCATCAAGAACAGCCTTACGAAAATGAATATTATCTTACAAAGTGCCTTACAACAAGCACACACAAGGTCACTACCCCCATCCCTTCCTAACACTTCTATAAAGAAGTAAATGGTGGAAGAGAAGAAGAAAAGAAGAACTTGTATTGTGATAAATCTATCCAAATGCTATCTGAAGTGTGTCTATAAAAGTGCATGTTCAGTTAGAACTGAACTATTCAACCGATGTTTAATGTGTCCTCAAATCTAGACTCTAATCGGAAGCCTTCATGTTTGCTCTCCATTTTACAAATGCTTTAAAGTTCAAATGATGATTTTTTTCTCAATCAACCTTTATGTTTGATGTCTAGCAACGCTTTGCATTATGCAACTGAGTATGTGTGTGTCATTTTGGATATTTTGTAATAATATGTGCTAGCTTGTGTGTGCGAGCTTGTGTGTGCGAGCTTGTGTGTGTGCGAGCTTGTGTGTGCGAGCTTGTGTGTGCATTCATGTGGGTGTACTTACGTGAAAACAACTGACATTAGAAACGTTAACCAGTACCTGTGATTTCATGAATATTATAGTTCAGTTATTTACCTGTGCATGGAGCACACAGGTAAGTAATTATTCATATTTACCTGTTTAGGTGAACTGACAGGTAAGTAGTGATTAACTAAGCAAGTAAATGATTACTTTCATCTCTTTGTCAAGTAATGCATCGTCATCATCATCATCCTCAAATAGTTCGTCCTGCGCAGAAATTTGTCACCCTAGCAGTCTTTTGCAATTTCTCTCTCTCTCTCATATACCAGACGTCTATGTAGCTGTCAGATTCAAATCATCAGTAACATCCTGACCCCATCTTTTCCGTGAGCTTCCTCTTTGCCGGTATGCCTCCTTCCATAATGGTCTTCTCCAATTCTTCGTGTTTTTTACATGTCCACAATATTTTAATTTTCTCATTCTTATTTATAACATTCATCGGGATGTTTCCAGCATATACGAGGTTAAACAGACAAGGCGACAGAAATGTTTCCAGCCAATACGAGGTTAAACAGACAAGGCGACAGAAATGTTTCCAGCATATACGAGGGTAAACAGACAAGACGACAGAAATGTTTCCAGCATATACGAGGTTAAACAGACAAGGCGACAGAAATGTTTCCAGCATATACGAGGTTAAACAGACAAGGCGACAGAAATGTTTCCAGCATATACGAGGTTAAACAGACAAGGCGACAGAAATGTTTCCAGCATATAGAGTTAAACAGACAAGGCGACAGAAATGTTTCCAGCATATACGAGGTTAAACAGACAAGGCGACAGAAATGTTTCCAGCATATACGAGGTTAAACAGACAAGGCGACAGAAATGTTTCCAGCATATACGAGGTTAAACAGACAAGGCGACAGAAATGTTTCCAGCATATACGAGGTTAAACAGACAAGGCGACAGAAATGTTTCCAGCATATACGAGGTTAAACAGACAAGGCGACAGAAATCAACATTGTCTGACTGTCTGTAACAAAAATGTAATACGTAAAGATGTGAATACATGATCGATGAATTCAGAGTACTTCATCAGAGTACTTCATCAGAGTACTTCATCAGAGTACTTCATCAGAGTACTTCATCAGAGTACTTCATCAGAGTACTTCATCAGAGTACTTCATCAGAGTATTTCATCAGAGTACTTCATCAGAGTACTTCATCAGAGTACTTCATCAGAGTACTTCATCAGAGTACTTCATCAGAGTACTTCATCAGAGTACTTCATCAGAGTATTTCATCAGAGTACTTCATCAGAGTACTTCATCAGAGTACTTCATCAGAGTACTTCATCAGAGTACTTCATCAGAGTACTTCATGTATGGATTGAGAGAAGGATAGATAGATTAGTTGAGTGAGTACATGATTTATGGATTGAAAGAAGGAGAGAGAGAGAGAGAGATTAGTTCTATGTGTACATCAAATCATTGATTGCTCTGACATAATAGCCGTCCATCGCAAGCGATGATGACAACAATCTCAGACGTGTACTGTTGCACCTCTCTGGTGTGTGCGGAGGTGACTGTAGAGTCCAATCCTAGAACAGAATCCCCGACCACAGGTGGGGCATACATGATCAAGGTTAGACATGTGCGTGTTCTGTGCTCTGTCTTTTCGCGCTGCTCGTTTTCTCTGTGACTCAACAATACGATGATTCTCAGCTATTCGGGTTCCTCTTTGTTGTTACAGCGCCACATTTGGCGATCTTGCGCAAGGGATTCCCAGCACGTATTGTCTATATCGAAGCATTTCAGAGACACTTTAAGAGTGTCTTTAAAGCGTTTTCTGTCCACCAGCTAAACGTCTGCCCCCTTCAAGCTCGCCATACATCAACTGTTTTGGGATGCGTTTATCAGGCATTCGAGCAACGTGACCGACCCATCTCAGTTGGGCCTTCTGCAACAGGGTGTTGACGCTTGGGACCTTTGCTCTGTGGGACTTCGCTGTCTGGAATTTTGTCCTGCCAGTTTATTTTTAGTATTCTGCGTAGACAGCTTGTGTGGAAATGGTTTAATTTTCTTGCGTGTCTGCTATACACTGTCCATGTCTCGCTTGCGTACAGCAGCGTTGTTAGCACTATGGCCTGGTAAACTTTCAGCTTTGTGACTATGCTTATCCCCTTCCGTTCCCACACAGTGACACGTAACCTTCCGAACGCAGCACTGGCTTTGGATATCCTATTGTGGACCTCAGAATCTATGTTTGCCGATCTGGATAGGAGGCTGCCAAGATAAGCAAAGTTGTCCGTTGACTGGAGACGCTGGTGTTTAATGTTGATGATTGGATCGTAATACTGTTCTCTAGGGGCGGCTGGAACATGACCTCTGTTTTTTGGTGTTAATGGTGAGGCCAAACCTATCACAGGCCATTGAGAACTTGTCCATGTAAGTCTGCATTTCTTCCTCAGAGTTGGTAGCGAGGCACAGTCGTCAGCAAACAACAGGTTGGAGATAGTTGATTCTTTTACCTTGGTGGAGGATTTTAACCTCCGAAGATTGAAATCATTGATTACTCTGACATAGTCATCCGACATGTGTATATATGTTTGATCTCATAGACTGAACTTTTGTAAACATTGATTATTGACAAACATGTCTCAAATATTCTATTCGCCAAGCCAAAGCTTCTGACACCACTTTAATGTACAATATACAAGGACTAACATTATTTGTTTGTCATCTATTTATTTGTAAGGGGATATATGTGGCTAAGTGGTTAAGCCCTTTGCTTTGCGAGTCGAACGTCGTGGGTTCGAATCCGGATAGCGCCGTTCTGTTCACGAGTGAAGTTTTTTTTAGAGACCCCTAGGATTGTTTCTGGAGCTACGGAGTCCGTGCTTTGCGCAATACTCTCGGCAGGTGGCATGCCATTTCTGCGGAGAGGACCGAGCCATGTGGTTAAAACCCGGTACAATGAAGTCCATCCTTCGGCTTTAAAATCCTTTTAAAATCCTTTAAGCTTTTATTTGAAATACTTGGAACTTTATTTGTCGTCTCAATATTAACTGATCAATCATTTTAGTTGTTGCTGTTGTTGTTGTCAGTGTTGTTGGTTCATTTGAAAAGTTATACAATTTTTGTGTGATGTCTGTCCAAACAAAACATCAGAAATGATGGAAATGTCTAGCCTAAAATGGCAAGAATCATTTGAAAGAAGAATGTATCTTCCTTTTATCTTGCCAAAACAAAAAATGTCAAGTTTCCCTTCTCTTGTCTAGATATAGTCTAGTTGATATAGTCTAGTCGATATAGTCTAGTCGATATAGTCACAGTCTAGTCTGTGGTCGCCATTTCTTTCTGGAAAATTGGAAAAATGATTGAGATTTGGAAAAAGCAATCATGTTTTCTTAAATTTAAATTGTTACTAAAACTACCGTCCACATTGTTACAAAGTTTTCATGTTGCTAAAACTACCGTCTACATTGTTACAAGGTTTTCATGTTACTAAAACTACCGTCCACATTGTTAGAAGGTTTTCATGTTACTAAAACTTCCGTCCACATTGTTACAAAGTTTTCATGTTACTAAAACTTCCGTCCACATTGTTACAAAGTTTTCATGTTACTAAAACTTCCGTCCACATTGTTAGAAGGTTTTCATGTTACTAAAACTTTCGACTACATTGTTACAGTTTTTCATGTTACTACAACTACCGTCTACATTGTTACACGGTTCTCATGTTACTAAAATTCCCGTGCACATTGTGAGAATGTTTATTTATAAACGAAATTGCTAGTTGGCATGTTGCTTCGTTACTGTCAGGTATGCGTATTTGAACTAAATGACACACGTTCATGTTAAAAACTGTCACTCCTGATGAAAGCCTGGGACTGACACTGACATCATTAGAGCTGGGATTTTTTTTGTCATGCATTAAATCTAGCCATGTTCTCCAATATCTATAAATAGCCTGCACGTGCGTACTGTGTGAGCACTCTGCCACGAGCAGAGATAATTATAGCCATTATTGTATTCCCGAAACTAGAACACTAGGAAAATAGACATGCGCACTGCACACAAGGTTAGATAACCGTTACAAACTTGCACACACACACACACACACGTCAGTTATAATCTTCATTCCTCTCCCCTCCCTTCTCCTCGCTATAAATATCTTCATCTTTATCTCCATATTTATGCTTCTTATACCTCGACTATCTATCTCTAAATCTAGTTCTTTTTGATGACATTGTTTTATTCACATTCACCACTACTTTATTATTTCTTTGTTCATCTTCATATCTCATTGTTCAACAGATCATGACTAACTTCTGTATTAGTGTAACGATTACTATAGAATGGCGATCACGTCTCTCCTTCACCTATTCATCATAATCTTGTTTATTTATATTGTTTAAATTATGGTAGACGTCATTGATAGACATCATTGATAGACGTGCCCTAGAAATGATTTTATCAGAACTTAGACTCCTCCTCCCCTTCCACCCTCACCCTTCCCTCCTCTCCCCACCTCCTTAGAAACAAATTATGTTTGTGATGGTTGCTTCACGCATCTCTGCTGCGCCGTAGCTGATCTGCTAACTTAATTATTTAGTGTCATGATTTGTGTTCGTGCAACTTGTACCAAAGTTGCTTTCCTCATATCCCTTGCCGATCTCTATCCACTTTTTAACTATCTACTTTAAACGATATTTTCTCTTGTAAAGTTGATAGATTAAACGATATTTTCTCTGCTAAAGTTGATAGATAAACGATATTTCTCTTAAAGTTGATAGATAAACGATATTTTCTCTTGCTAAAGTTGATAGATTAAACGATATTTTCTTCTAAGTTGATAGCTAAACGATATTTTCTTGTTAAAGTATAGACTAAACGATATTTTCTCTTGCTAAAGTTGATAGATTAAACATATTTTTTTGTTAAGTTATAGACTAAACGATATTTTCTCTGCTAAGTTGATAGATTAAACGATATTTTCTTGTAAAGTTAATAGACTAAACGATATTTTCTCTTGCTAAAGTTGATAGATTAAACGATATTTTCTCTTGCTAAAGTTGATAGACTAAACGATATTTTCTCTGGCTAAAGTTGATAGATTAAACGATATTTTCTCTTGCTAAAGTTAATAGACTAAACGATATTTTCTCTTGCTAAAGTTGATAGATTAAACGATATTTTCTCTTGCTAAAGTTAATAGACTAAACGATATTTTCTCTGGCTAAAGTTGATAGATTAAACGAATATTTTCTCTTGTAAAGTTATAGACTAAACGATATTTTCTTTGCTAAAGTTGATGATCAAACGATATTTCTTGCTAAAGTTATAGATTAAACATATTTTCTTTAAAGTTGATAGATTAAACGATATTTCCTTGACAATTATCAGATAAACGATATTTTAAAATGAATCTAAAATTATGAACGGCTCGAGGCGAAAAAAAAATAGTAGAAAATCAATTTCCCGACACTTTCTATTTAAAGATGACATTTAATCAATTCTCTTCTGTCTTTTTGTGTGTTGAGAATTTTCTTTTGGGATGGTAGTGTCTGTATTTTATTTTAACTTTTGCAACTTAGTTTCATTGTGTTTCCACAATTGAGTTTCCAGCTGTTGTACAAGTTTCTTGTTTATAATGATTTGATTTCTTTGCTGTTCAGTTAGACTAAAAACTAAACTTATACTTTATGTTTATTGATATTTACTGAGCACTTTGCCATTATAACATCACTTGGAAATGTCTCTTTCTCTCATAGGTCACATGTTTCACCTACATATCTGGCATACTCACATCATCAGGTACATCCTGAATCCATCATCTCATTGGTCTTCCTGTTCTCCTCTTGTTCTACCAGGATGTCTCCTTCCATCATGATCTTCTCCAACCCTTCATGTCTTTTTATATGTCCAAAATACATCAATTTTTCTTATTTGTAGCATCAGCCAGTTTACTTTGAATTTAAGTTAGTTCTGGATAAATCTATTTGTTCTCTTCTCTGTTATTCAAAAGCATATATATGTTTTTCCACTGTCTTGTTAAATGTCCATGCTTGTCACCCATACGTTGACACTAGAATATGAATGCTCTTAGTATTCTGATCTTTTTAATATTCTAATACTATGTACAGAGAGGACGATCTATGGAGACCCTGAAACAAACAAACTGAGAGAGGCAAGAAATATCGGTCTCAGTTCCATGGAGAAGATTGAGCGAGTTGATCAGGCTAGAGCAGTGTGGAGAAATTACTTGCAGACATTATATAATGTATAACGGTACGAGAGGAATTATTATTATTTATTATTAATACTATGTAGGAGATGGTAATAGTTCTGGTCTAAAGCAAGGTAACAGTTTGAAGAAGTTAGTTGAAGATATCTGCTCATCATGACTTGTACAACTAAACGTATGTCGGGTCTGAGTTGAAGATCTCTGCTCCACATGTACTTGTACAACTAAACGTATGTCGGGTCTGATTTGAAGCCACCATTGTGATTAATTATTGATTTCAAAACGGTTGAAATAATTCAAAAATGGCCGTCAATATCGTGCTGTAACGACGTGTCTATATCCAATATTATTGTCACGTGTAAGCACTGAAATAGATGTCTCTAATGCTCTCATTAACAATAACTATCATCATGATTCTCTCTGCCCCTGCCTTCCCCTTGCCCCCTGCCCCAGTCTCACTGTGCTGGTAAGTATTATTGAATAGTGTGGCATGACAATCTGTTTTCATGTTTGAACAGAAAGACGTGGATATCAGGTCAACGTAAGGTATTCATACCCAACTCTCTCCACCCCCATAGACATGATGATATCCATATTCTGATCTCTTGTCAATATTGTGCTACCAAAGTATTAAATACAAGTACATGTATAGAAGTAAAACTTATCTAATCTACAGCAGTGTTGTCGCGTACGTCTGCATTATACATGCTTGTCAACTGACAGTTATAATCAACCTGGTGTTTTTTCCTTCCTTTTATTTGTGATTATAAAAATTATTTCCTTCTTATTTGTAAATGTCGAAATGCAAGTGAGAAGAAAAATGTTGAAGATCGATTTCTGCTTGCTCTCTAAACGCATGCGATAAATATATGATTTTGTGAAACTTGAAACTTGTCAGACACACTCGTTGTTGTACGCCTACTGTTGTATTATATTGTTGTACGTCTGCTGTTGTAGTATATTGTTGTACGCCTGCTGTTGTAGTATTTTGTTGTACGTCTGCTGTTGTAGTATATTGTTCTACCCCTATTGTTGTATTTTGTTGTACCCCTGCTGTTCTATATGTAGCCATCATGTTCTAAGTGTAGTCACAATGTTCAAAGTGTAGCCACCACGTTCTAAATGTAGCCATCATGTTTTAAGTGTAGCAATCATGTTCTAAATGGAGCCATCATGTTCTTAGCGTAGTCACCATGTTCATTGTGTAGCCATCATGTTCTAAGTGTAGCAATCATTTTATCAATGTAGCCATCATGTTTTAAATGTAACCATCATGTTCTAAGTGTGGACAGCATGTTCTAAACGTAGCCATCATGTTCTAAGTGTGGCCAGCATGTTCTAAACGTAGTCATCATGTTCTTAGTGTGGCCGGCATGTTCTAAACGTAGTCATCATGTTCTTAGTGTGGCCAGCATGTTCTAAACGTAGTCATCATGTTCTTAGTGTGGCCGGCATGTTCTAAACGTAGCCATCATGTTCTAAGTGTAGCCATCATGTTCTAAGTGTGGCCATCATGTTCTAAACGTAACCATCATGTTCTAAGTGTAGCCAGCATGTTCTAAATGTAGCCACATATTCTAAATTTAGCCACCGTGTCCTAAATATATCCATCATGTTCTAAGTGTATCCATCATGTTCTAAGTGCAACCATATAGTTCTAAATGTAGCCATCATGTTCTAAATGTCCTGGTCTGTTGTAGTTTTAGCTAGCGACACATCTAACTAAGTTTGTCACGGCTCCATGTGATGGTTTATGTTGTTGATACCAAAAGAGTTCTGATGTCATTTGTTAATCGTGAGAAAGACAGCGATACTGATGGTTAACGCTCATGATAGTGATAGAGTTGGTACCTAAATGCACCGGATCTACTTTTTCTTCGTCGGCACTTCACCACTTGTTGAACCTTTTACACATCCGATTTCAGCTTGATTTTGTTTCGGATTCGCCTGCAGAAGTCGCGAGCCAAAATAAAGACGAAATATCTGACCAAGCGAGTCCATTCTATTCCTTTTCTTTATATCCATTTATAAAACTTGCCTTTTTCTTTTATCAAAAAAGGGTGGAGACTGCAGTAAAACTTGGAAAAATAGGTAACACGTAAAAACAAAGTACTACAGTTTTACAAAATACATAAACAGGGATTGCTGTTTATCGTCACTGTTTATGTATTTTGTAAAACTGTAGTACTTTGTTTTACGTGTTTACCTTTTCTTTGTATGTTTTCGTCTATGGGGCCCAGAGAAGATAATTTTGTAGGGAATGGTGCCTGGAAGAAGAATGAGAGGAAGACCTAGAAGACGATGAGTGCAAGATGTCATTGACGATCTGAGAATAACTACTGATGACGCCGGTCAACCTGCACAGAGCAGAGAGTTTTTCAGGACTGATGTCATGGGAGCCAAGTTCCGGAAGGCACAAGCTACTTGATGATGATGATGATGATGTCTTTGGCTGATGCACTTTTAATAAATAGGTTTGTGTAGATGATTTTTGTGTTTCATGTTCCGTACACGAGTCCCCATCTTTAGCTTTCTATCTTACCTTGTTTCATGTTCCGTACACGAGTCCCCATCTTTAGCTTTCTATCTTACCTTGTTTCATGTTCCGTACACGAGTCCCCATCTTTAGCTTTCTATCTTACCTTGTTTTATGTTCCGTACACGAGTCCCCATCTTTAGCTTTCTATCTTACCTTGTTTCATGTTCGCACACTGAGTCCCCATCTTTAGCTTTCTATCTACCTTGTTTCATGTTCCGTACACGAGTCCCCATCTTTAGCTTTCTATCTTACCTTGTTTCATGTTCCGTACACGAGTCCCCATCTTTAGCTTTCTATCTTACCTTGTTTTATGTTCCGTACACGAGTCCCCATCTTTAGCTTTCTATCTTACCTTGTTTTATGAGCCTAGAGAATGTGTTATTACCGAAACATTCGTTTAGTCTTTTGTTAACATTACTTAATGTCTTCTTTAAGAGGTAGTTCATGTTCTTGTTCAATGTTCACCACATACGACACAATGTTCACTTCATACGGCACAATGTTCTCTTCAAAAGGCAAAATGTTCACTTCATAAGGCAAAATGTTCACTTCATACGGCACAATGTTCTCTTCAAAAGGCAAAATGTTCACTTCATAAGGCAAAATGTTCACCTCATAAAACAAAATGTTCACTTCATAAAAACAAAATGTTCACTTCATAAAACAAAATGTTCACTTCATAAAACAAAAGGCTCACTTCATAAAACAAAATGTTCACTTCATAAACAAAATGTTCACGTCATAAAACAAAAATGTTCACTTCATAAAACAAACTGTTCACTTCATAAAATGAAATGTTCACTTCATAAAAACAAAATGTTCACTTCATAAAATAAAATGTTCACTTCATAAGGCACAATGTTTACTTCATAAGACACAATTTTCTCTTAATATAACACACTATATTTCCTGACCGAATTTAAATTCGACAAAATCGGAATCAATGATATATGTGCACGATCAATCCTTACAGATAGTTCAGTGTGGGTAAGTGTGTGTATGTGTGGGTGTCATACAAATATAGCATCAGCCATAGATCGATTGCTTGGTCTATCTAAATCGCCATCAGCATCGATTCATCACAAACTATATTCTGACGGTGAGCTGCGTCTGTTACATTTTGTTGGACTTTGATTAGTGTTGTTTTTGTGTGTACATTACATGTTATCATCTGTTGTGTTGATGTGTGTACATTGCATGTTATCATGTGTTGTGTTGATGTATGTACATTGCATGTTATCATGTGTTGTGTTGATGTGTGTACATTGCATGTTATCATGTGTTGTGTTGATGTCTGTACATTGCATGTTATCAAATGTTGTGTTGATGGAATAGATATTTTCTCAGTAAGAGCAAAGACAAAATGATCAGTTATTGGTTACTGCTACATCTCAGGTTACTGTGATATCTACATCTCAGGTTATTGTGATAGCAGAGTCCGCTAAAGTATTCATCAAGTCAACGTTCTCTTGGTCAACACAGTTTTCTCATTTAGTCAACAAACTTTAGAAACTATTTGTTTAAGTCTCAGAGTAGTAGCTCAGTGTTTAGTTATAAAGTAGTAGTAGCTCAATGTTTAGTTATAAAGTAGTAGTAGCTCAATGTTTAGTTATAAAGTAGTAGTAGCTCAATGTTTAGTTATAGAGTACTAGTAGTAGCTCAATGTTTTTATGGACGAGCAATGTTAGTTTTATCATGGGACGGTAGACAATGTTTAGTTTTATCATGGGACAGTAGAGAGTGTTTAAATTTTGTCCCTATATCCAAAGTATTATCTTGACATCAAGATACAATAATGCATTGCTTCCAAGACTAGTCAAGAATACATAGAATAGTATTTCCTTGTTGATATGATGTATAAAAGTAACATTTTGACAGCGACAAAGTAGCCATTTATTTAATGAATATTATTGCAACAAGGATACGATTGTTTCTGTATGCGATATACAAGTGCAATATCCAGATACACAAGGGATGATACCCAGATATACGAAGGATAATTGCTATTGACGTAGCTAGGTTTCTGATGAGATCCTCAAACCGACATTATAGATGATTCAAATAGGAACTTGTACTGTTGTCAATACGTAAGTTATTTGTTATGTTTGTGCGTGTGCGAGCATGTGTGTGTGTGCGTGTGTGCGAGCCAGCGTGCGTGCGTGTTTGTGTGTGTATCTGTGTGTGCGCTCGTGTTTATCTGTGTGTGCGCTCGTGTGTGTGTTCGGTTGTGTGTGTGTGTGTGTGTCTGTGTGCGGTAACGAGGGAATCTGTGTGGGTGTTGGATCGTATAGTGTGGGTTTTAATGATGTACAAAACGATTGCATGTGTTTATAAATATTTCTCTGTACTTAATTACTTGTTATGTATGTATGTATCTGTGTTATGTCTGTATGTATCTGTGTTATGTCTGTATGTATCTGTGTTATGTCTGTATGTATCTGTGTTATATCTGTATGTATCTGTTATCTGTGTTATGTCTATGTATTGTAGTCTGTATCTATGTTAGTCGTACGTATCTGTGTTATGTCTGTATGTATCTGTGTTATGTCTGTATGTATCTGTGTTATGTCTGTATGTATCTGTGTTATGTCTGTATGTATCTGTGTTATGTCTGTATGTATCTGTGTTATGTCTGTATGTATCTGTGTTATGTCTGTATGTATCTGTGTTATGTCTGTATGTATCTGTGTTATGTCTGTTGTATCTGTATTTCTGTGTTATGTCTGTATGTATCTGTTATGTCTGTGTTATGTCTGTATGTATCTGTGTTATGTCTGTTCGTATCTGTGTTATGTATGTACATATCTGTGTTATGTCTATGTTATGTCTGTATATCTGTGTATTCTGTACATATCTGTGTTATGTCTGTATGTATTGCTGTGTATGTATGTATGTATCTGTGTTATGTCTGTTCGTATCTGTGTTATGTCTGTACATATCTGTGTTATGTCTGTATGTATCTGTGTTATGTCTGTATGTATATGTGTTATGTCTGTATGTATCTGTGTTATGTCTGTACTATCTGTGTTATGTCTGTATTATATCTGTACATATCGTGTTATATTTGTATATCTGTGTTATGTCTGTACATATCTGTGTTATATCTGTGTTATGTCTGTACATGTCTGTGTATTGTTATGTACATATCTGTGTTATGTCTGTACATATCTGTGTTATGTCTGTACATATCTGTGTTATGTCTGTACATATCTGTGTTATGTCTGTCATATCGTGTTATTCTGTTATGTGTATGTTATGTTATGTCTGTATTATTATGTGTTATGTCTGTACATATCTGTTATATCTGTACATATTTTGTTATGTCTGTGTTATGTCATGTTATGTATGTACATATCTGTGTTATCTCTGTACATATCTGTGTTATGTCTGTACATATCTGTGTTATGTCTGTGTTATGTCTATGTTATGTCTGTACATATTTGTGTTATGTCTGTGTTATGTCTGTGTTATCTCTGTACATATCTGTGTTATGTATGTACATATCTGTGTTATATCTGTACATATCTGTGTTATGTCGGTATGTCTATGTTATGTCTGTACATATTTGTGTTATGTCTGTACATATCTGTGTTATATCTGTACATATCTGTGTTATGTCTGTGTTATGTCTATGTTATGTCTGTACATATTTGTGTTATGTCTGTACATATCTGTGTTATATCTGTACGTATCTGTGTTATGTATGTACGTATCTGTGTTATGTATGTACGTATCTGTATTAAGACATGTTTCCTGCTGGGAAAAAACGGACGCAAAACTAGAAACTATTTCCTTTAAACACACACCCGCATACACACCCACACCCGCACAATAAAATGAATGACAGAAAGAAAAGATTATATGAGATTCATGAACTTACTTCACAAATCTTGGAGTTACCTGTTGACCTTCTTCTTGTACTTATCTCACTTAATCATTAATCATGTCTACATAATTGAATGTTATCAGTTATCAGTTATATGAGGACTATCATCATAGCACTCCGGAGGGGCTCCGATCTCCGCCTCAGCAAATCCAGCAGCGTCCAGCGACCCAACACGCCAGTTCGATGTTGATTAATCCATCTCTTTGCATATTTTGTATGTCGTTCTTTTCCGGCTGCACCAATATTAACACCCATCTCTCTCAATCTGGTCAGCGAGTGGAATTCACAGCCCTGAAACTCTTCTATTTGGAAAGACTCTCTCAATGCGTGAAGAATGTCATTTCGATCCATGGCAGCTCCTCTGATATTGTAGCCAAGCCAGCCAATCTATCACCTCGTTCATTACCACTAACCCCTGCAATTCAATGTATGTTTTCTCAGAGTATGCCCAACATATCTCCATCTTCTCTTTTTAAACAGTCATTACTAGCGGTTGACCCGACATTTCTCTAACTTCATCAGTTCTTCTGAATTCGTCCCATTTTATGTTCATTATTTTTCACAGATAACTATTTTCAAATGCCTTCAACTGACTTATTCGTTATATGCTAAGTATACATTACTTTAATGAGTTCCACTTTGGTAACTGTTTGGTACGTTCATTATTTGTTGTTTATTTCATTGAATATTAACTGATTTATTTGAATGTTTATCAAGACAATTTATGCACTTTGTTAACACTAAGCTAGACTCACCTGGAACTCTTGTGTAACAGCTAGACTCGCAACTCTTGTGTAACAGCTAGACTCGCAACTCTTGTGTAACAGCTAGACTCGCAACTCTTGTGTAACAGCTAGACTCGCAACTCTTGTGTAACAGCTAGACTACTCAAGCAACTCTTGTGTAACTAGCTAGACTCGCAACTCTTGTGTAACACTAAGCTAGACTCGCAACTCATGTGTAACACTGAGCTAAACTGCAACTCATGTGTAACGAATATTTGTCATGAATAAATCTACCTGACTCCATCATAAACAATACTCTGATCAATATTTGACAAAGACACACCCCTGGCTACATGCAAGGTTAATCTCGTGTAACAACATCAACATATACGTTTACTAATACAATTATTTCCTCTCTTATTGATTCATCCAATCGATGTGTGTCTGGCAGGTTAAATCTATTCATTCATTAATTGTTGAATTCAACATTCATACAGTAACTAAATGTTTGTGATTGATTGATTGATTGACTGATATATTGATTGATTGACTGATTATTGAATGATAGATTGATTGATTGACTGATTGATAGATTGAATGATAGATTGATTGATTGATTGATTGAATGATAATTTTTGATTGACTGATTAATTGACTGATAGAGTGATTGATTGACTGATTGATAGATTGATTGATTGACTTATTAATTGATTGATTGATTGATTGAGATTTGATGCCCAATCCTAGTTTCTATTGTTCACGTCTAAAGCGAAAATCATTATTGACAAGTAAAATCGATAAATCGATAATTATCTAGAAATATTACCAGCGCAATTAGAAATATTACATTTCTGTCATGTTGCAGTTGTGATAGGTCTGTTATGTTGCAGTTGTAATATGTCTGTTATGTTGCAGTTGTGATAGGTATGTCATGTTGCAGTTGTGATAAGTCTGTCATGTAACAATTCTTGTAAATATGTAATGTTACAATTGTGATAAATATGTAGATCAAGTGTGGTGATGACATTGTTACAGCTATGGTTAAAATTGACGTTCCTGCATTCAGAACGTTCTCAGAGATGGTCAGCGCATTTCAGATTGTCGAGATTATCTGCGACAGATCACCATCTCAGTAATTCCTACGGCGATTCCGAAGTGTTACTTCGCTATGGACTTTTGTATACTCCTTTTTAACTAAATGTACTCGAGAAGTCTGCCTTACGGATTTGAACCGTGTACACATGGTGTTTAAAACTAACATACTAGCCACTGCGCTACTCCGTCTGAGCTTCGTTATACATGATTTGATTGTCATACAACTAACATATACTTTAGTTACTTCAAAACAACAACATCGATCATGACTATGAAGATCATTGCTGCTACCAGGGCTGTCTCGTAGATGTGTGTACAATAGAACACTCTGGTAGATGGATGTATAATAGAACACTCTGGTAGATGGATGTACAATAGAACACTCTGGTAGATGGATGTACAATAGAACACTCTGGTAGATGGATGTACAATAGAACACTCTGATAGATGGATGTACAATAAAACACTCTGATAGATGGATGTACAATAGAACACTCTGGTAGATGGATGTACAATAGAACACTCTGATAGATGGATGTACAATAGAACACTCTGGTAGATGGATGTATAATAGAACACTCTGGTAGATGGATGTACAATAGAACACTCTGATAGATGGATGTACAATAGAACACTCTGATAGATGGATGTACAATAGAACACTCTGGTAGATGGATGTACAATAGAACACTCTGATAGATGGATGTACAATAGAACACTCTGATAGATGGATGTACAATAGAACACTCTGGTAGATGGGTTACAATAGACACTTGGAGATGGATGTACAATAGACATCTGATAGATGGATGTACAATAGAACACTCTGATAGATGGATGTACAATAGAACACTCTGGTAGATGGGTGTACAATAGGACACTCTGGTAGATGGATGTACAATAGAACACTCTGATAGATGGATGTACAATAGAACACTCGTGCAGTTATCATAGCAGACTCCATGAATATACTTCAAAGGATTGAGTTTGGAAGTCTGCGTGCTGAACTGGACAACATTCGACGAGCACATCTCAAGACCTTGACTCGGATATACACACCTGGATATGTTGTAGTACAGGACAACAAACGGACTGACTGACAAATAATGCCCAAACTCAGAATGACAAAAATATGAACAAAGCTAATGTCATTAAATAAGTAAGCACTGATTTATTTGATATGGGAGAGTCTCAGACACTGGAACGAATGAGAGAGATAGAAGTTCAGTCTGGACAAAAGGAGATGAACATCATCCACAAGAGACGCTGAAGATGGATGGGACATGTGATACGCATGGAGACTAACTGTATCCTGAAGACGTGGAATATCCACAAAGACCTGGAGGACAACAGTATAACAGGAACTGAAAGAAAGGAATCAGAGTTGGAACACAATACAGAGAACAGACAAAAAGAGAACAGAATGGCGTGAATGTGTTGCTGCCTAGGCACCAGGGCGTCACAGGCTAGAGAGCATGAATACACATACACACTCGTATCACGTCTGCATGAATAATACACGAGCCCAAAATGGCAAATAAATCTCGTGCAGGTATGCACATCTCACATGACAATAACAACAACAACATGAACAGACAGAGCACGCCAGTAGAACTTGCTAGAAATTCGGTATTTATTTGGTGTGTGCGTATATCTGTTCATGCATTCCCTGACACATACACACACACACACACACACACAACACATAACATCATGATATGCCTTAGCTCACAGAATATTCTCTGACATACCTTGCACTGTCACACATACTTCTTCAGCTCAAGAGAAGATCTACAACGATCAGGTAAATGGGTGCTACAACATCCCGGGTCGTCTGACGCACGTGCTCACCGTGTGTGTGATGCGCTACATTAGTTAGTACTTATGAATGTGTAAGATCAGATTCTCTTCTATTCGTTTCTTCTGCGTGCAGAATGAAACATGAATTTCACTCTTAGCTCGGGGTAAACATGCATGTTCTCAGCTAACAAAAACGGTTGTTGTTAGCTTCTAAAGGATTAATTTATTTTAATATAACTTGAAAAACGATTGATCAAAAGCTGTGTGTCATATTTTACTTCAATATAAAACATCGTTTAATTAAGATAGAAATAGTTATTGTTGGAATTCATAAATTGACGAACTAAAACATAGTCCAACTAAATACACAGGTAGGAATATTTTCTTCTTTCTGATTGTATTCTTGTTAAACGCAATTATTATTATGAAGATGTGTGTTCAAGCTTTAGTGACTATTGTAATACTTGTCAATAATACTTAACTATTTATTGTTTTTACTTTCATTCTTTCTTATTTGTGTGTATGTGTGTATGTGTATGTGTGTGTGTGTGTGTGTTGCTGTTTTACAATTATTAGTTTGTTTTATGATATTTAAAAAAATTAACTATTTTTATTAGAAGAATATTTGACAATAAAATGAGATCAGGTACTAGAGCCAAGGGAAGACCAAGAAAAATATGGATAGACAATATCGAGACCACACTAAGTAGATACGGATATAACACACCAAGGGCGACTCATCTAACCCTAGAATGCAAATTAAAGCTCCTACCCCTACGCTTAACGGCAAGAGTGGACAAGCAATTCCATCTTCCACGTGGGATAGACAATATAATAGTTGAGTGTATCACAAGTAATAGAATAGTTGAGTGTATCACAGAAGTAATCAGAATAGTTGAGTGTATCACAAGTAATAGAATAGGAAGCACTAGATAAATACATATTTTTTTATGTGTAAGTATATATAGATTATATAGGGTGTTCAACTTAAAAGCAGCCCCAGTGATAAATCGAAATTTGCCAGGTACGCATTGCATCTCGTCTATTTACTATTTAAACCGGTTCTGACTAGCTTGTCCTACGTCACATTTGTTCATCGCCCCTTCCCGCCTTACAATTACACACCATCACACAACCTTGACCTATACTACGTCATAACTGAACCTTCCCATTTCCATACATATATGCCAGATTAGCTCCATTCACATGCTGCTTTTAAGTTTGAACACCCTGTATATACATATAGATAAAGTGAGCGTCTGTAGCTCCAGTGATAGTGAGCTCGATCACACACCCAAGCGTACCTGGTTCAAACCCCACGGTGGGCAAGTTTGGAAGCAAATTCGTTCCGTGGGATTACAAAGTGTAAAAATAGACCTCACCGTTCAGAAAGCAATGGCAACCTACTGAACGTATAAGCGGTGCCTACAAAATTAACGACTCGCTGACTATGGATGATAGCTACGTCCTTTAAAGGATATGCCACGATATTCCTTGTTCATATATATATATGATATGTGCAATGTAAATGTGATATTTGATATGTACAATGTAAATATGATATTTGATATGTGCAATGTAAATGTGATATTTGATATGTGCAATGTAAATGTGATATTTGATAGTGCAATAATATGATATTTGATATGTGCAATGTAAATGTGATATTTGATATGTGCAATGTAAATATGATATTTCTTGTTTTTGATTGTGTATAATAATTACTCAATCTAACTCATTACAATTACTTTATTGACTTTGTTAATTATATTTATATATATTCCTCTCTTACGCCACATAGGGCATGCAAGTAATTTCTCCATACCGCTCTGTCCTGGACAACTCGCTCAATCTCCTCATTGTTAACTACAATTACTCAATCTAACTTTACTTATTACTATTACTTAACACGCACATTACATATAACAATTACTTAACACGCACATTACATATAACAATTACTTAACACGCACATCACATATTACCATTACTTAACACGCACATTACAATTACTTAACTGAACAAATTAGAAGTAACTTCTGAGACTAGTTAGACAGAGACAAACAACATCAACAGCTCGGGAAATGGTTGGCAGAGAGATATTCAGTTGCATGCAAAATCTTAGCACTGTACGACAGTTTGGCGAGATTTGTATTTGCAATACTTACAGGGGAAGCACAGTTTGGGGAGATTTGTACTTTCAATACTTACAGGGGAAGCACAGTTTGGGAGATTTGTACTTCAATACTTACAGGGAAGCACAGTTTGGGAGATTTGTACTTCAATACTTACAGGGAAGCACAGTTTGGGGAGATTTGTACTTTCAATACTTACAGGGGAAGCACAGTTTGGGGAGATTTGTACTTGCAATACTTACAGGGGAAGCACAGTTTGGGGAGATTTGTACTTTCAATATTACAGGGAAGCACAGTTTGGGGAGATTTGTACTTTCAATACTTACAGGGGAAGCACAGTTTGGGGAGATTTGTACTTTTAAAACTTACAAGAGAAGGACTGTTTGGGGAGATGACCACTTATCACGATCACAATGTGAGATGCTGGAACGTGTTCAGAATGAAGATAGATGTGTATAGTCCCTGGCTGCACTAGAGATGTGTATAGTCCTCGGCTGCACTAGAGATGTGTATAGTCCTTGGCTGCACTAGAGATGTGTATAGTCCTCGGCTGCACTAGAGATGTGTATAGTCCTTGGCTGCACTAGAGATGTGTATAGTCCTCGGCTGCACTAGAGATGTGTATAGTCCTTGGCTGCACTAGAGATGTGTATAGTCCTTGGCTGCACTAGAGATGTGTATAGTCCTTGGCTGCACTAGAGATGTGTATAGTCCTCGGCTGCACTAGAGATACTCCCATTGTGAAGATATATGTTTAACATTCTGTCCCTACGTTCCTGTCATGCAATCGCCCAAACCAAAGCATAAATGCGGCTTAATGTCGATCACAGACACCCACTGCTACAAGAAAACGAATACGTTAAGGGCACGAGAATCAAGCTTGGCATGTGGTGGATGACACAAGTTAAGAGAACATTTGGCAAGTTGACCACAGTCACTCTCCCGAAAGAAGAAGAATGTATCCCTATAGATGGGATCATAGCCAACTATCAGAACGATGTCATTATTCTTGGAAAAGAATGTAAATATTGAAGCATTATGAAATATGAGCTAGCAATTAGAAAGCTGTTGACAGATAATCCAAATGATGACGATGTTTTTGTTTATAAGGATAAGTCTGAGACTGACAGCTTGATACCATCAGACTCCAGGTACTGATGATACCTTCAGACTCCAGGTACTGATGATACCTTCAGACTCCAGGTACTGATGATACCTTCAGACTCCAGGTACTGCTGATACCTTCAGACTCCAGGTACTACTGATACCTTCAGACTCCAGGTACTGATGATACCTTCAGACTCCAGGTACTGCGAATACCTTCAGACTCCAGGTACTGATGATACCATCAGACTCCAGGTACTACTGATATCCCTTTAGATCCAGGTACTACTGTATACATCAGACTCCAGTACTACTGATACCTTGAGAATCCAGGTACTACTGATTTATCGCTTAGAACAGGCATGGCTGGATACTTCAGATTAGTATACTGATACTTGAGTAGTAAGGTATGTGATACCTCGATCCAGGTAACTTGTACCTTCAGACTGGACCATCTGATACTTTTCAGACTCCATCTGCTAACCTTCAGACCACATGGACTGCGATGGGTGAGATTTCTAATCTACGGGGACCGACGAGTGAGAGACGAGTCTCTGACTCTATCGTGAAAGAACGAGTTCGTTCCTTCGGAACCACGGATTTAATTTCCATCGAGACCGATTCAGTCCTAATCCTATCGGAGACCGACGAGTTCCTAATCCTATCGGAGACCGACGAGTTCCTATCCTATGGAGACGGACGAGTTTCTAGTCCTATGGAGACCGACGAGTTCCTAGTCCTATCGGAGACCGACGAGTTCCTAATCCTATCGGAGACCGACGAGTTCCTAGTCCTATCGGAGACCGACGAGTTCCTAATCCTATGGAGACGGGAAGAGTTCCTAGTCCTATCGGAGACTGACGAGTTCTAGTCCTATCGGAGACCGACGAGTTCCTAGTCCTATCGGAGACCGACGAGTTCCTAGTCCTATCGGAGACCGACGAGTTCCTAGTCCTATCGGAGACCGACGAGTTCCTAGTCCTATCGGAGACCGACGAGTTCTAGTCCTATGGAGACCGACGAGTTCCTAGTCCTATGGAGACGATGACGAGGTCCGTATTCATTGAGACGGACAGAGTTCTATCCATTGGAGACGGACGAGTTCTTCTAGTCATTGAAACCGACGAGTTCTAGTCCTATTGGAGACCGACGAGTTCCTAGTCCTATTGGAGACCGACGAGTTCTAACCAATCGGAGACTGACGAGTTTCTAGTCCTATCGGAGACCGACGAGTTTCTAGTCCTATCGGAGACCGACGAGTTTCTAGTCCTATCGGAGACCGACGAGTTCCTAGTCCTATCGGAGACCGATGATAAAACGTAGGTCCCGTATTCAATTTGAGCACGTAAAAGAACCATTGGCAGTTCAAAATCGAGAAGAGCAAGGCTGGAATGCCGCAGCCTGCGCAAAATTCATAGAAAATAAATTAAAATTCTACGAAATATCTTCACCGTCTTCAAAATTACATCGGGGATCTCGCCGAGTGCTACGGAGTTGTGCACTGCAGGTGAGATCTTCCTGTGAAGAAAGATATCGAAGCACAATGGTTAGTTACAAAGTACAATGATGATGGTCTATCAAACAATCAATCAATGTTACTACCTTTTTGTTGTTATAACTAATGTTAATAAATAATATTATCACAACTTTTTACGACAACTCAACTGGAACTGTCAAACCTGGACGGTGGGAAACCAAGTAGTACAAAAGAAGACCGTAACCTGGGCAGATGACGCTCAACAACCCGGGAGGGTAGGTTGTCTAAGGGTAGGTAACCTGGGCAGATGACGCTCAACAACCCGGGAGGGTAGGTTGTCTAAGGGTAGGTAACCTGGGCAGATGACGCTCAACAACCCGGGAGGTAGGTTGTTAAGGGTAGGTAACCTGGCAGATGACGCTCAACAACCCGGTAGGGTAGGTTGTCTAAGGGTATGTAACCTGGGCAGATGACGCTCAACAACCCGGGAGGGAAGGTTGTCTAAGGGTCGCTACCCTGAAAGAAAATACCAACCTGCTGCCTTGCAGGTCGGGGCTGGGGACAGCCAAAGGTTGACGGAAAGCGAACCCAGTAAACGCTGGCTGAAACCGGACACGTCGCTGAAGGATAAGCACCAGAGCTCAAAATGGCGCTGAATGATGTGACGTAAAATACGTTCTTGGCAAAGGCTGTTTGTATATCACAATAAGATTGATCAAGATGGTAAAAAGAACTATTGAGAAGAGAGAAAAGAAAGAAGAGAGAGGGGGAGAGAGAGAAGGAGAGAGAGAAGAGAGGGAGAGAGTGAGAGAAAGAAGAAGGAGAGAGAAGAAGAGAAGAAGAAAGACAGAGAGAAGAGAGAGAGAGAGAAGAGAAGAAGAGAGAAAGAGAGAAGAAAGAGAGAGAGAGAAAAGAGAGAGAGAAAAGAGAGAAAGAGAAGAGAGAGAGAAGAAAGAGAGAAAATAGAGAGAGAGAGAAGAAAGAGAGAGAGAAAAGAGAAAGAGAGAGAGAGAGAGAAGAGAGAGAAAAAAGAGAAAGAGAGAAAGAAAAAGAGAGAGAAAGAAAGAAAGAGAGAGAGAAAGAAAGAGAGAGAGAGAGAGAGAGAGAACTGTCAAATATTCTTATGTGTGGTAGACATTATTGTACCAACATACCCGACCCAACATTTGATATTGATATCTTTTTACTCCTTCTTCTTTTTATTGCTAACTTATTGTCTTAGTATTAACATTACCTGCGCTGCTGCAAGTGCCAACCTCACTTCAAGAACGCTAGCATACCGAGTATTTATTGAACTGTTGCCAAAGCTGAAACAACAGCAAACACGGACTGTGCCAAACAGCTAGAGATTAATAGAAAGAAAACGGGTAGATTTCATTTCACTCTTGTATATTCTTCTTTATTGGACAGACATAACTGTCTGTTGTATCATCATCATCATCATCATCATCATCATCATCATGATGCATGGTTTCATACTACAGCAACATTAGGGTGAGATAAGTCATAGCATTTGTTCTTATAACTGTGAGTTTATAAATGTTGTATATATAATTATAAAGTTGTTGGTTGCATGTACAACTTTCATGCAATAAGTATTCACAAGCTCTGTCTCATTAACTTAATATCTAGTCTCTAATAATGTTCTCAACAAGAAAAAGAGATGAGAAGATAGTAAGGAAGAACAAGATAACATGGACATCAGAGAGAAGAAGAAGATAGTAAGGAAGACCAAGAAGAACATGGACATCAGAGAGAAGAAGAAGATAGTAAGGAAGACCAAGATAACATGGACATCAGAGAGAAGAAGAAGATAGTAAGGAAGAACAAGATACATGAACATCAGAGAGAAGAAGATAGTAAGGAAGACAAGATAACATGGACATCAGAGAGAAGAAGATAGTAAGGAAGACCAAGATAACATGGACATCAGAGAGAAGAAGAAGATAGTAAGACGAACAAAAAGAACTTGAGAAGAATGGTAGAAGATGAACTGACAACAATATAACTGACATAGAATACTGCACCAAAAATTTCCATTAAAAAAAGCATGTACCCCTACTGAAACCGAATGTGTCCCTGGTAAAAAAGCATGTACCCCTACTGAAACCGAATGTGTCCCCTGGTAGAAAAGGATAAATAGTATTCGTCTTTGCATCTAATCTTACTAATATCTTTTCTCTAATTATTGATTCTTGTATCTCTTAGTAGATCCAAACATTAAATAACATATCAATAGTATAAACACCTGGCTCTGTCAAACACGTGGCTCTGTCAAACAACACCTGGCTCTGTCAAACACCTGGATCTGTTAACCCCTTGAATTTGATACACGATCAATAATATGTAAATAAAACACAATCATTTGAAGTTGAAACAATACACAAGAAGAAGTAGGTAAATAAAAAGTGGACTGTGGGCATGAGTTGTTCAACGACAGACTACATATGTAACGATGGTAACTCTGGAGATAAAGTCAAGACTTGAGATGCCTTCAGCTGCTATGTCTCGGCTAAACGTGATATGGAAAAGCAAAATCAGTACTATGACAAATATCAATATCTACAGATCGCTGGTGCTATCCATTCTTTTATACGGTTGTGAGAGCTGGACGCTCAATGCAGAACTGGAACGAAGAATACAGGCTTTCGAATATAAGTGTTACAGACGGGTACTAGTATTAGTTACATAGAACATAAGACGAATATAAGTGTTACAGTTAGTTACATAGAACATAAGTGTTACAGACGAGTATCTACGTAATTAGTTACATAGAACATAAGTGTTACAGACGAGTACTACGTATTAGTTACATAGAACATAAGTGTTACAGACGGGTACTACGTATTAGTTACATAGAACATAAGTGTTACAGACGGGTACTACGCGATTAGTTACATAGAACATAAGTGTTACAGACGAGTACTACGTATTAGTTACATAGAACATAAGTGTTACAGACGAGTACTACGTATTAGTTACATAGAACATAAGTGTTACAGATGGGTACAACGTATTAGTTACATAGAACATAAGTGTTACAGATGGGTACTACGTATTAGTTACATAGAACATAAGACGAACATAAGTGTTACAGACGGGTACTACGTATTAGTTATATAGAACATAAGTGTTACAGACGGGTACTACGTATTAGTTACATAGAACATACGTGTTACAGACGAGTACTACGTATTAGGTTGCATACAATCATAAGTGTTACAGACGAGTACTACGTATTAGTTGCATACAACATAAGTGTTACAGACGGGTACTATGTATTAGTTATATAGAACATAAGACGAACATTTATGTAAGAAACCAAATAATCAGACTTGCAGGTCGACAAGTACCACTCTTGACAAGTGAAAGAGGTAAACTTGTATGGTTCGGGCATGTGCTGAGACATAGCTCACTCTCTAAGACTATCCTACAGGAAACAGTTGAGGGTGGAAGAAAGAAAGGAGGGCAGAGAAAATCCTGGTTTGACAACATCTAGAGCTGGTAGGGGAGAGTTTCTCCATACTCGCCTGAGGAGTTGAAGACAGAGATTATGGCGTACTTTTTGTGCTGATGTCTCCACAGTGACACCTCTACGACCCTAACGGGTTATGGGCTTTATTATTATTATTATTATTATTATTATTATATGAGTTGTTGAACGGACTTTAGTAGGGGCGTGTATTGAATATATATTTCTACATTGATGTGATCTATAGCAATATTTAAAGCTGTGCACCTGCATACTTATTGTGCACCTGCATGCTTATTGTGCACATCTGAGAAACCGGTAGACTGCCAAGAAATATAAGGGTTATAGATTACAAGCACGTGCTTCAGTGTATTGGTATCAAAGGAAGCGTGTCGATGAGGTCAGGGTCGCTATAGAATACCGAGAAAGCTGTTACAGGTAGTAAGTGATGTGCAGTGTGTGTGTATATATATGTGTGTGTGTGTGTGTGTGTGTGTGCTGGTATATTTGAAGCAAAAATTGACAAGTTACTGAACCTGATGTGACTTTAGTCAACTTAGTCAACTTTAGTCAACTTTAATTTACTTTAGTTAACTTTAGTTAACTTTAGTTAACTTTAGACAACTTTAGTCAACTTTAGACAACTTTAGTTAACTTTAGACAACTTTAGTCAACTTTAGACAACTTTAGACAACTTTAGTCAACTTTAGACAACTTTAGTTAACTTTAGACAACTTTAGTTAACTTTAGTCAACTTTAGTCAACTGTAGTCAACTTTAGTTAACTATAGTTAACTTTAGTCAACTTTAGTCAATTTTAGTCAACTTTAGTCGTAGACATGAGATTTGTGTTGAAACTTAAAAAGATAATGCATGGTATTTGGTGAATAATTAGTCAATATTAGTTAGTCAAGCTATCTATTTATTGACAGCTTGTTCGCGTGTAGTTCACCAGCTTGTTCGCATGTAGTTCACCAGCTTGTTTGCATGTAGTTCACCAGCTTGTTCGCATGTAGTTCACCAGCTTGTTCGGATGTAGTTCTATTGACAGCTTGTTCGGATGTAGTTCCACGTTTTTTTTACCACAGTTGTAGTAATAGTTATATTTTAGTAGTAGTAGAAGTAGTAGGTTAGTAGTAGTTGTAGTGGTTTTAGTAATAGTAGTAGTTATAATAATAGTTGTAGTATTTGTAGTAGTAGTAGTAGTGTTGGTCATCATCATCAAGATGCGTATCCTTTATAGGACGTTGTTCTCTTTGCAGCACATCTGAAATTCACTCTGTTTCTTGCCAGTTCACCCACTTTGTCGATGGTCATGTTCATGGTTTCTTTAATATCTTGTAGCCATCTTCTTCTTGGTCTGCCTCTGCGTTGGTAGTGTTGGTAGTGTTGGTAGTGTTGGTAGTGTTGGTAGTGTTGGTAACGTTGGTAGTGTTGGTAGTGTTGGTAGTGTTGGTAGTGTTGGTAACGTTGGTAGTGTTGGTAGTGTTGGTAGTGTTGGTAGTGTTGGTAGTGTTGGTAACGTTGGTAGTGTTGGTAGTGTTGGTAACGTTGGTAGTGTTGGTAGTGTTGGTAACGTTGGTAGTGTTGGTAGTGTTGGTAGTGTTGGTAACGTTGGTAGTGTTGGTAGTGTTGGTAGTGTTGGTAGTGTTGGTAGTGTTGGTAGTGTTGGTAACGTTGGAAGTGTTGGTAGTGTTGGTAGTGTTGGTAGTGTTGGTAGACGTTGGTGTGTTGGTAGTGTTGGTAGTGTTGGTAGTGTTGGTAGTGTTGGTAGTGTTGGTAGTGTTGGTAACGTTGGTAGTGTTGGTAGTGTTGGTAGTGTTGGTAACGTTGGAAGTGTTGGTAGTGTTGGTAACGTTGGTAGTGTGAGTAGTGTGGTAGTGTTGGTAGTGTTGGTAACGTTGGTAGTTTGGTAGTGTTGGTAACGTTGGTAGTGTTGGTAGTGTTGGTAGTGTTGGTAACGTTGGAAGTGTTGGTAGTGTTGGTAGTGTTGGTAGTGTTGGTAAAGTTGGTAGTGTTGGTATTTGGAGTGTTGGTAGTGTTGGTGAAGTAATGTAGCAATAATGTAGTAGTAGTGCGGTAGTAGTATTAGTAATAGTAGTATTAGTAGTAGTAGTAACAGTAGTATTAGTAGTACTAGCGGTGCAGTAGTATCTAGTAGTAGCGTAGTAGGTGGTAATATATTGTAGTGGTAGTAGTAGTAGTATGGTAGTAGCAGTTATAGTGGTAGTAGTAGTGGTAGTAGTGAGTAATGTAGTAGTGCAGGTAGTAGTGGTGCAGTGTATTAGTAGCAGTGTAGTGGTAGTAGTAGTAGTCAGTAATGTGCAGTGTGTAGTAGTAGTGCAGTAGGGTGCAGTGGGGTGCAGTAGTAGTAGTAGGGTGTAGTAGTAGTAGTAGTAGCGGTAGTAGTAGTGGTAATAATATTAGTAGTAGTAATAGTAATAGTAGTAGAAGTAGTAGTAGTAATGGTAGTAGTAGTAGTACTGAATGGTCTAAATGTGAAGGACTGACTTAGATACACCGAATTTCTCCCATATGGCTCAGTCCCTCTCTGCAGAAATAAAAAATAAAATGCCCCCAACCGAAAGCATTGCTCAAAGCACGACCTCTGTAGCTCCGACAACGTATAACCTTTAGTTTTCTCCGAGTAAAAATGCACTTACGAACCGAACAACACAGTCGGAATTCGAACAGACATCCTTAATAAAACAAGGCGATCTTTCCCAGCCACATTTGTAGTAATAGTTTCAGTAATAGTTTCAGTAATAGTTTCAGTAATAGTTTCAGTAATAGTTTCAGTGATAGTTTCAGTAATAGTTTCAGTGATAGTTTCAGTAATAGTTTCAGTGATAGTTTCAGTAATAGTTTCAGTAATAGTTTCGTAATAGTTCAGTGATAGTTTCAATGTTGTAATGTTCAGTGATAGTTTCAGTAATAGTTTCAGTAATAGTTTCAGTAATAGTTTCAGTAATAGTTTCAGTAATAGTTTCAGTGATAGTTTCGTAATAGTCAGTAATAGTTTTAGAATAGTTTCAGTGATAGTTTCAGTAATAGTTTCAGTGATAGTTTCAGTGATAGTTTCAGTAATAGTTTCAGTGATAGTTTCAGTGATAGTTTCAGTAATAGTTTCAGTGATAGTTTCTGTAATAGTTTCAGTAATAGTTTCAGTGATAGTTTCAGTGATGTTTCAGTGATGTTTCGTGATAGTTTCAGTAATAGTTTCAGTGATAGTTTCAGTGATAGTTTCAGTGATAGTTTCAGTAATAGTTTCGTAATAGTTTCGTAATAGTTTCAGTAATAGTTTCGTAAGTTTCAGTGATAGTTTCAGTGATAGTTTCGTGATGTTCAGTGATAGTTTCGTAATAGTTTCGAATAGTTTCAGTAATAGTTTCGTGATAGTTTCAGTGATAGTTTCGTGATAGTTTCGTAATAGTTTCAGTAATAGTTTCAGTAATAGTTTCAGTAATAGTTTCAGTAATAGTTTCGTGATAGTTTCGTGATAGTTGTAATAGTTTGTAATAGTTTCAGTAATAGTTTCAGTAATAGTTTCAGTAATAGTTTCAGTAATAGTTTCAGTAATAGTTTCAGTAATAGTTTCGTAATGTTCAGTAATAGTTTCAGTAATAGTTTCAGTAATAGTTTCAGTGATAGTCATGATAGTAGAAAGTTTCAGTAATAGTTGTAGTAATAGTTTCAGTAATAGTTGTAGTAATAGTTTCAGTAATAGTTGTAGTAATAGTTTCAGTAATAGTTTCAGTGATAGTTGCTGGCTTGTCATGTTGTTTTTGTTATTTTGTGTTATTGTTCATGTTACATTTAGCAACACGCTCTTTGTGTGCACCAGTGCTCTATATATTGTAGACAATCTTGTGTGCACACAGTGCTTCTAGATATTGTAGAGAATCTTGTGTGCACACAGTGCTACTAGATATTGTAGACAATCTTGTACTGTCGCAACTTGACATTTCATTTAACTGGAAACTTGTCGCTGTATTAGTTTGTATTACTTGTCTTCATGATATGATATTCAAACGCTCAGTAACTTCCATATTTGGTTACTGATTATGAAACCCACTTTATAGTACTCTCGTCAGACCCATAGTTTCTCAGGGTTCCACAGCAAATGTCGAAGGTTACACCTGCTGGAGATTTGTGTAACTCGCTGGTCAAACATGATTTGTATTCTATCCTATAGATGCCTTGTCCTAATGTGTATGCAACTTGTCTTCCTTGTCCTAATGTGTATGCAACTTGTCTTCCTTGTCCTAATGTGTATGCAACTTGTCTTCCTTGTCTAAGTGTATGCAACTTGTCTTCCTTGTCCTAATGTTATGCAACGTGTCTTCCCTTGTCCTAATGTGTATGCAACATTGTCTTCCTTGTCCTAATGTGTATGCAACTTGTCTTTAGTTTCTGAATTAGTTTCAGGATCCGAAATATACCTATTACAGCCAATGCCTCCTGCGAGACGTGACCGGAGACGCGCAAAATCTTCTGCTTAGACGTAATCGGAAACACACCAAAGTATCCTGCGAGACGTGACCGGAGACAAGTCAAAGTCTCCTGCGAGACGCAACCGGAGACACGCCAATGTCTCCTGCGAGACGCAACCGGGGACACGCCAATGTCTCCTGCGAGACGCGACCGGGGACACGCCAATGTCTCCTGCGAGACGTGACCGGGGACACGCCAATGTCTCCTGCGAGACGCAACCGGAGACACGCCAATGTCTCCTGCGAGACGTGACCGGAGATACGGTGAATTAGAAGACACAAGTCAGTGAAACCACAACCGGATAAGGTACTGTTGCATTAACAACTAACATCCCCGGGAGAACTGAGGTGGGGGATGTTGGCGAGCGCAAAATTTCAGTTGCGTTGCTAGCGCCGATTGAAACGACCCTCTAAAATATCTGTGCGCCGCCCCCAGTCCAGTGTTTCCCGGAGACAGGGAAAATGCAGAGTAAAGCCCTTGCAAATTGTCAAGTGCCAACACGCGCCCTGAAACGGCTTAGAATACTCTTACTCAGGAACAAACTCACCGTGGATAGAAAAGTAAGGTCGATAATGCAAAGGCTTGACTGGTACAAACCCAAACATTGACTAAGGACAATACTTTTCGGACGTCGATCATCCTACACAGAGTAAGATGACGTCCAAACACCATGGCTCAGATCATATAAAGGCTAAGCATACCGCCAAAATATAATCATTTGCATGACAAGCACACGCGTCTCCAATGACTGAGAATGTTCCTAATCCGGAACGACCTCATATAGTCAGAAAGAGCGCATATTGTAGACATATTCTTTGGCAAAGATCAAAAAGCCTAAATATATGGCGAAAAATGATCTAAAAATATCAATGAATAAAAGAAAGGTGACAGTTCCAGTGACTAGCCCTAGAAGGGTCGAGAATGCTCCTAAACCGGAGCGACCTCACCCAGTCAGCGCAAAGTAGCTAATACTCTTTGACGTAGATCCAAGCCCAAATATACGTCACTAAAAGATCATTAAAGAGTGTTTATCATACAATACGTACGGAACGACCTCACCAAAGGCAGGAAATCCGATAGAGAAGTTGCACTTCACTAATTAACTCTGGTCGTAAAATTACCAATGGTACGAGGACTCAAGGCAAGAGTTACGTAAAAGAACAATTTAGGTCTCACGCAAAAATTAGTCAGAAGCGCAATACCAGGTGTCATGACTTTCGCGGGCGTTTGAGAGAAGAAGACGGAAAAAACCCACAGCTTTAGTAACATCGTTCTCTACCTCCAAGTGGTGACGCTGGTAACAGGTTGAATCACTGCAGCCTGCCTAAGCGATTAGAATTGAAAAATAGAAGGCAAACTCGGTTGGTAAACTACATACTGGCAAAGAATGTACCCATGAGTAAAGACGCAGATATCAATGCTGTCTTGTAAATACCATATCTTGTTTGAAGCAATTTTTCTGTGGGGAAATTAGGAAGAAGAAAAATGTTAGCCTGCTGGCATATTATGTTACATCTACACATCGGCGGAGAGTATTTGCAAACATTGTCAAAACATGCGCCCATGTGTTGCGCAACACACCTGACACTTACATGTACTTACCTTTACTTAGTGATAAACATTGTGAGCAGGTGTGGACAATAATACTTCCTCTTACACGTCACAATCTGACAAGAACATTACTTATCTGCTTTTCTCTTCAAGTTACTATTCTCTTCATGTTGCTATTCTCTTCATGTTGCTATTCTCTTCATGTTGCTATTCTCTTCATGTTGCTATTCTCTTCATGTTGCTATTCTCTTCATGTTACTACTCTCTTCATGTTGTTATTCTCTTCATGTTGCTATTCTCTTCATGTTGCTATTCTCTTCATGTTGCTATTCTCTTCATGTTGCTATTCTCTTCATGATGCTATTCTCTTCATATTGCTATTCTCTTCATGTTGCTATTCTCTTCAAGTTGCTTTTCTCTTCATGTTGCTATTCTCTTCATGATGCTATTCTCTTCATGTTGCTACTTCTCTTCATGTTGCTACTCTCTTCAAGTTGCTATTCTCTTCATGTTGCTATTCTCTTCATGTTGCTATTCTCTTCATGTTGCTATTCTCTTCATGTTGCTATCTCTTCAGTTGCTACTCTCTTCAAGTTGCTATTCTCTTCATGTTGCTATTCTCTTCATGTTGCTATTCTCTTCAAGTTGCTTTTCTCTTCATGTTGCTATTCTCTTCAGTTGCTTTCTCTTCATGTTGCTATTCTCTTCAAGTTGCTATTTCTTCAAGTTGCTATTCTCTTCATGTTGCTATTCTCTTCAAGTTGCTATTCTCTTCAAGTTGCTATTCTCTTCATGTTGCTATTCTCTTCAAGTTACTATTCTCTTCATGTTGCTATTCTCTTCATGTTACTATTCTCTTCAAGTTGCTATTCTCTTCATGTTGCTATTCTCTTCAAGTTGCTATTCTCTTCAAGTTGCTATTCTCTTCAAGTTGCTATTCTCTTCAAGTTGCTATTCTCTTCATGTTGCTATTCTCTTCATGTTGCTATTCTCTTCATGTTGCTATTCTCTTCAAGTTACTTTTCATATTTACATTATTCTCATGTAGTAATTACGCTGCTGGTTGGAGATCCCACAAGTGATGATGATGTTGTTGTATATACAGAAATGTTTGTGCATCGTGGGGAGATGCCAGACTAGGGTTTCCTGACTAGTACGTACTGTAGGCTCATCGCAGAGCAAAATGGAGAATGGAGAGCAAGCACTTTCAGTATGACGAAGATTTAGGTCTTTACTACTGTCCTTTATTGTTTTACTGATGTCCTTTATTGTTTTACTGATGTCCTTTATTGTTTTACTGATGTCCTTTATTGTTTTACTACTGTCCTTTATTGTTTTACTACTGTCCTTTATTGTTTTACTACTGTCCTTTATTGTTTTACTGATGTACTTTATTGTTTTACTACTGTCCTTTATTGTTTTACTGATGTCCTTTATTGTTTTACTGATGTCCTTTATTGTTTTACTACTGTCCTTTATTGTTTTACTGATGTCCTTTATTGTTTTACTGATGTCCTTTATTGTTTTACTGATGTCCTGTATTGTTTTACTTATGTCCTTTATTGTTTTACTGATGTCCTTTATTGTTTTACTGATGTCCTTTATTGTTTTACTGATGTCCTTTATTGTTTTACTGATGTCCTTTATTGTTTTACTGATGTACTTTATTGTTTTACTGATGTACTTTATTGTTTTACTGATGTCCTTTATTGTTTTACTGATGTCCTTTATTGTTTTACTGATGTCCTTTATTGTTTTACTGATGTCCTTTATTGTTTTACTGATGTACTTTATTGTTTTACTGATGTACTTTATTGTTTTACTGATGTCCTTTATTGTTTTACTGATGTCCTTTATTGTTTTACTACTGTCCTTTATTGTTTTACTACTGTCCTTTATTGTTTTACTGATGTACTTTATTGTTTTACTGATGTCCTTTATTGTTTTACTACTGTCCTTTATTGTTTTGCTGATGTACTTTATTGTTTTACTGATGTACTTTATTGTTTTACTGATGTCCTTTATTGTTTTACTACTGTCCTTTATTGTTTTACTGATGTACTTTATTGTTTTACTACTGTCCTTTATTGTTTTACTGATGTCCTTTATTGTTTTACTACTGTCCTTTATTGTTTTACTACTGTCCTTTATTGTTTTACTGTTGTCCTTTATTGTTTTACTACTGTCCTTTATTGTTTTACTACTGTCCTTTATTGTTTTACTGATGTCCTTTATTGTTTTACTGATGTCCTTTATTGTTTTACTACTGTCCTTTATTGTTTTACTACTGTCCTTTATTGTTTTACTACTGTCCTTTATTGTTTTACTGATGTACTTTATTGTTTTACTACTGTCCTTTATTGTTTTACTGATGTCCTTTAATGTTTTACTGATGTCCTTTATTGTTTTACTACTGTCCTTTATTGTTTTACTGATGTCCTTTATTGTTTTACTGATGTCCTTTATTGTTTTACTGATGTCCTTTATTGTTTTACTGATGTTCTTTATTGTTTTACTGATGTCCTTTATTGTTTTACTGATGTCCTTTATTGTTTTACTGATGTCCTTTATTGTTTTACTGATGTCCTTTATTGTTTTACTGATGTACTTTATTGTTTTACTGATGTACTTTATTGTTTTACTGATGTCCTTTATTGTTTTACTGATGTCCTTTATTGTTTTACTGATGTCCTTTATTGTTTTACTGATGTCCTTTATTGTTTTACTGATGTACTTTATTGTTTTACTGATGTACTTTATTGTTTTACTGATGTCCTTTATTGTTTTACTGATGTCCTTTATTGTTTTACTACTGTCCTTTATTGTTTTACTACTGTCCTTTATTGTTTTACTGATGTACTTTATTGTTTTACTGATGTCCTTTATTGTTTTACTACTGTCCTTTATTGTTTTACTGATGTACTTTATTGTTTTACTGATGTACTTTATTGTTTTACTGATGTCCTTTATTGTTTTACTACTGTCCTTTATTGTTTTACTACTGTCCTTTATTGTTTTACTGATGTCCTTTATTGTTTTACTGATGTCCTTTATTGTTTTACTACTGTCCTTTATTGTTTTACTACTGTCCTTTATTGTTTTACTGATGTACTTTATAGTTTTACTACTGTCCTTTATTGTTTTACTGATGTCCTTTATTGTTTTACTACTGTCCTTTATTGTTTTACTACTGTCCTTTATTGTTTTACTGTTGTCCTTTATTGTTTTACTGATGTCCTTTATTGTTTTACTGATGTCCTTTATTGTTTTACTGATGTCCTTTATTGTTTTACTGATGTCCTTTATTGTTTTACTACTGTCCTTTATTGTTTTACTACTGTCCTTTATTGTTTTACTACTGTCCTTTATTGTTTTACTGATGTCCTTTATTGTTTTACTGATGTCCTTTATTGTTTTACTACTGTCCTTTATTGTTTTACTGATGTCCTTTATTGTTTTACTGCTGAACTTTATTGTTTTACTACTGTCCTTTATTGTTTTACTACTGTCCTTTATTGTTTTACTACTGTCCTTTATTGTTTTACTACTGTCCTTTATTGTTTTACTGATGTCCTTTATTGTTTTACTGATGTCCTTTATTGTTTTACTACTGTCCTTTATTGTTTTACTGATGTCCTTTATTGTTTTACTGATGTCCTTTATTGTTTTACTACTGTCCTTTATTGTTTTACTACTGTCCTTTATTGTTTTACTGCTGTCCTTTATTGTTTTACTGATGTCCTTTATTGTTTTACTGATGTCCTTTATTGTTTTACTACTGTCCTTTATTGTTTTACTACTGTCCTTTATTGTTTTACTACTGTCCTTTATTGTTTTACTGCTGTCCTTTATTGTTTTACTGATGTCCTTTATTGTTTTACTGATGTCCTTTATTGTTTTACTGATGTCCTTTATTGTTTTACTACTGTCCTTTATTGTTTTACTACTGTCCTTTATTGTTTTACTGATGTCCTTTATTGTTTTACTGATGTCCTTTATTGTTTTACTGATGTCCTTTATTGTTTTACTGATGTCCTTTATTGTTTTACTGATGTCCTTTATTGTTTTACTGATGTCCTTTATTGTTTTACTGATGTCCTTTATTGTTTTACTGATGTCCTTTATTGTTTTACTGATGTCCTTTATTGTTTTACTGATGTCCTTTATTGTTTTACTGATGTCCTTTATTGTTTTACTACTGTCCTTTATTGTTTTACTGATGTCCTTTATTGTTTTACTGATGTCCTTTATTGTTTTACTGATGTCCTTTATTGTTTTACTACTGTCCTTTATTGTTTTACTACTGTCCTTTATTGTTTTACTACTGTCCTTTATTGTTTTACTGATGTCCTTTATTGTTTTACTACTGTCCTTTATTGTTTTACTACTGTCCTTTATTGTTTTACTGTTGTCCTTTATTGTTTTACTACTGTCCTTTATTGTTTTACTACTGTCCTTTATTGTTTTACTGATGTCCTTTATTGTTTTACTGATGTCCTTTATTGTTTTACTACTGTCCTTTATTGTTTTACTACTGTCCTTTACTGTTTTACTACTGTCCTTTATTGTTTTACTGATGTCCTTTATTGTTTTACTGATGTCCTTTATTGTTTTACTGCTGTCCTTTATTGTTTTACTACTGTCCTTTACTGTTTTACTACTGTCCTTTATTGTTTTACTACTGTCCTTTATTGTTTTACTGCTGTCCTTTATTGTTTTACTACTGTCCTTTATTGTTTTACTACTGTCCTTTATTGTTTTACTACTGTCCTTTACTGTTTTACTACTGTCCTTTATTGTTTTACTACTGTCCTTTACTGTTTTACTACTGTCCTTTATTGTTTTACTACTGTCCTTTATTGTTTTACTGCTGTCCTTTATTGTTTTACTACTGTCCTTTATTGTTTTACTACTGTCCTTTATTGTTTTACTACTGTCCTTTACTGTTTTACTACTGTCCTTTATTGTTTTACTACTGTCCTTTATTGTTTTACTGATGTCCTTTATTGTTTTACTGATGTCCTTTATTGTTTTACTGATGCACTTTATTGTTTTACTGATGTACTTTATTGTTTTACTACTGTCCTTTATTGTTTTTACTGTGTCCTTTATTGTTTTACTGATGTCCTTTATTGTTTTACTGATGTCCTTTATTGTTTTACTGATGTCCTTTATTGTTTTACTACTGTCCTTTACTGTTTTACTACTGTCCTTTATTGTTTTACTGATGTCCTTTATTGTTTTACTGATGTACTTTATTGTTTTACTGATGTCCTTTATTGTTTTACTGATGTCCTTTATTGTTTTACTGATGTCCTTTATTGTTTTACTGATGTCCTTTATTGTTTTACTGATGTCCTTTATTGTTTTACTGATGTCCTTTATTGTTTTACTACTGTCCTTTATTGTTTTACTACTGTCCTTTATTGTTTTACTGATGTCCTTTATTGTTTTACTGATGTACTTTATTGTTTTACTCTGTCTTTTTGTTTTCTCTGTCCTTTTTGTTTTACTGATGTCCTTTATTGTTTACTGATGTCCTTATTGTTTTACTGATGTCCTTATTGTTTTACTGATGTCCTTTATTGTTTTATCTGATGTCCTTTATTGTTTTACTACTGTCCTTTATTGTTTTACTGATGTCCTTTATTGTTTTACTGATGTCCTTTATTGTTTTACTGATGTCCTTTGTTTTACTGCTGTACTTTATTGTTTTACTACTGTCCTTTATTGTTTTACTACTGTCCTTTATTGTTTTACTGCTGTCCTTTATTGTTTTACTACTGTCCTTTATTGTTTTACTACTGTCCTTTATTGTTTTACTGATGTCCTTTATTGTTTTACTACTGTCCTTTATTGTTTTACTACTGTCCTTTATTGTTTTACTGATGTCCTTTATTGTTTTACTGATGTCCTTTATTGTTTTACTGATGTCCTTTATTGTTTTACTGATGTCCTTTATTGTTTTACTGATGTCCTTTATTGGCATTCTGGTAGATAATGTGTTTATAGTAGATAATTTGTTTATAGTAGACAATTTTGTTTATAGTAGACAATTTTGTTTATAGTAGACAAGTACAGATTTGATTATTTTCATAAAAAAAGCAGCTGTAACTTTTTATAACCGATGTCGTTCCATTAATTTCCAATTACCGTACCATTATGTTCTACGCTTGTCGGGGGGTTTTACTCAAGACATTTGTGAACATGACACGATGGTCAGCTGACTACACGTAGTCTAGCCGCCATTATTATTTCTTTCATAGAATTCATCAATCTCTCTCTTTCTCTCTCTCTCTCTCTCATCTTCTCTCTCTCTCTCTCTCTCGATCGTATAATTCATCAATCTGATTTGTAGACATTCACATTATTCATGTATTCTAGGCAGTTTGTTTTTCTTCAAGATTTAGAATGTGATCTTAACGTGTATACATTCTACGGGCAACAGATTATTATTATAAATGATTAGCTCTACTAGTCCGACTTCCCATAGGATTCACGTTATTGTTACTCGATATAAATGGTATTTTATATATTCTATTTAACTCGATATAAATGGTATTTTATATATTCTATTTAACACAAACAAATCTCAAAGAAATGAATGTTTGAAAGATAAAAATGTGCACAGAAATTTCAATAATTACAAATTACTTATTTATTGAGGACAAAACCGATAACTTGGTCATTATTGTCTGTATAACTGTCGTTTTCAATATCATCTTTTCATTCTTGTTACATCTATAAGGCACTTCAATGTAACTATTTAACACACTTTCTTGATGCAAACTAATAATACGCAAACAAATTTCGATCCGATTTTTAATTGATTTTCTCGTTTTCAAATAGTTCTAAGTGTTCACCCAACTGCTGCGCGTGATCAATGACCTAGTATATTTTGTTGAATGAACACGCTAGGAAATCGATAACATTTTTTAACCTAGTTAATTAACTAATAACTAGGTTAAGAAATCACGTTAAATAATTGCAAGTAGTATCATTGACCTAGAAATTCTTGCATGAATATGATATCTACATTTCACAGCTCCAGAGTTGGACGCTGAACACGTAGTTCTTGCATGAATTAGATATCTACATTTCACAGCTCCAGAGTTGGACGCTGAACAAGTAGTTGTTGCTGCAGACAAATATACACGGTCACATTTATTTTTATAATATAAGATCAAACAAATATGTTGGAAAGATTTGATGTATTCATTTGGAAACTTAAAATAATTCAGGAATGTTTGGTTTTCTGATGATTCTTGCA
Organism: Arion vulgaris; assembly: GCA_020796225.1. NCBI lineage: Eukaryota > Metazoa > Mollusca > Gastropoda > Stylommatophora > Arionidae > Arion > Arion vulgaris. Next base: position 40,787,258 of record CM036769.1, read on the forward strand.
TGCCGACGGTCGTTCTGTGTGTGTACTGTGTGTGTGTGTGTGTATAATGTGTGTGTCCGTACTGTGAGTGTGCATTGTAAATGTATACCATTTGTGTGTACTGTGTGTCTGTACTGTGTGTGTGTACTGTGTGTGTATACTGTGTGTGTGTGGACTGTGTGTGTACTGTGTGTGTGTGTGTACTGTGTGTGTGTGTACTGTGTGTGTACTGTGTGTGTGTGTAATGTGTGTTTGTACTGTGTGTGTGTGTGTACTGTGTGTGTGTGTGTACTGTTGTTGTACTTGTGTGTGTACTGTGTGTGTGTGTACTGTGTGTGTACTTGTGTGTAGTGACTCTGTGTGTACTGTGATTGTGACTGTGTGTGTGTTGTACTGTGTGTGTACTGTGTTTTGTTGTACTGTTGTGTGTGATGTGACTGGTTGTGTGTTACTGTGTGTGTGTGTACGGTGTGTGGTGTGTACTGTGTGTGTACTGTGTGTGTGTACTGTGTGTTACTGTGTGTGTGACTGTGTGTGTGTGTACTGTGTGTTGTTGTGACTGTGTGTGTACTGTTGTGTGTACTGTGTGTGTGTTGTACTGTGTGTGTGTTACTGTGTGTGTGTGTACTGAGTGTGTGTGTGTTACTGTGTGTGTGGACTGTGTGTGTGTTGGTACTGTGTGTGTGTACTGTGTGTGTGTGGTACTTGTGTGTGTGTACTGTGTGTGTGTACTGTGTGTGATGTACTGTGTGTGTGTGTACTGTGTGTGTGTGGACTATGTGTGTACTGTGTGTGTGTGTACTGTGTGTGTACTGTGTGTGTACTGTGTGTGTGTGTGTACTGTGTGTGTGTGTGTACTGTGTGTGTGTGTACTGTGTGTGTGTACTGTGTGTGTGTGTACTGTGTGTGTGTACTGTGTGTGTACTGTGTGTGTGTGTTCTGTGTGTATACTGTGTGTATACTGTGTGTGTACTGTGTGTGTGTGTACTGTGTGTGTGTGGACTGTGTGAGTGCTACATAGAGATTTGATTACAGATGACCACTGCTTATTTGTTGTTGTTGTACGATGTAAAACTACATATTTCTTTGTTTTATACAGACCGACTACCAAGTTACCGACTACCGAGTTACCGACTACCAAGTTACCGACTACCAAGTTACCGACTACCAAGTTAGATTACTCCAGATTTCTGTTGGATAACAATATTTTGCTTATGTTGTTATCTCCTCTTGTATATATATAATAATTTCATCAAATTATTTTTCTTTTCTTCCAGCTCCGGTTCGGTTCAGAACTCTGAGGGCATCAATAGTCTAGGTGGGGGTCATGGGGCCTCCTACCGACATAACTCTGGACCTACAACCATGCGGAAAAAAGACTCAACAGGTTCTAGGGGCCTCTCTTCGCCTTCCTCTATTGCTGATGGTTCCAAAGATCTGGAGCAGGGGCCTTCAACACCTACTTTCAACCAGCAAGTGGCACCATCTTGTTTAAAATCTCGAACAGATCACAAACGTCTGGAGGTCAAAATTGCAGAGATTACATCAGCTCTATCCACTCCACCATCATCTACAGCTGGATCCATCACTAGCATGGGAGGTTCAAGTCATTTTGATCACGGTCAGTCAAGTCCTGGCCCACCTATGCTCCTTCCATCTCGAGAAAGATATTATCCTTTCAACGATCCTAACCCACCTGACCCTTTCACGATAGCCAGGTCAAAGCAACAATGTAGACGTGTCATTCTGAATGTAGGTGGAGTTAAACATGAAGTATTATGGCGGACACTTGACCGTATGCCACATACTCGTCTGGGTAAACTCAGGGAATGCACATGCCATGAATCTCTCATGGAACTCTGCGATGATTATAATATCAGCGAGAATGAGTACTTCTTCGATAGACATCCTCGTTCATTTTCTTCTGTTCTCAACTTTTACCGCACAGGACGACTTCACCTTGTAGAAGAGATGTGTGTGTTGTCTTTTTCCGAAGATCTGGAATATTGGGGTGTTGATGAACTTTATCTAGAGTCATGTTGTCAACATAGATACCACCAAAGAAAGGAACATGTTTACGAGGAGATCAGAAAAGAAGCAGAATCAATCAGACAACGTGACGAAGACGACTTTGGTTCTGGAGCTTGCTCTCACTGGCGTCAGAAAGTCTGGGATTTACTGGAGAAACCAACGACTTCTATGGCAGCCCGGGTAGGAATCTTTGTTTAGTTTCTCTTAAGTTGTGTGTGTGTGTGTGTACTAATTAGGACATATTACAGTAAACCATTTAATGTTAGGTAACACATTACATTGTTTAGTTGACTATGAATAGTTGTATTGTTTGCAACATTGTTGCTAGACATTGATTTATATTCTGTTGTTGTTTTGAATTGTTTCCTACTATCTATTAATAATAGATTATTATTTTATAATCCTGAATGATTCCTACTTATTGCAATGCAACATTTAACTTGCTATAAAACAACATTTGTTTGAATAACGCACTGATGTTTAGATTGTATTGTTAGCACCTGCACGACTCAGTCTAGTTGACCAGCCTGTTTTTATCTATTTGTTGTCTATTTCATTTTCTTATCATTTACATTTAATAATATTTTATCTCTTTTTTTTCCTGCACGAATATTTTTTACGGTTAGGGTGTTGGAGGTGTAGAGGGTTAGGGTGGTGTGGTGAGGTAGTGAGAGGGTTAGGTGGTGGTGAGGTAGTGAGAGGTTAGGTGGTGGTGGAAGTGGAGGGTGGTGGAAATTTCTACTTCTGGAGCAAACAAACGGTTCGCAATATTAGAACTTTCATTTTGGAATAAATATTACAACACATTTAGAAATTATTCTGTTTCTATGTTTTCTTTACACAAACTATTTTCTTTCTATGTTCACTCAGTCCGTTTCTCATTATTATTGCCATCATCATCAGTCCGCGTCGATCCCAAGAGCATACAAGTCCGAGATTAAACAAACAATATCCATTCGATGAATTTGTTCCTTTGTGTCTTTCTGTTGATCTCCAAGCTTGTTCTATGTCAGGTAGAACATCGTTGCTCTATGTCAGGTAGAACATCGTTGTTCTATGTCAGGTAGAACATCGTTGCTCTATGTCAGGTAGAACATCGTTGTTCTATGTCAGGTAGAACATCGTTGTTCTATGTCAGGTAGAACATCATTGTTCTATGTCAGGTAGAACATCATTGTTCTATGTCAGGTAGAACATCATTGTTCTATGTCAGGTAGAACATCATTGTTCTATGTCAGGTAGAACATCATTGTTCTATGTCAGGTAGAACATCATTGTTCTATGTCAGGTAGAACATCATTGTTCTATGTCAGGTAGAACATCATTGTTCTATGTCAGGTAGAACATCATTGTTCTATGTCAGGTAGAACATCCTTTTCTATTTCAGTAGAACATCGTTGATTCTAGCTGTCTGCTGTATAAACTGTTCTATGTCAGAAACATCGTTGTTCTATGTCAGGTAGAACATCATTGTTCTATGTCAGGTAGAACATCATTGTTCTATGTCAGGTAGAACATCATTGTTCTATGTCAGGTAGAACACCATTCCTTACTTCATTTCTTTTGCTTGTATGATATATTGTCTTGTCACTAGATTCTAGCTTGTCTGCTGTATAAACTGTTCTTGAACGTCTTCTGTAGCTCCCACAGAGGTCCGTGTAGTTTTCTTTCCTGTGTTGTTCCACTAGGTTACTGAGTTGGTCTCAGTATATCATACTCAGGATAGTCTTGAATGATTTCTTATGTTGTCTGAGGTTCATGTACACATGTTCACATGTACACATGTACACATGTCCACATGTACACACGTTTAGTTTTATCCATATTGACATTCATTTAGTTTTATCCATATTGACATTCATTTTCTTATCAACTTATTTATCTTTCCCTTCTAAAATAAAATCTCAAATATATTATTTAAGTGTCAGATATAAGATATCTTCATGATGATACAACAGTCTGTACACGATACAATAGTCTGTACACGATACAATAGTCTGTCTATCACGATACAATAGTCTGTACACGATACAATAGTCTGTACACGATACAATAGTCTGTACACGATACAATAGTATGTACACGATACAATAGTCTGTATACGATACAATAGTCTGCATTTACATCGATACAATAGTCTGTACACGATACAATAGTCTGTAACGATACAATAGTGTACATGATAAGTCTGTATACGATACAATAAGTCTATGCACTATACAATAGTCTGTACACGATACAATAGACTAGACGATACAATAGAATGTACACGATACAATAGACTGACACGATACAATAGTCTGTACACGATACAATAGACTAGACGATACAATAGACTGTACACGATACAATAGACTGTACACGATACAATAGACTGCGATACGATACAACAGACTGTACACGATACAATAGTTTTGTACACGATACAATAGTCTGTACACGATACAATAGACTAGACGATACAATAGACTGTACACGATACAATAGTCTGTACACGATACAATAGACTGTACACGATACAATAGCTGTACACATACAATAGACTGACACGATACAATAGTCTGTACACGATACAATAGTCATACACTGATACAATAGTCTGTACACGATACAATAGACTAAACGATACAATAGACTGTACACGATACAATAGTCTGTACACGATACAATAGTCTGTACACGATACAATAGTCTGTACACTATACAATAATATGTACACTTTACGACAATCTCATCAATTCTGTGATCAGTTAGTTGTCACGTGACGTCGTCTTCTAGATGTTGATCAATTTGTGTGGGATTGGAATAACTCTGTTTATCCACATTTTGTTAGTCTGCTTAAGTTGTATCTTCATGCCACCCTCTCTCTCTCTCTCTCTCTCTCTCTCTCTCTCTCTTGTTCCTTTCCTTATCCTTATCTCTGTATCGCAGTTAAGCAGCTGATAGAAGATAATGCAAGGGATGATGATGTTGTTGTATATACCGATGGTCGGTTCAACGTGGTGAGAAATCCGGCTGGGTTTCTTGGCTAATGCGCATGGTAGGGTTGTTGCAGAGCGAAGTGGGGCATACAGGACAACTACTTCTAGTATGAGGATGGAGGTTGAGGCCGTTACTGCTGTCTCCATTGGATTTCTGGACTTTATTTACTGGGGCAGTTGTTGTATCTGACTCTCAGTCGATGCTTCAAAATATCCAGAAGGGCAGGTTTCGGTATGAGTGGATGTCGTCTATAGAAGTTTCTAACCTCCAGCGGCTTACGTGGATATACTGTCCTGGCATGCGGGTGTTTACTGTAATGAGAGAGCGGAGAGGCTTGCATTAACAGCATCAATAGTTGGGGAGTTAAAGATGGATAAGGGGGATATTCTTCGGTCTCTTCGCGACTGCCTGTTGGATGAGGACACTAAAATCGATGTTGAATCGATCAAGCGATTTAGGCAGTTTGGAGTTACCCGTTGTACAAGTCGAACTGGATGCCTGAGAGGCAGAGTGAGAGGTGTGTTTAATCAGCGAACCACGGGCACCATCAGTATGCATACTCTTTGATATCTGTTGGGGAGACTGAGCACCTATGGGTCTGTCCGGAGTGCAATGACGTCAGTTTTGTAACCAATAACCAATAACTAATTACTCTGTTTCTCTCTCTTTCTTTCTTTCTATATTTCTGTATCTCTGTCTCTCTGTTCTCTTCTCTTCTCTCTCTCTCTCTCTCTCTCTCTGTATCGCTCTATCTTGCTTGTCCTAGAAAGAAAGAAAACTCCAAAAGCTGATCTTGTCATTAGAGTATTGATTTATTCCTGCTGGTCTAGGATGCAGACATCAACTTGTCTATAGTTACAGCCTACATTGTGTTTGTTTTTCTCACTCTATCTCTCTGTCTCTCTGTCTCTCTCTCTGTCTCTCTCTTTGTCCTGTCTCTTTGTCCTGTCTCTCTCTGTCTCTGTCTCTCTCTCTCTATATCTCTGTCTCTCTGTCTCTCTCTCTCTTTGTCCCTCTCTCTCTGTCCCTCTCTCTGTCTCTCTCTCTGTCTCTCTCTCTCTCTCTCTCTCTCTGTCTCTTCTGTCTCTCCTCTGTCTCTGTCTTGTCTCTCTCTCTCTGTCCTCTCTCTCTGTCCCTCTCTCTGTCTCTCTCTGCTCTCTCTGTCCCCCTCTGTGTCTCTCTGTCTCTCTCTGTGTCTCTCTGTCCCTCTCCCTCTCTCTCTGTCTTGTCTCTCTCTTTCTCTGCCTGTCCTGTCTTGTAAACCTTATTGGGGCATGACCCTCAAACCAACTAAGATGAGCCTGTCTATATTTAGAATCTTCTGCTCCTGTCGAGCGATCGAATGATTTTCTAGAGATCCTTGATCTCAGTGTGGAGCGTTCGAGTTCCTAGTCCTATCGGAGATATCTGATCTCAGTGTGGAGACGTTCGAGTTCCTAGTCCTATCGGAGATAGACGACAGAACATAGGTCCCGTGTTCAATTTGAGCACGTAAAAGAAACCTCGGAAGTTCGAAATCAATAAGAGCAGGCTGGAAATCGGCTGCCCATGAAAAATTCATTAGAAGAAATTAAAATTAAATTCTACAAAATAGTTCCACCATCTTCAAAATTATATTGAGGTCCCTCGGCGGTGCTACGGAGTTGGTGCACTGCCGCTTAGATCTACCTGTGTAAGATAGAGATCGACAGCACACCTGGTTACTCACTAAAGTACAATGATGATTATCCTGTCAATCAATCTATATATCCACAGCAGCTGCTCCCAGCTTCTCTTTATATGTTCATCTATGTCATCATCCCCAGCTGCTTGCTCCCATCTTCTCTTTATATCTTCATCTATGTCATCATCCCCAGCTGCTTGCTCCCATCTTCTCTTTATATCTTCATCTATGTCATCATCCCCAGCAGCTGCTCCCATCTTCTCTTTATATCTTCATCTATGTCATCATCCCCAGCAGCTGCTCCCATCTTCTCTTTATATGTTCATCTATGTCATCATCCCCAGCGCTGCTCCATCTTCTCTTTATATCTTCATCTATGTCATCATCCCAGCAGCTGCTCTCCAGCTTCTCTTTATATCTTCATCTATGTCATCATCCCCAGCAGCTGCTCCCATCTTCTCTTTATATGTTCATCTATGTCATCATCCCAGCAGCTGCTCTGTCTCATATCTTCATCTTCATCACTGCTGCTTTTATTTTTCATCTATGTCATCATCCCCAGTAGCTGCTCCCATCTTCTCTTTATATCTTCATCTATGTCATCATCCCCAGCAGCTGCTCCCATCTTCTCTTTATATCTTCATCTATGTCATCATCCCCAGCAGCTGCTCCCAGCTTCTCTTTATATCTTCATCTATGTCATCATCCCCAGCAGCTGCTCCCAGCTTCTCTTTATATCTTCATCTATGTCATCATCCCCAGCTGCTTGCTCCAGGCTTCTCTTTATATCTTCATCTATGTCATCATCCCCAGCGCTGCTCCCAGTCTTCTCTTTATATGTTCATCTATGTCATCATCAAGCTGCTCGCTTCTCTTATATGTTCATCTATGTCATCATCAGGCCTCATCTTTCTTATTCTTCATCTGTCATCCCCAGCAGCTGCTGCTTCTTTATATCTTCATCTATGTATATACAGCGCTCCATCTTCTCTTTATATGTTCTCTAGTCATCATCCCAGCAGCTGTCGCTTCCTTATATGTTCATCTTGTCATATCAGCAGCTGCTCGCTATCTTATATGTCATCTATGATATCCCAACTGTCAGCTTTTTTTATATGTTCATCTTGCATCATCCCCAGCACTGCTCTCTTTCTTATATGTTCATCTATGTCATCATCCTGAGTCTCTGTCTCTTTATTCTTCACATACATAGAGTGCTCGCTTCATTCTTCATCTATGCCATCATTCCTACAGCTCGCTTCTCTTTATATGTTCATCTAGTTCATCGCATGTGTTACTTTAATCTTCATTATGTATCTCAGCAGCTGCTCCTCTCTATATCTTCATCTATGTCATCATCCCAGCAGCTGCGGCTTCCTTTATATGTCATCTATGTCATCATCCAGTGTGCTTTCTTTATTCTTATCTATGTCATCTCGAGTGCTCATCTTCTCTTATATCTTCATCTATGTCATCATCCCAGCAAACTTCCATCTCTTATATGTTCATCTTGTCGTATCCAGCAGCTCTGTTTTTCAATTTCTCTATTCAATCGCAGCAGCTGTCCATTTCTTTAAAATTTACTTTCATCATCCCAGCAGCGCCGGCTCTCTTATATGTTCATCTATGTATCATCCCCAGCCTCCGGCCTTTAATCTTCATCTATGTCATCATTTCAGCAGCTGCTAGCTCCTTTTTGTTCATCTATGTCATCATGCCCAGCGTTGCTCCATCTTCCTTATATCTCATCTAGTCTCATCCCGCAGCTGCTTGCTCATCTTCTTATATGTTCATCTATGTCATCATCCCCAGCTGCTTGCTATCTTCATATCTTCATCTATGTCATCAAATCTTCGCCGTTATTTCTAGCCAAGTTTTTATCGCCTGGTTCGGGAAAGCTTTGTATATTTCTGCTTTCAAGTGTGTCTATAGAGTCTTTCTTGACATCTGCATCACTGGAATCTTCTCATCTTATATAAGTTCTTCATTTGTGGCACTAGCATGCCATCTCATTCCGTCCTTCTACAATGCAGTTGATGAATGTTGACTATTAATTCATTATTTTTTTAGTAGTTATGTTTCTATCCATACAAGAATGCTTTAACATCAAGTAATATTCTATTTTGGGTTTTAGATTGAATTTCTTAGACTTGCATATTTCTTACCATGAACTCTTCTACTTTGTACTTATTCTGACATTCTCTCCATCTGTTTCTCCTTCTTTGATTACATTGCTACCCAAGTATGTTTTATCATTATACTTCATGTCATGATGATTGTGTTGTTGTTGTGTTTGTGGTTGTTATGTGACATATTATTTACCTGGCAGTCTACTGTACTTATTCTGACTCATTCTCTCCATCTGTTTCTCCTTCTTTGATTACATTGCTACCCAAGTATGTTTTATCATTCTACATCTTGAAATGGGGTTTCACTTAGATCGGGTTGTCGTTTGCTTGTTTAATTCTCATCATCCATCTCTGTCCCATATGAATGTTCAACTCTAGTTGTTGTTATCTTCGATCAAGTGTGTTTAGTTGATCCTACCTGCACTTATCCAGCAAGGAACATGAGATCTAGTGTCTCGATTTCTCCATTCTTGTGCAAACACAAATCTCACACAATATTCTTGTGATCTTCTTCACCTTTCAACTCCCAACGGAGCACAGGTCTTCAACAAACTTCTTCCAGCTCTTCCTCTCTCCTGCTATCCTTCCAATTCTTTCCATGTTTTACCTATCAGCCTCCAACTCTCTTTCCAGGTAATTTTGATACAAACGAAATCAGCTCCAACTCTTCTCAGGTAATGTGATACAAACAAAATTTTTCCCAACAAATTCCTGGATATATCGTCTGATATGTCAATAAATCAATCAAGAATAACTTATCCAATCTGACAAATATGAACGATCGAATCTCAATCATTTCATTTCATATCCTTACGTTTGTGTTTGATATTGTTATTCTTTGAGTTCACCACAAAGTCGGATCGGGGTTGTGTTTTTTCTATTTCGATGCATCATTTCTTGATTGCGTCTGTTTCATTTTGTGACTGACTTGAGTTTGTGACTGGCTTGAGTTTGTGACTGGCTTGAGTTTGTGACTGCTTGAGTTTGTGACTGACTTGAGTTTGTGACTGACTTGAGTTTGTGACTGACTTGAGTTTGTGACTGGATTGAGTTTGTGACTGATTGAGTTTGTGACAGTTGAGTTTGTGACTGACTTGAGTTTGTGACTGACTTGAGTTTGTGACTGACTTGAGTTTGTGACTGACTTGAGTTTGTGACAGCTTGAGTTTGTGACTGACTGGTTTGTTACTGACTTGAGTTTTGACTGACTTGAGTTTGTGACTGCTTGAGTTTGTGACTGGCTTGAGTTTGTAAATGTTTGTTCGTAAGGTTTGCATTGTCTTATTATATCTGGATATTGTTGCTTGATTGCAAGAGTATTTATTGTTTGAATACGTGGTCTTTTATTGTGGGACTGTAGGGGCCGCATTGTGCTACTGTAGGGGCCGCATTGTGCTACTGTAGGGGCCGTAATGTGGAATTGTAGGACCGTATTGTTTGACTGGAGATTCCGTGTTGCGCGATTGTAGGGGCCGTATTGTTTGACCGTCGAGACCTTTTTGAGCTTTAATCAAACTCGAACGCTGTTTAGGAACAGAGTATTCGGTGTAGTCAAACAAGCGATAACGTTTAATCGAAACCATATGGTTATTCCAAACTGGTTAATCCTCAGTTCGAATTAATCTTAAAACATTTCTTTAATTCTTTCTTTTTGTTAACAATCTTCCATCTTGACCTGGACTCGACTCACTTCCTTCTGATTGAGTGTTTCCCTGACTAACGATTCTCTCACACAGGTTTCTTCTTCTTCTTCGAACGCTCCATATCGACCACTTGTTAACCACTCTTTGTGTGATTTGTATATAATCTGAGCCTAAGAGCGATTGCACGTTGTGCCAGTTATGCCAGTTATGCGCCTACAAGTAGGCCAGTACATCCGATTTCTGCGATGCTTTTTATTTACTAGGTAGCTTCTTTAGGTTCTAAATCAGTCGCCTCTTACGACATGCCTTGTAGGTGGCAGTGGTACTATTCTTTGCTTCCTTGCGAACCCCGACATCACATGGGCATGTCACACAGGCATGTCACACAGGCATGTCACACAGGCATGTCACACAGGGCAACACTCCAGTCGAAATCTCTCAGTGATTTTCTTAGAATTATTATTAGAGAGTTTCAATACATATTCATGTTAGCTTACCTGACTGAGCTAGTAATGTATTTTAGCTTACCTGACCGAGTTAGTAATGTATGTTAGCTTACCTAACCGAGCTAGTAATGTATGTTAACTTACCTGACTGAGCTAGTAATGTCTCTTAGCTTACCCTACCGAGTTAATGTCTGTTAGCTTACCTGATCGAGACAGTAATGTCTGTTAAGTTACCTGACCGATAAAGTAATGTCTGTTAAGTTACCTGACCGAGACAGTAATGTCTGTTAGTTTATCTGTAGATAGTAAAACACATTCTACCAGAAAGTGAGCTCTAGCATAGTTATACGAGAAAGCAATTAATGTTATTGTATTGGAAAGAATACAGAAGTAGTAGAAGAAGAAATAGAAGAAGTAGATGAAGTAGTAGATGAAGTAGAAGTAGAAGAATTAGTAGTAGAAGAAGTAGTACTAGAAGTAGATAAAAAAGAAGAGGAGGAGAAGGAAGAATAAGCACTTATAGATATTTAATTCTGATTCGATGTGTGTAAGAAAGTTGCAATTAATCTCTCTAGTACATATATATATATATTGTTTTATTTCTAAATGCAATTGTAAAAATCTTTCTTTATGTTTAGTTTCTAAAGTATTTACGATTTCTAAGATAATATTTCTTGATTCTGTCAAATGTTCAGATATCCCCTACAGCAACAACTTTATAATAACTTGCATAGTTAATCGATACAATCTGCTCGATTTTGCACGCTCACTCGATTATTAACATGGACAACACACGCATTGAAGAATGTTCATAAACATTTAGTATCGATCTCCTCACGGAGGTCCCGCCAGGCATGAGTAACAATGACTTTGCCTTTCTCAGTTTAAGGAAGGTAACTCTTGCTACAACAAGTTACAAGGGGAAATAATTATCAGTTAATCGATTTACCTATTTTTTTTCAATCCAGTAACTTGGGTCCCTCCCGTCTGATCCAGTAACATGGGTCTCGCTTGTCTGATTCAATAACTTGAGTCCCACTTGCCTGATCTAGTAACTTGGGGCTCACTCGTCTACTCCAGTAACTTGGGGCTCGCTCGTCTACTCCAGTAACTTGGGGCTCGCTCGTCTACTCCAGTAACTTGAGGCTCGCCTGTCTACTCCAGTAACTTGGGGCTCGCCGTCTACTCCAGTAACTTGGGGCTCGCTCGTCTACTCCAGTAACTTGGGGCTCGCTCGTCTACTCCAGTAACTTGGGGCTCGCTCGTCTACTCCAGTAACTTGGGGCTCGCCTGTCTACTCCAGTAACTTGGGGCTCGCCTCGTCTACTCCAGTAACCTTGGGGCTCGCTCGTCTACTCCAGTAACTTGGGGCTCGCCTGTCTACTCCAGTAACTTGGGGCCTCCCTCGTCTACTCCAGTACCTTGGGGCTCGCTCGTCTACTCCAGTAACTTGGGTACAGCTCGTCTGATCTAGTAACTTGGGTCCCGCTCGTTTGATCCAGTAACGAGGGTACCTCTCATCTGAATCGGAATACGAGTAACTTGGGTCACTCTCGTCTGATCCGTGAATCCAGTAACGTGGGTCACTCTCGTCTTATCCGTGAATCCAGTAACGTGGGTCCATCTCATCTGATCCGAGTTTATCGATTTCCTATGAAAGGAATTGCGCCATTTAATCCCCATATAAAATGTATCATGCAAATTTCATTCAATTCGATATCAATGCAAACATTACAAGTTTGGGGGAAATGGGGTGGATGGCGGTAGATAATTGTGTTGCAATAAATGTTGCTGTTTAAATAATGCATGTTATGATTTATTTTTTTAATTGCATCTACAACGATGTTAAATCATCAGACAAAAACTCAATCACAAAATGATTTATTAATCAACAGAAAAGTTGAGTAGAATATTTGTAACAATAACATTCTTGAGAACAGCAGTGGTTATATGATGTTGTGAATGAAAGACAATTTATTATGTTTCATTTCTTTGATGTGATCAAGCTGTTTGATGTGATCAAGCTGTTTAATGTGATCAAGCTGTTTGGTGGAGTAAAGCTGTTTGATTGAGTTAGGCTGTTAAATGAGATGAAGTCTTATTATCTGATATGAAGCTGTGAGATGAGATGAAGCTGTGAGATGAAGCTGTGAGATGAGATGAAGGTGATTGTGTGTGTCTGAGGATGTTACTCACCTGTGTGTGTTGTGTTAGTATATACTGACCTACTGACCTACTGTTGTATGTAAATGAATATGTGACTACTAATGTCTGTGACGTGAGTAGATGTGTGCTTGTGTGGGAATTTATAAATGATTGTTCAATCATTAAAGATGAAGATTGATTGGGATTGCGAGCTAATAAAATGTTAATCTACCCACTCATCCCCTCTCTCTTTTTGTCCTCCTATATCCACCCCCACCCCCACCCCATCCCCCTACCGTCAATTATTTGAAAGTGCACACATTTAATGAATACTCATGAGGAATAAATGAAAAGTGCACACATATAATGAATACTCAATGAGAAATAAAATAAAGTGCACACTTTAATGAATACTCATGAGGAATAAATGAAGTGCACACATTTAATAATACTCATGAGAAATAAATGAACACAAATTCTGTGTACACATAAGTAATGAGTGTTTTATCAATAAAACAACACACAAAATGTATCCAACACTTTGTGATAGAAGTATCATTTAATCCAATATTTAGACTAGCAATAACAAAAAACCACACAAAATATATCTAACTTATTTGCTAAATATTTATTGTGGATAAATCATGAGCTATGAATAGACATAGAACATGGAGGTATTTGAAGACGAGACTAAACAGCTTTTATACATCGTGACGTCCCATCAGATTTCCTTTCTGTGGGAGAGAGATGGTTAGAGGCGGGACTGGTGGGTTGTTAGGGAAGGGCAGGGGGCAATGATGACATATAATCAATATCAGACATGGTTTAGAGACCAACGCATCGTTTAATAACATTTCTTGTATTGGCAATCATTTGAGATTTGACTAAAGGACATCCCCGCTTTCTCCTGTCCCATAGTAGGATGACAAGATGGTGGCTAGTGGCAAAGAGGGACAGCTTTGTCACGTGTCATATCTGTCTTATATGTATGTGTGCATATTTGTATATATGTGTGTGTGTGTGTGTGTGTGCGTATGTGTGTTTGTGAATGTACGTTTCTGTGCGTGTGTGTGTGTTGGGATTGTATGTGTGTATGTGTGCCGTGTATATGTGCGTGTCTGTGCGTTTGTGTGTATATATATGTATGCATGAATGAGTGCGCATTTGTGACCACATGTGCAAGTATACATTTGTGTGTGTGTGTACATATGCGTTTATGTATGTTTGTGTGTTTGTTTGTGTCTGTATGCGAGTGTATGTATATATATATACACACACACATACAAAACAATGAGTGAGAAACGAGAATATCAGAATCATCGTTGGTTTGGGTGAAATCGGATGCACATGTCCTAAATATGTAGAAGTCTATGCGTTTAGGGGCCTACCAAACCTATGTGCAAAGTATACACGTTCCTGGCAACGATCAAACATATCACAAAGAGTGATTAAAATAGATTGTAAAGAACGAACGCAAAGAAGAAGAAGAAGAAGCATTGTTGGTACTATACCATGCATACAGTACAGTACATGCATCGAGAGGCAAAGAATCAAGTGATTCGGCCATCTAATGAGAATGGAACCACATTTACTACCATCATGTGCCTATAATAATCGACACTCAGGGCGCAGAGCACGAGCAGGCCAAGAACACGATGGATAGATAACATCTCAGAGTCCTGCGAAAGCATGGACTGACAACGTCAAGCGCAACACGCCTGGCACAAGATAGAAAACTAAATCTCCCACGTCGCTTCACGGCAAATGTGATTAAGATAAGATAAGATATATATGTATATATATATCACTGTCATATGCAGGGCTTTGCTATAAGGTGTGTGCTACAATTTCAGAATGTAACGATTTTACTGTACAACATATTACACCTGAGTAGACAGTCACGTTATCACTGTCAAACATGTCGCCTCAGCTATCTCTATCTACCTCCAAGTTTGATTTCAATTTATCACTGTCAAACATGTCGCCTCAGCTATCTCTATCTACCTCCAAGTTTGATGTCACTATATTATTCTTCCTTTCTTGTCTAACAATGCTGTTTGCCTCACAGCGTCAGGTCAAGAAGTGATTTCTAAAACGGGCCTTTGTGTGCGCTTTGTAGATAGTGTCTTTCATCGCCTCTGTTATCTCTGAGGTCCATCTTTTGCGTCACCGGCCTTTTGTTTTGTACCCATTGTATCGGAGAAGAATTGCTCTTTGAGGTGCACTGTCTGTTGGTAATCTGCTTATGTGGCCCGACCATTTAATTTGTTGTTTCTTGATGAAGTTCAGTACTGATGTTGTACCACTTTTTCCTGTTATCTTCATTCCTCAAACTGTCTCTTCTTGTTACTCCCAGAATTCTGGTAGATACTATTATTAGACACACAAACCAACAATTTGTTCCAAAAATGAAAAGTAAATCAAATGAAACAAATATACGGGTTTTATTCAAGGTGTTTCCTATGCAGGGTCAGCTTCTCTTTTGTCTGCACTTCTGGTTCACTAGGATCTGTATCATTCTTGGTTCACTAGGATCTGTATCATTCTTGGTTCACTAGGATCTGTATCATTCTTGGTTCACTAGGATCTGTATCATTCTTGGTTCACTAGGATCTGTATCATTCTTGGTTCACTAGGATCTGTATCATTCTTGGTTCACTAGGATCTGTATCTGATCTCTATCCATAGATCCTTATTTATGACCATTTATGATTTGTGAATCCATTTTTATTTATATATAAATGGGGTGTCTTAATATTATTGTACTAACCAGTCAGTTATCAGTTATCAGTTTTCAATTATATGAGGACTATCATCATAGCACTCCGGACATGTCCATAGGTGCTCCGATCTCCGCCTCAGCAAATCCAGCAGCGTCCAGCGACCCAACACGCCAGTTCGATGTTGATTAATCAATCTCTTTGCCTATTTCGGGCTGCACCAATATTGACGCCCATCTCTTTCAATCTGGTAGCGAGTGGGATTCACAGCCCTGAAACTCCTCTGTTCGGAAAGACTCTCTCAATGCATGAAGAATGTCATTTCAATCCATGGCAACTCCCTCTGATTTTGAAGCCAAGCCAGCCAATCTATCAGCTCGTTCATTACCTCTAACTCCTGCGTGCCCAGGGACAAAAATGAAGGTGATTTCTCTGATCATTGTCTGTACCAGTACCTCCACCCAGTTGCGTCTCACATACCTGATTCGACTTTACGAATCATGCTCATGGAGTCACTGAGTATGAAAACACGAGAGTAGTTGTGAGATGCCAACCAGTTCACCGCCTCCGTAACCGCCGAACCTCCATTGTCAAGTACTTGTGTTTGTTGCATAGGCCCCACTGGCCTCTCTTATTATTTTCCTCCTGAGCGTGCTGAAAAAGCCCACGCACAGCGTTGTTGGCGAATGACTGAACCATCGGTGTAAATAACCACATCTGTATCATTGATGATGTCATTCAAGAAGGCCTCCACCTCCACGTTAATCAGTGATAGAATATTTTGTTCGCAGTTTTTCTTAATAGATGTAATAACTGGTGAAAGCAGTTTGAAATTGATGTGCACGGCAATCCTTCCTCTCCTGGTTCAATTCCGGAAGGATCACATATTTTCTAAGCGTATCTTCCGCCTGACTCAGCCATGATCTGCCTCTCTTGAGTCTACACCTTTCTCCTTAATGAGTTCTTCATGGAGAGGATGTTCCTTGTTTGCATTGATTCTTAGATATGATCGAACCCTCCAAGTTTCAATTCTGTGAGCAATAGTTGGGAGGTCAAGAAGGAATCGCATTGACACTCCTGCTGTATCTTTGGTGCATCCCAGAATGATGCGCATACTTACAAGTGCGCATACTTACCAGTCATTTCAACTCAATTATGTTAACATGAAATCATAGAATAAGTTAAAATTGTGTATACCAGAAGTACATAGAAGTTGAGAATTGTGTATACAGAGGTCAAGTTGAGTGTGTATACTAGAAGACATGAAGTTGAGATTGTATACCTGAAGTCACAGTTGGATGATACCTGAGTACATGAGTTGAGAATGTGTATACTAAGTACTAGAAGTTGAGTTGTGTATACCTGAGAAGTACATAGAATGAGAAGTGTATCAAGTCAGAAGTTTTGTAACTAAGAGGTTTAATATAAGAAAAAGTGTTGAATCAAACAATATTTAAAGTCTTGATGATGAAACGAAAGTTGTATAACTGAGTGTCAACGAATATATATTTATATATCTTCTTCTTCTCTTGACGACCACTTGAAGCATAAAGCATCAACAACTTTCCTCCAACAAGATCTGTCTTGAGCAAAGCCAGCTTAGTTCATTCCAGCTTTCTCTTGCCTCTTCCTTTCTCCGTCTACAGAGTGTTTCTGTCTCTCTAGGTCTTCCCTTACCTATCTTGCCTCCGGATTACATTTCACAGCCACATGTGGTTGCCTGGTCTTCTGCATTTTTAATATATGCCCCAACCACTTCCTCGTTGCTATATGGTCTTTTTGTTTCCTCGTTGCTATATGGTCTTCTTTGTTTCCTCGTTGCTATATGGTCTTTTTGTTTCCTCGTTGCTATATGGTCTTCTTTGTTTCCTCGTTGCTATATGGTCTTTTTGTTTCCTCGTTGCTATATGGTCTTCTTTGTTTCCTCGTTGCTATATGGTCTTTTTGTTTCCTCGTTGCTATATGGTCTTCTTTGTTTCCTCATTGCTATATGGTCTTCTTTGTTTCCTCGTTGCTATATTGTCTTCTTTGTTTCCTCGTTGCTATATGGTCTTCTTTGTTTCCTCATTGCTATATAGTCTTCTTTGTTTCCTGTGCTATATGGTCTTCTTTGTTTCCTCGTTGCTATATGGTCTTCTTTGTTTCCTCGTTGCTATATGGTCTTCTTTGTTTCCTCGTTGCTATATGGTCTTCTTTGTTTCCTCGTTGCTATATGGTCTTCTTTGTTTCCTCATTGCTATATAGTCTTCTTTGTTTCCTCGTTGCTATATGGTCTTCTTTGTTTCCTCGTTGCTATATGGTCTTCTTTGTTTCCTCGTTGCTATATGGTCTTCTGTGTTTCCTCGTTGCTATATGGTCTTCTTTGTTTCCTCGTTGCTATATGGTCTTCTTTGTTTCCTCGTTGCTATATGGTCTTCTTTGTTTCCTCGTTGCTATATGGTCTTCTTTGTTTCCTCGTTGCTATATAATCTTTTTTGTTTCCTCATTGCTATATAGTCTTCTTTGTTTCCTCGTTGCTATATAGTCTTCTTTGTTTCCTCGTTGCTATATGGTCTTCTTTGTTTCCTCGTTGCTATATAGTCTCCTTTGTTTCCTCGTTGCAATTGTTGATATAATGATGGTACACTGTGTGAAGTTCGCACTGATGGTGGACACAGCGACTGGTTTATGGTTGAAACCTGAGTAAAACAAGGCTGTATTCTATCTCCGCTATTGTTTGGAGTGGCCATTGACTGGGTGATGCGAAAATGTTGCAGGGGCGAAAACTGGCATCGATTGGGTAGAAAATAGTCAACTAGAAGATTTGGATTTTGCAGATGATATTGCCTTGTTAAGTAGAAACAACCAAGATATGCAAAGAAAAACAGACAACTTGTCATCTATAGCATCAAAAGTTGGACTGCAGATAAGCTATGAAAAGACAAATATAATGAAGACACCTATGGCAAGTAATGCAAATATCACACTGGAATCTAAAATGATAAAAATAACAGAGCAGTTCACCTATTTAGGAAGCAATTTTGATTGCACAGGAAATGTTAAAAAGAAATTATGATACGAATTGGCAAAGCAACATCATCTTTTAAAAGTCTAAATAAAATATGGAACTGTAAGTTATATAGTATTAAAACTAAATTACGAATTTTCAATTCAAATGTTGTATCAATCCTAACATATGCCAGCGAGAGTTGGAGAATGACTAAAGATATAGAAAGCAAGTTTAATGCATTTGAAAATAGATGTCTGCGAAAAATAATGAATATAAAATGGAACGAATTCAGGAGAAGTGATGAAATCAGGGACATGTCTGGTCAACCACTAGTGACAACTGTTATAAGAAAGAGAAGATGGAGATATGTTGGACACACCTTGAGGAGAAATGATCAACGAATATCAAAACAGGCATTGAAGTGGGATGCAAAGGGTTCAAGAAAGAGAGGTTGACCTAAGGAGACCCTGAAACGAACTTTGCTGAGAGAGGTAAGCAATATCGGTCTCAGTTCCCTGGAGAAGATTGAGTGAGTTGCCCAGGATAGAGCGGTATGGAGAAATTACTTGCAGGTCCTATGTAACGTATAACGGTACGAGAGGAATTATTATTATTATTATATATCTCAATGTGGCAAAAGCACAAAAAAACTAACGTGTATCGTCTTGACATGGATAAACTGGCCATGGTCTACGCACCAGTAGATGTCCCAAAACATGTCCTAATATGTTTCTTCCTTAGCCTGTATCTGTTTCTTCCTTAGCCTGTATCGGTTTAATAGAAGTAACTGTTAGCTCAAGAAACTGAGAAAGATTGATTTTAAAAAGTCGTCTGTCAGTCTTGGAAGATGATCATAATATACTCGGTTAGATTGATGTTTTCAACAAAGAAACTGTGCCACAGAAACACTGTCAGAGAAACATTGTCAGAGAAACAGTGTCAGAGAAACAGTGTCAGAGAAACAGTGTCACAGAAACACTGTCAGAGAAACACTGTCAGAGAAACACTGTCAGAGAAACAGTGTCAGAGAAACAGTGTCAGAGAAACACTGTCAGAGAAACACTGTCAGAGAAACACTGTCACAGAAACAGTGTCAGAGAAACAGTGTCAGAGAAACAGTGTCAGAGAAACAGTGCCAGAGAAACAGTGCCAGAGAAACAGTGTCAGAGAAACACTGTCAGAGAAAGAGTGTCAGAGAAACACTGTCACAGAAACACTGTCACAGAAACACTGTCACAGAAACACTGTCACAGAAACAGTGTCAGAGAAACAGTGCCAGAGAAACAGTGCCAGAGAAACAGTGTCAGAGAAACAGTGCCAGAGAAACAGTGCCAGAGAAACATGGAATAGTTCAAATCTCTTCTAATGGACGTTAAGCGAACAGCAAATCCCATTTCGTGTCGCCAGACGAAGGTTAACGCGCATAATTGTCGAGAGTATAAAATCGATAGTGGTCGACGCCTGGTCAGCGACGTACTTGGACACATTTCTTGTGTGTCTATTAATCTTCCTTGCTACTGTCCCAGCAACACTGTGACCTTATAATCAATCAGGTCTCATCTATACTGTCTGACCCATCTTACATTTTCCCCCCAGAACTGATTAAGGCCATACGATTCGTTGACCGTCTAGATATATCGATCCTTATTTTTCTCGAGTTCCTTGCTGATGTACGCTCAGATAAATGGACATATAACATACATTGATGGCAACTAGACACGTCTGCTAACACACTAGTTAATGCGGGGCAAAGATGTGTATGATAGGGTGTGTTATATGGAGTGTCGTGTGTGTTTCAACGTATTTCTTCATTTAATAACAGTTGCCGAGGGAGAGAAAAAAACATAAGAATGTACTGTGTTGGTATATGGTGTGGAGAGACGGGAAGATAATATTGGACTAAATGTAATCTCTAGCCTTTTTCTATGTGTATATCTTCTATATTCTATCAAATTCGTCATTCTATCTTCTATATTTGATCTACTGCGTTACAGGTCTTGGCCGTCTGTCGTCTTTTCTCATCCAGAGAATATGTCCAATGCATCGTCATCATCTTTTTTTGTATTTCTCTATTTATGTCTTCCAGACCAATTAAGTTAGTTTCCATGGTTACATGCAAATCCTACAGTTGAAATACAAGTATTTAGGTATATTCTATTTATAATGTTCTCTCTCTCTCTCTATCTCTCTCTTCTATCTATCTCTCTCAGACTAGTTCGATTTTTGTATTAGATAGTTAAATATGCGAGTCTATCTTCTGATCTTACTGTCTAATCTCGATGTCTTCCCAGTTTTCATCTATCTTTCTATTCTTCCTGTCTAATCTCTGTTCTCTCCTATCCTTCTATCGTCTGTTCTTCCCGTCTGGTCTAGTCTTGCTGTTTTCTCTCTAATTCTCAGTGACCCTTTGTCCTTAGTAGTGACTCTTTGTCCTTAGTAGTGACCCTTTGTCCTTAGTGGTGACCCTTTGTCCTTAGTAGTGACCCTTTGTCCTTAGTGGTGACCCTTTGTCCTTAGTAGTGACCCTTTGTCCTTAGTGGTGACCCTTTGTCCTTAGTGGTGACCCTTTGTCCTTAGTGGTGACCCTTTGTCCTTAGTAGTGACCCTTTGTCCTTAGTGGTGACCCTTTGTCCTTAGTAGGGGACCCTTTGTCCTTAGTGGTGACCCTTTGTCCTGAGTAGTGACCCTTTGTCCTTAGTGGTGACCCTTTGTCCTTAGTGGTGACCCTTTGTCCTGAGTAGTGACCCTTTGTCCTTAGTGGTGACCCTTTGTCCTTAGTGAGTGACTCTTTGTCCTTAGTAGTGACCCTTTGTCCTGAGTAGTGACCCTTCGTCCTTAGTAGTGCCTTTTCTAGGGGACCATTCTTATTGAATTTGTCTAAATTTCCCTTGTCTTAATCTTTCTTATGGTATTCCTGAAATCATTGACTTGGAGAATCTTAGTAGGATTCAAGTATTTACACATCTTTTCTCCTGACTTTATCATTCCAACATTGACTTAATCTGACAACATCTCGACTTTACACACACAATCCGTGACTGTAAGCTGACAAATCTTGCTTTCAACGTAGAATCAACTAGTACATTGACACAACTTAAACTCTAGTCTACAAATCTTGCTTTCAACGTAGAATCAACTAGTACATTGACACAACTTAAACTCTAGTCTACAAATCTTGCTTTCAACGTAGAATCAACTAGGTACATTGACACAACTTAAACTCTAGTCTACAAATCTTGCTTTCAACGTAGAATCACTAGGTACATTGACTGTGTCGACTAGAGAATAAAGTTTAAGATGTGAGTCTTGACTCAAGTTTTACTGACGCTGGGTTCTGCCTACGACCATTTGTTGCATTTATTGAAAACTATGTGAATATTTACCTAAATGTACTGGGCAGTTACAAATTCGAGGCATTACATTACAGATTATCATCAAAATATGGCAACATAATCGTTATTAATGATATTACTCTTATATCTGGCAAACGTTAGAGACCTCTAGCTAGTACGTTAGTGCATTGTTTACTTATGCTTCTCTCTCTCTCTCTCTGTTCTTCTCTCTTTCTCTCTCTCTCTCTATTCTTCTCTCTCTCTCTCTGTTTTCTCTCTCTCTCTGTCTCTTCTCTCTTTCTCTTCTCTCTCTTTCTTCTTCTCTCTCTCTGTTCTTCTCTCTCTCTGTTCTTCTCTCTTCTCTCTCTTCTCTTCTCTCTGTTCTTCTCTCTCTGTTCTTCTCTCTCTGTTCTTCTCTCTCTGTTCTTCTCTCTCTGTTCTTCTCTCTCTGTTCTTCTCTCTCTGTTCTTCTCTCTCTTTTCTCTCTCTCTGTTCTTCTCTCTGCTCTCTGTCTCTTCTCTGCTCTCTTTCTTCTCTCTTTCTGTTTTTTTCTCCTGTGCTCTCTCTCTCTTTTCTGTTCTTCTCTCGTCTCTGTTTTTCTCTCTCTCTCTGTATATGCCTTTATAGAAATACCTGAAATGACTCAAATAAATCCATATTATCTTTAGTCCTAACTAGTTCATTTCTAATTTGTCAAAGCAACTTAGTTCATCATTACTTTTGACATTTACGTCAGCGGGAAATGAATGCCCTTGTCTGATTGTCTAACTATGAAAATTAAATCAGAAAGTGGTGGAAAGAAAATAGGAGGGATCAAGTTAAATAACAAATAAACATCTTTACAATTACAAAATAAAAGTAAAGAAAGACCAAATAAAAGTAAAGAAAGACAAAATAAAAGTAAAGAAAGACCAAAAAAAAGTAAAGAAAGACAGAAGAAAAGTAAAGAAAGACAAAAATAAAAAAAAAGTAAAGAAAGACAGAAAAAGTAAAGAAAGACAAAATAAAAGTAAAGAAAGACAAAAAAAGTAAAGAAAGACAGAAGAAAAGTAAAGAAAGACAAAAAAAAGTAAGAAAGACAAAGAAAAGTAAAGAAAGACAAAGAAAAGTAAGAAAGACAAAATAAAAGTACAGAAAGACAAAGAAATGTGGAGAAAAAAGAGAAACAAATTGGCAAGGGAGAGAGAGAGAGAAAAAAAAACAACTGACAGAAGTTAAGGATGAGCAAAAATAAGAGAATGAATAAACACTTTCGATTTAACGTTGCATGTCATTTGTTTATAGACGAGGAATGTCATGTCTAAAATCATATTCTGCATGCGCATCTTTCTTCTAGAATGTCTTTTGTTACCTCAAATATATTCTAATTGTAATTTCATTTTGCAGAGAATTTGACAGGTCAACTAGAAAATTTGTTTCAATAAAATGTAGACATATTGTTGTAGTTGTAGTTGTAGAATTTGATAGACCAGGTCCAACAGTGCTCGAATATTAACTGCTTTCTAGTTTTACTATTATGATTGTATGTGTTCATTTGATTGTTTCTTGTTTCACTTCTATGATTGTATTCTGTTCACTTCTACGATTGTATCTTTTCACTTCTATGAATTGTCATTTAATTGATTTCACTTCTATGATTGTATCTTGTTCACTTCTATGATTGATCTGTTCACTTCTAGGTTGTATCTTGTTCACTTCTATGATTGTATCTGTTCACTTCTATGATTGTATCTTGTTCACTTCTATGATTGTATGTGTTCACTTCTATGATTGTATCTTGTTCACTTCTATGATTGTATCTTGTTCACTTCTATGATTGTATCTTGTTCACTTCTATGATTGTATCTTGTTCACTTCTATGATTGTATCTTGTTCACTTCTATGATTGTATCTTGTTCACTTCTATGATTGTATCTTGTTCACTTCTATGATTGTATGTGTTCATTTATCGATCGTTTACTTCATGATTGTATCTTGTTCACTTCTATGATTGTATCTTGTTCACTTCTATGATTGTATCTTGTTCACTTCTATGATTGTATCTTGTTCACTTCTATGATTGTATCTTGTTCACTTCTATGATTGTATCTTGTTCACTTCTATGATTGTATCTTGTTCACTTCTATGATTGTATGTGTTCACTTCTATGATTGTATCTTGTTCACTTCTATGATTGTATCTTGTTCACTTCTATGATTGTATCTTGTTCACTTCTATGATTGTATCTTGTTCACTTCTATGATTGTATCTTGTTCACTTCTATGATTGTATCTTGTTCACTTCTATGATTGTATCTTGTTCACTTCTATGATTGTATCTTGTTCACTTCTAAGGTTGTATCTTGTTCACTTCTATGATTGTATCTTGTTCACTTCTATGATTGTATGTGTTCACTTCTATGATTGTATCTTGTTCACTTATATGTTACTTTTCACTTCTTGCTTGATATCTTTTCACTTAGATTGTATCTTTTATTCAGATTGTATCATGTACTCAATGATGCATTGTTCACCTAATTTATTTTCCTCTACATTGTATCTTGTTCACTCTGGTGACTTGCACTTAATGATATGAATCTAGTTCACTCTAGAGATTTTATGTCTACGAGTATCTGGTTACTAAGAGTGATCTGTTCATTATGATTGAATCGAAATTGTCTACTTCATGAGTATCTTGACTTCATCTAGAGAACTAGTCACTTAAATGGTTGGCAATCTGTTCACTTCAATGATGTCGTTCACTCAGAGTATCTTGTTTCCTACATGATTGTATCTGTTACTTCATACAGTGGATTAGATCAATGCTACTTCATAGTGATATCGTTGATTCAGTTTGCTACAAGTAAGGCTGCACTTAAGGTGGATCTTAGTTACCTACGATTAGAACTTTTATGTCACTTAGATTGTTCTGTTCTTTTTCTTTTCTCCTGAACCTGTAGCAATACAGGTTAGGAGAAGAGAATTAAGACAAGAGCCCTAGAGACGCTTCGCTAGATATCTCTTTTCCCTGTATCCTGAGGTCAACATCTTTGGAGAATAGACTGATGTACCAGTATCGAGAAAACATTGCTTCTTTACAGTGAAATGTTGAAGTAAATTTCTTACGTGAATACAGAACTCATATTAATATAGTTGTTTTCTTGATGAAGTCTAATTACTGAAAAAGTTGAACTTTTTACTGATGTACTACAATTATCTTCAACCGTTACTTCTAGTTACAAGTATTCTAAAAGAGTAACATATATCTTCATGTCTGAAATAGTTTATTCTATCGTGTTGATTTCTAATAGTCCAGGATGTTGGTACTGTCATAATGAGAGAAAGATATAGTTTGAACATTCACTTTTAGTTTCTATCAGATGTACGATTTTGCATCTTAAAAGTTGAGCTATTCTATCATTTCGATTTCTTTAATTCACTGATGTTGAAGTTTCATTCAGATGTATGATTCTTCATTTACTGAAATAAAGTATTCCATAATAGAAATCTTGTTGATTTATAGATATTATCATGGAATAGTTGAAGTATTCATACTCTGCAGAATATCTTACATATTACTGATTTGGATTATAAATCATGTTGTATTCTTACATCTAACTGAATTGTTGATGTATTTCATTCAATGATAGATTATCTTTTCACTAAATAGTTGAAAGTTTCATAAATCAGTGTTACTTATTTACATTTCTTGTTGAATATCATTCTAATAGTAACATAATACTAAATAGTGAATTTTAAAAATGTAAACGATTCACATGAACACAAAATAGTGAAGCTAACGTATTAATACAGATATTCTCTACATATGTAACATGCAAACTGGAAAGTTTGACATTAAATGAATAAGAAATACTAATTACACAGAGAATTTAAGTATTCTAATACGCAGAATGATGCAGATAATCAAAATAGACTGAGTTGAGAATGAACATCAGTAAAAATGTGGATACAGATCAGTACTAGCTTCATAATTAACAACAAAGTTGAAAGTTTGCTAAATACAGATTAAACAGATATTCTCTATACAAGAAATGTACGTATCATAATACAGATGTAATACAATACAATAAGTCACATGAAATATTGAAGATAAAAACAGAGATACAGATATCTACTATTCTTATGAAGTATTCATAAATACAGATGTAATCTAGAATATCTTTCTAATTACACTGAATGTTGAGGCAAATCAGATGAGAAAGAAAAAAACAAGTGAAATAGTGAGAAGTATTCTATCCACGATGAACTAAGGAAATACATATTAAGAATAGATGAAGATAAACAACAGATGTGAAACATAATCTTACATAATTACACATGAAATAGTTGAAAGTATTCATAAATACAGATGTAATACAGAATATTACAATCAACAGCAAGTAGGTTAAGAGTATTCATAAAGTGAGAAACTCAGAAACTTCTATTAACATAAATAGATGGAGTATTCATAATACAGAGGAATAAGTAATTGACAATCCAAAATGTTAATATCACAAACAGTTATACAGTTATCTTAATTACATGAATGTGCTGAGTATTCATAAATACAGAGAATCAGATATATGCCTTACATAATTGACCAGAAAGTTGATATTTATGACGAGTATACAGATATATCACATAGAGAAGTCATGAATCGTCTGAGTACCATAAATGACAGAGAAGTCGATATTCGTACCATAATTGACCAGAGAAGTTGAAGTATTCATATGCAGAGTCATCAATATACATAGCAGAAGTCTGAGTTCAGGGATGTCACATAATAGACCCATAGAAGCATCGTCCGTATTAATATGACAGTAGAAGTCGACATCGGCCCTCACTAATAGACAGAGAAGTCGAAGTACACGTCACCATAATATATCCCAGAGAAGTGTGACATCGTGCACCGTATCACCAAATATGTCAGAGAAGTCATGACATCGTGCCCGGGTCACCATAATATGACCCAGAGAAGTCGTGACACGTGCACTAATCACCATAATTCGACCCAGAGAAGTCGTGACACGTGCCAATCACCATAATATGACCAGAGAAGTCGTGACACGTGCACTAATCACCATAATTCGACCCAGAGAAGTCGTGACATCGTGCCAGGGTCACTATAATACGACCTATAGAAGTCGTGACAGTCCAAACACCCTACACACAGCCAGTTCTGAAGTTAATCTCTGATTTCATTTTGTGTGTATGTTTGTGTGTGTATGTGTGTGTCGATACTGATGTCATTTTCAATACATCAAACAATTCTATTTTATTTATTTTCATTAGCTAATATGTCAATGAGTTTGTGTGGACATATATTAGCTAATCTGTCATTGAGTGTGTGTAGACATATATTAGCTAATCTGTCATTGAGTGTGTGTAGACATATATTAGCTAATCTGTCAATGAAGTTTTGTGTGGATATATTCAGACACATTTTTGTTCGTAAATCCTAAATTATTTTATCCCCGTTGTTACTTATTTTCTTATCTCATGTTTTATTTTATTTTATTTGTTTTCTGTTTGTCTTTGACTGAATTTCTTTTCTTGATTTTCTATTGTTGATCTAACGTTCTTGATCTGATCAAGTATCTCTGTTTGTTTTCTACATATTCAGCATCTAGATGTAGTTACAACATTTTGTATTCAACATTTGCTTGTTCACCTTCGGATCTGACTGAATCTATCAGACTGAATCTATTTGACTGAATCTATCAGACTGACTCTATCAGACTGAATCTATCAGATTGATATCCATAAAATATAGATTGTGTCAGATTATATCTACACATACACCATCCATTACAATATGGATATGGACATGGATATTTTGTTGGACAATGTCAAGTCTCATAAAAGGAAAGAGTGTACACTGGCAACTGTTAGAGATCTTCTAGCACCAGCCAATCTAATATTTCAATTAAGATACATTGTGATCAGTAGCTAATATAATTGTTACAGAAGAGTCATCCGTACATCAGTGACAGAAAAGAGAACTAATAGATTATATAGAAAGAACATACCTCTGACGTTTGATAAGGCCCGCCTGTATGGCGAGGAAAGCAATAAAACGGTAAGCAGTCTTTCACGTAAAAATCAGTCAGAAGTGCCACACTAGGCGTCATGGCTACGCATGAATTTATAGCGGGTGAACACAGAAGATGAATGTAGAAAGAACTCAAAAACAAAGAAAACTAGCCGATACTAGACATAAGAACGAGAAAATGGAAGTATTTTGGACATATACAAAGATACGAAGAGCTGGAGAAGACCAATTTGGGAAGGAGGCAGCCCGGCAAAGTAGAGAAGGCAAAGACCACGGAGAAGATGGATTCAGTGTGTAACTGATGGTTTGAGCATAAACGGCTGCATAAACAGCTGCATAAAGCAGCCTGCATTAGAACAGGACTGTAATGTTTAAAGTTGTGCTCAGGACAAGTATTGAACCATCTAGCAAAAACTTGACTACTAGAAGATGTAGATTGCCAGGAAGGAAAATGTCTATAAAAAGTTTGTAACTTTGTTTCTCAGGACAAGATATTTGATAATCTTACTGAAACTGCTCAGGACAAGATATTTGATAATCTACTGATCTGCTCAGGACAAGATATTTGATAATCTTACTGATCTGCTCAGGACAAGATATTTGATAATCTTACTGGAAAAAATGACATTCAATCACATTGTATACAAATAAAAAAAAGGTTTCATAATTTTAGAACTGACCAGAAATAAATCAATGGAACATCAAAGCGTAATGGTCGTCTACAAGAAAATGATAATTCTGGAATATACAAGAAATAATGATTGTCTGAATAAGAAATATCAGTTTGAAACGATTATATATTTATATAATTATTTTTGTATAGTCTTAATTTCCATTCTTGAGAAAGATAACTTCGTCAAGACGTTGACTGTGTTTATTGCTGGTCATGTATTAAATTAAATTAAATAATTTTTTTAATCTAAATATCAATAATAATTTAGACAAAGAATGGTGTTCATCAAAATGACACAGCAAGTAAGTACAAAAATAACGTGCTTATCTATAAATAGAAATCGGTCAATAGAATATCAGGAACAAATGCACCAAATTACAAAACAAATATATGCATTTACTAAATATTAATTTTAATATTAATTTTAATATTGAATATGTTTCATCGTAAATGTTGCTTTCTACTAGTTGCCAGATTGTGATTCTATGACATTTAATTGATTCTTATATAGGTTAACACTAACTAGCATGCTATTGATAACCTAGCAACTACTGCCATGTTGGTCTATAGTTGGCTATATTTGTTCTGTTTGTATAACCGATAGTCTATTGTGTTCTAGATTCGTCAATGTCTATAACTATTTGTTTAGCATTCGATTTTCTGTTGTCTTATGCTATCTTTCTTCGAGTTTTTATTTTAATAGAGAATCATATTTTGTTTCTTTAGTTTTGGTATTTTGCTGTTTTTATTAATTATTTCTTCTCATTTGTTGGCTGACTTTCAGCTATTTTCAGCAATATTTCAGCATTTTTTCAGCCTTAAGCTAATGTAACCAGTATAAATAAGCTCAATATTGATATTAACTGTTTAGATAAAGCTGTGCTTATATCTCACTTCTTATCAAGTGCTACAAGTAATATTTATAGATATTTAATTATTACCTTACAGAGAATTAGATATTTAATTATTACTTTACAGAGAATTAGATATTTAATTATTACTTTACAGATTGATTTTTAATTATCTTTACAGAAATTAGTATTTAATTATTACTTTACAGAGAATTAGATATTTAATTATTACTTTACAGAGAATTAGATATTTAATTATTACTTTCAAATTAGATATTTTATTACTACAGAGAATTAGATATTTAATTATTACACGAATTGATTTTATTTCTTAGAGAACTAGATATTTAATTATTACCTTACAGAGAAATAGATATTTAATTATTACCTTACAGAGAATTAGATATTTAATTATTACCTTACAGAGAACTAGATATTTAATTATTACCTTACAGAGAACTAGATATTTAAATGGGATCAAAGGCGCAAGAAAGCGGCGCGCCAAGATTAGAGAGATGGCTCTAATCCCTGCTCTCACCTCCAAGTGGTGACCCTGGTAACAGACGGTAGTTCCGGTCTGGCTAAGAGGGCAGTTGCCGTGGGAGAGCTACTCTGGGGCAAGTAGAGATGCAAAGGTAGTCATGCTTGATGGGATCCGTTCGCAACACAGACGAGCGAACTCCCAGAGTGACTATTAATGCTCGCCTCTCCCGGCCGATGGGAAAAGCTAGAACGATACATGTGGAACCTCGCGGGGCGGAACTCGGAGCCCGCGCATTCTCTCTTGATTCTCCTCTCTTGAGCCGATGAGTATGCTGGGTGATGAGATAGGCCGCACGTTGGTCCACATAGGTCAAAGTCTCAGCCCCATCACAGAGATGGGGGCACGAATCAAAACCATCGAAGGGACGTTGACCCGCGTGTTGCGAAATTCGGAGCCCAAGCATGCTCTCTCTTGAGCCCCTCCTAGAGCCGATGAGTATGCTGGGTGCCGAGTTGAACCGCAAGCTGGGCCACATGAGGTCAGCACTGACCCCATCACGAGATGGGGCGACCCAAAGCCATCGAGGACGTTGACCCGTGTGGCGAAATTCGGAGGGCCCAGATGCTCTCTGAGCCACTCCTAGAGCCGATGAGATGCTGAAGTCGAGTTGAGTTGCATGGGCCATCATGGGCGAAACTCGGTTTTGCCCGTCAAGTGGACAGCCCAGGGGAATTGATGGAAATATGAGGTAGGCACCAGGCGGAGCGAACGACGCTGGCAAACCATAGTAGGCCCCATCAAGGGCAGGCAGGCGCACTGCAAGCGCGGAAAGCGAGACAAGCACTGCAGCGGCAGCATGGCAGCAGAGGTGTGCGTCCACCCATGAGCAGAACAACTGGAAGCCCAGCAGAGGCAGAACCAGTACAAGCACGCAAGCGCGGCAGCGGCAGCATGGCAGGCAAGAGGATGTGCGTCCCACCCAAATGTACAGAACAACTGGAAAGCCCAGCAGAGGTAAAGCCAGTGCGTGTTTCCGCTCGCAGGGAACTACTGTTGCCTTGTAGTTTGATTGGGGACAATCAAAGCCGAGTGGAGCAAACCGTAAACAAACCTGAACGGGCGGCAAACCAAGGTGTTCATTAAAACGACCGTTTTGTTGGGCAGATGGCGCTCATAAGCCTGGGAGGGCTGGCAGTCTAATGGTCGCTGCCCTGAAAAAAAATGGAAACCCGCTGCCTTGTGGGTTCGGCTGGGGACAGCCAAAGGCTAGCGGAAAGCGTACCGCAAACAAACGCTGGCTGAAATCGAACACCCACCCAAGGATAAACAAATGTGCTCCAATAGATGCTGAAGGTTGGCGCACGTACATTACGTTCTGATGTTATTGGCTATTTATATATCACAATAGAATGATAAAAATGGCCTTAGAACGATCGAAAGAAGAAGAAGGTATTTAAATATTACTTTACAGAGAACTAGATATTTAAATGTTACCTTACAGAGAACTAGATATTTAAATATTACTTTACAGAGAACTAGATATTTAAATATTACTTTACAGAGAACTAGATATTTAAATATTATTTTACAGAGAACTAGATATTTAAATATTACTTTACAGAGAACTAGATATTTAAATGTTACCTTACAGAGAACTAGATATTCAAATGTTACCTTACAGAGAACTAGATATTCAAATGTTACCTTACAGAGAACTAGATATTTAAATATTACCTTACAGAGAACTAGATATTTAAATGTTACTTTACAGAGAACTAGATATTTAAATATTACTTTACAGAGAACTAGATATTTAAATATTACTTTACAGAGAACTAGATATTTAAATGTTACCTTACAGAGAACTAGATATTTAAATGTTACCTTACAGAGAACTAGATATTTAAATGTTACTTTACAGAGAACTAGATATTTAAATATTACCTTACAGAGAACTAGATATTCAAATGTTACTTACAAAGAACTAGATATTTAAATGATACCTTACAGAGAACTAGATATTCAAATGTTACCTTACAGAGAACTAGATATTTAAATGTTACCTTACAGAGAACTAGATATTCAAATGTTACCTTACAGAGAACTAGATATTTAAATCTTACCTAAGAAGAACTAGATATTAAAATGTTACTTAAGAGAACTAGATATTTAAATATTACTTACAGAGAACTAGATATTTAAATGTTACCCTTACAGAGAACTAGATATTTAAATATTACTTTACAGAGAACTAGATATTTAAATATTACCTTACAGAGAACTAGATATTTAAATATTACTTTACAGAGAACTAGATATTTAAATGTTACCTTACAGAGAACTAGATATTTAAATATTACTTTACAGAGAACTAGATATTTAAATATTACCTTATAGAAAAATTAGAATATTTAAATGTTAGCTTAAGAAACTAGATATTTAAATATTACCTTATAGAGAACTAGATATTCAAATGTTACCTTACAGAGAACTAGATATTTAAATATTACTTTACAGAAAAACTAGATATTCAAATATTACTTACAGAGACTAGATATTCAAATATTACTTAAGAGAACTAGATATTTAAATATTACCTTACAGAGAACTAGATATTTAAATGTTACTTACAGAGAATTAGATATTAAATATTACTTTAAAGAAATAGATATTAAAATTTTATGGTTTAAATATTACTTAATAGAAGACTAGATATTAAAATATTACTTAATAGAAGATTAGATATTAAAATATTACTTAATAGAAGATTAGATATTAAAATATTACTTAATAGAAGATTAGATATTAAAATATTATTTAATAGAAGATTAGATATTAAAATATTATTTAATAGAAGATTAGATATTAAAATATTATTTAATAGAAGATTAGATATTAAAATATTATTTAATAGAAGATTAGATATTAAAATATTATTTAATAGAAGATTAGATATTAAAATATTACTTAATAGAAGATTAGATATTTAAATATTACTTAATAGAAGATTAGATATTAAAATATTACTTAATAGAAGATTAGATATTAAAATATTACTTAATAGAAGATTAGATATTAAAATATTACTTAATAGAAGATTAGATATTAAAATATTACTTAATAGAGGATTAGATATTGGAATATTGTTTTACAACAATATATATATTCATTTCTTGGTCTACAACAAATGTTGTGTTGTAAAACATGGACATAAATTAATGTTAGAGTAAGGGCAGAATTCTGTCACTGATATTTATAATATCATATGATCAAATACATTAATGTTATTACTTATCATCATTGTTTTTCTATTTTTTAGATAATGTAGATTTTTATATCACACAGTGATATATCTATGTGTTATCTCAATATCTTAGTTGCTCATCTATGTGATATCTCAATATCTTAGTTGCTCATCTATGTGATATCTCAATATCTTAGTTGGTTATCTATGTGATATCTCAATATCTTAGTTGGTTATCTATGTGATATCTCAATATCTTAGTTGCTCATCTATGTGATATCTCAATATCTTAGTTGGTTATCTATGTGATATCTCAATATCTTAGTTGGTTATCTATGTGATATCTCATCTTGTTGTTTCTATTTTTAATATTAGTTGGTTCCAAACTCTATGTGATATCTCAATATCTTGGTCATCTATGTGATATCTCAATATCTTAGTTGATCATCTATGTGTTATCTCAATATCTTAGTTGGTTATCTATGTGATATCTCAATATCTTAGTTGGTTATCTATGTGATATCTCAATATCTTGTTGCTATCTTTTGTGATTTTCTCAATATCTTAGTTGTTATCTATGTGATATCTCAATATCTTAGTTGGTTATCTATGTGATATCTCAATATCTTAGTTGGGTCATCTATGTGATATCTCAATATCTTAGTTGATCATCTATGTGATATCTCAATATCTTAGTTGAAAATTTATGTGATATCTGTCGACATTGTCTATAAACTTTGGTGAACATTTCTGTTCCGACGGCTGATTAGTTTAGTTTTGAACAATATCTATTAACAATGGCCAGTTACTCTTATTCTTGACCATTCTTGCTCCTCATGTCATATATTTGTATATGAATTAAATTGACTTTATATTTAATGTTATTTATTAAAACATTCTTCAAGCTTTGTATTTTTTTTTAAAACATTTCGTTGCATTAGTTGTCACATTTTTTTTAAGAATGCAATTATTGTTAATAGTTTTCAGTTTGTTCATTTTTATACTGCAATTTTGTTCAAATATTTTTGATTTTGTTTTTGTTGTGTAACTTTGTTAAAAATTCCTCGCTGTGTTTTTCAAAGCGTAACTTTTGTTACAGTTTCTCCCCCTTTTTGTAATTTAATTTTGTGTAAAGGTTTAACAATTTTCTGTACAAAATATACATTTTGTTTTCCATATTTCTGATAGTTTTCTGATATAATGTTATTTTAATCCATATATTTCAATTGTTTGTAATATATTTCTGTTGATATTTGTGATAGGTTTTAGTGATACCATAATGTTGACGCACACAGAAAATAATTTTCTGACGATAGATTTCTTGTTAATATCTTTGTTAGTTTTTACAGTGACGTTTCCTTCAGAATATGTGGATTGTATCAACTTATACTAATCTGACATACCAACAGCATCTGTTTGTATGAGACATGTAAACAAGCACATCTGATCTTCATTTCTAACTCTTGTTATCTCTCCTGGAAGTCAGCGATGTTGTTAACGATGATGACAGGATGATGAAAAAATCTGTTTTTGGATGCAGTAGCCGCTTCAGACTCAACTGCTCACCCACACGTGTTCCTGTGCCCGCGTCAACCTGGCACGAACTTCGAGCTCTTCATGTGCTCTCTATTTCTCAGTCACAGATTTGGGGTAGAATATTCTCAACACCGACTTTGATCTACAGCTAAGGTCAACCAGGAGCAAACATTAGATTTGGCACTAAGCCAACAAGATGGCGTTCTAGTAGTTGATCAAAATGGAGTTTTGATTTTATTGAAATAAGGGCCACTAAAAAATAAAATACAATTTAATTGTCTGGAATTTTCCATAAAATACTAACAAAATAACAAAATTACATTTCTGGTTTTGTTTTTGAATTCAATAACCGACCCGCCGCTCTAACGTCAGTGACGATATATACATATATGCTGACAGTATAACTATAGCTTCCTTCCATTATTACACAAATAATATGATTTTATTGTTTGATCAAATCTTGTTGATGTTATAAAATCAAAATCAATAGTCACTAGATCATACAACACAATCGGTCGCCATTTAACAGGGTACAAGTGTTTCACTTTTCTTTCCTCGCTCTATTTCCTTAGACATTTATTCTATACCGATGTTCTATTAGTTTCCTACAGACTCGTCTCCAATATTCAATGTTGAAAACTTACACTACACATTTCTTCTTGTTATACTTTAATTATTGGATACTCCGAAAGGAGTTCATTTGTTCATTCTTATTGTTCATGTTTGTTGGCCTACGCGCTCTGATAACCAATAAAAGGTTGGCCTTAGGTTGAAAGGGCGTGCCTCGGCTTTAAAAAGGCTTTGATCCGCTACTTAACAAATAAACAAATACTACAGGTTTCTTAACTTTCCTCTTTCATGTATGCAACTATTCTTTTCTTTCACTGTTGTTCCAGCTAGCCAGTATATATGCCCTACGGAACATATTCGTCCTAGCTGGATATCGTGTGTACATCGTCTTTCAAAGTTGCAATAATTAGCCAATAATATGTATCTCATATGACATGCTCGCCCGAGATAATATATATGTATATATATAGCGTTTTTTTCATTTCTGGCCACGTTTGTTTTTATATGTATCTTATATGACATATTCGTCCCAGCTTGCAATAGCTTTATTGTAAATTATTGTTACGTCATTTTCAGCACATGCATTAATTCTGTCTTTCTTCCCTCTAGTACATATATATATATATTCTGACTGACAGTTTCTTCCACCTAGCACATATATATTTATTCTGACAGACAATTTCTTCCACCTACAACATATATATGTATTCCATATGACAGTTTCTTCCAGCTTGTACATATATATGTATTCTGACAGTTTCTTCCAGCTTGTACATATATATTTTAACTGACACTGCCATTACTCTGGATTCCGAAATTTGTCCTATCCTCCTTGCTCCCCCCTCTAGTGTATCAATATCTAGTCTTGGTCGCATCCGTAGCACGTGTCCGGTAGTAAAAGCTGCGTCCTACAATCGCCATATGCTACTTCCGATAAGCAATCGCATTTGCTTTAAGATTGATATTGGTGTAACATCAGCCCCTAATAAGTGTAAAGTTACCACTATACTTGTTACTGTCCATGTTGTCTGCTCTTTAACATTGATATGATTATTTACATTAACAATTTAGTTGTAATGATCAGAATGCAGTATTCATTCACATCCCTCGACAGTAGCTTTCTCTGGATACAACAATCATGATTGATATTATGAACAGCAACAAACAATGTTTCTTGTATAACTTGACATCTCGTCTGAGGTTTAACATCTCGTCTGAGGTTTAACATCTCGTCTGAGGTTTAACAGTTTATAAATCTGTGTTTGATATAGAAAACTTAGAAATGAACAAGAAATAACCGCGCAAACCTTATTTCACTCACTCATTAAACCTACACACACACACACACAAAGTCCCACCTCACTCATTCAACCAACACACACACACACACAGACACACATCTTGTATGGATTTGCTTTCATTACAGGACAGAAAAACTAGAAATACTAAAGAAATGATGACAGATATTATTGATAAAGGTTGTACATTGATCAAGTAACAATATTAAATATACTAAAGAAATGATGACAGATTCAACCACTATTAAGTGCACGTGCATTATTCATCACGTGTTTTCTAACAACAAGAACAAAGGCGGCGGTGTTTTCGTTTCTCTATTGAAGTTACAACAGAAGGACGATTGATACACCTGTAATATCTGTGTGTATGTGTATGCGTGTGTGAGTGTGTGTATGTGTGTGTGTGTGTGTGTGTGTGAGTGAGTGAGTGAGTGAGTGAGTGAGTGAGTGTGTGTGTGTGTGTTCTTCCAATGTTTTAATAATTCCTACCGAGTTTTATAACAAACATAAACTATCAATTATTTATTGTGTATCGACATGTTTTCATTTGTTATCTGCCTTTTAATCTTCTTCTTCTACTTCTTTGTTCGTCCTGCGGGTGATCGTTATATTAGCATATCTGATGTCTCTATGACGGCTGGTCAGTCATAGATTAGTATATCTGATGTCTCTATGACGGCTGGTCAGTCATAGATTAGTATATCTGATGTCTCTATGACGGCTGATCAGTCATAGATTAGTATATCTGATGTCTCTATGACGGCTGATCAGTCATAGATTAGTATATCTGATGTCTCTATGACGGCTGATCAGTCATAGTTTAGTATATCTGATGTCTCTATGACGGCTGGTCAGTCATAGATTAGTATATCTGATGTCTCTATGACGGCTGGTCAGTCATAGATTAGTATATCTGATGTCTCTATGACGGCTGGTCAGTCATAGATTAGTATATCTGATGTCTCTATGACGGCTGGTCAGTCATAGATTAGTATATCTGATGTCTCTATGACGGCTGGTCAGTCATAGATTAGTATATCTGATGTCTCTATGACGGCTGGTCAGTCATAGATTAGTATATCTGATGTCTCTATGACGGCTGGTCAGTCATAGATTAGTATATCTGATGTCTCTATGACGGCTGGTCAGTCATAGATTAGTATATATGATGTCTCTATGACGGCTGGTCAGTCATAGATTAGTAATCGATGTCTCTATGACGGCTGGTCAGCATAGATTAGTATATCTGATGTCTCTAATGACGGCTGGTCAGTCATAGATTAGGATATCTGATGTCTCTATGACGGCTGGTCAGTCATAGATTAGTATATCTGATGTCTCTATGACGGCTGGTCAGTCATGGAGATTCAGTATATATGATGTCTCTATGACGGCTGGTCAGTCATGATTAGTATATCTGATGTCTCTATGACGGCTGATCAGTCATAGTTTAGTATATATGATGTCTCTATGACGGCTGATCAGTCATAGATTAGTATATCTGATGTCTCTATGACGGCTGGTCAGTCATAGTTTAGTATATCTGATGTCTCTATGACGGCTGGTCAGTCATAGTTTAGTATATCTGATGTCTCTATGACGGCTGGTCAGTCATAGTTTAGTATATCTGATGTCTCTATGACGGCTGATCAGTCATAGTTTAGTATATCTGATGTATCTATGATGGCTGGTCAGTCATAGTTAGATAGGACGATGTACAGAAATCTAAAGATCCGTCGTGGTCACAACGGATAAGATCTGGAAGAAACCAGGATGAGACTCCGGTAAAACTGAGTAAAAGGATAATGTGGATGAAGGCAGGTATTATTCATGTTCATTGGTAACTGGATCGACGTCATAACAGTCTGAACAAACGCACATGGTCTCGTGTCTGTCCCAGCAGAAGTGGAAGAGTATGCAAGCTGATAGTTACGGTGGCTCGCTGGTTAAACACACTCCTCACTTTGCTTCTCAGACGTTCAGTTCTTTCTCTCACTCTCTCTCTCACTCTCTCTCTCTCTCACTCTCTCACTCTCTCTCTCTCCTCACTCCTCTCTCTCTCACTCTCTCTCTCTCTCTGTACATCGTTCTCTCACTCTATCAAGATGTGTCAGCATATATACGTACACTTTCAACCCCAAGAAATCAGTTAGATCATGATGTGTCAGCATATATACGCACACTTTCAACCCCAATAAATCAGTTAGATCAAGATGTGCTAGCAATCATTGCGTGTATCTACTGATTTTTCGGAAAATCTAGACCGACAGTGGACAACTTACGGCCTGCTGGCTTAAAGCGGCCCGCGAAATACATTTTACCGACCTATAGACTTTTATTTACAATAACTGTACACTACGGTCTCAGAGCTAAACATAGTAGTTTTTTTAAACTACACATACTACCGTAATGGGTTCCCAAAGTGGCGGTACCACCCCAGTGGGCGCTGAAGTCTTCCAGGGGGCGATAGTGGGTTCAGAAGCATTTGTGGGGAGTTTATTTTCGTGATTTTGAGATTGAATAATGATTAAAAATTTGAATTCTGCATTTTAATTCATCTTATGCCCATCTTACACGGTCCATTTTTTCATTAATTTTTATTTCATGTACATAATCATTTGAAAAATTACAATCTATGACAGAAATATATATATCAATTTTCTATATCAAAGTAAAAGTAGAGCATGTATATATATATGGAGGGAGGGGAAGCGTTGGTAAACTGTTATAACGGGAGGTGTATTACAAAGTTTATGTCGTGCAAAGTGGGCAGTGAGGCTGAAAAGTTTGAGCATCTACGCTTTACGTTTTGGTAGATATGACTGACACAGCTAATTTCTGTGTGACAATATGGTAATGGAGTACTAGAATTATGTTTGTGCTATAATTATGTTTGTGCTAGAATTATGTTTTTGCTAGAATTATGTTTGTGCTAGAATTATGTTTTTGCTAGAATTATGTTTGTGCTAGAATTATGTTTTGCTAGTATTATGTTTGTGCTAGAATTATGTTTGTGCTAGAATTATGTTTGTGAAGTATATTATGTTTGTTGTGCTAGAATTATGTTTGTGCTAGAATTATGTTTGTGCTAGAATTATGTTTGTGGTAGGAAAATTGTGTAAGGGAAATGAATCGTTGGTGTGAATGTTGTTGCTTAGCAACATGTAAATAAGGAAGTCGTAGAACACCTTTATGTGCAATACTCTCGGCAGGTGACGTGTCATTTCTGCGGAGAGGAACCGAGCGATATATGGTCAAACCCGATGCACTGAGGTGAATGTAGGTGCTTTAGACCATTTCGCGATGACCTTTCTCTTTATTCTATATCAGGATAACCTATTTATTTATCCTTTATTGGGATGACCTATTTACTTATAATTTATCATGTTGACCTATTTATGTTTTCAATAGCACGTGACCAATTTCTTTATTGTACATCGTGATGATCTAGTTCTTTATTATTTATCATGATGACCTAAATCTTGTATCTATATCGTGATGACCTAGTTCTTTATTATTTATCAAGATGACCTATTATTTATTCTATATTACGAAGACCTACTTTTTTATTCCATATCGTGATGACCTACTTTTTTAAATTCCATATCGTGATGACCTACTTTTTTTATTCCATATCGTGATGACCTTTTTTTTAAATTCCATATCGTGATGACCTACTTCTTTATTCTATATCGGATGACCTATTCTTTATTCTATATCAGGATGACCTACTTCTTTATTCTATATCAGGATGATCTGATTCTTTATTTTTTATATTGTGATGACCTAATTCTGTATTCTATATTGTGATAACCTAATTTTTTATTGTATAATGTTGTGACCTACTTCTCTATTCTATTTTGTGACTAAATAATTCTATATTCTATATCGTGATGACTTAATTCTCTATTCTATATTGTGCTGACCTAATTCTCTATTCTATATTGTGCTGACCTAATTCTCTATTCTATATTTTGCTGACCTAATTCTCTATTCTATATTTTGCTGACCTAATTCTCTATTCTATATTTTGCTGACCTAATTCTTTATTCTATATTTTGCTGACCTAATTCTCTATTCTATATTGTGATAACTTCTATTTATTCCTCATTGTGATAACTTCTATTTATTCCTCATTGTGATAAATTCTGTTTATTCCTCATCCATTGTGATAACTTCTATTTATTCTCATTGTGATGACTTCTATTCATTCCTCATTGTGATGACTTTGTGTGATCAATAAAGGATGATAAAGTTTCTTTTTCTGAAAGGAGCTAAAACGTCATGCCCAGTGCAAACATGATAGCTACGGCTCACTGGTCAGATAAGAAAGTTAATGTCAATCAATCAAGTATCATATCTGCTGGCGTAGACGATCATGTATCTATACAACTCTCTATATCTCTATCTCTCTCTCTCTCTCTCTCTCTCTCTCGCCCTGGAACAGTATGTCAGTTCTAGCGACAATCCTTTATTGAATCAAGATGTCAAGCTATCCAACATCTTCTCTCTCTATCTTCCACGTTCTCTTCTACTCTGTATTTTACCTGTTGTCACTAAATGTTCTAAACATCCTGTTTGTATTATGTTTTCGAAGAACCTTGATTGCCTAATTCATATTTTTCTTGTGATCATATTTTGTTGGTTGTGTGTAAAACTTTGCTTAAAATCCCCATTTTCTAATTATGTCTGTATTGTTTTCAGTATTCCTCTTTAAAACTAAGTATGTGGCTTTTAGTGATCATATTGATTGTTTCTTCATTGTCCATGATTCGCTGCCATACAAAAGTATTGGTTCAATATAGCACCGGAGTACTCTTTTATGCAGTGTCATTGGTAGTGAATTCACACAAGTATTTGTTTTTCATTGTCATAAAAGCTGTTTGAGTTATTCTACTCCTTCTCTGTTTTACATCTTCCATCTGATGTTAGGAATGTTCCCATTTAATTGAATCGATGGACTTAGTTCAGTGTTGTGTTATTTATTTTGATATTACATGTTGGTGTTTCCTGTTTCTTGGAGACAACCATAACCTCTGTTTTCTTTATATTCATGCTTAATCTTTTCTTTTCACTTTCTCTCACTAGTATGTCTATCAAGTCTTGTAGATCTTGTTCATTTGTAGCCATGAGATTTTATCATCAGCGTATCTTATATTGTTCGTGTTTTGTCAGGCAACTGTTATTTCTGCCTTTTTTTCTATATGTCGCATAATATTGGATTTGCAGACGAATAGTTTTGTCCATAAATAAAAATAGTGGGGACATAATATAATCAAAAGTGATCCTGCCTGTTCACTAGTACGTGTGTGTGTGTGTTTATGAAGATTGTCTTGTTTCTAATAATAAATTGGATAAAATTGACATTGATTATTGAATAAAATAATAGAACGTTTGGTAACAAATAAATGTGACATATAAGGTCATTAGATTTGTGACAGTCTTAGTGGAATGTCATACATAGATTTGTGATACAGTCTTATGTAGGAATGTCATACATAGATTTGTGACACAGTCTTATGTGGGAATGTCATACATAGATTTGTGATACAGTCTTATGTGGGAATGTCATACATCAATTTTCTTACTGAATCTGTCATCTATTTATTGATTATTTATTGATCTTTTCTCTCTCACTCGATCTTCATTTTCTCTCTCCTTTCTCTCTCTTTCTCTCACTCTTTCCCTTTTTCTTTCTCTCTTTTTCTCTCTCTCACACTCTCACTCTTCCCCTTTTCTCTCTCTCACACTCTCTCTCATTCTCTCTTTTCCTCTCTCTTTCTTCCTCTCGTTTTATCTATTTCGCTCCCTCCCACGCACTCTCACTCTCTCTCACTCTCTCTCTCACTCTCTCCTCCACTCTCTCTTTCTCTCTCTCTCTCACTCACACCCTCTCACTTTCTCTCCTCCCCTTCTTTCTCACTCTCTCTCTCACTCTCACCCTCTCACTTTCTCCCTCCCCTTCTCTCTCTCTCTCTCTAATTCTACTTCACCCTCCCCCCCCATCCCACCTCATGTCCTCAATAATATGATTTCTACAATTTACTAGCTTATTCAGGCAAATCATTTTACAAAACAATTCAGTAGAAGAAGAGTATGTGACTCACTTCTCTCTGTATACTCATATTTGTTAGGTCTGGTACTTAGTATACGTGTATGCAGGAGGTTCGGAATCCAATATGGCGACGAGTGAAGTCTGATCGTATCATGAATGTCAGCAATCTGTTACAAATGTCAATAATGATGTTTAAACAATAATATTTGACAATTAAACAATCAGAAAACACTCACACACTTACGGCCAGAAATTTGACATCAAGTACTATTCACATTACTATACGCATATAATTATATCCTGCTGTACATCAATAAAGCTGACCACTAAGCTGACCACTAAGCCAGGGCTACAGTAACAACTATGTTAGATAACGTTATATTTGGCCTTTTTCGTCTTTACAGACGGTCAATTTGCAAGTGTTTTACTGTGACAACTTCTGAGTTTTCGCTTTTCTCTCTTGTCTTTCACCTCATACATAAGTCTCTTCTCAAAAGACTGCGATAGTTCTGTTTAATTAATCATACTGTCTGCTGATGAAGAATGTGCACCTATAGATGACCTTCAAGAAGTGCAACGATGCCGATTCTTAAACAATAAATCATAAATACAGATGAAGCTAGTTCCCGTGAAAATCCGTTCATCCAAAAATCTGTTTGTCATCAGCAATTTATTGATATGTGTGTTTTTTTTTTAGTTATGTAGAAATCTCGCTAACTCTGTTCTTTCCCTGAGTTT
Source organism: Arion vulgaris (assembly GCA_020796225.1). Classification (NCBI taxonomy): domain Eukaryota; kingdom Metazoa; phylum Mollusca; class Gastropoda; order Stylommatophora; family Arionidae; genus Arion; species Arion vulgaris. Next base: position 40,830,796 of record CM036769.1, read on the forward strand.
TCACTATTTATCTGCTTTCCCTGAGTTTTCGCTAACTCTGTACTTTCCCTGAGCTTTCGTTAATTTTGGATGTTCCCTATAATTGTTCATTTGTTCTGTTTTATTTTGTAATTTCCGTGGAGTTTTGTACTAATGTGGGTTCTGTACTAATGTGAGTTCTGTACTACTGTGGGTTCTGTACTACTGTGGGTTCTGTACTACTGTGCGTTCTGTACTACTGTGCGTTCTGTACTACTGTGCGTTCTGTACTACTGTGGGTTCTGTACTACTGTGCGTTCTGTACTACTGTGCGTTCTGTACTACTGTTGATTTCGCGTGTTAGTTTTACTGATATGAGTTCTGCATGTGTACATGGTTCTCGGTGCTAATGATGTATTCTACACCCTAACCTACTGATGTCGTAGATATATTACAGTCAACTAGTTAAGTCATCTCATATATGACAGTCAACTAGTTAAGTCATCTCATATATGACAGTCAACTAGTTAAGTCATCTCATATATGACAGTCAACTAGTTAAGTCATCTCATATATGACAGTCAACTAGTTAAGTCATCTCATATATGACAGTCAACTAGTTAAGTCATCTCATATATGACAGTCAACTAGTTAAGTCATCTCATATATGACAGTCAACTAGTTAAGTCATCTCATATATGACAGTCAACTAGTTAAGTCATCTCATATATGACAGTCAACTAGTTAAGTCATCTCATATATGACAGTCAACTAGTTAAGTCATCTCATATATGACAGTCAACTAGTTAAGACATCTCATATATGACAGTCAACTAGTTAAGTCATCTCATATATGACAGTCAACTAGTTAAGTCATCTCATATATGACAGTCAACTAGTTAAGTCATCTCATATATGACAGTCAACTAGTTAAGTCATCTCATATATGACAGTCAACTAGTTAAGACATCTCATATATGACAGTCAACTAGTTAAGTCATCTCATATATGACAGTCAACTAGTTAAGTCATCTCATATATGACAGTCAACTAGTTAAGACATCTCATATATGACAGTCAACTAGTTAAGTCATCTCATATATGACAGTCAACTAGTTAAGTCATCTCATATATGACAATCAACTAGTTAAGTCATCTCATATATGACAGTCAACTAGTTAAGTCATATCATATATGACAGTCAACTAGTTAAGTCATATCATAGGATCAATGTGTGATCTTAATTGTTTCTTCATTACGCAGCTCTGGCTGGTGACTATTTCTTTCTTCGAATTTGTTCTTGTATCCAAGGGCTTTATGTATTTCTCCTCGTTCTCCTGTGCCTTCTATTGCAACCTGTTCAATGTGATGACATACAGACTAGTTAAACATATATGACTCATCAAATTTGATGTAATGTTCCATATTGACAAGCAGCGACACATGCTTTGATTCACTAGTATCACACAACAACATTCGTCCAGCCATTTCTAGTTTCCATGACAACACCAAAAACTATCAAATATTTCATTTTATATTTCTCTATTGGGGTTTGGATAAATATCAAATATCAAATGAGTCATTATAATTTAACAAATTTAGTCCGTTTAACTTTGATGATTTTTCTTAACATAAAAATAATATTGAATGTTGACAAAAGTTATCTCAATATCAGATTTAATTCATTGACCTTGTCGCACACTTCTTAGGTGGTGGCCATTGTCTCCATCTTATTCATCGTGCTGTCTACCATAGCTCTGACTCTCAACACGATTCCGGCGTTACAAGATCGAGCTGATCCTTCTCTCAACCAGGACAACGAGGACCTAGCCGTGGTAGAGGCCGTTTGTATCGGTTGGTTTACATTAGAATACTTAGCCAGATTCTGGGCTTCTCCTAACAAATGGAAGTTCTTCAAGGGCCCACTAAACGTCATTGATCTCTTAGCTATCATGCCATATTTTATCTCCCTTGGACTGACGGAAACTAACAAAAGCACTACAGAACAATTTCAAAATGTTAGACGAGTTGTACAGATTTTTCGTATCATGAGAATCTTACGTATTTTAAAACTAGCCCGACATTCGACTGGACTTCAATCTTTAGGATATACCCTTCAGCGATCGTATAAGGAGTTAGGCATGTTACTGATGTTTTTAGCTATTTTTATACTTCTATTTTCGTCTCTGGCTTACTTCGCGGAGAAAGATGAACCAGAGACAAAGTATAAGAGTATTCCTGAGACCTTCTGGTGGGCTGCTATTACTATGACCACAGTTGGTTATGGAGACATCTATCCAAAGACTGTGCTGGGTAAGGTTGTGGGCAGTGTCTGTTGCATCTGCGGTGTATTGGTCATCGCTCTTCCCATCCCCATTATCGTCAACAACTTCGCTGAATTCTACAAAGATCAGATGCGACGGGAAAAAGCATTCAAGCGACGAGAGGCTCTAGAGAAGGCAAAGAGAACTGGTAGCATTGTTTCCTTTCATTCGATTAATTTGAGAGACGCCTTTGCCAGAAGTGTAGATCTCATGGAGGTGAATTCTCCATCTCACAAGGGAAACTTTGAAAACAACGGCGGAGACTACAGCAGCCTTGACAGCAAAAGGGGTACTGAAGTTGGTGTTGGTGGCGGCAGTGTTCCTGCCCAAGGTCACAGAATGCACTATCACGACAATGAACTACTGCTGACTTCTTCTGGGATGCCTCCAGGTAGTTGTGATGACCTTGTGACTAACGTCAGCACAAACAACTTACTGGACGCTGACGAGGAGTCGCTCCGGCGCATGACCTCATCCCAGCCATTGCTCAACATGCAGTCTCAGGTTTGTTATACGTTTGAAAGAGAGATAACTGTTTATTCTTATGATAAATCAAGCTAGGAGAACACACAATATTTAGATTATCGTTCTTGCTTGCACTGTACAAGTTGTTACTTAAAGCTTAGTTACATCATACAACTGTTAGTTTACAGAATTTCTTTCATTTGAAATGTTTCAATGAATAGATGTTACTTCTTGTTTTAGTGTTATTAATTATATGATATCAAAGTCTCCAATCTGATAACCATAAATACATTAACTTTTATTGACATATCACACACTTTATCAATATCTTTTTATTGGCTTTTTTATTGACATATTTCAAGTTCCCAAAACTTACAACTATAAATACATTCTAGTTCGTTGAACGACTTGGTTGTTAAATGTATTTGTTGTTAAATGTATTTGTTGTTAAATGTATTTGTTGTAAATGTATTGTTGTTAAATGTATTTTTTTAATGTTTGTTGTTAAATGTATTTGTTGTCAAATGTCCAGAATTGCGAATGATTGATCAGTCTGATTGATTATTTGAATTGTACACTAATGTACACATAATTTGTCAGGTTATGCATAGTTTGACATACTAATGCTATGTGTAAAGGTTATGTACATCAGTTTGACATGTGTACAATCAAGAACACACATGAAGATCTGTTTTCTTACAACAAATATGCTTCAATAACTTTAACCAACTCTTTGTTGTAATTGTGTGTGTTATCTTATGTTATGTTATGTTATGCGATCGACGTCATGGTGTCATTCCCATTCGTGCTCCGTCCTCCGCTGCAGCAGCCATCCTAAAGTCCATTTGCTCACCATACCTATGTGAAGCTGATTAGTATATCTTCTCTCTCTCTACCACGAAGACGACACTGTCTGGCATGTCCAAACTTAACGCCAAATTCTCGAACTCGTTCCAGTGTCTGAGACTCACCCATGTCACATAATTGAGACTGTACTAAATTGATGATATCGACTCTGTTCATACTTTTGCCCCCTTGAGTTGGGGCGTTGTTTACAAGAAAGTCAAATAGATCAAATCAAAGAGAAGAAAAATAAAACAAATGTTAGGAGAAAAAAATTATAATACAGAGGAGAGTAAAAAGATCAAAGAAATCTGATAGGTTCAATAAGATAAGAGAGATATGATAACAGAGAAATTATAACAGAGAGAAATTATAAGAGAGAAATTATACGTTCAATAATATAAAAGACAAACAATAAAAGGAAAAAGAGAAGAGAGAAAAATAATTATAAAAATAAGTTTAAATAGAAAATGTGAAAATTAAAATAAGATTAAAGAGAAAATATAAACGACGAACGTTTAACTGAAAGATTTTGGATTCCACTAAAAGAATTCTTCAAGAAACCATAGAAGCAACAAGATAAACAGACATGAACACGATTTGATATCACACAGAAAGTTTGGATATGTGGCCAGCAGTTGATGACTTAAGTACTCGTACAAAACAAACACACAGGGGAAGGGGCCAGATGGAGATAATATCTGTTAGTGTCCAATCTCATAGAGACATCTTTCTCCCTAGTCACAGAGGCTCACCTCTTCAGTATGACAGGTCACAGAGGCTCACCTCTTCAGTATGACAGGTCACAGAGGCTCTCCTCTTCAGTATGACAGGTCACAGAGGCTCACCTCTTCAGTATGACAGGTCACAGAGGCTCACCTCTTCAGTATGACAGGTCACAGAGGCTCACCTCTTCAGTATGACAGGTCACAGAGGCTCACCTCTTCAGTATGACAGGTCACAGAGGCTCACCTCTTCAGTATACAGGACAGAGGCCACTCTTCAGTATGACAGGTCAGAGGCTCACCTCTTCAGTATGACAGGTCACAAAATAATCATTATCAGTCCTACAATATAGGGATTTAGATGTTTTTGCTATTTGTATCTGCGTGTGTGAATGTACCTACCATACAATATGTGTGTGAATTTACCATACAATATGTGTGTGAATGTACCATACAATATGTGTGTGAATGTACCATACAATATGTGTGTAAATTTACCATACAACATGTGTGTGAATGTACCATACAATATTGTGTGAATTACCATGCAATGTATGTGTGTGAATTTACCATACAATATGTGTGTGAATTTACCATACAATATGTTGACCCAAAATGTGTGTTGATGTTTTTATACGATGCTCACCGTGTTTGGCTGTTGTTTTCAGGGTCACGTACGAAGTGGAGCTCTCAGCAGATCAGTGGCAGACAAATGTGGTATCGAGTTGCAACAACTTCCACATCAAATAAGTTTTGCTAGCAGCAGCGATACGTTTAGTAGTTGTATGACCCATCCTCATGGCAGTCCACGGGGAAACAACGGATGCACCACAGGAGCAGGTGACAGATGCAAGCAAAGTTTATACGTTAATCCACTGGATGATCCGTCTATCATTGAACCAGAAGTGATTCAATCACCTGGTGGCACCTGCTATGACACTGTATTCAAAGAATCTCATCCCGACCCGCCACCCCACTTACCCCAGCTACATCATCTTTTTCATCATCACCACCATCAGCAACAAACAAAGCGCCCTCCTCTTCTTAACTACCACCAACAACAAAGACACAACAATGGTTTCACAGCTAGTGGCTCAGATAGTCCCATTTGTGGAAGTCCTCAATCCAACATGGCAGCCGGAAATCAAATCGTTCAAAAACTGGATTATGGGTTAACGACAACATGGGAAAGGAATCAAGCCTCGTCATTTCCATCAACTCGCTTTAACTTCCCTGCCGTAGCATCTTCACCATGCAATATGTCAGACTTGAACCAACCCGCCCAGCAGCTAACAAGTCCAGACTACTCATCTTCGGACTCTGCCAGTCTTTTACCCACAGAAATCGAAAAACCATTGTCTAAGAAAGCAAGTTTCAAGAGATATAAGTCTCTTTCTGTTGAAAAGCATCCACGAGTGTCCAGTATTAAAGATCGAAGTTATTCTTCCACCGACAGCCTCCACATCAACTCCACTGGACGGCCACGTCTTAAGTTTCGCAAGGCAGCCTCACTTGCAAGTAGACTCCAATCCAGCCCTTCAACTGGACGCAAATTGGCCAACTATCATCTTATCTCAAACTCGAAACCAGGTTAGTGTTCTCACATTGATGTTGTTCCCATGTATTTGATCATTTCTCTAACTGCAACCAAAAACTTGATATGTATTGCATTCGCCTGTCTATAGCATAACAGTAATATTTGCAGAATTATATTATCATAAATTGCACACATTAATACTTCAAGTGCTTGCGTAGTCATGTAGTTAGAGCGCTTGGACGTGAGTCATGTAGTTAGAAGCTGGCGTAGTCAGGTAGTTAGAATGCTGCTAGCGTAGTCGTGTCAGTAGTTAGAACGCTGACGTAGTCATGTAGTTAGAACGCTGACGTAGTCATGTAGTTAGAATGCTGGCGTAGTCAGGGAGTTAGAATGCTGACGTAGTCATGTAGTTAGAACGCTGGCGTAGTCATGTAGTTAGAACGCTGGCGTAGTCATGTAGTTAGAACGCTGATGTCGTAGTTAGGCTGACATAGTCAGTAACGCTGGCGTAGTCATGTAGTTAGAATGTTGGGCGTAGTCATGTAGTTAGAACGCTGGCGTAGTCATGTAGTTAGAACGCTGGCGTAGTCAGGTGAGTTAGAACGCTGAGTGTCGTAGTTAGAATGCCTGTTACTAGTCATGTAGTTAGAATGCTGACGTAGTCATGTAGTTAGAGCGCTGGCGTAGTCAGGTAGTTAGAGCGCTGGCGTAGTTATGTAGTTAGAGCGCTGGCGTAGTCAGGTAGTTAGAATGCTGGCGTAGTCATGTGTTAGAATGCTGACGTAGTCATGTAGTTAGAGCGCTGGCGTAGTCAGGTAGTTAGAACGCTGGCGTAGTTATGTAGTTAGAGCGCTGGCGTAGTCATGTAGTTAGAGCGCTGGCGTAGTCATGTAGTTAGAACGCTGACGTAGTCATGTAGTTAGAGCGCTGGCGTAGTCATGTAGTTAGAGCGCTGGCGTAGTCATGTAGTTAGAGCGCTGGCGTAGTCATGTAGTTAGAACGCTGACGTAGTCATGTAGTTAGAGCGCTGGCGTAGTCAGGTAGTTAGGCGCTGACGTAGTCATGTAGTTAGAGCGCTGGCGTAGTCAGGTAGTTAGAGCGCTGGCGTAGTCATGTAGTTAGAGCGCTGGCGTAGTCATGTAGTTAGAGCGCTGACGTAGTCATGTAGTTAGAGCGCTGACGTAGTCATGTAGTTAGAACGCTGGCGTAGTCATGTAGTTAGAACGCTGACGTAGTCAGGTAGTTAGAACGCTGGCGTAGTCATGTAGTTAGAATGTTGACGTAGTCATGTAGTTAGAATGCTGACGTAGTCAGTAGTTAGAACTTGGCGTAGTCATGTAGTTAGAACGCTGGCGTAGTCATGTAGTTAGAGCGCTGACGTAGTCATGTAGTTGGAGTATTAGTTTCGTAATCCAAAGTAACGCTCGAGTTGTTACCGGAGCCAAAATTAGGTGTAAAGAATAGAACCACTGTTACCTGCCAGGCATGTCGTAAGAGGCGACTAAGGAGGTGGGGCTTGCTACCCAACCCTGTAAAAAAACACTAGATGTCTATAGAAACTACAACCAGAGAAATTTATAGCTTGCGCCACCTGAGAAAGACTTTGCAGACGATTTAGCACTCCTCTCCCACAGCCATCACTGGAGTTGGAGACGAAATGCAAGAAAATGGGGGGGTGGACAGTGGAGAGATCTGGGAAAAAGGCCTTGGATAGGCGGGCTTGGAAGGCCTTGGTTGCGGACCTACGCTTCCCTAGGGGCGAAGGATGAAGAAGAAGTCAAAGTGACCAAGCTTGCTTCAGCTCGTGTGCATTTCAGTCAGCACGGCTGCTCAAACGAGAGTTTTACTCGACAAATTATGGAGAGGAATACTTAGCGAGGAAGAGAACTGACCACCTTATCTACAAATGCTAAATTAGAGTACTGTGAGATGTCTATTTCTTCACACCCTGCGGTATTATATGCTACAGGTATTATATGCTACAGTATTATATGCTACAGTATTATATGCTACAGTATTATATGCTACAGTATTTGTGTTACCTGCTTATTTGAGTGATATTACATTTTCATTTGAGAAGGTGTTAGAAAATGAATACAAAGAAGAAATCTAGAAATAAAACAGTACAACTTTACTAACATTGATCAACTACTACACAGTTTATATTTCTGTCTTCTATGTTTATTTATATTTCTGTCTTTTTATGTTTGTTTATATTTCTGTCTTCTATGTTTATTTATATTTCTGTCTTTCATGTTTGTTTATATTTCTGTCTTTTTTTTATTTTTTTTTATTTATATTTCTGTCTTCTATGTTTGTTTATATTTCTGTCTTCATATTTGTTTATATTTCTGTCTTCCATTTTGTTTATATTTCTGTCTTCTATGTTTATTTATATTTCTGTCTTCCATTCTGTTTATATTTCTGTCTTTTATGTTTGTTTATATTTCTGTCTTCTATGTTTGTTTATATTTCTGTCTTCTATGTTTGTTTATATTTCTGTCTTTTATGTTTGTTTATATTTCTGTCTTCTATGTTTGTTTATATTTCTGTCTTCATTTTGTTTATATTTCTGTCTTCTATGTTTGTTTATATTTCTGTCTTCCATGTTTGTTTATATTTCTGTCTTCCATTTTGTTTATATTTCTGTCTTCTATGTTTATTTATATTTCTGTCTTTCATGTTTGTTTATATTTCTTCTTTATGTTTGTTTATATTTCTGTCTTCTATGTTTGTTTATATTTCTGTCTTTCATGTTTGTTTATATTTCTGTCTTTCATGTTTGTTTATATTTCTGTCTTTCATGTTTGTTTATATTTCTGTCTTCTATGTTTGTTTATATTTCTGTCTTCTATGTTTGTTTATATTTCTGTCTTCTATGTTTGTTTATATTTCTGTCTTCTATGTGTGTTTATATTTCTGTCTTCTATGTTTGTTTATATTTCTGTCTTTAATGTTTGTTTATATTTCTGTCTTCTATGTTTGTTTATATTTCTGTCTTCTATGTTTGTTTATATTTCTGTCTTCTATGTTTGTTTATATTTCTGTCTTCTATGTTTGTTTATATTTATGTCTTTCATGTTTGTTTATATTTCTGTCTTTCATGTTTGTTTATATTTCTGTCTTCTATGTTTGTTTATATTTCTGTCTTCTATGTTTGTTTATATTTCTGTCTTCTATGTTTGTTTATATTTCTGTCTTCTATGTTTGTTTATATTTATGTCTTCTATGTTGTTTATATTCTGTCTTCTATGTTGTTTATATTTCTGTCTTCTATGTTTTTATATTTCTGTCTTTCATGTTTGTTTATATTTCTGTCTTCTATGTTTGTTTATATTTCTGTCTTCTATGTTTGTTTATATTTCTGTCTTCATGTTTGTTTATATTTCTGTCTTTCATGTTTGTTTATATTTCTGTCTTCTATGTTTGTTTATATTTCTGTCTTCTATGTTTGTTTATATTTCTGTCTTCTATGTTTGTTTATATTTCTGTCTTTCATGTTTGTTTATATTTCTATCTTTCATGTTTGTTTATATTTCTGTCTTCTATGTTTGTTTATATTTCTGTCTTTCATGTTTGTTTATATTTCTATCTTTCATGTTTGTTTATATTTCTGTCTTCTATGTTTGTTTATATTTCTGTCTTCTATGTTTGTTTATATTTCTGTCTTTAATGTTTGTTTATATTTCTGTCTTTTATGTTTGTTTATATTTCTGTCTTCTATGTTTGTTTATATTTCTGTCTTCATTTTGTTTATATTTCTGTCTTCTATGTTTGTTTATATTTCTGTCTTCTATGTTTGTTTATATTTCTGTCTTCTATGTTTGTTTATATTTATGTCTTATTTTGTTTATATTTCTGTCTTCTATGTTTGTTTATATTTCTGTCTTCTATGTTTGTTTTAAATATTGTTGTTATGTTCTATGTTTGTTCATATTGTTTTTATGTTCTATGTTTTTTTTATATTCTTGTTATGTTCTAAAATAATCTGATATAAATGATATATAAATATATATATATAATTGAGAACAAAGCTTGTAAATATTGACACAAATATGTTACCAGGTGTATTGTTTTTTATAGAAGAAAATTGATATCAATTTATAAACTTATTTAGTATAAACCTCATGGACTCGAGGTAAAACAAACGTCAATGCCATATTTTTATCTTTCTGCATTGCAAACATTCCCCCGCCCATTTTACTTGCAGATGAAACATTTCTACTTCATTAATTAGGTGAGTGGACATAGGGGGCGGGCACCTAGCTGCTCAGTCTCTCTGCACATGCGCACTGGTGTGACCTGCACGCAGACAGTTGTTTCTGTGTGTGTTACTGCTATTTTTGTCAGCCCTGACTTCCTTCATGTATGTAACTCCATTGCTTGAATACCCAGCACATACCAACTAACCAACCAACCAACCAACCAACCAACCAAACATCATACAGCTTATTGTATTCAATATCTAGAGTTTAATGTTACCTTAGTATGACCAGCATTTGCTTGCCAGCTTCGTTCTTCACTCAGTTATTTCATATCAAATATATATATATATATATATATATATATATATATATATATATATATATATACTCACATCAAAATATATTTGAAGAAAGCTTGGTTGCTGTTGAAATTTGGTGAGAAAAATATTTATATTCAAATTTTATGTGAATATTTGTCTGAGAGGAAGTACGATAAATTATCCAAATTTAGATGAATATTTGTCAGAAGAGGAAGTAAGCAATAAATTATCAAATTGTATGTGAATATTAGTCTGTAGGAGTAAGCAATAAATTATCCAAATTGTATGTGAATATTAGTCTGTAAGGGAAGTAAGCAATAAATTATCCAAATTTTATGTGAATATTAGTCTGTAAGGGAAGTAAGCAATAAATTATCCAAATTGTATGTGAATATTAGTCTGTAAGGGAAGTAAGCAATAAATTATCCAAATTTTATGTGAATATTAGTCTGTAAGGGAAGTAAGCAATAAATTATCCAAATTTTATGTGAATATTAGTCTGTAAGGGAAGTAAGCAATTAATTATCCAAATTTTATGTGAATATTAGTCTGTAAGGGAAGTAAGCAATAAATTATCCAAATTTAATGTGAATATTTGTCTGAGAGGGAAAGTAAGCAATAAATTATCCAAATTTAATGTGAATATTTGTCTGTAAGGGAAGTAAGCGATAAATTATCCAAATTTAATGTGAATATTTGTCTGAGAGGGGAAGTAAGCGATAAATTATCTAAATTTAGTGTGAATATTTGTCTGAGAGGGGAAGTAAGCAATAAATTATCCAAATTTTATGTGAATATTAGTCTGTAAGGGAAGTAAGCAATAAATTATCCAAATTAAATGTGAATATTTGTCTGAAAGAGAAGTAAGCAATAAATTATCCAACTTGTATGTGAATATTAGTCTGAGAGGGGAAGTAAGCGATAAATTATCCAACTTTAATGGGACTATTAGTCTGAAAAGTAGCGATAAATTATCCAAATTTAATGTGAATATTTGTCTGAAAGGGAAATAAGCGATAAATTATCCAAATGTAATGTGAATATTTGTCTGAAAGAGTAGCGATAAATTATCAAATTATCGAAAATAAATATCGTTAAAAACAGATTATGAAAAAGACAATAGATTCGACTTGAACTAAATACTAGATTGTTTCTTTGTGAACAAATCCTTGTTTCCTTGTTGTTCAAATGTCACACTAAGTGGCTTTATTTATAGTAGAAACAAATACCTGGTCCACTAAGAGTTAAAACTGTCTATATATCACAGCAGAAAAAAAAACATGATTATTATTGAATCAAGACTGTGTACAAATACATAATATACTCTTAGATGGCATATGTCATGAATGAAAATAAAAACTATCACTTTTAAAAACAAAAAATACAGTCAATTTCTATTCTTTAATTCCAAAAATATATTTTGGCCTTTTGGCTAATATCAAAGTGTAGCGCCCGCTTGATTGCTGCCAAAGGGAGTGTAGCGCCCGCTTGATTGCTGCCAAAGGGTGGGAGCTTTCATTAAATGCCAAATGACAAAATAAAATCACTTAAACAAACTTCGAGTGCTTTCATTCGAAATATTGATGACGCTCGGAGTTTTAAATGTTTTAAACGTTCACTAGTACTGGGTCCACCTGTTGTGGCACCTCCGGGCAGGCACTTTTGACAAATGCTATTCCACTATAGTTTTATTATTTTTTGAATATAAATGAGATTTGTCATCAAATCGTAGACTCAAATATTCTGTTTGAAACTTGATGTGATTTCTCGTCGTATCCATTGTTCTATTGTATACAGGGAGAGCACTGCACACAGCTTATCGCTACACACCAAACCACAAACTAGATTAATATTTTATTTGTTAGCTCCCTTATCTGTTCATGTATTCATTGCTTGTCAATTTATGTTCAACAAAACTATTACATGTGTAAAAGATGAGGGTTTTGGTGGTGTTGTTCATTGCTGTTGTTACAAAAAGAGTCAGGGATGGACAGGTGTTGGTACAAATATCACTCATAATGGGTGGTAACACAGGCAAATTCTAATATATTCAAATAACTAAGAAATACTCAACTGAAATTTCTGCAATACAATATATTTAATGCTCCATCACAACAGATCAGAAGGAGTTAAATCAAAAGGGGAATAAACAACTAAAATATAATCAGAATTTATCTCCCCTTATCCCCAAGGAACAGTAATACTGTTACAATAAGCATGTGTAATATTTTAGATATTACAATTGCTCACTTTCGAGTGAAAACAGAATTCATTTATATTCATTAAATTCAGAGCCTTGGGGATTTGATATTTTGTGTTTGGTGGCCATTTTATATTATTTCCATGGCAACCCGCTGACATATTTGTGTAAACTAACATTTTTCTACTCTTCTAAGTCATAATCTCTCCAAATTGTTATACAATTTCTACATTAATATGAGAACAAGGAAAAACAATACCAGAGTTCCTCCCCCTTCCCTAGTGGGAACAGAGAAATCAAGAGCAGGTGTGAGTTGGGGAGAGATCTTCAACTTGTTACCTAGATATACCTGGGTTGCCAGGACAATCATTTTGTCAGGGACGACTGTCAGTCTCATTAACATTTACCACAAACAGGATCAGAAAAGAAAGTCAGAAGAGCAACAATATAAACCAGAAAGTGATGCAACGGTGTCTGAACTAGTTGGTCGTGTTATTCATGTTCTATTATCTTCATATGTTCTATTACCTTGATATGTTCTATTACCTTGAATATGTTCTATTACCTTGATATGTTCTATTACCTTGAATATGTTCTATTACCTTGATATGTTCTATTACTTTGATATGTTCTATTACCTTGATATGTTCTATTACCTTGATATGTTCTATTACCTTCATATGTTCTATTACCTTGAATATGTTCTATTACCTTGATATGTTCTATTACCTTGAATATGTTCTATTACCTTGATATGTTCTATTAACTTGAATATGTTCTATTACCTTCATATGTTCTATTACCTTGATATGTTCTATTACCTTGGATATGTTCTATTACCTTGATATGTTCTATTACCTTGATATGTTCTATTACCTTGATATGTTCTATTACCTTGATATGTTCTATTACCTTGAAATGTTCTATTACCTTGAATATGTTCTATTACCTTCATATGTTCTATTACATTGATATGTTCTATTACCTTGAATATGTTCTATTACCTTCATATGTTCTATTACCTTGATATGTTCTATTACCTTGGATATGTTCTATTACCTTGATATGTTCTATTACCTTGATATGTTCTATTACCTTGATATGTTCTATTACCTTGATATGTTCTATTACCTTGATATGTTCTATTACCTTCATATGTTCTATTACCTTGATATGTTCTATTACCTTGATATGTTCTATTACCTTGAATATGTTCTATTACCTTGGATATGTTCTATTACCTTGATATGTTCTATTACCTTGGATATGTTCTATTACCTTGATATGTTCTATTACCTTGATATGTTCTATTACCTTCATATGTTCTATTACCTTGATATGTTCTATTACCTTGAATATGTTCTATTACCTTCATATGTTCTATTACCTTGAATATGTTATATTACCTTGATATGTTCTATTACCTTGAATATGTTATATTACCTTGATATGTTCTATTACCTTGATATGTTCTATTACCTTGAATATGTTCTATTACCTTGGATATGTTCTATTACCTTGATATGTTCTATTACCTTGATATGTTCTATTACCTTGATATGTTCTATTACCTTGATATGTTCTATTACCTTGATATGTTCTATTACATTGATATGTTCTATTACCTTGATATGTTCTATTACCTTGAATATGTTCTATTACCTTGATATGTTCTATTACCTTGATATGTTCTATTACCTTGATATGTTCTATTACTTTGATATGTTCTATTACCTTGAATATGTTCTATTACCTTGATACGTTCTATTACCTTGATATGTTCTATTACCTTGATATGTTCTATTACCTTGAATATGTTCTATTACCTTGATATGTTCTATTACCTTGAATATGTTCTATTACCTTGATATGTTCTATTACATTGAATACGTTCTATTACCTTGATATGTTCTATTACTTTGATATGTTCTATTACTTTGATATGTTCTATTACCTTGATATGTTCTATTACTTTGATATGTTCTATTACCTTGATATGTTCTATTACCTTGATATGTTCTATTACTTTTATATGTTCTATTACCTTGATATGTTCTATTACTTTGATATGTTCTATTACTTTGATATGTTCTATTACTTTGATATGTTCTATTATTTTCCACCCAGAAATGTTCGTTTTACAAACAGTTATTTTCTAAATATGATACTTTTAATAAATGAGGTAATAATAGTGATTATAAATGTGGTTAGTTTATATCATATAGAGAGATTAGACTGGTTATTGGCTATTGGTTACTAAACTGACGTCATTGCACTCTGGGCAGACCCATAGGTGCTCAGTCTCCCCAACAGTTACCGAAGAATATGCATACTGATGGTTCCTGTGGCTCACTGATTAAACACACCTCTCACTCTGCCTCTCAGGCATCCAGTTCGACTTGAACAACGGGTAACTCCAAACTGCTTAAATCGCTTGATCGATTCAACATCGATTTTAGTGTCCTCATTCAACAGAGAGTCGCGAAGAGACCGAAGAATATCCCCTTATCCATCTTCAACTCCCCAACAATCGATGCTGTTGATGCAAGCCTCTCCGCTCTCTCATTACCGTAAACACCCGCATGCCCAGGACAGTATATCCACGTAAGCCGCTGGAGGTTAGAAACTTCTATAGACGACATCCACTCATATCGAAACCTGCCCTTCTGGATCTTGTGAAGCATCGACTGAGAGTCAGATACAACAACTGCCCCAGTAAAAGAAGTCCCAGAAATCCAATGGAGGGCAGCAGTAACGGTCTCAACCTCCATCCTCATACTAGAAGTAGTTGTCCTGTATGCCCCACTTCGCTCTGCAACAACCCTACCATGCGCATTAGCCAAGAAACACCAGCCGGATTTCTCACCACGTTGAACCGACCCATCAGTATATACAACAACATCATCATCCCTTGCATTATCTTCTATCAGCTGCTTAACTGCGAGATCAGCCTTCATTTTGCCCCAATCTCTACATTCTCTTCCAAGAGTAATGATAACGTTGAGATAGTTCATCATGCTACCATCTGTTGGGATCCATTCTTCCCCTTTTGGTAGAGTCTCAACCGTAGTCACCTGGCCAATTGTTCTCTCAGCCTGGGCCATCCGCGACATGCCACGCTTGATTCTCGTGCCCTTAACATCATTAGTGTTCTTGTGTCGTGGATGTCTCTTATGCGAAGTATATATGCCTTGGTTTGGGCGATTGCATGACGGGAGCGTAGTGACAGAAGGCCAAGCATATATCCCATCTTCACAATGGGGGTATCTCTAGTGCAGCCCAGAACTATACGCATACCTTCATTCTGAACCCGTTCGAGTCGTTCACATTGTGATCTTGATAACGTAAGAATTCAGATTCCGTAATCTACCACTGACATTACCAGTCGATCGAACAAAATGGCAAGTAGTCTCTGCTCAAGGTGTGCGGCCACCATAACTTTGAGAGCCGCAAGACCACGCTTGCACCGTTGTATCGTCTGTTCAATATGGTGTTTGAAAGATAGACTACGATCAAAGGTTATTCCAAGATAGCGCAGCCTGTCTCTGCGCTCGATGGTATGTTCATCAAAGATTACACAAGGTAGGTCAGCCTTGACGATGTGATTATTCAACGAGCACCACAACATACCATAGTGAAGGAGTGGCTTTAATGCTATCTAAAGAAGCGGAGACTGCACTAATAAAGTGGGAAGCAGTGAGTCATAGGATAATCACAGCAACATTCAGAACCACCAAAAGAAAGTATTCTTGAATGTGACCCAGTGTTATGCACCTACCAATGATAAAGAGGAAAAAGTAAAGAGGAATTTTACATAAAACTTCAAAATACTATAGGTAATCAGAGAAATGGGAACATCAAAATTCTGATGGGTGACCTCAATGCCAAAATAGGTTCCGGACAACATAGGCTACGAGGAGATCATGGGGAAACACGGACTAGGAATAATGAACGAAAATGGAGAACTATTCACTAATTTCTGTGCAGCGAATCAATACGTCATAGGTGAAGTGTCTTTCCACATAAAAGAATACATAAAGCAACCTGGGTATCACCAGATCACAGAACAGAAAATCAAATTGACCACATATGCATAAACAAGAAATTCAGGTCATCTCTACAAGATGTAAGGGTCCTAAGGGGTGCAGATGTAGATTCGGATCACCATTTGCTGATAAGTAAAATTAAACTGAAGCTTAAGCGATACATAACATCCAATGAACATAGACACCAATATAATGTAGGATACCTCAGAAGTCAAGAAACAAAGGAACAGTTCACGGTCACAGTCTCTAATAAGTATGAGGTGTTGCGGCAATTAGAAGATGAGGTGAGTGCGGAAGAATGCTGGCAGCAAGCCAAAAATATTTGGAATGAAACATGCACAGAGGTATTAGGAAAGAAGGAGCGGAATCATAAGGCATGGATAACTCCAGAAACTCTCAAGGAAATAGAAGAAAGGAAAAAGAGGAAAGCAGATTTAAATAATAGCAAAACTAGAACTGCAAAAGCCATAGCCCAGGAAAAGTACACAGAAGCTAGCAAGAAAGTGAAGAAACAAATAAAGTTAGATAAAAGACAATACGTAGAAGATCTAGCAAGAGAAGCAGAGGTAGCTGCAGGAAAAGGAAACCTTAGGGATCTTTACAATATCACTAGAAAGCTAGCAGGAAAAT
The DNA here is from genome assembly GCA_020796225.1 of Arion vulgaris. Classification (NCBI taxonomy): domain Eukaryota; kingdom Metazoa; phylum Mollusca; class Gastropoda; order Stylommatophora; family Arionidae; genus Arion; species Arion vulgaris. Next base: position 40,848,049 of record CM036769.1, read on the forward strand.
ACAGACCATCAAATGGGTTGATCAAAAATAGTAGTGGGAAAACTATCACTAATGTTAGAGACCAAATGGAAAGATGGATGGAATACTTCAGGGAACTCCTGAACAGACCAGCACCTACAAACCCCCAGATATCCAACCGGCAGAAATTGACTTGGACATCAACTGTGAGAAACCATCCAAGGAGGAGATTAGTAAAGCCATTAAACTTTTAAAAGATGGAAAAGCGGCCGGTCCAGATGGTATTCCAGCAGAGGCGGTTAAAGCCAACATAAACACATCCACAGAAATACTGTATAAATTATTTAGCAGAATCTGGGAGACCGAAGAAATACCAGCAAACTGGAGAGAAGGATACCTGGTGAAGCTACCAAGAAAGGGGACCTTCAGAAGTGTGAAAACTATAGGGGAATAATGCTGTTGTCAGTACCTGGGAAAATACTAAGCAGAGTCATCCTGGAGAGACTGAGAGATACCATCGATATAAAGCTAAGAGATGAACAGGCAGGCTTCCGACCAAATAGATCCTGTGCTGACCAGATAGCCACATTACGTATAATAATAGAGCAAAGTATTGAATGGAAATCCCCACTTTATATCGGATTTGTTGATTATGAGAAGGCTTTTGACAGTATTGATAGGAAAACCCTTTGGAAATTAATGAGGCATTATGGAATCCCACAGAAAATTATTAACCTAATAAAAGCAACATATACAGATATGAAATGTAGAGTTCTTCATGAAGGTAAACTAACAGATACTTTCGGAATAGAAACAGGAGTGCGTCAGGGATGTCTTCTATCACCTTTGTTGTTCTTACTGACAATAGACTGGATTATGAAGACCACAGTAACTAACACCAGAAATGGAATCAATGGACTCTGACAGAGCAACTAGATGATCTGGACTTGCTGATGATATAGCCCTTCTGTCACATACACAAAATCAGATGCAGGATAAGCTAACACATTGAATCAAAGGTCCCAGCAACTAGGGCTGAACATTCATAAGGAAAGACAAAGATATTGAGAATTAACCAAGCAAACGACAACTCGATCTCCCTGGGAGAAATCCCACTTCAAGAGGTAGAATCATACACATATTTGGGCAGCAACGTAGACAAGAGGGTGGAACAGATAGAGATGTTAAAATAAGAATACAGAAGGCAAGGGAGCTTTCATTGCACTGGGAAACATTTGGAAGTCCAAAGAAATCAAATCTAGAACAAAATTCGGATATTTAACTCTAATGTTAAAGCAGTTCTACTGTATGGGTCAGAAACATGGAGAACAACTAAAACAATAGCGCATAAATTGCAAACATTCATCAACTGGTGTCTGCGCAGAATAGAGGAATAAGATGGTATGATAGGGTCACAAATGAGGAACTTATGGAGAGAACAAGACAGATTCCAGTGAACGAACAGGTTAAAAAAGACGCTGGCGCTGGATAGGACACACTTTGCGAAAACCGGAGGGAATATAACAAGAAGGGTCCTTGCCTGGAACCCGCAGGGACAGCGAAAGAAGGGAGGCCGAGAAATACATGGAGACGAGATTTGGAGGCAGAGATCAACAATATAAAGAAGAGCTGGAGGGAGCTGCAGGAGATAGCTAGAGATAGGAAGACTTGGCATGAGTTGGTTGAGGGCCTATGCCCCAACCCAGGGTAAAGGCAAGAGAGACCACAACATACACGCTTTTTCAGGATTGACCTGAGAGCGAGACTCTCTACACCAACCCAAGATGGTATGCAATGTTTTCTGAATGTCGTCAACCATCTCTCGTCTATCTGACCCAGTCCTATATATTAAGATATCATCTGCAAATGTCAATGTCCGACCCAATCCGGTTGGCTGAATTTTAGCTACATTTGCTGTGTAAATATTAAACAACACGGGTGATAGAGGAGAACCTGGGGTAATCCCGGGCATATACGTGCAGGATCCGATGTCCATGTTCCTAAACGTAGTGCAACGGTTCTCTCCAGTAAAGAAGCAGCTATCCAGTTCACCAGCCAAGGATTAACTTCACATTTAATCAAAGAGCGCACCATTATTGAAAAATTCACCTTGTTATAAGCATCCTCCAAGTCGATGGCCACAGCAACAGTCTCTTGCTTGGATTGGAAGCTTTCATAAACATCATATGCAAACGTGCCAGCATTGTCCCATGTCCCTTTCATTGGCCGGTAGCTACCCAAAGTGTCAGGGAGGATGTGGTCATTCTCCAAGTGACACATTACCTTTCTGGCCACTATCTTCTCTAGTAATTTGCCATATACATTTTGCAAGGTGAGTATGCGGTAGCTGCTGAGCAGTTTAAGATCCTTCCCATGTTTGTGGAGCGGTCGTAAATAACTATGAAGCCAATCCTCAGGTACCACAGCATTCTGTACACTTTTATTAAAATCCATCACAACTGCATTAATAACAGTCTCGTCCAGCTGTTTGATGTGATGATATTGGACACCATCAGGCCCTGAAGCGGTGCTGTGGCTTGCCTTGAGTGCATTAACAACATCCTCCTTTGTTATTAAGTCAATGTAAGGTTCTCCAGAGCTAGTAATATCACGAAGAGCACTTATGATATTATGGCGGTCAGTTTTATCACCTTTTTCTGTCTGTTCCACGAAACGATGAAGGAACCCCTGCCCCTTTTCTGCATCTGTTGTCAAGACGGATCCTGACGAGTCACGTAAAGTAGGAAAAGACTGGCTGGAATTCCTCCTGTTCATTTTGCGATGAAACTGCCAGAATTGATATAGAGACTTGTCGCCACAGACTTGCGTTATGAAAGTCTCCAAAACCCACTCTTTGCCTCACTAGCCAATACTTTGAAATCCCCAGTGGCTTTGTGGCGAATAGCAGACTTTTCAGTCACATCACACATATTTCTAGGTCGCTTCTTTCTTGCTCTCTGCCATGACTTTGTAGCAGCCTCTTTTTCCAGCCATGCTTTTCAACATTTTCATTCCACCAAGGTGGTTGCAGGAAAGGAGTCCTAGCAGTCTTCTTTCTGGCAGTCTGTCGCAGTATACGTAATGGGTTTTCGTAATCAGAGTGGCATGGCGTGTACTGAAAGACAGATTTGGGTCTTCTGTGTCGCAAATTATTGGCCTTATTAAGAAGAACAACGCAGGAGAGATGATCACTATCTTGAGCCCCAAGAACATTCCATCGAGCAAAAGTAGCATCAGTTGTGGAGATCAGTGCCAGATCAATGACACCATCAGTGTCCTCAGGTCTATAAGCTAACCGAGTTGGGCAGCTGTCATTCAATATCGTCAAGTCAGTGTTTAGTAGAGCAGAACTCAAAGCGATGCCCTGTCTATTCTCGGTAGCGTTGCCCCACTCCTTTGATCGTGCATTGAAATCCCTGCAGACTAGACTAAATATAAATGGTAGTGTTTATATCATAAAGAGAGAGAGACTAGACTAAATATAAATGGTGGTGTTTATATCTTAAAGAGAGAGAGAGAGACTAGACTAAATATAAATGGTAGTGTTTATATCATAAAGAGAGAGAGAGAGAGAGACTAGACTAAATATAAATGGTGGTGTTTATATCATAAAGAGAGAGAGAGAGAGACTAAATATAAATGGTAGTGTTTATATCATAAAGGGAGAGACGACTAAATATAAATGGTAGTGTTTATATCATAAAGAGAGAGAGACTAAATATAAATGGTAGTGTTTATATCATAAAGAGAGAGAGACTAAATATAAATGGTAGTGTTTATATCATAAAGAGAGAGAGACTAGACTAAATCTTATAATATAATCCTTAGTGTCTGATGTGTGTCCAGGTATACATCGCCTCAGTTTACATTCAATATTAACCATATTTTGTACAAATATTTGTCGAGATAAATTTAGATCAGCTAAAGAAGCAGTTTCGAAATCTGATCAATATTAGCTTTAAAATTAAATAAAATCGAATTCTTGATGTCTGATTCTACATTAAAATCGACCATATTTGTTACACCAGAACACGCGGTTAAGACAGCTTAACAGTCAAAGGGATATTATCCAAAAATTGCCAGATGGCCTCTACAATATCGGCATGGATTACGTCCCTTAACATTCAACCACGCTACCACTGACATATAAATCTAACGATATTTTCAATGATTGGAGACCTTATACGTTAGCTCATTCAAGTGAGATCTTTTTAGGAGACCTGTAGTCCGAACGACTTGCCGTGAAGCCAGTGACATTTAGTGAAGTTCTACTTCTCTAACGGATTTCCTGCCGTTTTGTGCATGTGACGAGGTCGTTCCTTTGCATCGTATAAGAAACACGCGATTTTTTTAAATCTTTCTAATGCCGATCTTATTTACATAAAATACACCATTAGTTGCGTTGCGCTTTTCCGTTTGCGTTGATTTGCTCAGAATGTATAATTTTCATATCATTACAGCTTCACCTTTCTATTTCAAACTACTCTATAGAAATTTTAAATAATTAGGAAGAATGCGAAGACACTACTTTGATTAGACGTGAAGCATTACAAGAACCACTCGAACCGTTAAAATTGTTTAATGACGACATACCCGATTCAAACCACTTCTTAAAAATATCAGAAAATACAATTCATGCTATTAGATGACATCTTTTGGAAAGGCTTACCCAATTCGTCATCAAGGATTAATAACAACTTTCACCCGTGCGAGCCGGTTAATTAGCTAGTATAATACACTTTAAAGTTAGAGATTGTGATGGCAAATAGTATTCAATACTTGACATCTTGTCTGCTTCAATATAAACTGTGTGCATGGACAGATATTATTGAATTTTATTTATTGGTACACACACACACACACACACACACTTCATATAAACAACTCAGCACATCTAGTAGATGTTGCTCAAGGACATGCATGATGTAACACACACACACACACACATGCATGATGGTTGTTGTTGATGTCGTTGCTTATCTTAATGGTATACTTGGATTCACACAACCTGTGTCGCTATAGAACATACTTGGATTACACCACAACCCTGTGTCGCTATAGAAGACATACTTGGATTACACCACAACCCTGTGTCGCTATGAAACATACTTGGATTACACCACAACCCTGTGTCGCTATTGAAAACATCAGAATACTTGAGCGACTATCTTGTCAAATTGTGAATATATTGACAAAATGTTAAGTATTTAGAGAACAGTCAAGACAAGTTCTGACACAAACAAAGACCAAGAACAATGACACTAAAAACAGTGACAAGGTCAGAGAGAACAGGGACTAGAACATGAAGAATAGAGAATAGAACATGGAGAATAGATAATAGAGAATAGAGCATATAGAACAAAGACTAGAACATAGAGAATAGAGACTAGAACATATAGAATAGGAAGAACACAGAAATAGAACAAGAACAGTAGAACAGAATCGACCGGATCGTATGGACAAACGTAGAACAGAGTCGCACGCGGATCGTATGGACAACAACACGTAGAACAGAGTCGCACGCGGATCGTATGGACAAGAACACGTAGAACAGAGTCGCACGCGGATCGTATGGACAACAACACGTAGAACAGAGTCGCACGCGGATCGTATGGACAACAACACGTAGAACAGAGTCGCACGCGGATCGTATGGACAACAACACGTAGAACAGAGTCGCACGCGGATCGTATGGACAAGAACACGTAGAACAGAGTCGCAGCGGATCATGGACAAGAACACGTAGAACAAGTCGCACGCGGATCGATGGACAAGAACAATGATAATTTTGACAATAAAATTAAATAATACAAAATAAAAGCATACTGTAGATGTCTCTGCTGCTGACATTTTGTAAATCCCTTCTACTTATGTAGATCTCCTTCTTACTTATGTAGATCTCCTTTTTTACTTATGTAGATCTCCTTCTTTACTTATGTAGATCTCCTTCTTTACTTATGTAGATCTCCTTCTCTAATTATGTAGATCTCCTTCTCTACTTATGTAGATCTCCTCTACTTATGTAGATCTCCTCTACTTATGTAGATCTCCTTCTCTACTTATGTAGATCTCCTTCTTTACTTATGTAGATCTCCTTCTCTACTTATGTAGATCTCCTTCTTTACTTATGTAGATCTCCTTCTCTACTTATGTAGATCTCCTTCTTTACTTATGTAGATCTCCTTTACTTATGTAGATCTCTTCTACTATGTAGATCTCCTTTACTTATGTAGATCTCCTCTCTACTTATGTAGATCTCCTTCTTTACTTATGTGATTCTTCTAGACCCTTTATGTAGTCGACTTCTCACATTATTAGATCATTTTACTAACAAAGAAGATCAACACATTGAATATATAGACAATATTTCACTACTGCACTTGAAATAGATCTTTTACTAACTAGGGAGAGGATACACAACTATTGACTATATAGACTTTTCTACATTAAGTGTAGGGTACGCCTTCTTTAAATATATAGACATTTTCAAGTGAATAGAAGATCAACACTTAAATATTAGAATTCTTAACATAGTAAGATCACCTTCTTACTTATGTAGATCTCCTTCTACTTATGAGATCTCCTTACTCTACTTTATGTAGATCTCCTTCTTTACTTATGTAGATCTCCTTCTTTACTTATGTAGATCTCCTTCTTTACTTATGTAGATCTCTTTCTTTACTTATGTAGATCTCCTTCTTTACTTATGTAGATCTCCTTTACTTATGTAGATCTCCTTCTCTACTTATGTAGATCTCCTTCTTTACTTATGTAGATCTCCTTCTCTACTTATGTAGATCTCCTTCTCTACTTATGTAGATCTCCTTCTCTACTTATGTAGATCTCTTCTTACTTATGTAGATCTCCTTCTCTACTTATGTAGATCTCCTTCTTTACTTATGTAGATCTCCTTCTTTACTTATGTAGATCTCCTTCTCTACTTATGTAGATCTCCTTTTCTACTTATGTAGATCTCCTTCTCTACTTATGTAGATCTCCTTCTTTACTTATGTAGATCTCCTTCTTTACTTATGTAGATCTCTTCTACTTATGTAGATCTCTTTCTACTTATGTAGATCTCCTTCTTACTTATGTAGATCTCCTTCTTACTTATGTAGATCTCTTCTTTACTTATGTAGATCTCCTTCTTTACTTATGTAGATCTCCTTCTTTACTTATGTAGATCTCCTTCTTTACTTATGTAGATCTCCTTCTTCTTATGTAATCTTTCTTTCTTATGTAGATCTCTTCTTTACTTATGATCTCCATCTTCACTTATGAGATTCACTATCTAGATCTCCTCTGTTTGGTAGTAGTTGCAATCTGGTATAATGGCGTCCATCCAAGCGTGATGAAACAATTCAGACTTTGTCTGAAACGTAGCTTGCGCTGTTTCGGATTATAGTGAGGAGAAAGGGCATGCGTCAACCCACTCTCTCGTCAGGATATCTGTATCCAGGGGCAAGACATCAGAAATCTGGTACTACACAGACCTCGTGAGCTACAAAGACAGTGAAGTTCATACAAGACACAACATTAAATATATAGACAATATTTCAAGCGAACGAAAGAAAGGAAGGATACAAGAGACAACATTGAATATATAGACAATATTTCAAGCTAACGAAAGAAAGGAAGGATACAAGAGACAACATTGAATATATAGACATATTTCAAGCTAACGAAAGAAAGGAAGGATACAAGACACAACATTAAATATATAGACAATATTTCAAGTGAATGAAAGAAAGGAAGGATACAAGAAACAACATTAAATATATAGACAATATTTCAAGCGAACGAAAGAAAGGAAGGATACAAGAAACAACATTGAATATACAGACAATATTTCAAGCGAACGAAAGGAAGGAAGGAAGGTTTAATCTGGTGAACATGAGCTGCTACGTTTTCCTATTATTTTTTTTTTAAATCCTAAACGATTATTTGATTGAATGAAACATTGTATACAATGCCATACACTTGCAAGTCTTCTAGTCCAGGTAAGAATTGTCAGTCTTCTAGTGCAGGTAAGAATTGTCAGTCTTCTAGTCCAGGTAAGACTTGTCAGTCTTCTAGTCCAGGTAAGACTTGTCAGTCTTCTAGTCCAGGTAAGAATTGTCAGTCTTCTAGTGCAGGTAAGAATTGTCAGTCTTCTAGTCCAGGTAAGAATTGTCAGTCTTCTAGTCCAGGTAAGACTTGTCAGTCTTCTAGTCCAGGTAAGACTTGTCAGTCTTCTAGTCCAGGTAAGAATTGTCAGTCTTCTAGTCCAGGTAAGAATTGTCAGTCTTCTAGTCCAGGTAAGAATTGTCAGTCTTCTAGTCCAGGTAAGACTTGTCAGTCTTCTAGTCCAGGTAAGAATTGTCAGTCTCCTAGTCCAGGTAAGACTTGTCAGTCTTCTAGTCCAGGTAAGAATTGTCAGTCTTCTAGTCCAGGTAAGACTTGTCAGTCTTCTAGTCCAGGTAAGACTTGTCAGTCTTCTAGTGCAGGTAAGAATTGTCAGTCTTCTAGTGCAGGTAAGACTTGTCAGTCTTCTAGTGCAGGTAAGAATTGTCAGTCTTCTAGTACTGGTAAGACTTGTCAGTCTTCTAGTCCAGGTAAGACTTGTCAGTCTTCTAGTCCAGGTAAGACTTGTCAGTCTTCTAGTGCAGGTAAGAATTGTCAGTCTTCTAGTGCAGGTAAGACTTGTCAGTCTTCTAGTGCAGGTAAGACTTGTCAGTCTTCTAGTCCAGGTAAGACTTGTCAGTCTTCTAGTCCAGGTAAGACTTGTCAGTCTTCTAGTCCAGGTAAGAATTGTCATAATTGTCAGTCTCCTAGTCCAGGTAAGAATTGTCAGTCTTCTAGTGCAGGTAAGACTTGCCAGTCTTCTAGTGCAGGTAAGAATTGTCAGTCTTCTAGTTCAGGTAAGAATTGTCAGTCTTCTAGTCCAGGTAAGAATTGTCAGTCTTCTAGTCCAGGTAAGACTTGTTATAATTGTCAGTCTCCTAGTGCAGGTAAGACTTGTCATAATTGTCAGTCTCCTAGTCCAGGTAAGACTTGTCAGTCTCCTAGTCCAGGTAAGAATTATCAGTCTCCTAGTCCAGGTAAGACTTGTTATAATTGTCAGTCTCCTAGTCCAGGTAAGACTTGTCAGTCTTCTAGTGCAGGTAAGACTTGTCATAATTGTCAGTCTCCTAGTCCAAGTAAGACTTGTCATAATTGTCAGTCTTCTAGTGCAGGTAAGACTTGTTATAATTGTCAGTCTCCTAGTCCAGGTAAGACTTGTCATAATTGTCAGTCTTCTAGTGCAGGTAAGACTTGTTATAATTGTCAGTCTCCTAGTCCAGGTAAGACTTGTCATAATTGTCAGTCTTCTAGTCCAGACGAGTCCAAAAGCTGACAGATAAGTGAATGTATCACAAGCTGATAGAATAGGAAAGAATAAATTAAAAACTGCTGTTATTGGAGTTGATTTATTAATGAAACAAATCATGGCGCAGTCAACAGTTCATGGCCAAATAGAGCAAATAAACGGTCGCAGACTGCAGATGTTGGTATTTAATATGTGCTAAAGGAATATTTCATTGTTTTAAAAAGGGACACATTGTTACTTCAGTTGAAAAGAAGAAGAAGAAGATAAGGAAGAGAATATTGTTTGAATGAATGTCCGAAATATACCTTACATTCTTGTTAATATACTTTTTATATGATTTTATATTCTTGTTAATATACTTTTTATATGATTTTATATTACTATTATTATTAATTGTTTCCACGACATGTTCAATCTTGATTGTTTACTACTACTTACTGATTATGTTACTACTACTACTACTGATTATGTTACTACTGCTGATTGTTACTATTGCTACTGATTATGTTACTACTGCTGATTATGTTACTACTGCTGATTATGTTACTACTGCTGATTATGTTACTGCTGCTGATTATGTCTACTGCTATTATGTTACTGCTGTGATTATGTTACTACTACTGCTGCTGATATGTTACTACTACTGCTGCTGATTATGTTACTACTACTGATTATGTTGATGTTGTAACAAATCGCGTCTAATGCGTTCTGGTGTTGTATGTGGCATTGTCAATGTGTAGTTTCTAAATATATTATGCAATGTGCAACAGCAAATACCAAACATGGAGAATGAGTATGTAATCAAACATAAAGATAGATATATGTATGTGTTTGTCTGACATATGAATAATAAAACGGTGAACAAGACCTCATCAGGCGCTAACAAATGTGAATATAACACGTATACACTAGTGAGAGTGTATTCACGAATAATGCCGACATATTGAGAGATAGTTTCCGCTTCTAAGGAAAGATAGTCTATGGAAAGATAGTCTATGTAAAGATAGTCTCAGGAAAGATTCGGTTTTCAAGCTCTGCCGATAAGACATTATGTGATCATTGTTTACTAGCTAAGTTAGATCACAATATGATATCATAGAAGACAAGTTTCATAATTTAATTTGCTAGCAAAGATTTATCTAAACAAAGATATTTCAAGATAAATATTGTGTACACTGTTCACTGTACATAGAAATATATATCAAAGGTATTTGTGTTGCAATCAACCAACAATACCAGCACCACTAGACTCCCACTTGTTACTCTTCTTCAAGACTTGAACATTAGCGTCTATTGTCTATTGTCTATTCCCAGGTGGAAGATGTAGTTGGCTGTCCACTCTTGCGTTAAGCGTAGGGATGGGAGCTTTAATTTGCGTTCTAGGGCCAGATGAGTTGCCCGTGTTGTGTTGTATCCATGTTTATATAGTGTGGTCTTGATATTGTCTATCCATCTTTTCTTGGTCTTCCCTTAGCTCTAGTACCCGATCTCTTTTATTGTATGCTGTTATTGGTGGTTGGTTGTAGTTCATTCTCATTAAATGTCCATACCACTGCATTTGTTGTCTTTCGATATATTCGGTGCATGAAGTTATGCCCACTCTGCTTCTCTCTTTAGCCTGTTACGCCCTTGACGTTTAGGGCAGCAACAAACGTACACCATTCTTCCCTGTTCATGGCCTTCCTCTGTATTGTGTTCCAGCTATGATTCATTTCCTTCAGCTCTTGCTCTATCGTTCTCCTCCAGGTCGTCTTGGGTCTTCCATGTTTTCGCCTACCCTCTGGAGTCCATCTCAGTGCAGTTTTCGTGTCGGAGCCAGTCTCCATGAGCATCACATGTCTAATCCATTTCCAGCGTCGTCTTCGGATGATAGTGCCCATATTCTCTTGTTGGCATCGTGCAAGCAATTCTTGGTTCGAGATAGTAGTCGGCAGTACACATGTAAGATTTTTCGCAGACAAGTTGTATGAAAGGTGGAGAGTCTGGACATATCCTGTTCTGTCATTCTCCATCATTCCGATCAGTACAGCAATGTTGATAGCACACAGCTGTTATAGATACTAGTCTTGGTTCTGATGCTGTATTGAGCAGATTTCCAGGCGGTCTGAAGGGTCATGAATGCACTTCGTGCCTTACTCAGTCTGTTTTTAATGTCAGATCCAGCGCCTCCTTCATTGCTAATAACACTTCCAAGGTATGTGAAAACGGTTGTATCTCGGAGGGTTTTACCTTCTAATTTGTCGTGCTGGAGTTGTTATGTTCAGAGTCATTACTTCAGTTTACTCTGCTTCTGATGTCCCCATTTCGTAGTCTGTCTTTCCTGGTGACTCCCACTGCCTTCCTCAAGCATTTCATTTCACACGTAGTAAGCTTTCTGTGATGTGTTGCTGTAAGAGACCAAGTTTGGCACTGGTAACAAAGTGTTGGTAGGAAAATACTTTTAATCATCTGTCTTTTCACTTCCATCTTGATCTTTGGGTGCTGTAGTAATGGTGCCAGCTGGTAGGTCACTGCATTTGCTTTTGACACCTTGTCTCTATTTCTCTATCTAGTTTTCCGTCCTCTGTAAAAATGCTGCCTAAATATTTGAATTCATAAACTTGCTTTACTCTGGTGTTATCTATTTGTATGTTTGCTTGGCTTGGTGTTCTGCGTCCATAGTTACAATCTTTAAACCTAACTTAAAGCCTATCATTCTTCTTCTTCTTCTTTCTTCTATGTTCTCACGAGATTGGGATTTCGAAGGCAAGGAAGCTTTTCTGTGCGATTCATAAATAGTGGTTTTTAACTGTCTCTGTTATCTCGGAGGTTCATCTGTTACGTGGACGGCCTTTTGCCTTGTATCCACTGTATCGGGGTAAGAGTAGTTAAGTAGAATAGTTATGTAGTATTTATAATAATGTAGTATAGTGTAGTATAAATGAGAGTAATGTAATATAAATGCGAGTAATTTAATATAAATGAGAGTAATGTAATATAAATGAGAGTAATGTAATATAAATGAGAGTAATGTAATATAAATGAGAGTAATATAAATGAGGAGAGTAATATAAATGAGAGTAGCGTAATATAAATGATATCAGCACTCTAGTCTAAATGAGAGAAACCCTATATATAAGTTTCAACAAAGTTGTCAAATGCGAGGGTATATGCATGTATACATTTTGTTGTGATCCTCACAGTAGTTATTCTGTGAATAAATGGCAAGCATGGAATGAATTACTCGGTAGTTAAACATGAATATATTCAGCACTGTTTGCTTATCCTTTATATTTGATACGTTTCCTGTTTGCATGTGTGGCACTGCTGTCTATTCATGTTCTGCTTTGTTGAAGATATCACACGGACAAACATCTGTTTCTGTGCTTGGTCACACCATCCATCAGCCACACCACCCCTCCCCCTTTTCTTCCTCCCTCTCCCCTTTCCTTCCTTCCTTCCTTCCTTCCTTCCTCCCCCCCTCCCTCTTTGTCCACAATGTGAGGTCATAGCTTTGTGTGCTCTGTTATCTAGAGTCTGCAAAGGGAAATAGCCGAATAATATATTTGTTTTTCTGCATAGCTTTGACGTCCTCGGTTCTGTAGCAGTGTTACTAACATCACATACACCCACCACATACATCACACACATCACACACATCACATACATAACATACATCACATACATCACACACATCATATACATCACACACATCACATACATCACACACATCACATACATCCATCACACACATCACATACATCACACACATCACATACATCACATACACCACATACATCACATACATCACAACATCACATCACCACACATCACATCCACATCACATACATCACACATCACATCACATCACACATACATCCACACACATACACACACATCACACACCACACATCACATACATCCATACACACACACATCACATACATCACACACATACACATCACACACATCACCACATCACACACATACATCACACACATCACACACATCACACATCACATACACATCACATACATCACATACATCACACACATCACATACATCACAAACATCACATACATCACATACATCACATACATCACATACATCACATACATCACATACATCACACACACATCACATACATCACATACATCACATACATCACATACATCACATACCACATACATCACATACATACATACATCACAATACATCACACACATCACATACACACATACATCACAATCACATCACACCTCACATACATCACATACATCACACACATCACATACATCACATACATCACATCACTACTACATCACATCACACATACATACATCACACATACATACACACATACATCACATCATCACTACATCACATACATCACATACACTACATACATCACATACATCACATACACTACATACATCACAACATCACATACATACATACCATCACATAATCACATACACACTACTACATTAATGCCCATACTATCATACTGAATCTATCACTCACATACACAGATAACTCATAACTACATACACAATACATACAACTAATACATCGATACATACATACATAGCTGAAACAACAACATACGATTCTATTCAATATACGAGATAACATATTACATACTGAATACAAACATACTAACAATGCGACAACACAACATACATACATACGATAAACACACGACAAAGCAACAATCATTGAAAGAAATGCGAACAAAACATATGATAAACACACTGACAAAGTAACAATTAATGCTGTAACTGGTCTGAAACAGACATATCAAGATAAGCTCAGAATACTGCACGATTATTAATGAGATACCAGAGTTTAACATAGTGAGATACCAGAGTTTAACATAGTGATATACCAGAGTTTAACGTAGTGAGATACCAGAGTTTAACATAGTGAGATACCAGAGTTTAACATAGTGATATACCAGAGTTTAACATAGTGATATACCAGAGTTTAACATAGTGAGATACCAGAGTTTAACATAGTGATATACCAGAGTTTAACATAGTGAGATACCAGAGTTTAACATAGTGAAATACCAGAGTTTAACATAGTGAGATACCAGAGTTTAACATAGTGAGATACCAGAGTTTAACGTAGTTATATACCAGACTTTAACATAGTGAAATACCAGAGTTTAACATAGTGAGATACCAAATTTTAACGTAGTGATATACCAGAGTTTAACATAGTGATATACCAGAGTTTAACATAGTGAGATACCAGAGTTTAATATACTAAGATACCAGAGTTTAATATAGAGAGATACCAGAGTTTAACAAAGTTATATATCAGAGTTTACAAAGTGAGATACCAAAGTTTAACAAAGTTAGATACCAGAGTTTAACATACAAAGATACCAAAGTTTAAAATAGTGAGATACCAGAGTTTAACATACTAAGATACCAGAGTTTAATATAGTGAGATACCAGAGTTTAACATAGTGATATACCAGAGTTTAACATAGTGATATACCAGAGTTTAACATAGTGAGATACCAGAGTTTAATATACTAAGATACCAGAGTTTAATATACTAAGATACCAGAGTTTAATATAGAGAGATACCAGAGTTTAACAAAGTTATATATCAGAGTTTACAAAGTGAGATACCAAAGTTTAACAAAGTTAGATACCAGAGTTTAACATACAAAGATACCAAAGTTTAAAATAGTGAGATACCAGAGTTTAACATACTAAGATACCCTAGTTTAACAAAGTGAGATACCAGAGTTTGACATACTAAGATACCAGAGTTTAACATAATGAGATACCAGAGTTTAACAACGTGAAATACCAGAGTTTAACAACGTGAGATACTAGAGTTTAACATGGTGAGATACTAGAGTTTAACATAGTGATGTACCAGAGTTTAATATAGTGAGATACCAGAGTTTAACATAGTGATATACCAGAGTTTAACATAGTGATATACTAGAGTTTAACGTAGTGAGATACTAGAGTTTAACATATGTATATAAATATAGATTAAAAATCGACATACCGGAGTTTAACAAAGTGATATACCAGAGTTGTTGTTTTTTTATTTTTGCAAGTTATAAATGGTTGTATAATATAAAGATGTTGTTTGGAATAGTCAACAAATTGTTTTTTTCTAACTAGTTTCTAGAATTGTCAACTTCAATCTGAAGTAGAATGTAGTAGTTATACAAATAGAAAGAATCTAGTAGTTATACAAATAGAAAGATTGTAGTAGTTATACAAATAGAAAGATTATAGTAGTTATACAAATAGAAAGATTGTAGTAGTTATTCAAATAGAAAGATTGTAGTAGTTATACAAATAGAAAGATTATAGTAGTTATACAAATAGAAAGATTATAGTAGTTATACAAATAGAAAGATTATAGTAGTTATACAAATAGAAAGATTGTAGTAGTTATACAAATAGAAAGATTGTAGTAGTTATACAAAGAGAAAGATTATAGTAGTTATACAAATAGAAAGATTATAGTAGTTATACAAATAGAAAGATTATAGTAGTTATACAAATAGAAAGATTGTAGTAGTTATACAAATAGAAAGATTATAGTAGTTATACAAATAGAAAGAGTATAGTAGTTATACAAATAGAAAGATTATAGTAGTTATACAAATAGAAAGATTGTAGTAGTTATACAAATAGAAAGATTGTAGTAGTTATACAAATAGAAAGATTGTAGTAGTTATACAAATAGAAAATAGAATAAAATATCAAATGATAATTTTATAACTTAGCTAGTACAGAAATATTATGTTTGCGAAATGTGAGTCGTATATGTGTGTTCTACAATGTGTCATGCATACACCAGACATATACAAGACAAATACAAGACACGACATATAAATACAAGACAAATAAATACAAGACATTAATACAAAACATATCAATACAAGACAAATATAAGACATGTAGCTTGGATATTAAACATGGAAATTTACTAACTTTTAGTGATTTGTAATCAAATGTTAAATATTGACTTCACGAGGGAGAGAGAGAGAGAGTTAGAGAGAGAGAGGTTAGAGAGAGAGAGAGAGGGAGGGAGAAATTACTTTTATTATTGTTTTATAACACAGAAAACGACGATCAATGTAGTACTGTCGTTATCTATTCAATAATATTCTCTAACCAAGAACAATATTCTCTAACCAAGAACAATATTCTCTAACCAAGAACAATATTCTCTAACCACGAACAGCAATATTCTCTAACCACGAACACCAGTTTTTGTATGAAAAGTTTGATTTAAACATTTTGGAAATTATTCTAAAATGCAGGAGCATTTAAAAAAAATGAAATGTGGATTGTGTGCAATGTAAAATATTAGGGCGGCGGGGAAGGGGGAGGGTAATGAATGTTTAAAATACGAAGTTCCTCTAGAAGTTATTTAATACTTGATAATTTATTTTTAGCAGAAATATTTCCTTAAAATTGCGTTGTCAATATGTTTCAATAATATGAATAGCAGTTGATATGATTATCTACCCTGTTCCATGGGGGTTATGTTTTCTTTGTTCTCAGCATTGGACTCTTACATAGAAGAACCTAGAATAGTTTTACCAGACAACAAGATGGCCATACTTCAACGGTCTAGTCCTGCCTTGTTTCAACAGTCTCCAGCCAGATTTAAACCCAACAACTTGACCCATTTTAGTGACAGTTGCCACAAAGACAATACCCAATTTATGTTGACGTCGCCCACATCCGTTTCCGACTCCTCCTATGCGCATGGTCCATTGTCCGCTGGACAGCGTCGCGCCCATTGGCGTTACTTCAATGCCAACAGTCATCCACAGTCAAACTGTGATAACAATCTATCTCAAGCTGACAGCGAGAGAAGGAATACCCTATATCGTCACTCCTCGTATCCATTATCAGGGCAGCATTTGATGACTTGTGTTAATATCGATTCTCCCGACGACAACGACGAAAACATAAGCCCTCCAGCAACATCTTGTCTTAGCAACAATAATAACAATAACTCCGGAGTGCCTTGTTCAAGTGACTCCAGAACAGTGAGACATAGTTGCCCACATCACAGAATGTTTACACCTGGTGCTATTGTACATTCAGAAGGTGAAGAAGAAAATGAAGAAAGCTTGGTTGTTGAAAATGTGTCCAGGAACATGCTATGGCCAGTCAATGGGACTGGGAATTCCACAAAGTCTGTCCAAAGTCACAACAGTCAAGAAGAAGAAGAAGAAATCAGTCAACACTGTTCAATATCAGATATTTCATCCACAAGGTCATCTGAGTCTTTGTCCGATCCTCAATTGCTCAAGTCCACCCCTTCATCGGAGACTGGTGCTCATCAACAAGAATCACAATTAAGCGAGGAACCAACATCTCAGTCCCAAAGCTTGTATGAAACAGCCGAATCTCTTCCAGACGATAGTGACAGTGGGCTTGAACCTATTCCATCTCATCAAGAATCAGAAGCTTCTCCTAGTGCTGACGACGGCAACCGACAAGTTAGTCGTGACCAACAACAGCTTCAGCAGCCTACATCACAGCTCCATTTACTACCAGATCAGACTTCATCTATACCTGCTGCTGATATTCCAGTTACAGATGCCAGCAGCAAAGCTTATCAGTATCCAAACTTTCAGTTCAGGAAACATTAGCGGCTGACGTGCACGTGACTTAGTAACGTCCATATTGTCCAACAATGTAAGTTAAACACACAATTCAAATATCGTGTATCAACAGAAACATTGAACAAACAGATACCAAACACATTTATGTTTCATCAATTACTTTTAGACAATCATTTATTTTACTCCTGTAAATAAAGGTGGGAGGTGGTGGGTACTTCCACCAGAAAGAAAATGTTAATAACAAGATGGCAAGCCAGAAAAATTGTAGGACAAGCTGGCAAGCCAGAAAAATTGTATTGCAAGTTGACCAGTCAGCAAAAATTGTATTGCAAGTTGACCAGTCAGCAAAAATTGTATTGCAAGTTGTCCAGTCAGCAAAAATTGTATTGCAAGTTGTCCAGTCAGCAAAAATGGTATTGCAAGTTGACCAGTCAGCAAAAATTGTATTGCAAGTTGACCAGTCAGCAAAAAAAATACTACTTCTGATGAACCACCAACAAGAGTGTATGACCAACAAGAGCGTATAACCAACAAGATTGTATGACCTACAAGAGCGTATGACCAACAAGAGTGTATGACCAACAAGAGTGTATGACCAACAAGAGTGTATGACCAACAAGAGTGTATGACCAACAAGAGTGTATGACCAACAAGAGTGTAACTGGAGACGGTCAATGAATATGTACTTTAGAAAACAGCAGAAATTAAAACTATTGTAAATCACATCCTCATCTTAATGTCAAATATTCTTCACCTGTGACATTGTATGTTTCTTCACCTGTGACATTGTATGTTTCTTCACCTGTGACATTGTGTGTTTCTTCACCTGTGACATTGTGTGTTTCTTCACCTGTGACATTGTGTGTTTCTTCACCTGTGACATTGTGTGTTTCTTCACCTGTGACATTGTGTGTTTCTTCACCTGTGACATTGTGTGTTTTTTCACCTGTGACATTGTATGTTTCTTCACCTGTGACATTGTGTGTTTCTTCACCTGTGACATTGTGTGTTTCTTCACCTGTGACATTGTGTGTTTCTTCACCTGTGACATTGTGTGTTTCTTCACCTGTGACATTGTGTGTTTCTTACCCCCTTGCTACATTATGACAAACTTGTTGTTTGTAGATTAGTTTAAACATTACTTCAAACAATTTTCTACAAATGTGTCTAGCCTATGAGAAGAACTGAAGACTCGTGGTGTGACTTGTACCCTAACAGTACAAGCTCTTTGCATATCTCAACAACATATAGAGGTAGAGCATTGCTACAAGAAACTAGTACTGGCGATATGTATAGACTTAAGAAACTAGTATTGGCAATTTGTATAGACTTAAGAAAGGTTTGGCAATAAGAAACTAGTACTTGCAATATGTGGGATAGGGCAGGACAACGGCAGGTGGAACAAGAGATAATGAGCAGAAGGTGGCGATGGATAGGAAACACACTGAGAAAACCCCCTGACAGCATCAGGAGACAGGCTCTCCGATGGAACCCCAGGGCAATAGAAGTAAGGGAAGACCAGAAACACCTGGAGACGGGAGTTAGAGATGGAATGCAAAAACACGGGGAGAGAGTGGCGAGATCTGGAAAGATGGCCTTGGATAGGCGGGCTTGGAAGGCCTTGGATAGGCGGGCTTGGATGGCCTTGGATAGGCGGGCTTGGAAGGCCTTGGTTGCGGACCTATGCTTCCCTAGGGCGAAGGATGAAGAAGAAGAAGAAGACTTGCAATATGTATAGACTTAAGAAACTAGTACATGCGATATGTATAGACTTAAGAAACTAGTACATGCAATATGTATAGACTTAAGAAACTAGTACATGCAATATGTATAGACTTAAGAAACTAGTACATGCGATATGTATAGACTTAAGAAACTAGTACATGCGATATGTATAGACTTAAGAAACTAGTACATGCGATATGTATAGACTTAAGAAACTAGTACATGCAATATGTATAGACTTAAGAAACTAGTACATGCAATATGTATAGACTTAAGAAACTAGTACATGCGATATGTATAGACTTAAGAAACTAGTACATGCGATATGTATAGACTTAAGAAACTAGTACATGCGATATGTATAGACTTAAGAAACTAGTACATGCGATATGTATAGACTTAAGAAACTAGTACATGCAATATGTATAGACTTAGGAAACTAGTACATGCGATATGTATAGAAAGGTTTGGCAATAAGATCATCTGAAGAAACTGAAAAATTGCAGAATAAATGGGATGAAGTACAGATGAGTACATACATACTTACACACACAGAGGAAACCGAGTGCATTTGTCTGATCTCAAGACTATAAAAAATGTGACTGCGTTGTGGTGTCACTCGGAGTGGGTTTCTATCGCCCACACTTTTCTTGGTTTACAACAACGACCTGTATGTTGAACTACCACATCGAGTCAAAGTAGCAATGTACGCTGATGATCTGGTAATATGATGCACACATGAATATGCAACAGTGGCCACTAAACTGCGACCAAGAGATGCAGATGTCTCGTGGAAAAATATGTGAGACGTCTCTTGGACAAACAGATGTTATGTCAGATCTCGCCTGGACAAACAGATATAACGTCACATCTCTCTTGGACAAACAGATATAACGTCAAATCTCTCTTGGACAAACAGATTGTATGTCAGATGTCTTTTGGACAAACAGATTGTATGTCAGATCTCTCTTGGACAAACAGATTGTATTTCAGATCTCTCTTGGACAAACAGATCGTATGTCAGATCTCTCTTGGACAAACAGATTGTATGTCAGATCTCTCTTGGACAAACAGATTGTATTTCAGATCTCTCTTGGACAAACAGATCGTATGTCAGATCTCTCTTGGACAAACAGATTGTATGTCAGCTTCAACAGAGATAATGCAGCATCACGTTGCTCGTCCACTTCTCAGCACAGAAAAAAAGCTAGTCTTATCAAGATAAATGACAAACTAAGTAAGAGAAGACAAATAACCTTAACTATCCCATGGATGTATTTTGTCCCCATATTTATTCAACATATATGCGGAGAACATCATGAGGAATGTAAAAGACGATGCCACCTAGGTGAATTACGACCCTCTCACTATAGGCGGCAAATCCATACCAGAGCTTAGATACGCAGACGATACAGTATTATTATCCACCAGCAAAGAAGGTTTGGAAAACCTAATCATGACGACCAAGAAACATAGTGAAGACCAAAATCTATATTTGAATACACAAAAAGCAAAACTCATGTCAACTGACAAAGCAAAATGCTCACCTAACATCCAAATAAACAATGAAAAACTCCAATGTGTAGAGAGCTACTAATATCTGGGCTTAATAATTAACAATAACGGTGGCTGCTCCAAAGAGATCTCAAGAAGATTGGCAATAGCAATCAAGAAGTTAAACACTATGAAGAACATGTGGCAAAGCACCAGCAAAATACTAAAATTAAAAATATTGAGAACATGCATGTTTCCAGTGGCAACTTATGATTGTGAATCATGGACCATTGCAGGAAAAACAAGAATTAAAATCCAGTCCTTCGAAACTAAATGCTACAGAAAGATCCTACGAATACCATGGACAGAAAAAGAAAGAACACTGATGTCCTGAAAGAACTGAATGTTAAAGACAATTGACTGATAAACAACATAATATACAGACAAATTAGATACTTTGGTCACATCAAGCGTCACGGTGGCTTGGAAAGAACAATATTAGAGGGCAGGGTCCCAGGAGGCAGAGGCAGACCAAGAAGAAGATGGCTACAAGATATTAAAGAAACCATGAACATGACCATTGAGGAAGTGGGTGAACTGGCTAGAGACAGAGTGAATTTCAGATGTGCTGCAAAGAGAGCAACGTCCTATCTACGATACTCACCTTGATGATGATCCCAGGGTTACCTTCTATGATAGACTGACAAGAAATTCGCACCTCACCAAAGCTGAAGCAAAGACCAGGAGGAAGTTAGCCATCCTTAGTAAACTAATTATGACCACATTGAGCAGACAGCAAGAGAAAACTTAGAAATGTTTACATGTAGGACATACGAACACATCTGGAATAAAGATCAGCTACATGGTGTCCAGCATCAAATAACATGATAACTGGATAAGATGAAAAATCAGGCACCCCATGTCATCGGGCGCCCCATGTCATCACAATACAATCAACACTAATAGTAGAGATGAGAAAATGTGTGTGTATGTGTGGGAGAGGGGTGACTATGAATACAAGCTTCGGTAGAACGCAGAGACACGAAAGTACCAACACAGGCCGAAACTATCCGATGTCTGCGGATGTGGACGTGCGGATGTAGGGCATATGGATGTAGACTAAATGAAAACAAAACAACTGATAATTGTTTGCCGCTGTGTCATTAATTCACTTGGTCGTACACATGAAACAAAAACATAAGAAAATTTGGTGGATTGGATGAGTAAACATGAACAGATAAGATAATAAGTTGGACTGGATTTAGAAAACGTAGATCTCTGTAGCGTTATGGTGTGCAGCTCTAGCTCCGAATGTACTCAGTCAGTTCTTTGCGTTGAGCGGTCGGAATATTGTTCCAGAGATCACTGATCTCAGTGTAGGTCAGATCGAGTTCCTAGTGAATGCCAGAACCAACCACTTGAAGATAGGAGACTAAGCCACCCATGCTTATCCAGACTGCAAGAAACTGGGCTATCTATATCCTCTTCGTGTCCTGATTGACACATAAAGCTTCCACAAGAAGCTTCCACAAGAAGCTTCCACTGTTGCCGTTCTGCTGCATTTCTACCAACCGTCTCCCACGTCAAACCACACTTCTTTAACTCTCTCTCCGCCATTCTTCTCCATGTTTCCTTTGGACATTCAAGCCTCCTCTTCCCATCCGCTGTCCATCTAAGAGCTGTTCTACATGGATAGGAAGACTATTCAATAAGGATAAACTGAACAGTGTACAACATAAGACAGTCGCTCTTATTTTCATGTATGGAGAATACACACAAGATCTCTGGCTCCAGGCATACACGAATGGATTGTTAGAAAGTGCAGGAAATAGTTGAAGAGTATGACTGTACATAGAACACCCAAGCAATGTTACAGATACAATCAAAGTATCAATGGCGATATTCTGTTGTAACTATAAGGTAGAAATCCAGACAATCAAGATGACAAATGCGAAACATCAATCTCAGTTCACAACCTCTGGTATTTTGGACAGATTCAAAATCAGCACTCCGAGCACTTCAATCCAGAAAATGTCCAGTTCTACAGATTCTACTGTCTGAACTGTGTAGCCATGATGCCAATGTTGTCATGCAGTGAAATACGGTCTCATTGTGGAATACCAGGAAATGAGACAGCACACCGAACGGCCAAAAACAGTGCTGAAAATGATAACCCAGATGTACTAATAATGTATAATCAGAAAAAATGATGAGTAAATCAATCATAACTCAATCATAAGTCAATCATAATTCAATCATAACTCAATCATAAATCAATCAGTAATCATAAAATGATAGTACAATCAATTCATAACTACCAATCATACAGTCAACCAAGATATATCAATCATAACTTCAACTCAGTAACATGACAGAACCCAAGACTGCAGATCACAAACTCAAAACTACCAGGGATAACATGTGGACAGCAACCTAAGACGATTCACAAACTGCAAGACTACCAGGTTAACTGGACAGCAACCACAAGACTATATCAAACAAATTGCAAACTACCAGGTAAACATGTGGACAGAACCCAAGACTGCAGATCGCAAACTTCAAGACTACCAGGTATAACATGTGACAGAACCAAGACTGCAGATCACAAACTTCAGACTACCAGGTATATGATATATTGAGACAAACTCATTTGTCTAGAGAAACAACAATGAAAATAAAACTACCGAAATATGTGTAAGCTACAAACAACAGGAAATTTACAAGAAACCACATTGAATATAACATAATTAACTACCTGAGAGCTGTTATGATCGACAAATTGCACACTAAATTCCATGCGAAAATTGCACACTAAATCCCATGCGAAAATTGCCATAAGTACTTTGACATAAGTCCTCTGCAGCGAACTCTGTGGGAATGGCATCTTGAAACTGGAGGAATGTGACATGACTCTGCAGGGAACTAAATGCCATATGGGAATGCCATCTTAAAATTGAGAAATTTGAGATGAACATGCAGGAAACTCTATGACTACTGATGAGACATGCGTATGTCTAGCGAGCTTATTGAATCAACGATCTGCATATCATCTGTTGCAAGAGACTGGACCCTTGCCTCGCCAACTTATTGAATGTGTGTTTCTGACTAGACAGCAATCACGTCAGTTCAGTTTTAGAACTAACATAAACAAAGTAACACTTAATATCCTGATAAATAATAGTTGTTATGTTTCTTTGATATTTTACCAGATGCAACGTCACAGATCAGGGTGCCGTAATGTATGCTGCTGTTGATGTTGCTGTCGAACAGGTCGTCACTGCTAACGAGAGAGGTTTTGGAAGTTAGCCCAGGCTTCAGATTTTAGCCCACAACTTTCTTCTCCTTCATCTTCCGATTACTTGCTCGTGACTTCCATCTCTACCAGAGACAACCATCTCTACCAGAGACAAACACGATCAATGTATTGTCGATGTTGGCAATAGATTATTATATATTTAATATCATTCTGAGTTATCTTGTGTCAATAGCTGATATATTTTGATCTTGAATGTTGGCCAAAGCTGGAACATTTTTCATATATTACTTATTCTTGACATGATAGTCAAATTTGCAATATTTATAGTTCAACTAGTATTCAATCACCATCACAAGCACCAGACATTTAGCATCATTTGGTTTCATATTTATGCTCAATAACCACCATTTTATATTATATCAGCAATACATGTCTGTCTGATCTTGTTCGATCTGAATTTATTTATATTGATTTTTACTGCTGGAGGGTGTCGTTAGTCCCATGTTTCTTAGTCTTCTTTGTATCAGTGAGGTCTCTGGTTTCGTTCTAACGTGAAATAGTTTACATCAGTTTTAACGGTTACTTCTGCGTATCTGCTGATATCGTATTCGATCCAACTGTAGTTGATCATAGTTACTGTATAGGTGTTGCTTTTATTTTCAGTGGATGTTTACTTTTGTTGTTGCACTTCTAGCGTTTAGTATAGATATTGACGTAGGAGGAAGCCACGCACAACTTTCTATTTCTTATGGCACACTTTCAGTCTGGTACTCTGTCTAAAACAAATATCTTCAGACGTTCATGGACCGGGTCAAACTAAGAAGTCAATCAACTTCGTATTGAAAAATCTAGGTTACGAAGGAACTACTGGTGTTTGTGAAAGTCAAGCCTATACCGTTGTGTACACACACGTGACCAGATATTCGGCCATTGGTAAGAAGTATTTTTACTGCAACTTAGAAGAAATAGTTTTATCTCAATCTTACACGTCACAGTGATTTAGAGAGAGCAATAATGCTGGACAAGGTTTCTGGAGGACAAGGCAGGGGTCGACCAAGACGACGGTGGCAAAATGACATTAAAGAAACCTCAAACACGACGATGGAGGAGGCGGAAAACCTGACTAGAGATCGAGTCTTTCATGTCGACTATGACAAGAGTGACAGTCTATAAAGAATATGCTACACGAAGAGAGTCTTTCATGTCGACTATGACAAGAGCGACAGTCTACAAAGGATATGCTACACGAAGAGAGTCTTTCATGTCGACTGTGACAAGAACGACAGTCTACAAAGGATATGCTACACGAAGAGAGTCTTTCATGTCGACTGTAACAAGAACGACAGTCTACAAAGGATATGCTACACGAAGAGAGTCTTTCATGTCGACTATGACAAGAGTGACAGTCTACAAAGGATATGCTACACGAAGAGAGTCTTTCATGTCGACTGTGACAAGAACGACAGTCTATAAAGAATATGCTACACGAAGAGAGTCTTTCATGTCGACTATGACAAGAGCGACAGTCTACAAAGGATATGCTACACGAAGAGAGTCTTTCATGTCGACTGTGACAAGAACGACAGTCTACAAAGGATATGCTACACGAAGAGAGTCTTTCATGTCGACTGTAACAAGAACGACAGTCTACAAAGGATATGCTACACGAAGAGAGTCTTTCATGTCGACTATGACAAGAGTGACAGTCTACAAAGGATATGCTACACGAAGAGAGTCTTTCATGTCGACTATGACAAGAGTGACAGTCTATAAAGGATATGCTACACGAAGAGAGTCTTTCATGTCGACTGTAACAAGAGCGACAGTCTACAAAGGATATGCTACACGAAAAGTAATGGCACCATCTCCAAATATTGTTTGACAAAAGTATTCTTGTTTTGTTCAGTTTTGTTGATAGCCTCATTGGCTAGCCAACTGGATGTTTACACGACTATCATGGTACTTGAATATATTAATTTCTACTTGCTAGTGGATTTTGTTTGAAATCAACGTAGAGTTTCTAAATTCTAGCATGATAACTTGTGGTTTATTTGTATTATTTATTTGTGTTCTACATTGCTTAATGTTTGGTGTATTTGATGTATCTTCTAAATATACTTCTAAATATACTTCGACATATTTATTGAATGGCATGCTCCAAACTGTTTTCTTGCTTACCGTCACCTGCTTCGTAACACAATTTGACTCGAGTATATTCAGTTGAGAATTGTTATACCACGGGCTGCCATAGACAATATGAATCATGTTCGACATGCTACCATTACATGTTCGAGCTATGGCGCATGAAACAATATGAATCACGGAACACACCTAAATACACTATACTGTTGTGTAATAGTGTGCTATATCAGGGAAGAGTGCTAGAATGGTTAAACGTGGCCGTGTTTCCTAACGGAATCATTCCGTGTTAAACCCCTAGTTACGATCAACAGCTTTTTCTGTTAAGGAAAAACTAAAACAACGACACGAACACTCGTGGCGACAGCTTCGGACATGCTGCTCTAATTTATCTGCTCTATTAAATCGCACTGGCCAGTCTGAGAACTGAGAAGAAAAGTAATGTAATGATAGTTTAATAACAGATCTACTGTCATCATCGATGTTATCATCTGGAATCATCAATCATTTCTACGCAAATCAACAAATTTGTTACTATCAATAATTTAGTTATCCTTGATTTGATTGGTTGCTCTATATATTCTAATTATCTAGTTATTTGCATATTCTCACGTAAACTGGTTCACAGCCAACTATAAACTGCTTCACAGCCAACTATAAACTGCTTCACAGCCAACTATAAACTGGTTCACAGTCAACTATAAACTGGTTCACAGTCAACTATAAAAGCATACGGCAGGCAGAATCAGGTAAATTGGTTCACAGTCAACTATAAAAGCATACGGCAGGCAGAATCAGGTAAATTGGTTCACAGCCAACTATAAACGCATACAGCAGGCAGAATCAGGTAAATTGGTTCACAGCTAACTATAACTGCTTCACAGCCAACTATAAACTGGTTCACAGTCAACTATAAACTGGTTCACAGTCAACTATAAAAGCATACGGCAGGCAGAATCAGGTAAATTGGTTCACAGTCAACTATAAAAGCATACGGCAGGCAGAATCAGGTAAATTGGTTCACAGCCAACTATAAACGCATACAGCAGGCAGAATCACGTAAATTGTTCACAGCCAACTATAAACTGCTTCACAGCCAACTATAAACTGGTTCACAGTCAACTATAAACTGGTTCACAGTCAACTATAAAAGCATACGGCAGGCAGAATCAGGTAAATTGGTTCACAGTCAACTATAAAAGCATACGGCAGGCAGAATCAGGTAAATTGGTTCACAGCCAACTATAAACGCATACAACAGGCAGAATCAGGTAAATTGGTTCACAGCCAACTATAAACGCATACAGCAGGCAGAATCAGGTAAACTGTTAAGCCAACTATAAACGCTACAGAGCAGAATCAGGTAAATTGTTCAGTCAACTATAAATTGGTTCATCAACTATAAAGCATACAGCAGGCAGAATTAGGTAAATTGTTCATCAACTATAAACGCATACAGAGCGGAATCAGGTAAATTAGAAATAAAGCACAACGTCTGGTGACTAGCATTCTGTATTGTTGTACGAGATATGAGGAATTAATGTTAAAATCAACACAACATGCTAAATCAAGATTATATTATGAACAATTTAACAATAAAATATCAATATTATGAATATTTTTCATCAATAAATAACCATATACTCATAAAATTGAGTAAACTTGTAAAAGCTTGCAGTGTTCTATCAAACATATATTAAATTCCAGCCCCCAACCCCCAACCCCAACTGAAACTAGGTCAGGTTTTCCAGGTCAGTTAGGCGGCCCAATATTAGAGTTGGCTGTGACTGGTTGCAGCTTTGTCTAACGGGAAGGAGTGAGCGATTTGTCAATAAGAACATAACACATGTTAACAGAAAGTCATTATTGTTATTTGCAAAGAATCAAACGTTTTTGACAACAGCAGAGTCGATCTTAAAATTCAGCTAATAATTATATTCGCTAACAATGATACCTTTACTGCACATACCACACGATGTGTTACATAAGCAGAACTCGAGATAGGGATTCTCGGTTATTATGAGAGACAAAAGTCGTCTTCTTCCTCTTCTTCTTCTTTTGTCGTCACACTGCTACCGGGTTATTGCCCAGTGTCGTGGTTTTCTGTTTTTGTCTTGCGCTGTTTTGGTGGCTTGTGTGATTGTTATTTTTGCTCTTTCGCAGGATTCTGCTACGCCATCTAACCATCTTTTCCGTGGTCTTCCTCTTGCCTTCTTTCCCGATGTTCTGTTGTAGAAGACTCTGTATACTGTGTAGTTTGGATGCATTCTTATTAAGTGGCCAAACCACTTCATTCTTTGTTTCTCAATGTAATTCAAGCAAGGTTCTGTGCCAACTTTCTTTCTTATGCAGATGTTGGTGACTGTCTTTTCTGGTGTTGTTGGTAACTTTTCTCAGGTAACGCATTTCACATGTAGTCGTCACTGAGCAATATTGAACATTAAATAAATAATGACATAATGGAGCAGTTACTGGTACTGTGTTGTTGTTTTGTTTGACAATTCAACTGAACAAAAGCAATTATTGTGCCGGACATTTGAAACAAAACTAACAACAATTCATCTTCGACATGTAAGAAATATCAGTTTGAGATTTGATTTGTATTACTTTGCTGATTTGTGTCTTCTTATCTCTTGTTCTGAGACACAGAACCACACCTTGTTCTAATCTTCTCTCTTGTTCTGAGACACAGAACCACACCTTGTTCTAATCTTATCTCTTGTTCTGAAACACAGAACCACACCTTGTTCTAATCTTCTCTCTTGTTCTGAAACACAGAACCACACCTTGTTCTAATCTTCTCTCTTGTTCTGAAACACAGAACCACACCTTGTTCTAATCTTCTCTCTTGTTTTGAAACACAGAACCACACCTTGTTCTAATCTTCTCTCTTGTTCTGAGACACAGAACCACACCTTGTTCTAATCTTCTCTCTTGTTCTGAAACACAGAACCACACCTTGTTTTAATCTTCTCTCTTGTTCTGAAACACAGAACCACACCTTGTTCTAATCTTCTCTCTTGTTCTGAGACACAGAACCACACCTTACTCTAATCTTCTCTCTTGTTCTGAGACACAGAACCACACCTTGCTCTAATCTTCTCTCTTGTTCTGAGACACAGAACCACACCTTGTTCTAATCTTATCTCTTGTTCTGAAACACAGAACCACACCTTATTCTAATCTTCTCTCTTGTTCTGAGACACAGAACCACACCTTGTTCTAATCTTCTCTCTTGTTCTGAAACACAGAACCACACCTTGTTCTAATCTGCTCTCTTGTTCTGAAACACAGAACCACACCTTGTTCTAATCTTCTCTCTTGTTCTGAGACACAGAACCACACCTTACTCTAATCTTCTCTCTTGTTCTGAGACACAGAACCACACCTTGCTCTAATCTTCTCTCTTGTTCTGAGACACAGAACCACACCTTGTTCTAATCTTCTCTCTTGTTCTGAAACACAGAACCACACCTTGTTCTAATCTTCTCTCTTGTTCTGAAACACAGAACCACACCTTGTTCTAATCTTCTCTCTTGTTCTGAAACACAGAACCACACCTTGTTCTAATCTTCTCTCTTGTTCTGAGACACAGAACCACACCTTGTTTTAATCTTCTCTCTTGTTCTGAGACACAGAACCACACCTTACTCTAATCTTCTCTCTTGTTCTGAGACACAGAACAATACCTTGTTCTAATCTTATCTCTTGTTCTGAAACACAGAACCACACCTTGTTCTAATCTGCTTCATATTTTGATAATCGTCCTTTTTTTTTGGTAATAGGTAACTAGAACATACGATTACTCTCCTGCAGCTCTTTCCTTGGTCAGTCGGTCTCATGTTTCATCTGTTCTCCTGCAGCTCTTTCCTTGGTCAGTCGGTCTGATGTTTCATCTGTTCTCCTGCAGCTCTTTCCTTGGTCAGTCGGTCTGATGTTTCATCTGTTCTCCTGCAGCTCTTTCCTTGGTCAGTCGGTCTCATGTTTCATCTGTTCTCCTGCAGCACTTTCCTTGGTCAGTCGGTCTGATGTTTTATCTGTTCTCCTGCAGCACTTTCCTTGGTCAGTCGGTCTGCTGTTTCATCTGTTCTCCTGCAGCACTTTCCTTGGTCAGTCGGTCTGATGTTTCATTTCCTGGTATTCTACAGTGAGACGGTAACCACTGCAAGACAACTTTACGCTGCTTACACAGTACTGACAGTAGGGTCTGTAGACCTGGCAATTTAATGAACTTATGTGCTTGGAGTGTTGATTTTGCATCTTTCAAAAATACAACCGGTTGTGAATCAATTCTGGTGTTCAACAGTTTCTCAGTTGCCACCTAGATTGCTTTGATTTCTGCTTCATATTACGATTCTCATATATTTTGTTTGTTACAGCTGTTCTTGCTTAGTTGTCACTTATAAACGAACTTAACACTAAAGAACTAATAAATGAACTAAACACTAAAGAACGTATAGATGAATTAAACACTAAAGAACTTATAGATGAATTAAACACTAAAGAACTGATAGATGAATTAAACACTAAAGAACTGATAGATGAATTAAACACTAAAGAACTAATAAATGAACTTAACACTACAGAACTTATAGATGAATTAAACACTAAAGAACTTATAGATGAATTAAACACTAAAGAACTGATAGATGAATTAAACACTAAAGAACTAATAGATGAATTAAACACTAAAGAACTAATAGATGAATTAAACACTAAAGAACTTATAGATGAATTAAACACTAAAGAACTTATAGATGAATTAAACACTAAAGAACTTATAGATGAATTAAACACTAAAGAACTAATAAATGAACTTAACACTACAGAACTTATAGATGAATTAAACACTAAAGAACTTATAGATGAATTAAACACTAAAGAACTGATAGATGAATTAAACACTAAAGAACTGATAGATGAATTAAACACTAAAGAACTGATAGATGAATTAAACACTAAAGAACTGATAGATGAATTAAACACTAAAGAACTAATAGATGAATTAAACACTAAAGAACTAATAGATGAATTAAACACTAAAGAACTAATAGATGAATTAAACACTAAAGAACTAATAGATGAATTAAACACTAAAGAACTGATAGATGAATTAAACACTAAAGAACTAATAGATGAATTAAACACTAAAGAACTAATAGATGAATTAAACACTAAAGAAAACTGTTTCTTACTGCCATTGACAAAGATATGTTGCGTAGGATGTTCATCATTTTCTTGAATGATGTTTGTGTCTGCTATTGTCTCTGTGACCTAGAGGTTATGTGCTCGCCTATTTCTCCAAAGGTACTCGATTCATTCCCTCTTGAAGCCATCGTGAGATTTTTCCAGAGATCTCTGATCTCAGTGTAGGTGAGATCGAGTTCCTAGTCCTATCGGAGACGGACGATAAAACGTAGGTCCCGTGTTCAATTTGAGTAAGTAAAAGAACCCTTGGCAAGTCATAATCGAGAAGAGCAGGCTGTAAATCCACTGCCCAGGCAAAATTCATAAGAAAAGATTAAAAATAAAATTCCTACAAAATATGTTCACCATCTTCAAAATTACATCGGGAACCCTTGCCGGTGCTACGGAGTTCGTGCACTGCAGCTGAGATCTTCCTTATGTAAGAAAGAGATCGGAGCACAAATGGTTACTCGCCGAAGTGCAATGATGATGGTTCTATCAATCAATCAATCAATCAATCAATGGAATGAACTTATTAACGATAACGGACAGATGTTTGAAAGTTCCATTTCTTGTTGTTACTGTAGTTTAATGTGGTACCTCGATAAGAAAAAATAACTGTTGGACAAATATTACACATTGCTTGATCAATACTAAATACATCGACAGTTGGCTTCATTTTCTTTCATTTGTATTATCAAACATCCCATCTTACACATTTACAGAATCTATCTCGTATGGGTGGTTGTATGAGGGTGACTAACCAATAACACAGTATCAAATATCTATAATAGTAACAGATGTGTACAGAAAGTTAGCAACGTTGAAACGGAAAGTATACACAAAATGTCACTAAAGGCATGAATAATTATCTTGTCAAATATACATTTATGTAATACATTATCGGGCAAGATATGGAGTTGTTTATTTGTTGGTGTTTGCTCTAGCATAACTTCTGCTTCCTCTTCTTCTCCTTCACCTTTCAACTCCCAACGGAGCACAGGTCTTCACCACATTTCTTCCAGCTCTTCATTTCTCTTGCCATCCCTTCCAATTCTTTCCATGTTTTACTTATCCTTTTAATATCAGCCTCTAGCTCTCTTCTCCAGGTCTGTCTAGGCCTTCCCTACTCCTCTTTCCCTGCGCGTTCCAAAACAGTGCCTGTCTTGCAATGCTTCCGATCGGTCTTCTCAATGTATGTCCTATCCAACGCCAGCATCTCTTTCATAGTTCTTTCTCCACTGGTATCTGCTTAGTTCTTTCTCTGAGTTCTTCTTTCGTAATATATCATACCATCTCAGTCCCTCTATTCTACGTAAACATCCATTTATGAAGGTTTGCAGTTTTCTGATGGTTTCTTTTGTTGTCTTCCATGTTTCGAGCCATAGAACAGCACTGACTTCACATTTGATTGAAAGATTCTCAGCTTTGTGTTTGTTTTGATCTCCTTTGACTTCCATTATCTTACTCATGCAATCAAGTTTCCTTGCTTTTGTTTCTTGACATCTTTGTTTGTTCTAGCATAACTGCTTATTTATAATAAAATAATATGTAATTATACAGGGTGTTCAACTTAAAAGCAGCCCCAGTGATAAATAGAAATTTGCCAGGTACTCATTGCATCTCGTCTATTTACTATTTAAACCGGTTCTGACTAGCTTGTCCTACGTCACATTTGTTCATCGCCCCTTCCCACACTTTAATTACACACCATCACACAACATTGACCTATACTACGTCATAACTGAACCTTCTCATTTCCATACATATATGCCAGATTAGCTCCATTCACAGGCTGCTTTTAAGTTGAACACCCTGTATACAAATATAAATATAACATTTATACAATATTACGTGTGCTGTGTGAGCAATGGTAAAATCCCAAAGGGCATCCTATATGGTCAACTCGCAACTGGTACTTGACAGCATGGGCACCCATTACGACGCTTCATTGATTGTACCTGTAAGCGTGATCTAACATCATGTAGAATAGGCAAAGATAATTGGTGGCGATTGGCCAGACAGGCAAGCATGGCGAGCGGCAGTGAGGGGTAGCTCAAAAAGAAAAGATGAAAAATACCATCAAATATGGAGGATAAAGAGAGCACAGAGAGCAGAGAGAACATCCTATGTATCAGCTCCAGTTTACCTGCAGCAACTGTAGCAAGATTATCACTCTAGAACAGGCCATTACAGCCACAAGAAACGTTGTGATTCAGCACAGAACAAACTAAGTGACTCATAGCCTAATTTAACTCCTGCGACAAAGAGGCCAATGATGATGATGATGAATAAACGTTATGTTCGGATCCAGGTCAATAACATGGTATTCGAGT
The DNA here is from genome assembly GCA_020796225.1 of Arion vulgaris. NCBI lineage: Eukaryota > Metazoa > Mollusca > Gastropoda > Stylommatophora > Arionidae > Arion > Arion vulgaris. The sequence goes on from CM036769.1 coordinate 40,882,101, forward strand.
AACGAGTAGTTACTATTCGTACATCAATATCAGATGCACTTGTATGTTTTTTTAATACTTGAACAGTCAAACAACTTTTTAAATGTACAGAACCCCCGTGCCCATAAATTGTATTTTCACAAATTGTTCTGAGCGTGTATCACTAGAAGATTTATTGAATTCAAATCAACATAACAATGCAATTTCTTGCTATATGAGTAGACCTACCATGTTTTCACAGATTGACTAAACTAACATGTATTCACTACATGTAGGCCTACATGTGATTTATTGATATCATGTGTATAGTGTATATATGTGATAAGTAATAGTTACATGATGTATATAAAACTGTGTTAGCTTGTTGGCAGTAGGTTAGACATTTTGAGATTGTCAGAAATGTGTATCATGAATGTATGATGAACCTGTTAGACATCATGAGATTCTTCTTCTTCTTCTTTTGTCGTCACACTGCTACCAGGTTGTTGCCCAGTGTCGTGGTTTTCTGTTTTTGTCTTGCGCTGTTCTGGTGGCTTGGGTGATTGTTATTTTGCTCTTTGACAGGATTCTGCTATACCATCTAACCATCTTTTTCGTGGTATTCCTCTCACCTTTGAAATCTTCAAATTGTTAGAAATCTGAACTCTTTCACTTCGTAATTTGTTTTCTACCTTCGGACGCATTTATATTGCAAGTTATACTGTATTAGCCAGTATACTGGCATTGCGTCATCTCAACAAGTACTGTGAGCCTGTATATCGGCTCAGAACTGTGAAAGGGTTAAAGTACGATTGTTGGAAATTCAAAAAGATTATTGTTCATGAGATTATGACATATCCTGAGATTATTAGAAATACAAATGACAGATTATCATGAATTATAATAGAAAATTAGCCAAAATCCAAACAATTTGATCTAGAAATGAGTCAAAATCCTATAGAAAAATAGTAAGCAACTCTGTGACAAGATGAAAAGGTAATACGAGACAAAGACAAGTAAACATGAAAGTATGTGACAGCTAGATAATGTAGTTGGTCACTATTGTCACAATGAGATGTATGATAATAATGTTGATTTCCTTATTTCAATACAAAACAACATATCACGCACTGCAACAAATGTCCCCTCTCTTTGTATAATATCAGCTACTCACAGTATCAAATACAAGGAACAAGATGCAAATATTTATACAACAATCAATGTTCTGATCAGCTGCGGTTTATGGGATGTTCAAGTGATGCATCATTTCATGTTTGCTTTTTCCTTTCACACGAAACATATTCAGGCATAGTCATGACACCTAATATGGCACATCTCACTGAATTTTACATGAAGGCTTGCTTTCCTTATTACCAGTGTCCCTCGTCATTCAGGCGAGTCGTACTTCGACTTCAGTCGTGCTTATAATTTAGGTAAAGGATCAGGGTCTCATGTAGTCCAGCCGCACACCGTGTGGACACCTATAATTTTTGGCCCATATGTCCTCGAATCTGAAATTTCCACGGAACTAGCACATATTGTTGACAACATCGTTATTAGTAACTCCTTGCTCTCCAGTAGCACACACACGCACACACACAGAGTGTTGACAACATCCTTATAAGTAACTGTAACATGTTTAATAGCAATGCTATCAGAAAAGATCAGTATATATGATGAGGCAGAAACAATTAAAAATATTCATGAATCTGGATATTTCTATGGAGTAGCCAGTCTTGCAGATCAAGCGCATGAACCAGGAAGGAAAGAGAATGACAACAAACAGAAATGTGAGATAGAAGATATTGATAAAATAATGTACTAATATCACTGTGATATTGTAAATACTTACCGATAAGAATACAGGCTTTATGTACATGCATCTCAGCACATTATCACACAGCACATGTACATGCATCTCAGCACATTATCACACAGCACATGTACATGCATCTCAGCACATTATCACACAGCACATGTACGTATGAACTCGCTTCCTATGCACATGGTTCAGGTTCAATTCTACAGCAAGAGTAGAACATTTTGTCACCGGCTCTCAGATGGACCCAGCCTCAGTTCTATACAAGGAAAAGTGCTTGGAAGTAAAAGACAGCCGGCATGATGTTGTCATCACTCATCGTGTGCCGACGGCCAATGAAAAATATGGGTCTAACACTGTATTACCCAATATGCCTCAAGGTACGAGAAATGGTTCCTTTGGCTTACTTTTTGTTGACATGCGTGCATATATTATATACACACACACACACTGTATATATTTATCTCTTGTTTAACTGAAGAATAAATGATATGATCTCTTGTTTAACTGAACAATAAATGATATGATCTCTTGTTTAACTGAACAATAAATGATATGATCTCTTGTTTAACTGAAGAATAAATGATATGATACCTAATTGATCTTTGTGGCAATCTTTAGACATTCATCATTCTTAGAATGAGTTCTTTAATATTCTTGATGTTGGTCAACCATTTACATTTACAGTCAGTGCTGGCCTCTGATGGATATATCACTGATGTCATCTGATGGGTATAGCACTGATGTCATCTGATGGATATAACAATGGTGTCATCTGATGTATATAGCACTAATGGCATCTGATGGATATAGCACTGATGTCATATGATGGATATAACAATTATGTCATCTGATGGGTATATCACTGATGTCATCTGATGGATATACCAATGATGTCATCTGATGGATATAACAATGTCATATGATGGATGTAACACTGCTGTCATCTGATGGATATAACAATGATGTCATCTGATGGATATAACAGTGTCATCTGATGGATGTAACACTGATGTCATATGATGGATATAACGATGATGTCATCTGATGGATATAACAATGATGTCATCTGATGGATGTAACACTGATGTCATATGATGGATATAATACACTGATGTCATTTAATGGATATACACTGATGTCATCTGATGGGTATAACACTGATGTCATATGATGGATATAATACACTGATGTCATATGATGGATATAATACACTGATGTCATGTAATGGAGATAACAATGATGTCATCTGCTGGATATAACACTGATGTAATCTGATGGATAAAACACTGATGTCATCTGATGGATGTAACACTGATGTAATCTGATGGATATAACAATGTCATCTGATGGATATAACAATGATGTCATCTGATGGATGTAACACTGATGCCATCTGATGGAGATAACACTGATGTCATCTGATGGATATAATACACTGATGTCATTTAATGGATATAACACTGATGTCATCTGATGGAGATAACACTGATGTCATCTGATGGATATAATACACTGATGTCATCTGATTGATATAGCACCGATGTCATCTGATGGATATAATACACTGATGTCATCTGATGGATGTAGCACTGATGTCATGTAATGGAGATAACAATGATGTCATCTGATGGATATAACACTGATGTAATCTGATGGATATAACACTGATGTCATCTGATTTATGTAACACTGATGTAATCTGATGTAGAGAACACTGATGTCATCTGATGGGTATAGCACTGATGTCATCTGATGGATATAACAATGGTGTCATCTGATGTATATAGCACTGATGTCATCTGATGGATATATCACTGATGTCATATGATGGATATAACAATGATGTCATCTGATGTGTATAGCACTGATGTCATCTGATGGATATAACAATGATGTCATCTGATGGATATAACAATGTCATTTGATGGATGTAACACTGATGTCATATGATGGATATAACAATGATGTCATCTGATGAATATAACAATGTCATCTGATGGATATAACAATGATGTCATCTGATGGATGTAACACTGATGTCATCTGATGGAGATAACACTGATGTCATCTGATGGATATAATACACTGATGTCATTTAATGGATATAACACTGATGTCATCTGGTGGAGATAACACTGATGTCATCTGATGGATATAACACTGATGTCATATGATGGATATAATACACTGATGTCATATGATGGATGTAGCACTGATGTCATCTAATGGATATAATACACTGATGTCATGTAATGGAGATAACAATGATGTCATCTGATGGATATAACACTGATGTAATCTGTTGGATATAACACTGATGTCATCTGATGGATGTAACACTGATGTAATCTGATGGATATAACAAAGTCATCTGATGGATATAACAATGATGTCATCTGATGGATGTAACACTGATGGCATCTGATGGAGATAACACTGATGTCATCTGGTGGATATAATACACTGATGTCATTTAATGGATATAACACTGATGTCATCTGATGGAGATAACACTGATGTCATCTGATGGATATAACACTGATGTCATCTGATGGATATAGCACTGATGTCATCTGATGGATATAATACACTGATGTCATCTGATGGATGTAGCAGTGATGTCATGTAATGGAGATAACAATGATGTAATCTGATGGATATAACACTGATGTCATCTGATGTATGTAACACTGATGTAATCTGATGTAGAGAACACTGATGTCATCTGATGGATATAATACACTGATGTCATCTGATGGATGTAGCAGTGATGTCATGTAATGGAGATAACAATGATGTAATCTGATGGATATAACACTGATGTCATCTGATGTATGTAACACTGATGTAATCTGATGTAGAGAACACTGATGTCATCTGATGGATATAACACTGATGTCATCTGATGGATGTAACACTGATGTCATCTGATGGATATAACACTGATGTCATCTGATTTATATAACACTGATGTCATCTGATGGATATAACACTGATGTCATCTGATGGAGATAACACTGATGTCCTCTGGTGGCTATAGCGATGGCATCCTCTGAAGAATATAGCAATGATGCCATCTGAAGGCTATAGTGTTGTCATCATCAAGTGGTTAGAGAATCTGAAGCAAAATATGGGTTCATATTCTAGCTACCGCATGCGCTAGTTGACTCATCAGATACAAATACAAATATGGCTTCTTGCTTAGTGTGAGAAGGAACAAGTCTACCAGAAGGAAACTAACGAAACACGTACAAACAAAGTACTATAGTTTTACAAAATACAGAAACAGTGACGATAAACAGCAACGTTTGACCAAAAGGCCTTTATCAAGCAAACGAATAAACAGGAGTGACAAATTAAAATGAAACACAAATGAACGACCAAATACAAACGTATCACTAAGGAAAGAAACTACAAGAAGGAAACTAGCCACAACACATATAAATGTTGAAGTGTAGTACTGTGAGGTCTCTAACGCATCACAGCCATGTGACATTATATGCTATGGGATTACCATGACATTAGTATCAAGCTAGTGCTCTTTTATTGTGTGTTGTTTCTAATGGTTTCAGTTTGGAATCTCTTCATTGCACTCCGGACATGTCCATAGGTGCTCCGATCACCTTCGCAATGTCTCCAACAGCGTCCAGCGACTGATCATATCAGTTCAATGTTGATTGATAAGCCTAATGATTATAATAATAATATTACTGGAACTTCTCAGTTTTATGTCATACATCAGGATTTAGATTGCTTATTCAAAGAGTTTGTTTATATTCAAGTTGTTTCCAAGCCATCATGCATGGCATACAACAAATACAGGTTGTACTTGTATGTAGGAAATCATATCAAACAAAACAGCTTGCATATATCAGACAGTCAGATCATCATCAGAGCAGGCAGACATATGATATCATTTATATATTGATGTTATCGCAACCATTTTGACAACTTGCTCAATTCAACCACAAACAAACCCAGAATATTGGAGTACATATAGTATAAATAATAATAATTCCTCTCGTACCGTTATACGTTATATAGGCCTGCAAGTAATTTCTCCATACCGCTCTATCCTGGGCAACTCACTCAATCTCCTCCATGAAACTGAGACCGATATTTCTTGCCTCTCTCAGCAAAGTTCATTTCAGAGTCTCCTTAGGTCGACCTCTCTATGTTTTTATGTATATATGACATATAGTATGATTTGACCCAATTACCTCATTTCTTACCATTTAATAGTGAGAGAAAAATACATGATTGTAATTGCAAGACAAATCTATACAGATCCTTCATATTTCTGTTGATATATATCTACTTGTACACAACATCTAGCAATATTGTTAGAAAAATGTAGGATTAACAACGATGGAATTTACTCAATCTTCTGTCTAACACTGCTCACCCAGGTGGTGCAGGGGCCCGCATGGGAAGCAAAGAATTGTACCACTACAATCTACAATGCATGTCATAAGAGGCGACTGATGTAGGCCCTAGGAAGCTACCCTAGTAAATAAAAAGCATCGCGGAAATCAGATGTGCTGGCCTTCTTGTAGGCGCATAACTGGCACAATGTACAATTGCTCTTAGGCTCAGATCACATACAAATCACACAGAGTGGTTGACAAGTAGTCGATATGGAGTGTTTGAGGAAGAAATCTAACACTACATGCTGGACATTTGCACATTTTCAAAGTTTCAGTCACAAATAATAATGATATTTTAAAATACATAGTGGCTGGTGGGCACACACATAATGCTCATCTTGGCAACTTGTGGGGCACATTGTCGAGGAGTATCTCTGATGTAGAATATGAGTACTTGTTAGATAATTCACCTGAATAATATTTCTATGAGGTTTAGGTCAAGTTCTAATAAATAAGAATTTGAAAATTATCAAACACCAAATATAACCGTGAAGCAAACCATAGCTCTATAAGAAAATTGTGTGTTTGTGTGAATTAACTGTCCAAATGTACAAATATCTCTTCATGAATTTTCTGTCACACATTTGGTTTGATTTCGTTATCATTTGTTAAATCATCTTTTCTGGACAAAGTTGATGGTATCAGCTGTGAACAACAGCGTTTGTTCAATGTCAATACTAGGTCATGTTCAATAAATTAGTTTTGTTTTATACTGTGTCATATATCTATGTCATTTATTTCTAGTAGTTTGTGATGATATCTTCTAGCTTCTTTCCAAACACCACAACTGCATAAACTAGCCTGACATTCACAAATCTCATTCACCGCATATACTAGTCTGACATTCACAAATCTCATTCACCGCATATACTAGTCTGACATTTCCTTTTTGTCTCTTTATTTCCAAGTGCAGAGGATGTTGTGTGTCAGCATTGACTCAAAGGTATGCTCGTGCACGGCTCATCAGTATTCTATACTCCATAGTAGGATAGTCAAGGAGATAGCGCATTGCCCTGCACGATGTGTCTTTAGTGGAACCAAGTATAATGCGCATCGCCTCGTTCTGTATTCTTTCCAGTCGTTCTATCTGACTATGACTGAGAGTCAGGATCGCCAGCGCATACTCAAGCACAGAAAGGACCAGACCCTGGTATAAAGACAAAGATGGCGCTGTTCACAATCCGCCGCAGCCATTACCCTCATCGCCAGCAAACCTTTCCTCGCCTTCATTATCACATGAGCTATGTGTTCCGTAAAAGCTAGACTACGATCAAAATGCAGCCCCAGGTATTTCATAGACTGAGACCGCTCCACCACCTCTGAACACAAAACCACAGATGGTGTTGGAGTGTTGACGATGTGGTTGTTTAACCATGTCACCGCTGCTTTTGTGGGGTTGACCAATGCTCCTGCTTCAACACAAAGGAAATAGGTTAAAAAGAGGAAAATCTTGGATGGGTCAGCCGAGGACTGTATTGAACAGGTGTGTACACTTGAAGATATTGATCCCGGTGAAGAATGGATACCAGTGCCAACAGGAATCGCTACATCCTTTTCTGTATGCATCGAACTTGATAAAGAATGCAGGCAACACAACCAACTTGTTGTGGAGGCAGAGGTTCAGGCATTGATTTCTGAGAACGCATCTGAGCATGATGTAATCATTTATACGGATGGTTCGGTGATTCGACATGTGCGGAGCTCATGGGCTTTCACTGCTCAGGTCGGAGGTGATGTTGTGAAGGAAGACAGTGGTGGTTTTGCATTGACTACGAGCAGTCTCACTATGGAAATCATGGCGGTTACCAAAGGATGATTTGGCTAGAATCACAGACTTTTATCCATGCATGTTTTCTCAGTGACTCAATGAGTATGCTCAGGAAGATTGAAACAGGATAGGCTAGGAGACATTGGATAGAATCGCTGGGGAGGTCTCAGCTGACAAAGATCAGTTTTATTTTTGTGCCAGGGCATGCAGGTGTAAGGGGAATGAACGTGCGGATAGGCTTGCAGGTATGGCTGCTGTCCAAAGCGGAGGAGCAATGGACCAGGCTGATATTATAAATTCCTTAAGGGAGAGAGGCGTGTACATGATTCACGTAATAGCGGTGAATCCACAACACTAACCAGACTGCAAGAACTCAAAGTTAAGTGTGGTGTAGCTCGACAAGAACGCTATGCTAGCAGACAAAGAAGAATTGTAAACCAACAAAGAACTGGTGTCGTTAGTCGCCACACGCTGATGGACATACTGAGGAGAGATCGGAGCACTTATGGACTAATTTGTTCGACGTGCAGTGATGGTGATCCGACGACTAAACTAAACTAAACTAAACTAGTCTGACATTCACAAATCTCATCTACTACATAAACTAGCCTGACATTCACAAATCTCATCCACCGCATATACTAGTCTAACATTCACAAATCTCATCCACCGCGTATACTAGTCTGACATTCACAAATCTCATCTACTACATAAACTAGCCTGACATTCACAAATCTCATCTCTTGATTTGCATGCACATTTTTCAGTTACTACAAGTATTTCAATTAGAAATGCAATTCTATGTTAGAAAGTATACTCTAGAAAATGTTGATGAATTATCCAGGATTTGTGTTGTCGAAACATCAATCAAACAAGTGTGTCATGTCTCTACACAACTCTCTCTCTCTCCCCTTGGTATACTACAGAACATAATGAGTGGTAACATCCAAAGCAAAAGAAATTGGAAATATTTCAAGACAACATTCAATGTACAGTCATACAGAGACATTAGACATATGCTAACTGTACACCAAGGTCAGGGTACAGTAATACAGAGACATTAGACATATGCTAACTGTACACCAAGGTCAGGGTACAGCCATACAGGGACAGCAGAGCTCAGACATACCCTAACCCTACACCAAGGTCAGGGTACAGTTAAGACATGAACAGACTTCTCATTAATCTATTCAACAGTCAGAGACTTGACTGCATCCACTATTGATACAAGTTAAGACACGAACTACAAAACATGGACTTTGCTATCAAAGGAGGGCTTTGTTTGACACCATAAAAGACATTTAAAGACAGACTGACTTTCCTGCACAGGGCTTCCCCACACGGTTCGGTCCATCTTTGTAGAAATGACGACATGCCATCTGGCTGTCAAGAGTATCACACATAGTACAAACTCTATAGCTCTAGCAACAAGAGTATCCCACATAGTACAAACTCTATAGCTCCAGCAACAAGAGTATCACACATAGTACAAACTCTATAGCTCCAGTAACAAGAGTATCCCACATAGTACAAACTCTATAGCTCCAGTAACAAGAGTATCACACATAGTACAAACTCTATAGCTCCAGCAACAAGAGTATCCCACATAGTATAAACTCTATAGCTCCAATGACAAGAGTATCACACATAGTACAAACTCTATAGCTCCAATGACAATCCTAGAAATCTCTGGGGGAAATGCACTCTTGAACGCATGACCTTTGTAACACCAGGTAAATGATGACCAATTTGCTATCAAGACCACTTTTTGACACTAAACTGCACGACTGATAAAGTGTTTTTATTGTAAGCTGATAGTGTCATTTTGAACATGTTTAAGACAGCAGTGAAATCAGTGTGAGGCTGTTAGACAGTTTGTATCAGTGCTGGTTACAGCCACATCCTTTGTCTTTGTTACATCTTCAACATTTGTTATCAACAGATGTTCTCTAGTCATCTGCTCTGTTGTGACACATGGTCATATTCATCACAAGTTCCCACATTCAGCTTGCTCCTTCTTAAGGGGTTATGGTAGAGGATTTCTCAACTTTCTTATCTCTCAATAAAATTAGGTGATACATAGCAGTTACTACTAGGTTGATCTAAAATGAAAATTTATATATCTTTCGCATTAATAAATTAGCGGGTTGCCATGGAAACAGCAGCCATCTTGGATTGTAGACAACGTTGTATGGTCTCCAAGCAGAGAGAAATAAATAACAATTGCATATTTTTTTGACCGCACAGTTTAAACATACCAATACTCTAGGTACCTGACAACTTTAAATTGTTCTGTAACATACAACTGATCTCTGGGGGTGCAACGGATAAGAGCTACCCAATTCACGGCCAAAAATAGGACCCACTGGTTCATTAAAAAAATTCATACAAATTTATTTGCTTGAGAAAGGTGGATTTTCTGTTGTCTAGTCCCTTCAATATTAATAGATATATATCAAGGCCAAATCTTATATTGCTATCTTGAAGATTTCTTTCACGGTGAAAAACGTACATTATCCACATTAACGAAATTTACAAATGGGAGAAAACTGCATTTTAAAATTTCATGTGAATTCAGTCTAAATTGTCAGAGAAATCGTCTGTACAGCATAGAGTCATTACCTAACCTAACTGAATCTAATATATCTGTTAGTTCTCAGATCAAGCTTTACGATAAATAACTCGATTGGATTTATTGAGCTACATACACTGTATCTAGGGACCAAAGACAATTGTAGACATTTTCTATAAAGAATTTTTAGAAGGTAGTGTTGTTCCAAAATAATTTTGAAACATATTTCGTGATCACAAATAAAAACACTTTGCGTAATTTGATAGTAGAGATGCAATACTAACATAATAGGATGAATTTGAAAAATTGATATCTGGAGGATAAATGACCCGATCATCTGTAGCATGGTGCCTTAACAATGACTAACATGCAGTGGCAGCTCATCATCATGTTTGTTGGCCCGATCATCTGTAGCATGGTGCCTTAACAATGACTAACATGCAGTGGCAGCTCATCATCATGTTTGTTGGTGGGTCAGACAAAATTGTCGAAAATCATGGTTTTGAGTTAGGTTATATTTTAGTATTTACTATTATTTGTCTATTCCGGAAGTTCCCCCTCCCCCACTTTACTAGAATGCACATTGTCACACACGGATGTATATTGATGGAATGGACGATTACCTTAAATTATTTCCTATTATTTTTATATATCGTTCGGTATTTACAAACCCTAATTTTTGTAGCCTAATAACACAGTTTAACTGAGCACTGGATTGGCCACGTTAGAATTTCCCTACTAAATGAATAAAAATCACATATGGTCTATACTAAATAACCAGTCAAGCGAGAGGTCACTATGTTAACAGATGGTCTAAATAGACCACATTTCTACTGGCCCTAATAAAACTGTGCAGGAAGTATACTGATTAATGAGGAAATGCACTGAATTTCAAACTGTATATGATATTTAGCGTTATATATTCAACTTTCAAAGCTAACCATTATCACATTAAAAGTAATAATTTTGAACAAATAATTTATAAAATAATAAATGCATGTTACATATTTTTGGTGGGCCAGGTCCCAGTGGCCCTTAATGATGAGCTGCCACTGCTAACATGTCTGATTTATTCAGATGTGAATAACATGTTTTCACTTGTACAATAAAATAATGATTACAAAAACATGTGATTAGACAAAAGAAAATAACTACGAGGGGAAGTCAATAAGTAAGCTACAAAGTTATGTGAGATGGTAGGTAAATGTAGTTGGTGTTTTCTAAAAGTGTCATTAGGTGACAGCAACATCCAACTTTATATTCCCATTCGCCAGGTGGCGCTATGTGTCTCATGCGTATGCACAGCGCATAAACAAAATGGCGACTGTACTTACGGAGAGTACAACCAAAGAGCAACATACTGTTGTGCGTTTTTTGTGGGCAAAAGGACTGCCTACAAAGGACATTCATAAGGAAATGCTTCCTGTTTATGCTGACAAATGTTTGTCCGTAAACGGTGCATAGTTGGGTAGAAAAATTTTCTCAAGGACGCTCTAAAATTGTTGATGAAATCCGATCTGGTCGTCCTGTTGAGATTGCAACAGAAGCATCAGTGCAGCGGGTGGAGGAGATGATTAGAGGTGACAGACAAGTAACGATAGACTCTGTAGCATCTGCAATAGGGTGCTTACATGGTTCAGCATACAGCATAATGCATGATCGATTGAAATTTAAGAAAGTGTGCTCAAGGTGGGTACCCAGACAATTGAAAGAGGAACACAAAATGAACCGATTTGGCCTGTCCTTGCATCATCTCTGTCAATACGAAGATGAAGGAGAAGAGATGCTGAACAGGATTGTTACTGGGGATGAATCATGGGTGCATCACTACCAGCCCGAATCAAAATGTGCTTCAATGCAGTGGAAACATCCTTCTTCGCCTTGTGTCCAAAAATTCAGGGTTACGCCATCAGCTGGGAAGGTTATGTTGACGGTGTTCTGGGATTGTCAGGAGTGCTTTTAACCAATTTCATGAAGAAAGGTGACAATGTGAATTCCGAATTGTATTGTGAAGTTCTATCGATGCTTCATGATGCAATTCGAAAACGTCCAGGACTGCTGACTAGAGGAGTGTTGCTTCTTCATGACAATGTCAGACCACATACGGCTCGATTAACTCAGGAGAAAATTAACCAACTAAGGTGGGAAGTTCTGGAACATCCACCTTACAGTCCCGACTTAGCCCCTAGCGATTTCCACCTCTTTGGTCCACTGAAAACCCACCTTGGCGGGAGACATTTCGTGAATGACGCCGAAGTTGAATGTGAAGTGAAAACGTGGTTTAGAAAACAGCCCGCAGTTCTATGCAGCCGGTTTGGGAGGATTGATAAAGCGATGGGATAAGTGCATCAATGTTGGGTGGAAATTATGTTGAGAAATAAAGGAACAATGTATGTATAAAATAAACTGGTTTCAAGTTGTTATCATGTTTAGTTATTTTTCTACAGCCATTTGTGGCTTACTTATTGACTTCCCTTGTACAAGTCGGTGCTGATATGACATAATCTTATGAACAACATTAAACAACTTATGTACTGGACATCTGACCATTAAACAACTTATGTACTGGACATCTGACCATTAAACAACATATGTATTGGACATCTGACCATTAAACAACTTATGTACTGGACATCTGACATGAGATTCACAGATCTCTGACTGATAACAAAAATAATACACAATAAAACACAGTGGAAGAGAAACCTCCAATCCCTAGTCACAACTTATGTACTGGACATCTGACCATTAAACAACTTATGTACTGGACATCTGACCATTAAACAACTTATGTACTGGACATCTGACCATTAAACAACTTATGTACTGGACATCTGACCATTAAACAACTTATGTACTGGACATCTGGCATGAGATCCACAGATCTCTGAGTGATGACAAAAATAATAAGAGAAACCTCCCAATCTCCTAGATCATGGCCCACCAGTGGACGCTGGAGATTTCTGGGGCGCGATAGTGGGTTCAGAAGCATTTGGGAGCATTCAGTCGATTGCTCAGAAGAAATTAATAATATATATTTTTAAATAAATTATTTTTGTGCTTTTGCGTTTGAATAATCATTTAAAATTTGAATTCTGCATTTAATTCATCTTATGCCCGTCTTACACGATCCATTTTTCATCAATTTTCTATTTCATGTTTATAATCATTTGAAAATTTATCATGTATTGCAGAAATATATATCAATTTTCTATGTTAAAGAGAAAATAGAGCATGTATATAAATGGTGTGGGGACACGTTGGCAAACTGTTATAATGGGGGGGCATTACAAAGTTATTTCGTGCAAAGTGGGCAGAAAAAGTTTGGGAATCTATGCCCTAGATGATGATAAATGTGTATAAAGATATGAAGATTACCTTCTTAAGACATGAATCCAACAAAGAAGATATTCTCTAAACACTTGAATGTCATTGAGTATGATGATGATGATGATGATGATGATACTTAGAATGTATGACACTTAGAATGTATGAAACTTACAGTACAGGAGACTAGAGTATCTTGCTACAAGAGCTGATACTACCTACAGGAAGGCAGACCATTATTGATTTCTCTTTGATCCAGAAACTGACAAAGTAATTAATGACTATGACATCTCACACTTGGTATACAAGTATTTTATAAGACAGCAATTAACTCTTTCTAACCTACTCAGGGTTTGTTCCGGTTTCAAGATGGAAGGTGTTTTCTTGACTTGCTATGGTCGGTTGATCCGAGGTCTAATAATCCTCATTCGTGAAAACCCAAGTATTTCGGAAACAGAGAATTTGTCTAAATGTCATAGAAGATCTCCAACTGCTAGCAATGAACCGCATCACATGATCTAAAACCTCTGCCCTATGTGCTGCCTTTGGCACGAAAGAAACAAACTAACTAATCTAGTCAGTCTATCAGTCCTACGTTGTAATAAGCTAATCCATGACCGTAACATGGTTCTTATGTTAGTTTCTACACTTCTCCACCAAATTATCTTTGGGGTGTACCTCTCTTTATTTTCCCTCTTGGTTCCATATCATGGCAGTTAGGGTATGAGTTTCACCTTTGAGGATAACACCAATGCAATTCCAGCCTCTTGTTTGTTATTATGGGTGTACATGACATTGACTTGAGTAAAGAAGTTCTTGGTGGGGCTAGATTACTCTAGACATGAATCATTGAGAATACAGATATACAAGATCAAGGTTAAATCAAAGAAAAAAACACAGAATGCTTTTAATATCTTATGAGAATGGGGGTCTAACCTGATGCAGCTGTGGACTTTCAATAGTAGATGACCTGGTCTTAGAGAACAAGCAAAGACAAAAGGCATATGAACAGACAAGAAAGCAGAAATCCAATGTAACAAGTGTTTAACTCTGAGCTGAAAACTCTTTATGGAGTTTGCTTAGCAAACATTAGGACACTGAATTTAAACAATAAATGTACAAGGGTTTAAATCCAGATGCAGTCAACTCCCGTCCATTTATCTGAAAACCAACTTTATGAAGTTATTGTAAAATTAAGAAAAGTCATCAGAGCTATCATGTAAGTGTTCGGACTGCAAGTTGAAAAGGACTCTGCACTTATGGAGATGCCCTGAATGCAGTGAAAACCAACTCAGGTACCCATTTTCAACGAGGTAGACTAGGGACTTGACCATACTTGGAACTCATTAATATGGTGAATGAGACTTGAAATGTGACAAACATCTTGATGTCACTCTGTTCAGATAGCAACATAGTTGTTGAGAGCTCTTTCATGCTATACCTCATCACAACAGCATCATCTTGATGTCACTCTGAGCAACATAGTTGTTGAGAGCTCTTTCAAGCTATACCTCATCACAACAGCATCATCTTGATGTCACTCTGAGCAACATAGTTGTTGAGAGATCTTTCAAGCTATACCTCATCACAACAGCATCATCTTGATGTCACTCTGAGCAACATAGTTGTTGAGAGCTCTTTCATGCTATACCTCATCACAACAGCATCATCTTGATGTCACTCTGAGCAACATAGTTGTTGAGAGATCTTTCAAGCTATACCTCATCACAACAGCATCATCTTGATGTCACTCTGAGCAACATAGTTGTTGAGAGATCTTTCAAGCTATACCTCATCACAACAGCATCATCTTGATGTCACTCTGTTCAGATAGCAACACAGTTGTTGAGAGCTCTTTCATGCTATACCTCATCACAACAGCATCATCTTGATGTCACTCTGAGCAACATAGTTGTTGAGAGATCTTTCAAGCTATACCTCATCACAACAGCATCATCTTGATGTCACTCTGAGCAACATAGTTGTTGAGAGATCTTTCAAGCTATACCTCATCACAACAGCATCATCTTGATGTCACTCTGAGCAACATAGTTGTTGAGAGCTCTTTCATGCTATACCTCATCACAACAGCATCATCTTGATGTCACTCTGAGCAACATAGTTGTTGAGAGATCTTTCAAGCTATACCTCATCACAACAGCATCATCTTGATGTCACTCTGAGCAACATAGTTGTTGAGAGATCTTTCAAGCTATACCTCATCACAACAGCATCATCTTGATGTCACTCTGTTCAGATAGCAACACAGTTGTTGAGAGCTCTTTCATGCTATACCTCATCACAACAGCATCATCTTGATGTCACTCTGAGCAACAAAGTTGTTGAGAGATCTTTCAAGCTATACCTCATCACAACAGCATCATCTTGATGTCACTCTGAGCAACATAGTTGTTGAGAGATCTTTCAAGCTATACCTCATCACAACAGCATCATCTTGATGTCACTCTGAGCAACATAGTTGTTGAGAGCTCTTTCATGCTATACCTCATCACAACAGCATCATCTTGATGTCACTCTGAGCAACATAGTTGTTGAGAGATCTTTCAAGCTATACCTCATCACAACAGCATCATCTTGATGTCACTCTGAGCAACATAGTTGTTGAGAGATCTTTCAAGCTATACCTCATCACAACAGCATCATCTTGATGTCACTCTGTTCAGATAGCAACACAGTTGTTGAGAGCTCTTTCATGCTATACCTCATCACAACAGCATCATCTTGATGTCACTCTGAGCAACATAGTTGTGAGAGATCTTCAAGCTATACCTCATCACAACAGCATCATCTTGATGTCACTCTGAGCAACATAGTTGTTGAGAGATCTTTCAAGCTATACCTCATCACAACAGCATCATCTTGATGTCACTCTGAGCAACATAGTTGTTGAGAGATCTTTCATGCTATACCTCATCACAACAGCACCATCTTGATGTCACTCTGAGCAACGTAGTTGTTGAGAGATCTTTCAAGCTATACTCTTTCATTGTAAACAAGATGAGAGATAATATGACAAGAACTAAACAACAATAAAAGAAATAGTCTCACATATTCCAGAGTTACAAAGAAGTCAGAATACTGCTGAAATAATCCATGAAAATACAAGTTTTGGGAACATAAACAAAGGCTACATTTCAACACATTTAGGAAGAAGACTGTGCCATCCTTGCTGGTCATAAAAACAAAACTTTCTTTAGAAAGTAAGCCTTTAAGATAAATTATGAGTGACCTGTGAAGATCTCAGAAAGATCATCCTGTTTGTAAGCCCATGCTGGAATAGAAGTATAGCTAAAGTTGACTACAGCAGAAGAATACATGAAGCAGTTACTTTAAAGATTGATTGGACCATCATCATTGCACTTCGATGAGTAACCATGTGTGTTCGATCTCTTTCTTACACAGGAAGGTCTCAGCTGCAGTGCCCAACTCTGTAGCTCCAGCGAGTGTCCCTGGTGTAATTTTGAAGATATTTTTGTAGGAATTTTATTTTAATCTTCTCTAATGTATTTTGCCCTGGCATTGGCTTTCCAGCCTGCTCTTTTCAATTTTGAACTGCCACAGGTTTTCTCGTGCTCAAGTTGAACTGGGACCTCTGATTTATCATCCGTCTCCGATAGAACTAGGAACTCATTTGCACCTACACTGAGATCAGGGATCTCTGGAAAAATACCCAGATGGCTCCACGAGGGAGTGAACCTGGTACCTTTGGCACAAGAGGGGAGCACATAACCTCTACGCTACAGATACCCCCCTCTTTAAAGAAAACTCTGGAACTCATCTGTTAGAAAATATTGCCATGAGAAAAATCAGTATGAAGCTGACAATACAAACTTCAATGACTATCACAGGAGCAAGTATGTAACAAAACATCACATTTCCTAAATGTATTACTAGCAGTTTTACCCATTCTTCATGGGAATTTAGTTTAAATCTATTTGTAACGTCCTTAAAGAAACATGTCACGTTTCTTCAAAATCGCTTCTTCCCATTAAAAACAATACGTTTTCTCTCCATGCATTGGCCAGTAAAACTTGATAAACAGAATTCCCGTTCCAGTGAAAGTTGACAATTAACAATTGAAAGTGTCCATCATTTCGATTGCCAGTAAAACCTGATACAATTGAATTTCTGTGAAAGTTGAAAAAACAATTGCAAATTAAATTTATTCAGACTATTAACTTATTGACATGTTTAAAAAAAAAAAAATTGCCCGAATGTGAATCGAGCGCATGTCTACTTCTATCTAAGCAGGCACGCTATCAACTACCCTAGAGAAAGTCATAAATAAATGGGTTTAAAGTACGTTATAATAATAGTGCCATTATCATAGCATTATATGACCACAGGACTTGAGTGGAAAGTAATAATCTTTGTCAAAGTCTGTATGTAGTGTGCTGTGACATTGCACGTTGTTGTATTGTTTGCTTGAAAGGCCTTGTTGGTCGAAACATTGCAGTGTATTGTCATTGTTTTTGTATTTTGTAAAACTACCGTACTTTGTGATTTCATCGAAAGTAACAACATGATCACGTGACCGGAAACTTCGTGAAAACATGGAAAGACACTTTCGGTGATTTCTATGCAGAAAGACCATGTGCGTTAAGTTGGGAATGTGTTACGAAACATAAAAAGTCTCGTTTTATAATTTTCCTCTTCGTATTCATGAAAGCCATTTTCTTGCCAAATTTCAAGTTTGTAGGATGTCCAGATATCTTCAAACAATTGGGACAGACATACAATTCCATTAATCTTTGTCTTATATATATATATATATATATATATTAGAAATACTTTTCCTAAGATAAGTCAACTAGCAGTAACATTTGGTTCATTCATTGTTTCAAGTCTCTGGCCATATTTGTCAACTGACTTCCATTTTGTTTACTTTGACATGATTCTCTATTAAAGAGTTTTAAAGCCGAAGGATTGACTTCCTTGAACCGGGTTTTACCCCACATGGCTCGGTCCCTCTCTGCAGAAATGGCAAACCATTTGCCAGAGTATTGCCGAACTCCGTAGCTCGGCAACAATCCTAGGGATCTCTGGAAAAAATGCGCCCATGAATAGATAGGGCGCAGTCCGGATTCGAATCCAGACTTCGACTCTCAAGGTGGCTTAACCACTCAGCCACAGAGACCCCCCGATTCTCTATTACTTCAGTCCATCTTTCTTCATTAGATCCTGATTGCCTACATTAATGACACTCTAACATAGGAAGCAGTCAGGTCTAGATTGAAGATAACATGAGAGACCAAAGCAGTGAGATTGAAGATAACATGAGAGATCAAAGCAGTGAGATTGAAGATAACATGAGAGATCAAAGCAGTGAGATTGAAGATAACATGAGAGATCAAAGCAGTGAGATTGAAGATAACATGAGAGATCAAAGCAGTGAGATTGAAGATAACATGAGAGATCAAAGCAGCGAGATTGAAGATAACATGAGAGATCAAAGCAGCGAGATTGAAGATAACATGAGAGATCAAAGCAGTGAGATTGAAGATAACATGAGAGATCAAAGCAGTGAGATTGAAGATAACATGAGAGATCAAAGCAGTGAGATTGAAGATAACATGAGAGACCAAAGCAGCAGTGAGATTGAAGATAACATGAGAGATCAAAGCAGCAGTGAGATTGAAGATAACATGAGAGATCAAAGCAGCAGTGAGATTGAAGATAACATGAGAGATCAAAGCAGTGAGATTGAAGATAACATGAGAGATCAAAGCAGCAGTGAGATTGAAGATAACATGAGAGATCAAAGCAGCAGTGAGATTGAAGATAACATGAGAGACCAAAGCAGTGAGATTGAAGATAACATGAGACCAAAGCAGTGAGATTGAAGATAACATGAGAGACCAAAGCAGTGAGATTGAAGATAACATGAGAGATCAAAGCAGCAGTGAGATTGAAGATAACATGAGAGATCAAAACAGCAGTGAGATTGAAGATAACATGAGAGATCAAAGCAGCAGTGAGATTGAAGATAACATGAGAGATCAAAGCAATGAGATTGAAGATAACATGAGAGATCAAAGCAGCAGTGAGATTGAAGATAACATGAGAGATCAAAGCAGCAGTGAGATTGAAGATAACATGAGAGATCAAAGCAGTGAGATTGAAGATAACATGAGAGATCAAAGTAGCAGTGAGATTGAAGATAACATGAGAGATCAAAGCAGTGAGATTGAAGATAACATGAGAGACCAAAGCAGCAGTGAGATTGAAGATAACATGAGAGACCAAAGCAGCAGTGAGATTGAAGATAACATGAGAGACCAAAGCAGTGAGATTGAAGATAACATGAGAGATCAAAGCAGCAGTGAGATTGAAGATAACATGAGAGATCAAAGCAGCAGTGAGATTGAAGATAACATGAGAGACCAAAGCAGCAGTGAGATTGAAGATAACATGAGAGATCAAAGCTGCAGTGAGATTGAAGATAACATGAGAGATCAAAGCAGCAGTGAGATTGAAGATAACATGAGAGACCAAAGCAGTGAGATTGAAGATAACATGAGAGACCAAAGCAGCAGTGAGATTGAAGATAACATGAGAGACCAAAGCAGTGAGATTGAAGATAACATGAGAGATCAAAGCAGTGAGATTGAAGATAACATGAGAGATCAAAGCAGTGAGATTGAAGATAACATGAGAGACCAAAGCAGTGAGATTGAAGATAACATGAGAGACCAAAGCAGCAGTGAGATTGAAGATAACATGAGAGATCAAAGTAGTGAGATTGAAGATAACATGAGAGATCAAAGTAGTGAGATTGAAGATAACATGAGAGATCAAAGCAGTGAGATTGAAGATAACATGAGAGATCAAAGCAGTGAGATTGAAGATAACATGAGACCAAAGCAGTGAGATTGAAGATAACATGAGAGACCAAAGCAGTGAGATTGAAGATAACATGAGAGATCAAAGTAGTGAGATTGAAGATAACATGAGAGATCAAAGCAGTGAGATTGAAGATAACATGAGACCAAAGCAGCAGTGAGATTGAAGATAACATGAGAGATCAAAGTAGTGAGATTGAAGATAACATGAGAGATCAAAGCAGTGAGATTGAAGATAACATGAGACCAAAGCAGCAGTGAGATTGAAGATAACATGAGAGACCAAAGCAGTGAGATTGAAGATAACATGAGAGATCAAAGCAGCAGTGAGATTGAAGATAACATGAGAGACCAAAGCAGTGAGATTGAAGATAACATGAGAGATCAAAGCAGCAGTGAGATTGAAGATAACATGAGAGATCAAAGCAGTGAGATTGAAGATAACATGAGAGATCAAAGCAGCAGTGAGATTGAAGATAACATGAGAGATCAAAGTAGTGAGATTGAAGATAACATGAGAGATCAAAGCAGCAGTAGAATTGAAGATAACATGAGAGATCAAAAGCAGTGAGATTGAAGATAACATGAGAGATCAAAGCAGGGAGATTGAAGATAACATGAGAGATCAAAGCAGCAGTGAGATTGAAGATAACATGAGAGATCAAAGCAGCAGTGAGATTGAAGATAACATCTAACCTGACAAGGAGACCAAACAAGTCAATTATAAGAAGACAACGCACAAAATTTGATTATTATATTTGTACAGAATGATATCAAGTTTCTTCCACTTGACAATCTTATGAACTTGATCATTTCAAAGTCATACAAATGTATATGAAAACCAGATCTAAATAGTCAAGTCTTATTATCACATGATGTCACACATCTGTGGTATGTTTATCAAATGATATATGTTCCATAACACACACACATACAGCAGTCACCAATTTCAAATCTGTTATTATAAAACAATGGGTTATAGCATGATCTGTGAGCTGATTACAATTACAATGAGTTCAATGCTAGTCTTAAACAATATCAGAAAGTAATACCAAAAAAATGTGTAGACCCTGACATTCTGCTATAGGGAACTTGTTTGGAAATAATACACTAGACCAGACTAATTCAGCAAAAACAGTGTGTCAATATAAGTTTCAACCTTCTTGTTGACCGACCAGGTATGACACTTGTCACCATGAAACCCCAGTTGTTGTTTCAGTTTGAATAGGACATACTGACAATGTTTCAGTTTGAATAGGACATATTGACAATGTTTGAATGTAACGAAATGTTAATCTCAACTCGTGACCAGTGATATACATGACAGACATATATTAATGTATGATATACTTAAGGGAAACTGTCACATATGACATACTTTCTATATTGTATTGATGGAATGAGTGGTCAAGCAGTTAGGACACATCTCTCAATCCACATAGAGCGGGTTCAACTTGGCGTTGGTCTTATTTTCTATTTCAGAAGGTAAAATAACTAAACCAACTAGGACACTTTGTAATGAAATTATTCACAAGTAGTTGTCATTTCTAAGTTGACAAAATCCTTCTTGTGACTTGAAACAAAACATGATTTCTTCAATTTATATTCTCCATGTTGAAGCACAAGCATCAAACCCCCTGCTTCCCCTTCCTCCTCTTTAAGACTTGGTAAGACTATATCATGTGTCTTATCAAAGTTTTGTAACACTAGAATGTCTGTTGTCTTAGTGCTTCAGTACACAGTTAATGCAAAGATAAGACTTGAGCACATCACAGAAACAATATCAATGTACTTGTTGATATCCACACCAAGTGAATGTCACACACACAAAACAGATTCTCTCTTTCTTGTTCACAAGTATTCATTGATTTCAACAACAGTCACACACACACACACACACACACAGACAGACAGACAAACAGCAGCAGACAACAATTAGCATGTATGTATGCATAACCAACATTCCCAGCACTTATACCAGCCAATCATAAATATACATACTGAACTCTTACAAGGAGCATCAATTCTTAATATAACCGATTTCTCTTATAACTGTCCATATAGTTTCCTCCTCCACGACCTTGCGAGTGATGTCCTTCAGGGTACTCTGTGCTTTCAGAACCAACATCAGATTGTGACAACAGTTGACTGTGGCCTCGTTTCTGTTGGCCTGCCATGGTCGCCTGAAGTAGATTAGAAACAACAGTACACTATAGTTATTTGCATTTAATGTCTGTCCGTCCATCTGTCTGTCTGTCAATGTGTGTAATGATGATTGATTGACTACACAATCATCTGTCTGTATGTTGGTGACAAATAGATGTCAAGTGTTGATCAATTGTCTATCGGTTTCAATAACTAATACATATTGCTTGATCAACAAGTACATTTCAACAATGAATTATAACACACACAAAAGAAACATAGATTCAGTCTGGCAGATGTTGTTTTCTGCCCAGTCACATCTAGTATGTTCATCAATTACTCATTTCTTAAATATATATTCCTCTGGTAATGTTATACGTTACATAGTGCCTGCAAGTAATTTCTTCATACCACCCTGTTCTGGGTAATTTGCTCAATCTCTTCCATGAAATTGAGTTCGGTATTTCTTGCCTCTCCCAGCAAAGTTCATTTCAGGGTTTCTTTCTTGAACCCTTTGCCTCCCACTTCATTGCCTGCTTTGTTATTTTTTATAATTTCTTCTCAAGGTGTGCCCAACATATCATCCATCTTCTCCTTATAACAATTATTACTAGTGGTTGACCAGATATTTCTCTGATTTCGTCACTTCTCCTGAATTCATCCTATTTTATGTTCATTATTTTTCGCAGACTTCTATTTTCAAATGCATTCAACTTTCTATATCTTTAGTCATTTTCCAACTCTAGCTGACATATGTTAGGATTGATACAACATTTGAATTGAAAATTAGAAAACATTTCATATAGAAGACTACAAATTCTATTCAAATTGATGACCTTAGCTTGTAGTTTCCAAAATAACTATGCAGAAACATTTGAGATTGTCACATGTACAAAAACACACACACAGAGGATAGTACGAGGGCGCATTGAAAAGTAATGCCTCCAAGTCCATAACTTTGTTAATATACATAATTTACAAATGAAACATACATTTTCAGAAAGCTTGAGATGTTCACTACACAATAGTCATTATTTTTCGACATAGTCACCTCCACGTTCCACACACACGCCAACGTCGAACTAGTTGTTGCATCCAGCCGAAGAAAAATCTGATGATTTTTCACAAAGCCAGGTACGCACATCTGCTGCCACCTCCTCGTCAGAAGCATATCTGTTTCCCTTGAGATGTTCCTTGAGCTTTGGGAACAGGAAAAGTCACAAGGTGCCAAATCGGGGCTATATGGTGGGTGCGCTAAAATGTCATCAAAATTGAGACGCTATAATGCTGCCGCTGTTTGTCTACTGGTGTGTGGACGAGCATTGTCATGTTGAAGGACTGTGTGTTTTCCAGGACGAACACGTAGCAGTCTTGCCCGTAGTTTCTTCATCGTTTCCACATACCGATCAGAATTGACAGTATTGCCGCTTTCCAAAAATTATGTGTGGATTACGCCCTGGCAGTCCCAAAAATGGTCATCAAAACTTTTCTGGCTGACGTGACAGTTTTGAATTTTTTTGGGGTGGGTGAGTTTTGTACTTTAACAGTCCTTGCCTACCTCCTAACAGTACTCACATCCACACAGGCGTCACCATATACCGCTCTCATTCTCCGATGCATGTCGATGGGAACACAACCTTCGGCCGTCAAGAATTCAATCACAGCTCTTTGCTTCAACCAAATTTCCATGTATGACGCCATCTTGGATAATGTTGTGCGCATGCGCAACATTCCAGAAACTTGACACTTACTGTCCTGAAAACACACTTACATATACTTTATTCTGATATCGGTGTCAATTGCCTCCGAACACTATTAACAAAGTTATGGACTTGGAGGCATTACTTTTCAATGCACCCTCGTATTAAAGATATGGAAAAGATTCATTATTTTTGTTCATGAGTATTCATAACAAACCAAGAACATTTCATATGACCTCAACCAATAACGACAAATGACATAACAATTACTCACATATTTGGATGGAGATGGTAGAATTCCTGTGCTGTGTGAGCTGCCCTCATTGTAAGCAGTGCTGTCTCTATTGGACATTCCTCCTTGAGGTCCAGACAAGCTGTTGCCCCTTCCAAAGCTACTGTTCC
Organism: Arion vulgaris; assembly: GCA_020796225.1. NCBI lineage: Eukaryota > Metazoa > Mollusca > Gastropoda > Stylommatophora > Arionidae > Arion > Arion vulgaris. The sequence goes on from CM036769.1 coordinate 40,907,085, forward strand.
CCCCACTTCCTATTCTAGATCTAACACTTCCCATTGCAGCAGCTGTGCTGTATGTATCAGTCATACCACTCAAAGCATCATTATTCAAGCTGCTACTCATGCCACCATTGCCCCTTCCTGAAAATCCACCAGCACTTAACAATCCTTCACCCATATTTTTGCTGCCACTTCCCAACAAACTATTCCCCATGCTTCTGCCACTTCCCAACAAACTATTCCCCATGCTCCTACCACTTCCCAACAAACTACTCCCCATGCTCCTACCACTTCCCAAAAGCCCACCACCTGTATTCTTACCACTAGCACTTAATCCATCACTTGTGCTTCCATCACTTCTCAACCCACCACTGCCTGCAAAATACAAACCTCTATTCTCCAAAAGCCCACTTTCCATCTGACTGCTGTTCATACCCATTCTTCCCATCTGACTGCTGTTCATGCCCCCACTCCCTATCTGACTGTTGTTCATGCCCCCACTTCCCATCTGACTGCTGTTTATGCTCTCACTTCTCATTTGACCACTTCCACCCATGCCCCCGCTTCCCACATAACTATTGCCATCCATGCCCCCACTACCCATTTGACCACTAACACCCATGCTCCCACTACCCATTTGATCACTGCCACCCACACTCCAACTATTCATTTGACTGCTGCTATCCATACCCCCACTGCCCATTATACTGTTGCCTCCCATGTTTCCACGTCCCATTTGACCAGCACCACCCATCATACTACCACTCATGCCCCCAGTTCCCATCTGACCAGCACCACCCATCATACTACCACTCATGCCCCCAGTTCCCATCTGACCACCACTACCCATCATACTACCACTCATGCCCCCAGTTCCCATCTGACCACCACCACCCATCATACTACCACTCATGCCTCCAATTCCCACCTGACCACCACCCATCATACTACCACTCATGCCCCCAGTTCCCATCTGACCACCACTACCCATCATACTACCACTCATGCCCTCAGTTCCCATCTGACCACTACCCATCATACTACCACTCATGCCCCCAGTTCCTATCTGACCACCACTACCCATCATACTACCACTCATGCCCCCAGTTCCCATCTGACCACTACCCATCATACTACCACTCATGCCCCCAGTTCCTATCTGACCACCACTACCCATCATACTACCACTGATGACCCCAGTTCCCATCTGACCACTACCCATCATACTACCACTCATGCCCCCAGTTCCCATCTGACCACCACCCATCATACTACCGCTGATGCCCCCAGTTCCCATCTGACCACTGCTGCCAATGTTATCATTTCCCATTTGACTGCCCATGCCGCCACTTCCCATCAGACCACTCTCCATGCTCCCATTTCCAACTTGTTTGTTCCCCATACCAAATCCCCATTGTTCCAGCTCCCATGCTACCAGTACTGTATCCTCCGCTCATGTCATAAGAATTATAACTGTCTCCTAGGGCATTTCTACCTCCATATCCATATCCCTCCCCTGACATATTACCATATCCATCACTCCCATAGTTGGCATATTAGTCCATAGTTGACTATTAGTCCCATAGTTGGCACTATTAGTCCCATAGTTGGCAGTGTTAGTCCCATAGTTGGCAGTGTTAGTCCCATAGTTGGCAGTGCTATTATCATAGTTACTACTATCTTGACCAAGACTGCTACTCCCTCCTTTGCCATACATCTGACCATCCTGTAATGACAGAAGAAAAAACAATGTCACACCAAAGAAACAATTTTTAATAAGTGGATTCGCACATGAAATTGGCTCACTTTGACAGATTTGGTGTGGTCGTCAGTCATGCTATAGACGTGTTTATGTGATACAGATCCGTATAGTATGGTTTTCAGAGTCATATTTGTTATTGTATATGGTTTCACATGTGAGTGCTGCAACATTATCTTTATCCTATTTTGCAAACATTGTAATAATGCTTTTATTGGCAAAACTGACAAGATGTTTAGTGATTGTTTAAACCAACATCTATATGATAAATGCATTGTGAGCCCTGTAGCCAGTCACTTCAATGGCACAGATTGTTTGCGAGCTTATGACAACCAAGTCCCAGCTATTTGATCATGTTTCTCAGATAATCAAGAGTCAATTTGTCCTTGAAAATCGTGTTATAATATCTGTGCATGGTATCTTGTGACCTCAAGAATTCAGCACACTACATTCCTATACTTTTTTGACAATTCTTGCTCCTAACAAAACTGCTCTGGCAACTTCTTTTCTTACCATGTCAAACAGGTATGGCTACCTGTTCCATGAAAAAAAGTCTGGGCCACTATTCAGAGTAAAGCATACATTTTATTTCTCTCTCTCTCCTCTCTCAATCGTTCTTTTTCGACCATTTTGATCATTCTTATTGTGATATATAAACAGCCTTTGCCAAGAACGTATTTTTACGTCACATCTTCACAACCATTTGGAGCTCTAGTGCTTGTCCTTCTGCAACGTGTCCGATTTCAACCAGCATTTACTGGGTTCACTCTCCGTTAGCCTTTGGCTGTCCCCAGCAGGTTACATTTGATTTAATATCATTGTTTTATCATGGCAACAACAGATGTGCGATAGACAATTTAATATGACTCTCAAAAGTGATAGTGGATACAAGACGGCACACATACAGCTAATACTATAGGAGAACAGAAGTGATGGAGCAAGGGAGGACACTGAACATATTCATTGCAAACAAGCATCTCGTGTTAAATAGCAATCACAAGTATGGACCTTAGCTAATGCTTCATGTCATAACACAGTTAGTACATAACACACTTAATACACAGTTAATACACAACACGCTTAATACACAGTTAATACACAACACGCTTAATACATAACACAGTTAATAAACAACACGTTAATACAACACACTTAATACACAGTTAATACACAACACACTTAATACACAGTTAATAACAACAGCAATACATAACACATTAATACACACTTAAGCATAACACGCTTAATACACAGTTAATACACAACACGCTATACAAGTTAATACAAAACACTTAATACAGTTAATACATAACACACTTAATACACAGTTAATACATAACACACTTAATACACAGTTAATACATAACACACTTAATACACAGTTCAACAATCTAGGTATCCTGATTCATATTCTAAAAATAAAATTTCCCAGAACCTTTCCAGACTTTAGAGCATAGATTCCCAAACTTTTTCGGCCCACTGTCCATGACATAAACTTTGAAACGTCCACCTCCACATTATAACAGTTTCCAACGCCCTCCACATATATACATGCTCTATTTTCTCTTTGAAAAAGATAATTGATATATATTTCTGTCATACATGGTCAATTTTCAAATGATTATATGCATGAAATAGAAAATTGATGAAAAAATGGATCGTGTAAGACAGGCATAAGATGAATTTAAATGCAGAATTCAAACTTTAAATGATTATTCAATCGCAAAATCACGAAAATAATTTATTTTAAAATATTTATTATTAATTTCTTCTTTAAGTAGCCACCTACCCCAATCGCCTGAACACCCCCCAAATTCTTCTGAACCCACTATTACCCCCAGAACACCTCAGCCCCCACTGGGGGTGGGTTCACCATCCACTTTGGGAAATGCTGCTTTAGGGTATGAAGTGTCTGCCACTTCACATTTCTAGACCATAGTGTGCAGAAAGTAAGAGGGTCAATTCCTTTCCTCATGTGTGGATCATCGAGTGTGGGATTAAACCTAACTTCCTCTTGTGTCCGAGTCGATAGGCAAATTCTCTATGCATTATGCTATATAATAGCCGTCCATATGAAGCGATGATGACAACAATCTCAGACGTGTACTGTTGCACCTCTCTGGTGTGTGCGGAGGTGACTGTAGAGTCCAATCCTAGAACAGAATCCCGACCACAGGTGGGGCATACATGATCAAGGTTAGACATGTGCGTGTTGTGTGCTCTGTCTTTTCGCCTGCTCGCTTTTCTCTGTGACTCAACAATACGATGATTCTCAGCTATTCGGGTTCCTCTTTGTTGTTACAGCGCCACATTTGGCGATCTTGCGCAAGGATTCCCAGCACGTATTGTCTATATCGAAGCATTTCAGAGACACTTTAAGAGTGTCTTTAAAGCGTTTTTCTGTCCACCAGCTAAACGTCTGCCCCCTTCAAGCTCGCCATACATCAACTGTTTTGGGATGCGTTTATCAGGCATTCGAGCAACGTGACCGACCCATCTCAGTTGGGCCTTCTGCAACAGGGTGTTGACGCTGGGATCTTTGCTCTTGTGAGGACTTCGCTGTCTGGAATTTTGTCCTGCCAGTTTATTTTTAGTATTCTGCGTAGACAGCTTGTGTGGAAATGGTTTAATTTTCTTGCGTGTCTGCATACACTGTCCATGTCTCGCTCGTACAGCAGCGTGGTTAGCACTATGGCCTGGTAAACTTTCAGCTTTGTGACTATGCTTATCCCCTTCCGTTCCCACACAGTGACACGTAACCTTCGGAACGCAGCACTGGCTTTGGATATCCTATTGTGGACCTCAGAATCTATGTTTGCCGATCTGGATAGGATGCTGCCAAGATAAGCAAAGTTGTCCGTTGACTGGAGACGCTGGTGTTTAATGTTGATGACTGGATCGTAATACTGTTCTCTAGGGCGAATGCATTATGCTAGGGTCATATACTAACACAAAAACACTCAACTGATCAAGCATCTCTTAACTGATTCACTATCGGGTTTTTATCGCCTCTGGATGGAATTATTTTTTTAGCTTCGAAAATGAATGTACAAATGAATGTAGAAATAAATGTACTTTCACAAAATATTTATTGTATCCTAAAATATAATGTGTTTACTATGCATGAAAAATATTGGCCTTAATTTAAAAAACTAACTGAAATTGTGAGAACAAAAATCTAACTTGCCAAGGGTCTTGGTGGACAATATGTTGTATAAGTCAGTCTAACTGCACTCTTTATATAGGTAATACATTTATGAATACACAAACATTAGGAAAATAGTGAAGGAATGTATGGTTTATTAACTGTTCACAAACTAGCATCATGTCCATTCATAAAAATCGTTAGTTTTTTATGGTCAAATGGTATCCTAGAATGAATGGTAAACTGTTTCACTTCTACTTCTAGCATAAGCCATGATGCTATGTATTCGATATCGTTTTACTTCACTTTTACGTAGTTTCCGGTTAATATAAAGCTCTAATCGGAACGAAAAGCAATAAAAAACAAAAAATAGTAAACGTCTTTTGAGTGACGCGTGGTCCATGCAATAAGATATATTGACACTTGAGTGTCGCTGATACGGAATCAGTTAAAACTGTATAGATAGGACAGAGCTGCAGATCAGGAATGTGTATAAGCAGCCAGCCACAGGGAACCATCTGGATGCCTACCCTGAGTCATCTTAGAGAGACTGAGCACTTAAAAATCTGAGAGACACACAGACAGATTTCTTCTATTAGCCAGTAAGCACTACACCATAAAAAGGACAAAGTAAATGAAAATTGCAAGTTCTAGAGAATATCATCAGACATGACACTGAATCAATATGATACACTGAGGCAAACTCACTGGCCTAACAAAACAACACTCGACACAAAACTACACGGACCTCTGTGTGAGCTACAAAAGACAGTGAAGTTCATACAAGAGACAACATTGAATATATAGACATATTTCAAGCGACGAAAGGAAGGAAGGAAGGACACTGAATCAATGATGGTTGAAATTTGTTACCTGGAAATTAGCACTTGAGGACGACTGGTTGCCTTCATATCCGGTGTTCATTGCATAACCTGCATTGTTGTTCATACCACCAGTAGTACACATACCATATCCAGATGCAAACTGAAGACAAATGGTAACTAAATGAAAGATTTAACAACTAACCTTGATTCATCATATTGTATATATCTTTTATATGTACACATAGCATTTCAATCAAACAAGAAGACAAGTTTGGCACATGACAGACTGATTAATTTTGCTTTATTATAAACCAGGTGTATATGTGTTCTGTGGAGAAAGAGTTGACAAGACATGCCCTTGCTCAATATAATGAAATGTAAGAATAAATAGACAGTCACTGTTTAGCAAGTAAATTGTCACTTGTGTTGATGCTCTACAGAAAGCCTTCAGTGGTGTCTATCACTCTGCCATAAGCAGAAATATTGAGCACCCTAGTCTGTGGTTCCATCCCAATTCGCAGATAACAAGCCCTAGATACTCACTTGTCATTACATGACAGGATCTTTGCATTATCTCAACATTCTGTGACCACCGCAGTTTGCTATAGGCAGTTTTCAAGCTGATGTCTGAGAGTGAATGAACGCCTGAGTGGTTACCGGGCCCAAACTTGGGGTGTAAGTAATAGAACCACTGTTTCCTGCCACAAGAGGCGACTAAGGTTTGGCTGAAATCGGATGCACATGTCCTAAACGTGTAGAAGTCTATGCGTTTAGGGGCCTACCAAACCAATGTGCAACGTATACACTTTCTTGGCAAAGATCAAACATATCACAAAGAGTGATTAAAATTGGTTGTAAAGAACGAACGCAAAGAAGGAGTGAATGAAGAAGAAGAGGAAAAAATCAATAGTACTAACCTCTCAAGAGTGACCAAATAAAATGAAGCTATAGCCGTTCAGTTCCACTACAATTCTAATGACATGAAGATTCCAGCCACTTGCAGTATATTATCTCGAATAATTTCAGTTACAGAAAATGATTGTGTTTCTTCATACCAACTAAAGTTCTCATTTATTAGATCTCATAACACTCAAGTTATAATTATGACATCTGATCACATCAAAGTTACAATATATAGCTCAAAGTTATAATACTTTTCAGAGCCAGAGCACACACATTATGGAATTATGATCAGGCCAAGTCCTACCCAAGAGACCCGTCAGCCAACAATCCACTCAGGGAACAGGACTATGCCTAGGCAACAGACCTCCACAAGACGCCAGCCAAACAACACAGAGCCCAGCCTCCGACATGATTTGCAGTAGCATGCCAGCCAGCCAAAATAAAAATCCGACAACATAGACAACATGGAACCACACACAAGACCATCACAGAGTCAATACTGAAACCCTAAAGGAAATGTCAAGATGCTACTAGTTGATCCAGCACAACACTGTCTGTCTTCACGCAAGTCTGAAAACTCAGGAGGTAATACATTTGGTTGGACTGTGCTCCCTACCCAATAGATCTGATTTGGCATACTCATAAATTTGACCTCATTTGTCAAAATTCTCAGATTTTCATGTGTTTGGGCTACTCCTCCTCCTCCTTTGCGTTCGTTCTTTGACCAATTTTAATCACTCTTTGTGATATGTTTGATCTTTGCTAAGAACGTGTATACATTGCACATTGGTTTGGTAGGCCCCTAAACACATAGACTTCTCACGTTTAGGACACGTGCATCCGATTTCAGTTAAACCTCCTTAGTCTCTTCTTACGACATGCGTGGCAGGTAACAGTGGTTCTATTCTTTACACCCCAAATTTGGACCCGATAACCACTTGGGCGGAATTTAGTTTAAATCTAGTTGTAATATTTCACCACTTCTAAAGTTTCTACTATCCTGCTCTACAAATGTTTGGTGCCAGCTCAACATTGCTGTTTGTGTACAGATTTGTCAACAAATATTTGTGGCTGAGTGGTTAAGCCCTTTGCCTTGCGAGTCAAAGGTCGTGGGTTCGAATCCGGACCGCGGCCTTCTGTTCACGAGTGCAGTTTTTCCAGAGATCCCTAGGATTGTTGCGGGAGCTACGGAGTTCATGCTTTGTGCAATACTGTCGGCAGGTGGCGTGCCATTTCTGCGGAGAGGGACCGAGCTATATGGGGTAAAACCCAGTGCAATGAAGTCAATCCTTCGGCTTTAAAACCCTTTAAAAACAAATTGGAACACACATGAAATGCTATATTGACCTGATGTGAATCTAACCAATGTTGAACATGAATCGTTGCAAATAAATTTCTCTCAAATGATTAGCAGGTGTGAAATCAATAGCAATAAATACCGACCTGGCTGTTGTAATCACTCTCAGTCTGGTAGGCAGTATTAGCTTGAGGACCATAGCCATATTGCTGAAATAGTTTTGATAACAATAATTACTTACAAAATAAGTGGTAAATAAAATCCTATACATAAAACATCAATATTTCAACAACTTATACAAGAAATGGAATGGATGGCACCCTATTATCTGGAATCCACTAAAACCAGAAATATATTCTTAGTAAGGTATCTTGTTGGCTGGCTGGCTCATTAATAAAACACTGTGTATTCATTAATGGCTACATTTTGTTCATTAGATATTAATAAATTAGTTGTCCCGCATATCAAATGTGAGGAATACTGGTGTAGTGCAATGTTTACCCTAGTAATGTCACACATATCAAATGTGAGGAGTACTGGTGTAGTGTAATGTTTACCCTAGTAATGTCCCACATATCAAATGTGAGGAGTACTGGTGTAGTGTAATGTTTACCCTAGTAATGTCACACATATCAAATGTGAGGAATACTGGTGTAGTGTAATGTTTACTCTAGTAATAAACTCAATGGATACCCCCAGTTATGTATACACATGATGATATAACCTACTAATTATACATGTTTACTTCTTCATCAATCACTACAGCAGCAATCACTGCTTGTCTCAAAGTCATCATAAAACAACATACCACTGATAATATATGATGAAGAAGGCACAGGGGTAACAACAAAACAGCAACAACGACCTCCCGAGTGATGCAAATATTTATTATTCAAATTATTTGGACAGATTTCCTATAAACATCAAAGTATTGTTATCACTTACCGACTGGTAGTTGTAATAATCAGAAGCTCCTTCACCATATCCACTGCCATAGTTGCCACTACTTGCACTCATGTTCTGAGCATATGAAATAAGCAACATCAATGGTAGAGTAAAGCAACAAGATGTCTCTTTATGACATACATTGTCTAGCCCCCAATATTGATAACTATGTGTACAGTTTGTTTGTAACTGGACAATATCATACTTTCTAGACATATTTAATATGCAAAGAGATTGATTCATCAACATGGAACTGACGTGTTGGGCCGCTGCTGGATTTGTTGAGGTGGAAATCAGATCACCTATGGACATGTCCAGAGTGCTATGATAGTCCTCATATTACTGATACTTTCTTGGTAAATTGTGTGCATATTAACATTCTTTGTTGGTGACGTGCATATTAGAAATCTTTGTATATGACTATGTGGATACGAGAGTACCTAGCTGGTGAATTAGGTTGATATGAGAGTTCCTTGTTGGTGATATGAGTTCCTTGTTGGTGATGATAGTTGTTTGTTGGTGATATTACAGTTATTTGTTGGTGATATTATAGTTGTTTGTTGGTGGTATGGTGATATTACAGTTATTTGTTGGTGGTATGGTGATATTAGTTATTTGTTGGTGGTATGGTGATATTAGTTATTTGTTGGTGATATTACAGTTATTTGTTGGTGATATTATAGTTGTTTGTTGGTGGTATGGTGATATTACAGTTGTTTGTTGGTGGTATGGTGATATTACAGTTGTTTGTTGGTGATATTACAGTTATTTGTTGGTGATATTACAGTTTGTTGGTGATATGTTGATATTACAGTTGTTTGTTGGTGATATGTTGATATTACAGTTTGTTGGTGATATGTTGATATTAGTTTGTTGGTGATATGTTGATATTACAGTTGTTTGTTGGTGATATGTTGATATTACAGTTTGTTGGTGATAAGTTGATATTACAGTTTGTTGGTGATATGTTGATATTACAGTTGTTTGTTGGTGGTATGTTGATATTACAGTTTCTTGTTGGTGATGTGTGAGAGCTCTTTGTTGTGACTATTTGAATATTATAATACTCTGTTGGTGACTAAACAATTCTTTGTGCTTTGAACATCTGAGTGCGGTGGTTTACAGCCATCAAGCAGCGATGCGTTCCTTTCGTCCCAGAACATCCAATTTTCTAATGTACTTCTTTGTGTTTGCTCTCCCCAACCCATGACAATATCTCAATGATTACAGGGCACTACATGCGTTTCTTAACAATAGAAGCAGTTTACAGTACAGGCCTGGGTACTGACCAGTTATCTTTGAAGTGTGCCACAGGTAAGGTGGCACCACCCCAGTAGCCTTGGTCAGAGACTTAGGTCACTTCCTTCTGATGCATTCTTTCATAACCTAGAATTCTTCAAATCATTCCCCACTTGCTGGCTCACTTCTTTTGGGAGACAATCTCCTCAGTCATTTGGAACTTACATCGTTTGCTCTATCCAAGGAAATATTAGTATTTCCTTTTGATTCATTTTCTGTTAGAAAAATCTAAATGGAGGACAAGACACCGGCAGGAGCAGCCAGCAGTTCTGACAGCGGAGATAATGGACATATAATTGGTGACCACTGGCAGAAAAAGCTAATATCAAGTACTCTTGCAAGATGAAATAGATAAACTGTCCAGTGTCACATGACCGTAACAAACTGAAGTCGTTGACTCAGACAGTTATCATGGACACAGCTGCATGGTACCTGTGCTGGGACTTGATCCCTAAGCTTTGGCCAGGCAAATCATATAGGCCCTGTGAGATGATGTTATCTGGTGTGTGAGTAAATCTCATACTAGGTCCAGTTGTCAATCACACTACTACCACAGCACATTTAAAGCTTCCTTCAATCTTTACTCACTTTGTCAGATTGCAGCAATGCAGCCCATTTCCAAGAGCACCATGTGAAGTGGGTCTTAGTCAACAACAGATGTTGACTGATGCTGATTCAGTCATTTTATCAACTACATCTTCAGCCTTGGTGAATGGATCTTAGCATGTTTTGTTGGTGAGCATGTGTCACTCTTCATTGCTTAGTCAGCTTCATTGTTATATTAAACATTCTCTCATTGTGTTGTCATTTGTCTCTGATAATCTATCGATTGTCTCACTTCTGTGTACAACTGCAAGGTAACTTGTTTATATATTTAAATTGTCATATGCTCTATACTTCTATTTACAGTCAGGCCTAAATGTTTCATATCAAGATTGTACAGATTATATCTGCCAATTGGCACACACTAACACTACTACAAGATAAATAAGGAAATCAGACACTAGATCACAAATATGCATACCCCATATGCATCATTTGCATATCCATAGTCATTACCAGTGGTCCCCATTCCACCCTTGCTGCCATAACCGCCATCATAAGCACCACTACCCCACCTGAAGAAGAAATGAATAATCAGATAATGACATAGGTAGATGACATCGGTGAAAGACATTCAAATGTCATTAGTAGTCAACATTCCAATTTCTTCTTAACATACAACATCAAGACAAAGGCAATGAATGGCCTCCTTACCTATCTGTCTGATTGTTGTTGTCATAAGTCCCTTCCATTATCTTCCTGATCACACAAAGAAAAACATAGTGATTAGTACAGTAGACTGCCAGGTAAATAATGTGTCACATAACAACCACAACAACAACACAATCATCATGACATGAAGTATAATGATAAAACATACTTGGGTAGCAATGTAATCAAAGAAGGAGAAACAGATGGAGAGAATGCCAGAATAAGAATACCAAAAGTATGAAGAGATTTCATTGCAGTAAGAAATCTATGCAAGTCTAAATAAATTCAATCTAGAACCAAAATTAGAATATTTAACTTGGATGTTAAAGCAGTTCTCCTGTATGGATGAGAAACATGGAGAACTACTAAAACAATAATGAATTAATAGTCAACATTCATCAACTGGCATCTGTGTAGAAGGACGGGAATGAGATGGCATGCTAGTGTCACAAATGAAGAGCTTATGGTAAGAATGAGACAGATTCCAGTGATGCAAAGATGTCAAGAAAAGAGGCTGGCGCTGGATAGGATAAACAATGAGACAATATGAGATGAATGTAACAAGATGGGCTCTTTCCTGGAACTCGTAGGGAAGATGAGAAAGAGGGAAACCTCAAAATACATGAATAAGAGATTTGAATACAGAGATTTATGATGTACAGAAGAAATGCCAGGAGCTGCATAACACCAGCTAAAGATAGGAAAGACTTAGTATTAGTTGGTTGAGGGTAGATGTCTCAGTCAGAGTTAGAAGGCAAGAGGAGAGATAAAGATCCACTGGCTACACAGTTCTTATTGAACTAGTGCCATAACCGACACACAGACAACTCACTGGTGAATCGGTTAATAGCTGAGTTATCAGATTAACAACTGTCATTATCAGATTTACATACAGATAATGTAGATCTATTGTGTAACAAGTCATGAAACTACAAGAGATATTCTAGAATTTGATTAGTATTAACATATATTCTTTTATTTTCTTCATGGCGATTTGTAATCACTCTGAAATTGTAACGTCAATTTCAACAAAAATTATATATATATACACATGCAACATAGTCAACAACAAGGTAGGAACTGCACACAAATGTCAATATCTAAGGGACATTACTGTCATAGACAACAGTATAATTCGAATATTACCTAGACTCCATAGTTTTCCCAAATACCTTGATCAAGTGAAGTGCTTGTAGTATTTACTTGGCCAGGTTTAACATTTGGTTCAGCTAACAATGTCTTGTTTCCAGTAGAATTACCCTTTGATTTCTGACTAGTGCCTGCTGGAACATCTCCTAAAAGACCCTTCCCAGTGCCAGTCTGCCCTGTCTGGTTAACTGTCATCTGGTACAATATATTTTGTCCAATTTGGTGTACTAATCCTTGGCTAATCTGACTCAACAAAGTTTGACCCATGTTGCCCATAGAGCTTCCACTGCCTACATTCAGACCCATAGCCTGCATGATAGATGAATTGATGGTTGCATTTGCTGCACTGGCACTCTGAACAGGTTGAGCTACAGCTGCAGGAGCATCTCCAAGCAGTGATGCTCCTTTTGCAAGTGGAGTACTCGTCAAAAGCTGCGAATTAGCACCAGGCATTGCACCTAGAAGTGAATTTCCTTTGTTACCTATAAAGAGAAAAAAACGCACAACAAATCTTCAATGGGTAAATGCAAACGCAACTAATACTAGTCATTACATCTTGCCTTCTCTTAGGATCACATAAATGTTGTATACAGAGTAGACAAACTTTATGCATCTTATAATACAAATGTCATTGTCGGTGTGTCAGTGTCTGTGTCATATATGGGATGTGGACCTGTGTACGTCAGAACGTAACAATACAATTTTATTTTCAGTAGAAGCACTGCAGTGCAAAATGTCAGAGTGAATCATCTTTTCCAATCATTGAATATAAATTGTCATGAATACTTCACAATAAGTCTTCATAAGATCTTAACAACAGACTGTATCAGCTACTGATTGTCAGCAAATATATCAAAGTGCTGTTATCGTAAATATGAGGAAGACGCAGCTCAGTGGATATATCCTTTGAAAGATGGTAAAACACTGACAGCATGATAGATCAATTCTCAAGAGAAGCATGAGTACAAATGGAAGATCTGAGATGTTATGTGAAGATGACCTAATAATTGTTGCAGCTATCATAACTACTAACATGCTCAATGCATGGGTCAATGTGTAGAGAACTGAGACTAGACAAACGTGAGACCTTCACCAACAGATATCTGCAATGAATAGGTTATACCATTTGTTCATAACAAATACCAAAGACTTATGGAAGGGAACATGACAATAAACTGAGAGAGCCAGAGGTTAAAGCACGAATATTGCTGTGAATTTGACAACACCCTCAGAAAACAACAAAATAATATAACTAACTAGAGATGAGCTGCAATGGCACACACATGAAAGGCAGGAAAAGATAATCGTGGAGAGACAAAAGAAAAATAGAACAGTATGCCAGGGAAGTTGGGACTCCCATGGGTTAAACTCTAATAAAACTGCCAAGAATTTAAATTTCATGAATAATGACAGTTGTAGTTCAATGTGCATCAGCAACAAAAAAAAAGGACTCATAGAGGGGATGATGCTCACCTGAATCATGACTCTGCAGGTCCCCATGTTTCATGTTGACAAGCAGTTGACCCAAACTGCTGAGAAGACCCAAGTTCAGATATCTGCCATTTGTAACAAACCTCTTCACAATTAACCTAATCTTCTCTTCTTGCAATTTTGGTTCTTCCAGTGGCTTCCCATTCTCTCCATTGAGAGGCACTTGATTCAGCTGCTGTTTGAGACTTGTCAAAATGACATTTGCTTGTCCTGTAAGAGGGTCACCAAGAATAGATGGTTTGGGTCCAGATTTCTGGTTCAAGAAAAAGGGAAGCATGATTTGAAAAAGTATGGAACACATTTTCAATCTTCATAAATGAATGAAAATCGTGGCATATCCTTTACAGGACGTAGCCATCAACCACAGTAAGCGAGTTGTTGATTTTCATAAAGCAATCAAATAATTGCTGAAATGAGTTGCTACTAAACTAAAGTAAATTTCCATTTAGCAAAATCATCCTCGATGAATGATCCAAACAAGAAGACAACAACAGACTAAATCAATATTTTCATAAAAACGTCTTTAGCCCCAGCAATGGATCAGTATGTCCTGGCCATGTTGGCAAGTGTAGATAGTCCTGATCTTCACAAGCATTTATCCTGGGTACTATCAGTTCCCAAATTGACAGCTTTCCATAGCTCAAGTTAAGGCTATCTAGAATGTTCTCTCTGTGGTCTTCTGTCTTGTCTACCAGTGATTTGACCACTTGTCCCAACAATGTTCAAAAACTAGTTTTCTCATGAGATATATATATTTATATTTAAAAAAAAGATGATTGTCTTTCTGGATTTTCTCTGTGATTTATCTCTCTCTCTTTCGCACGATTGTTCTTAAGCCCTCTGTGAATTGACATTTATCAGAACATCAACATTATGTTTTTCTGATAGCCCAAGAGATCCTCAACATTTTTCTGCTAAATCAGCAGATTTGTGAGCTCCAGAGATGTTGTTGTTGAATTATTGCCCATAACTTGCCTGCATATCACAGGACTGTGGTATCTATGTATCAGTGAAGAACTCTCATGCTGAGTTCTATAGACAATGATTTGCTGCTGCAAATGATACAAGATAACAATTACAATATATATATATAACTACATATTTTCTAAATGTCCGCTATATAACAAAATCACAGAATAGTGAATAAGAGTGACAGTACTTTTTTGGGGAAAAATAAACTTTTCATCTCACACATAAATGTATACATTTGTTGCAGAAACATTGAGAACTACTAAAATAATAACGCATAAACTGCAAACATTTATCAATTGGTGTCTGTGCAGAATAATGGGACTGAGATGGTATGATAGGGTCACAAATGAGGAACTTATGGAGAGAACAAGGCAGATTCCAGTGAACCAAGAGGTTAAAAAAAGATGTTGACGCTGGATAGGACACACTTTGCAAAAAACCTGAGAGAATATAACAAGAAGGGTCCTTTCCTGGAACCCACATGGACAGCGAAAGAAGGGGAAGCTGAGAAATACATGGAGACGAGATTTGGAAGGAGCTGCAGGAGATAGCTAGAGATAGGAAGACTTGGCATGAGTTGGTTGAGGGTCTATGCCCCATTACGGGTTAAAAGGCAGAGAGAGATTTATAAACTCTCTCTAAATTTCTAATGACAAACCATAACATGGAAGCCACAGTAGGAAAAAGTCAGTGAGAAATAGCATATATCATAGGTATACAAAGAGATCAAGATTATGGGAAACACCTTGGAAGAATCTGTGTCCAAGACATGATACGCTTCAAAGTTCATTGAATCAATCATGATTGTTATTTGTGAAACCAGTCACAGAATTACAGTTTTGTTACTAAAGATATAATGAGAGATTATCTTCACATAAACACCACTGTCTGTATCTTCTTATTCTGTTTGCAATGTAACATAGAACCACACAAATGATGCCCTAACATTGATATTAGTTTGACAATTCAGTGTTCTTCATAAAGTAACATAGTGATGTAATTGTGTTCAACAACTATGTCAGCTTGTCATTGCTGCTTGGGTAAGAAACAGTTATATTTTTAGATTTGGGTTGTTAGCCCTTGTATAACCCCTCCTCTTCTGTTTCTTCTTTGCATTTGTTCATTATGACCAATTTTAATCACTCTTTGTCATATGTTTGATCTTTGCCAAGAATGTGCATATTGGTTTGGTAGGCTCCTAAACGCAGACTTCTACACGTTTAGGACACATGCATCAAATTTCAGCCAAACCTCCTTAGTCTCTTCTTACGACGTGCGTGGCAGGTAACAGTGGTTCTATTCTTTACACCCAAAATTTGGACCCCGATAACCACTTTGGCGGCCTAACCCTTGTAACCTGTGGCAGAATATTGTCTCACATTATAGGACACACACATTTGTACAGATAGGTTACTGGTAAGATTTTATGGACATAGAAAACTGTACTTTAAAGTATCACATCTAATGAGTTCAACTGTAACAGATCTAACTGTAACCTGATGACAAATCTTATTTGCCAGTATCACATCTACTGATGTCTAGCTTTACGAACACATAGCTCATGTGATAATGAAGGCGAGGAAAGGTTTGCTGGCGATGAGGGTAATGGCTGCGGCGGATTGTGAACAGTGCCATCTTTGTCTTTTATACCAGGGTCTGGTCCTTTCTGTGCTTGAGTATGCGCTGGCGATCCTGACTCTCAGTCATAGTCAGATAGAGCGACTGGAAAGAATACAGAACGAGGCGATGCGCATTATACTTGGTTGCACTAAAGACACGTCGTGCAGGGCGATGCGCTATCTCCTTGACTATCCTACTATGGAGTATAGAATACTGATGAGCCGTGCACGCCCATACCTTCGAGTCAATGCTGACACACAACATCCTCTGCACTTGGAAATAAAGAGACAAAAGGAAATAGGTTAAAAAGAGGAAAATCTTGGATGGGTCAGGCCGAGGACTGTATTGAACAGGTGTGTACACTTGAAGACATTGATCCCGGTGAAGAATGGATACCAGTGCCAAGAGCATTCGCTACATCCTTTTCTGTATGCATCGAACTTGATAAAGAATGCAGGCAACACAACCCACTTGTTGTGGAGGCAGAGGTTCAGGCATTAATTTCTGAGAACGCATCTGAGCATGATGTAATCATTTATACGGATGGTTCGGTGATTCGACATGTGCGGAGCTCGTGGGCTTTCACTGCTCAGGTCGGAGGTGATGTTGTGAAGGAAGACAGTGGTGGTTTTGCCGTGACTACAAGCAGTCTCACTATGGAAATCATGGCGGTTACCAAAGCGATGATTTGGCTAGAATCACAGACTTTATCCATGCATGTTTTCTCAGTGACTCAATGAGTATGCTCAGGAAGATTGAAACAGGATGGGCTAGAAGACATTGGATAGAATCGCTGGGAGGTCTAAGCTGACAAAGATCAGTTTTATTTTTGTACCAGGGCATGCAGGTGTAAGGGGAATGAACGTGCGGATAGGCTTGCAGGTATGGCTGCTGTCCAAAGCGGACGAGCAATGGACCAGGCTGATATTATAAATTCCTTAAGGGAGAGAGGCGTGTACATGATTCACGTAATAGCGGTGCATCCACAACACTAACCAGACTGCAAGAACTCAAAGTTAAGTGTGGTGTAGCTCGACAAGAACGCTATGCTGGCAGACAAAGAAGAATTGTAAACCAACAAAGAACCGGTGTCGTTAGTGCCACACGCTGATGGACATACTGAGGGAGAGATCGGAGCACTTATGGACTAATTTGTTCGACGTGCAGTGATGGTGATCCGCCGACTAAACTAAACTAAACATCTACTGAGTTCAACTGTAACAGATCTAACTGTAACCTGATGACAAATCTTATTTGCCAGTATCACATCTACCGAGTTCAACTGTAACAGATCTAACTGTAACCTGATGACAAATCTTATTTGCCAGTAGCACATCTACTGAGTTCAACTGTAACAGATCTAACTGTAACCTGATGACAAATCTTATTTGCCATGGGAGATGCCACCCACAATGACTAAATGATAGTAAATACTTCAAGTACTTACATCACTTCCTTCTTGTTCACTCAATGTGTTCAACTGTTTTGCCAGAACTCCAGTGAACTAGAAAAACAAACAAAGCATATTATGAGCTACTTACAAATAACTTGAGAGAAAAGTCTGCCCTTAACATAATAACAAAATTGGAAAATGTTTAATGCTTACAGATATAAATGTACTGACTTGTCAATTGACTATTAGTTATTGTCCTAGTATATGGCTCATTAACTCCTAGAATCTGACTCGCAGCATACCCAACTGTGTGGGTAGTATCAATTCTACTAGAGAGCACTTGATGTGTTAAAATATCAGTCTCTTTCAAACAAGATTAAATAGATTGTATACCTAATTTCTGCAATACAACAGTGTAAAGGTCACCAACTTCTTGTGTTCTGTCAATTCCTATCCACATTATTTGTATACCATGTGTTACAAAAGTGAACAAGTTCTTGTTTGTATATCATCATCATCATGTGGCAACAAACAGTATCAGTTCTGTACTAGTTTAATGAAACATAGTCTTACTTCCTCCCACACATGGTACTCAGATCTAGCAACAGCACATTTAACTCCAACTTTCTGCAGTTAAGAAATGCATTGCAGAAGCAAGTCACAACATGTATCCCTAATGGCACTCAGGGTATCAGCCACTGTCCATTGTTTTAACGGTAGTCTGTCTGCTCGCTTGCCTCCCTTGACTCTCACACTTTCAGGAAAGACAACGAAGGTGACTCTGTGTAGTTCCAAACTCAACAGACTATAGCCACTGCCTTAGCGCACACAAATGAACCTTCCTGAACATGTTCATCAAGTCCGTAGTCTTCTTCTTTGCGATCGCTATTTTAATGATTATACCATTAGACATGTTCTTATGATGAAGTCGACTGTTGTCTGGAGCTCATCTCTGATGCCATGTAGTTTTTGAATGTAGTGATGGGTTGTAGGGCCAGCATTACTTTCTAGGAAGGACATACAGGGGACAGTCTTACAGGACATGTTCTGTGGTTTTCTCAGTGGTGCCACAGGGACACAGAGGGGATGGGGACAATCATAGTCTGTGTAGGTGTTTGTTCAGTCTGTTATGTCATATCCTGAGTCGGAAGATGATATAGTCTGTCCTTGTCTGCGAGTGTGTGGTGGTTATCGTTGGATAGTTTAGGTTCTTTTCTGAAATCATCAAGTCACTGAGAATGCAGACATTAGGTGATGCTCTGCATCTCCAGCCAGGCCATTTGCCATAATTGTAATAACCATGCTACTTGTGAAGACAGCAAAGGCCATGCTCTCTGACCTAATCATTTATCCTGCTACACCGAACTACAAAAGCGCATGCGCTACTCAAATAATAAACAACTGACCCATCTGTGTAAATAAAATGTCACCCTCTGTGGAATTCTTGCTGATCAATGGGTTTTGTTCTAGTCACTGGGTTTTCATTTGCACTTATTCTGTCAAGTTCAATAATGATGTGAAAAGAGGCCCATGAGTTTGGTTACCTGCCCCGTTATCCATTTTTTACCAGAACTAATGTCCTCCAGAGAGCACACAAGAGTTAAATAACACATCCTCCGCCAGACTCATGACTTTTCCCTGTTGAAGTTGAACACTTTAATTTCTCTTTATTTCTTCATAAAGTGGGTATGCTCTTTGTTAGAGCTGATGTGGAGGTAGGCATGTGCTCAGCACATCTGTTTTAATTTTAAAAGTTGGATATGCCCATTACTGCTGTATCTCTTGTGATTCCAAGAATAATGTGCATTTTGGATTTTTTTTTATCAACTTTCAGTCTGTGTCTAAATGAGCGTCAAAATTGCTATAATATTCTTCATTACTGAACCTTTATACGGTGGAGCTCGGAGGGTGAAAAAGTGTTCAGCAAGAAAGAAACAACTAAAATTCAAGTACAATAGACATATTACAATAAAGTTTGTGTATTAAGCAAAGCAATTTGATCAGTGATAGAGGAACCTGTAACATCACTCCAAGATGACAATACTTATCGCAGGGACACATTGACAAAACTGATGTCTTGAATGTTTGGTTTACCTAAACAGTCAGTTGGAAGCCCACAGATTAATTCAATTCTACATGGAACAGAGGAGTGAGATTGCAAATACACAACAACAGTTAAGCTTTACACAAAAAAACAACCGTATGCCATAATGATTGTGTGACACTTACCTGCTCTTTCTTTGCTGCCTGGATGTGAAGGGCTAACATAACCAGCAAACCAAGCTGCATGTTAGGGTTCATCATTGGACTAAGAGGCAAAGAAGGAGCTGGACCTAGAAGACCTGTATGAAAGATAGAATTTATATGCTAACATATGTACTATTATCAGCTGTATACCACTGCATGGAGTAACTATCAATGTTATGAAAAGGACCCTCAAATGACAATAAGAAGACATGTTTTGTATCCTTCTGTTAGATATATCCCTTGATGCTTTGAGTTATGTTACAGACATATATCAAGAACGAAACATGAATATCCCAGATCATAGTCTACACTTTAATAAATACACTTTACTGTCTTTATTTTCAGACAACAGATTTCATCTATATCCTTCCTTGTTAACTGACAAGATCGCAAACCTATTTCTTTCTAGTTGTTTCTACATCTTATCTTCACATTTACTATTACTTTTCCTCTATATATTTTCTTTTATTAACTGTTATGTCAGCATTGCCTTATTTGTTAATTTGATGTCCTTTCCACACAAAAAAAAGATGACAAAAGCAGTGAAATGGGTTTTCAACACAACCAATGCAAATCAATGTTTTTTTTTAACATCCAGAAAACATATAGCAACAGCATCAACATGACACAGAAGACAACAACAAAATGACAACAGAGAGTTGAAAAACTAAAGGGAAGGACACTTATCAACGTGCACCAATGATGAACTGAAGAAGAATATGAAAATCTGTCAGACAATATGAGAAGTGCATTCTTTCCTTGCAAGTGTGAATATGTTTGATGGTAGCATATATTTATTACATTTAGTTTTTAACAAATCTTTGGCATTAGGAGGAAAATATAACAAGAGAAGATTGATAGATATAACAAAACAATGACCAAAGTTCTAGAAAAGGAAAGTCCTATCAAAAATGCTCTCTATATAAATGACTGATAAAAAGTTCAACAACATTTTATTTAAACTGTGCATAAGAGATGAGGCAGAAAATGAACTGTTAAATATCTAAAGCTGTTACATGCTACCAATTAATAGTCTGATTATTTCTGTCTGCCTGTCACTCAAAGTGATGTGCTTATTGTGTGTTTGTTGTGACCTGAACAAGATACTGTACTGTCAAGAGATGTTATTGAGGAGTAATGGTCTTTCTAAATAAAATGCCTACACTGAACCAGTTGTTGTTAACTAAGTCATCCATACTTGTACAATGTATTTATTGCTAATGTAAACATATCTCTGTGATGAATGACAAATAACCAGCAGCATATAGATGGTCCCGAGTATACAGACTATATACCTATAGACTATTAACCTATGTAGATAAGCATGTCTCTCTGCTTAATCTATCAATGGCTATAAATGTCCCAAAATCCCACCAAGATAATATTCAGGAACACACCTGACAAAACTACAGACAAACAGATCAATCCAGATGTCTGTTTGTTTGCGTTCGCTCTAATCAACCAAGTTAACCACTCTTTGTAATTGTTGTTTTTTGAGCCAATAACGTGAGTACGTTGCGCCCCTGTTAGGCCCCTACCGCATGTCGGACAGTCGCATTCAAATTTTTGCCAAAGTGTATGACGTTGCGCCTGTTAGGCCCTATGGCATGTCGGACAGGCACATTCGAATTTTGCCAAAGTGTATGTATATTATCCAACAGGACACAAATTTGTATAGAAGGACACCTAGACAAGGCTAGGTTTTACAAAGAGAAAACTCCACTTGAAAGTAGCACATTTGTAGTTATACTTTAGCATGGTATCAGATCTGATTGCTGATAGGAAGGCCATCAGAGCTGACTCTTGCCAAAGTACAGATCAAGTGTGTAAATCTGTGTAGGAGTATCATAGTAATCTTAGCCAACAAGTCACTTCAAAGAAAGAAACATTCACACACACAGACAGACAGACAGGCAGGGAGGAAAGAAGAACAAGACCTCTAAAAACAAACAAGTTTTTTCACAAGAATGCACAAACAAATGCTAATTTGAAAGAAAGGACAAAGAAAGGTTAGGAAAAAACATTTCATACAGTTGCTGCATACTGAAGTCGAAAGTGCTGGTTCAGAAAGTACATGTAACATGATAAGAAGTCAACACAGAAAAAGAGATGTTACAATGTAAGTGAACATGACATGTTGGAAATATGACTTGAAATTGTGAACCTTCTACAACACAAACCAAAAAAAACCAATAAAATCTGAAGATGAAACAGGACTAACTCCTCTAGCTTAGGCCCTGTAGATAGACGAGAGATAGACAGAAGAAAAAAAGGTAGCAGGACTATGCAGTCATACTACTTTGTAATGACATCATATGCAGACTATACACAGAATAAACAATTGTTCATCCAGCATCTGGAAGACAGACGAAAAGAGATAGACAGAAAGTTTCAGAGTGTGCAACAAAACAAAAAAACTAGTTCTGTTGCTTGTTGATTTTGTACAATGTGTGGATCTCTTTAAGATGTCTAATGAACAGATGTTGGTTCAATTGTTTCATTGTATGCAAGTGTTTGAAGTTTTGTGTGCATCAATCAATTTCAAATCTACCATAGGGATTTGAGCCTTGCAAAGGAAGAGGATGAATTCACTTTGTTCGCCCAAACTCATCTGTCTGGCCCTGAAAGAATTTACAACACTACATCAATAAAGTCATATTATCTTACTACTATCTGCACTAAAATGCTGCACCAAGAGAAACTCTTCTACTTTGTATTAAAGATCAGTGAGATAGACAAACCAGTGACAATAAAAACAAGCACAGCAGCACAAGCAGTAATGACAAAAACAAAAACCATTGAGTCAGAGCAAGGTTCACACAAGTCACATGAAAGCAAAGATAATAAATGCAGACATCTAATGTAAGTGCTCTTTCTTACCAAATTAATTCAAACATAAACAAAATAGAACATTTCAACCCCATTTGTCAACAGTGAAATCATAATTATAAAAACAAACAAAAAAACTCAAGTCTAAAAAACAAAATCCTGTAATGAAATTATAAAGAAAGAAAGCTGTAGCAGTGATTCTATCAAAAATTTGACCAACAAACAATCTTCAAAAATAATTTTCAATACTTTTGATGGCCTGATGATAACAATTACTGATGTTGGGATACTGAATCTAGTGACTGATATACCTGCATTTAAAATAAAGTATTACATTTTTTTCTCTTCAAAATTGACAAAGAAACAATAAAAGTGCTTGCTAATACTTGGACAGACTAATAAAAAAACCAACACTTTTTTTCCAAAGATCTTGAAGAGTTAGTCAAAGAATCTGTTCGATCCATTAAGTTGAACAAAAACAGATCTTGCTTTTGTTTTACTGTTGAAATATAGATAATCAAAAAACATTTAGAAATTCAATGTGACATGACTTGCCAAAAAAAAAAATTACTTAAAAGCATGCACTTGGAAGAGTCAGTGAGAAAAATACTGTGAATAATTGCCTACTACTTATTGGAAATAAAATTGCCAACAACAAAACCTACATACGAGGGTAAGTCAGTAAATAAGTCACAAAGTCTATTTTTTAAAAAGACAATTGCTTTGTCAGATACAAACTTAAAAATCATTTATTATTATACTTATGTTCACCTCCCCACCCCTATTTCTCAACATAACATCATCATTCATTTCCTTGCACAATCAACATCAGTTATACATTATTTCTGGCAAAGGTGGCAAAAAGGGTAGGGCACTGGATGTCTTTGCCAGCCACCCTACAAATTATCTCAAAGTATTCTTCCAAGGATCAGGTTTACATTCTTCCGAGTGGCAAGGATGGAACAGTCTTGCGAGATGACTTGTGAGGTCTGACTGTGTGTTCTATAGTCACAAGCAGCAGAGTCTCTGAGGTCCATTTTATGCAGGTATACCCCTGTATAAGACTACAACATTCTGTTCTAAGCATGATTATCTTTGTTCATTTCTAGTGGCTCCGTTTGTTTCATCTTTCAGTCTTCATTTAGTTACTCCCCCATTGCAACAAAGCATGCATTGACTTGAGTTAGTATTGATGCATCCATGATTAGTTCACAGTAACAATCCTATTAAGCTAGTCTTCTACATCTGCATACCAAAAGAGATGTTACAATTAAATGTCTATTTCTGCGTTCCTTGATCAAATGTTTGGGTCCCACTGTGAAAACAATTTCCAGAAATTTCAAATGATTGTGCCTTATGTTGTAGGCTAAACCATGAATTCTCTTGCTACTGGCTTGTCAGATCGAATCATCTTTCAAGTCCCTGCAGAGATGCTTCTATCACAATAGTAACAGGATGGCCAGGTCAATTTTCATCAGCAACTTGTGAATATCAATGAGAGAATCTATCAACTAAGTTGTATATCACTTTACAAGACAAACACTGCTCACTGTATACATTTCCTTATAAGCAACCATTCGAGGAAATCCCCACCCCCATAAAAAAATGGGCAACAGTGTGCTTTTTTAAAATACCAAACCATGAAATTCTGTAAAGGTACAACACATAGTGAATGCTAGCCATAGTGACAAACTAATCATCAAACTGGATATGTTGCAGTTACCTAATGACACTTTTAGACACTACTAAATATCAGCATCAGTTATCCTATATTTGTTTAAGAACTATTCACTGACTTTCCCTTGTATTTTTTGATAAAAACTACGCAGCACCAAAATTGATTATTAGAGTAACAAAATCTAATGATCATAATGAGTTCATGAATATAATCTCCCTGTTATAATAATAATAATAATAATTGCAGAGATAAAAAAAACAATCTCTCACAATGTGATGGAAAACATAATTCATTGAAATAAAGGGTTTAAATGTTCATTGAAATGTTCAGTGGTAATGTGCAAGAATAATGGAACATGGTGGACTTTGATGTTACCTGGTTTATTCTCAGGTGACATCATCTGTGACACATAAGCTTGCTGTAGCTCTCCCAACACTGAAGTAAAGTCATACATCACTGGGGATTTCATAGTTGAGAATTTGAAAAATTGTATGAAACTCTCACAATTGCAACAAAGACACTGAAAATACAATGTTTAGAACAATCACAACTACTACTTATAATTGAGCAGTTCTTGCCACAAAAATATGCCTGTGGAATTTCCACAATGCCTACTGCACCTAATTGACAATGTTAAATCTCATTACAACAGTTATTTTGGGGATGTGCATATGACCAGTCAATATTTTAGTTCTGCAATGGTTACAAACATGTATATTTTCTGTATGATTGTTTGTGACTCTCGTTCTTATGCAGGAAGATATAAGCAGCAGAGCGCGAACTCCATAGCTCCAGCGAAGGGTCCCCAATGTAATTTTGAAGATGGCTGAATATTTTATTAGGCATTTTTTTAATGATTAAAAGAACTTTTGGCAGTTGAAAAATCTATAAAAGTAGGCTGCACAGCCGCTGCAAAATTTAATTGAAATAAATATGGTGTTGGTGCAATACATTGTTTTTCTTTTGAAATATATAGAGGGTACTGTTAAAAGATTTTCCTGTGTCTGAATGTATTTAAGTATGAGTACCTTCAGCGGGTCAAACAGAAACACATGATGGGATGGATCTGGCCCGCAGGTTTCTCACCCTTGGTATACAAGATGCATAGGATTGTTTGGTTGATGGTTAATGAATATGAACTACCTAGATCAGTCAGAAATAGTGTTGCCCACAATAGCTGTACAGATATATAATGTTTCATTGTATGACTATTAACTCATTTAAACAGTTTGTGGTTTCACTTGAATGTCTCAGGTGTGATGAAGACATACCTGTTTCATGTATATACTAGTGACTTGGATAGAGAACACCATATGTCTGTAAATGACTTGATTTTAAATATAATATGAAACTTCAAAACAAACATAGTAACTAATAAAAGTAATGAAACCTGTTCATGGAGTATACTGAGGGGATATGGTGTTAAGCTAGTATTTTTCTTTGATAAACGGCACATGATGAATAATGTGGTCAACATGGCACCAAGCACTTTTACTTCCCAGTGTTTCTCTAGTACTCATTTGAGGCTAGGTCAGCCTAAGATCAGTATTATAGAGAGAAACAATAGATTCCAACTGGGGAATTTGATTCTGAGACCACGAGCATGCAAAGCAAGTGTACTAACCACTTGCTATTGCAGCTCTCAAAGGCAAACAATGAAGACCAAGTAAACAAGTTCAATGTATAAACAAACAATTTGTTGATCACAACAAATGTATACATATATATATACATATATATGTATATATAAAGTTCAACTCCCCCAAAATTTATGTTGGTTATACATATGATGTGCTCAGAATAAATTGACTTACCCTACAATCACTTTAGTTGGCACCAAAACACAACAGAAAGAGAGAAAGACAAAGGGGGAAACTACACAGACTGTTGATATGGACATCTGACACATCACTTCAGATTGTAATAAGTTGAATGATGTTTAATTATTTCTTTAGCCAAGTGTCAGACAAATTGTTGTCAGACATTGCAGATACTTTCCATAGTCAAATTACTGGGTCATACATGCTTTCAGACTTCATGCCAATACTCACATTTAGGGTTGTTCTTTGTAAGGCTAATGACAATGGGGTTGCCAGCTATAACAGGCTTGGCAGATACTGGGTCTGGCAAGAGACTGCTACTCTTCTGTAGCTTGTCACCCTAAAAAATGGCAAAGAGAACAAATGAACACAGGCAGTACATATATGAAATAATGACAGTAAAATGTATACATGAGACAACACTGAATATATTGATATTTCAAGTGAAGGAAAGGAAGGATCAAATAACGGAAGTCTAAAAAGACTTGCTTCCCAATGCCATTATTTATGATCATTAATTGTGGTCGCATGTGCTAGGAAAGGAAACAAACTCTATCTCTTTCAAATGTACAGTACGAATTCTAGCCACTTGACTATGCCAGCAGTGAAAGAAACATACTGTTGAAGAAAATGTATTATTAATTTGTTTGACTATAAATGAACTGGTGCATGTTTATGAAATGAACTAAATGTTTTCGAAACATAATATAACTGTATAATAGTGAACTGTATGTCTGAAAGTGTGATAGAATATACAACAAAGAGCTGTCACTTTAGTGTTGTGATATTGTTGATGCATGTCCAGCTAAACTGTTATATTGCATGGTAGACAAAAACCAACCAAATCACTTTGCATTCTCAGTAACAATATGCCAGCACAACTTGCTAGTACTTACATATTTCCACATGATTCGATTGTTGATCACAACTGCTGATTTTCCAGGAATGCAAAAAGTAATGACCACTTCTTTGCCACTAATTTTCTCATTTTTCAATTTGAGCCATGTCTGTTCTGCATCCTCTGTTGTACGAAACTCTATAATGCCAAAGCCTACAGATTTATCTCCTTTAGCAATAATCTGAAAAGATCAATTGTCAAGACTAAAATAAAATGTCAGCATGGAGATTAGTTGTCTCAAAGTAGAACCCATGCAGAACTAGCTTGATTCTCTATTTTATTTTTCTTCGATCCAGAAGCACTTGAGCTTTTTAGCTCGGTGCCATGGACAGCGTAACCCTTTGATTTGGTGCCACGAACACTGTAAGTCTGGAGAAACCTGTGGCTTTCTGCCAGCCGCGAACTGAACCGCACTCACAGGTGGCTTGTCACCCATCGTCCAATGAGCTACGAACATGCTGGGCAGGCGGGCCTTGATTCTCTATAGCCACACATATTTTACACTAGTATTGTGCACTCTTGTTTTGTATCTTTCCACTTCTGCTCCATATGTATGTTCATAAAACTTTAATTTTATATTTGGATTGAACCAAAATGTTACCAGTGTAACAAAAGGAGAGACTTCTTTCCTCTATTATATGAATGTAATGGAGACTTGAGAAAATCTGGATATCAAAAATGGAATCAATAATGGGATCAAATCTACATGAGGTTAAAATGATGCAGCTGTACAAATGAACTCTATAGATGAAATGGTTTCCTCATGGCAGATTTGGAAGGAATAAATGAAAACTATAATATCTCAAATTTGTACCAGGACAGCAGTATAAAGTCTACTCGTATTTTGATTTCTAACTGCAATAGATCTTTGATGAGCACAATTTGCACACTATAAGTCTAGTTTTTGTTATTGTCCACCTAGGATATATGACTTGTTCTTGATTGAAACCCACTATATATATATATATACATACATATATATATATATATATATATATATACATACATATATATATATATATATATATATATATATACAATATATATATATATATATATATATATATATATATATATATATATATATAAATAGGGGGAAGACTGCAGTAAAACTTGGTAAATAGTGAAACACGTACAAACAAAGTACTATAGTTTTACAAAATACATAAACAGTGACGATAAACAGCAGCGTTTCGACCAACAAGGCCTTTATCAAGCAAGCGAACAAACAGGAGTGACAAATTAAAATGAAACACAAATGGACGACCAAATACCAACGTATCTAAGGAAAATCGGGAATAAAAACGAATAACGAAATAAATGTAACACAAAAAAACACACATAAAAACTAGAAATAGAAAAGAAACAATGAAACATCTAGTAAATATATAACTTGAATACATGCAACATATACCCATATAGATTATAAAGCATGGGAAAGAGAAAGTACTAAGAAGCATAAGAATGTAATACATGCAACATATACCCATAGAGATTACAAAGCATGGGAAGAGAAAGTACTAAGAAGCATAAGAATGTATCGTTGAGCCGCGTGTGCAAGTACCATACAAAGAAATCAACCGATTCCCCAGAGCAAATCGACTACGATCATCAGAGGAACATGATCGGATGGCTGTGAACCTGGACATGCAAGCTCCTGAATGGCCAGTATCATTGAAATGGGTAGCTACAGGGGTCACAGAGCATTGGCGTATATCGCGCAAGTGTTGGCCGAATCGGTCACTGAGTCCCCTGCGGTTTCCCCAATATAGGCCTTTTGCACGCTTGCAGATAATGGCATAGATAATATTACGGGACTGCCGTGAAACTGTCTTCAACAACGACGTGGCTTTGGAAAAGACACCGTCGGGTCTGTATTACATAAGCACAAGTGTTGCAGCGCGCAGTACACTGGATGGTGCCAAAATGACTCTGGATGTTAGGCTTGGGCGACTGTGAACCAACATATCCTTAAGGCTTCTGTCCCGTCTGTCGCCACCAAGGATAGTGTTGGAAGATTGAACGTGTATCAGGATCAGACTGAAGAATGGAGAGATGACGGAATAAGACTTTCTTCAAAAGGGAACTATGAGGGTGGAAAGTTAAGACAAGTTTCACCCTGTCAGAATTGGAAGTTCTATGCTGGTTGAGAGAGCCTCCTGGCGAGAAATTTGCTGACGCGCCGCATAGCAGAAGCAAGCACCTTATCCGGGTAAAAGCGCTTACGAAAGAATCCAGCATCTCGTGAGCTCTATCGAGGAAATCGTCGTCCTCCTAGAGGCGCGAAGGCGCAAGTTGAGAGAATGGTAAAGAATCACGACAAGCCTGGGAATGGAAGAGGTATAAAGAAAACTATGTGCATCAGTAGGCTTGTAGTATACTGATGTAGTGATGGTGGATAGGCTGATAGTGATAGTGATGTCAAGAAAGTTGACACAAGAGGTAGAGATGTGAGATGAAAACCCGAATAGCGGATTGAAGATATTAATGAAATTAATAAGCGTGACAAATCGGCTTCAGGCATATCGGTAATGCCAATACAATCATCAATGTATCTATGATGCACAGCCCGGAAGAGGGCCATCAGAATTCCATACTAGGTGCTCAAGATGACCCATGAATAGACAAGCATAACTGGGTCCCATTTTAGTACCCATGGACCCCACTGATCTGCTCAAAGAACTGGTCATTGAACTGAAAGGAGTTGAGAGTTAGAACTAGTTCTGCAAGGCGAAGGAGAGCCGAGGTGGAGACAAGTGGGTTAGTTCTCCTGTCGAAAAAGAACTGGAGAGCTTGAAGTCCATGGGAATGAGGTATGGAGGTGTACAATGAGCACACATCAAGGAGGAAGAGACGGTAAGTCCTGCCAGGCAACAACTCAATAGACAAAAAAACAGACAAGGTGTGGTTCGTATCTTTCAAGAATGAAGGTAGTGTGGTGACTATAGGATTGAAAGATACTATCAAGAATTCGGAGATATGTTCCGTAGGACAAGAGCAAGCAAGCGATGGGCCTCCCCGGTTGTTCAGTTTATGAATTTTGGGAGCATATAAAGGGGGGTTTTCTAAACAGCTATCGATGACACAAAGTGATGAGCGGTAGGAAGGTCGTTAGAGCAATTAAGTTCTTAATTGCTGTACGGACTTTACTATTGTTAGATAGTGTGACATCAGAAGAACTAGTTTTATAGAATTGGGTGTCAAGTAATTGGTTGCGGCCTTCCTGAAGGTATAGTTCTTTGCTCCATACCACTATTGCACCGCCTTTATCGGCGGGTTTGATAACAATGTCATCACGTCGCCGGAGGTGTGATAGAGCACGAAACTCGGACGGAGACATGTTAGAATGCCCTAGGCGTTTGGGGTGGAGCAGTCCAATATCGTGTAAAGTATTCTTGATGTAGAGATCAAGAGCGTTGGAGACACCAGGGTTGGGTGTCCAATCATTTTTCAGTAGAATATTTAGCGAACATACTCGTGTCATGACATTGGTCAGTGTCAAGCCTGGTTCGAAATGAAATTTCAGCCGTAAGCCACGGTGAAAACGGTGCACATCTTGAAGAGTAGAGTAGTGGTCAATGGTGGGTGGAGAAGGAACAAACTTGAGACCCTTACTTAAAACACATCTCTCGCTGTCCGATAAGGAAGGTCTGGAGGATGCAAACCACCTGTGGGAGGAGAAGATCGTAGTGGACAATTGGAAGGAGTGGTAGAAGGTACAGGGAGAAGAAGGTTAAGTTTTTGTTGGTGATGGGTGCACATAAACTCATGTAGTTGTCTGTTAAGAACATGGATAATAAAACGAATGAGGGAGTAAAGGAGCATATTGCTAGAAGTGAGAAGTTATGGCGCTGTAGAAGTAGGGACTGGGAGGAGTCAAGTCAGTAAGAAGATGAGAATGGTTAGAAGCAATACAACGCATACGTTGTAGCGCACATTTTGGGTTTTTAGCTTCTGTAACATTCGCTGCTCCTGGGTATAACAAGCCTGCCGAGGGTGAAAGTTAGAAGCAAAGCCTTTGGGAATAACCCTAAGTCGCTGACACGTAAAGAAAATTACGGGGAGAACAGAAAGCAGTTTTTTAAAAGTAACCATAGCATAACTAATGGAGTCAGACGAAATCAGTCGGCAGAGGGTAAAGGAAACCGAGATATAAGACCGAAAAATTCAACACGTACTGTAGGAAGGCATAGTAATAGAAATACAAACAAAAGAACAGATATTAAACGCTAAAAGAGGTAGAAGCGGAAATGCACATACACAACAAATATAACTATTAAATCTTACGACAACGTCTAGCGAATAGTTGCAGCAATATGGCGACGAATATGAAATAGGGGAAGACTGCAGTAAAACTTGGTAAATAGTGAACACATTTCAAACAAAGTACTATGTTTTACAAAATACATAAACAGTGACGATAAACAGCAACGTTTAGACCAACAAGGCCTTTATCAAGCAAACGAACAAACAGGAGTGACAAATTAAAATGAAACACAAATGGACGACCAAATACCAACGTATCTAAGGAAAATCTGGAATAAACGAATAAATGAAATAAATGTAACACAAAAACACACATAAAAACTAGAAATAGAAAAGAAACAATGAAACATCTAGTAAATATATAAATTGAATACATGCAACATATACCCATATAGATTATAAAGCATGGGAAGAGAAAGTACTAAAAAGCATAAGAATGTAATACATGCAACATATACCCATAGAGTTACAAAAGCATGGGAAGGGAAAATACTAGAAGCATAAGAATGTATCGTTGAGCCAGCGTGGTCGCAGGTACCATACAAAGAAATCAACCGATTCTCCAGAGCAAATCGATTCGATCATCAGAGGAACATGATCGGATGGCTGTGACCTGGACATCGCAAGCTCCTGAATGGCCAGTATCATTGAAATGGGTAGCTACAGGGTCACAGAGCATTGGCGTATATCGCGCAAGTGTTGGCCGAATCGGTCACTGAGTCTCCTGCCGGTTTCCCCAATATAGGCCTTGTTGCACGCTTGACAGATAATGGCATAGATAATATTACGGGACTCGCACGTGAAACTGTCTTCAACAACGGACGTGGCTTTTGGAAAAGACACCGTGCGGTCTGTATTACATAAGCACAAGTGTTGCAGCGCCCGGACCACACTGGATGGTGCCAAAATGACTCTGGATGTTAGGCTTGGCGACTGTGAACCAACATATCCTTAAGGCTTCTGTCCGTCTGTGCATGCCCAAAAGGGTAGTGTTGGAAGATTGAAGCGTGTATCAGGATCAGACTGAAGAATGGAGAGATGACGGAATAAGACTTTCTTCACAAGGAACTATGAGGGTGGAAAGTTAAGACAAGTTTCACCCTATCAGAATTGGAAGTTCTATGCTGGTGAAGACCTCCTGGCAGAAATTTGCTGAACGCGCCGCATAGCAGAAACATATCCGTCGTGTATCATGATACATTGATGATTGTATTAGCATTACCGATATGCCTGAACCGATTGTCACGCTTTATTAATTCATTAATATCTTCAATCCGGCTATTCGGTTTACTCTCACATCTCTACCTCTTGTGTCAACTTTCTTGACATCACTATCACTATCAGCCTATCAACCATCACTACATCAGTATACTACAAGCCTACTGATGCACTAGTTTTCTTCTTTATACCTCTTCCCATTCCCAGGCTTGTGTGATTCTTTACCATTCTCTCAACTCTTGGGGCCTGCGCCTCTGTAGGAGACAGCGATTTCTCGATAGAGCTCACGAGATGCTGGATTTCTTTCGTAGCGCTTATACCCGGATAAGGTGCTTGCTTCTGCTATGCGGCGCGTTCAGCAAATTTCTCGCCAGGAGGCTCTCTCTAACCAGCATAGAACTTCCAATTCTGACAGGTTGAAACTTGTCTTAACTTTCCACCCTCATAGTTCCCTTGTGAAGAAAGTCTTATTCCGTCATCTCTCCATTCTTCAGTCTGATCCTGATACCGTTCAATCTTCAACACTATCCTTTGGTGGAGTACAGACGGGACAGAAGCCTTAAGGATATGTTGGTTCACGTCGCCTCAAGCTAACATCCCGAGTCATTTGGCACCATCCAGTGTGGCGTCGCGCTGCAACACGCTTATGTAATACAGACCCGCCGGTGTCTTTCCAAAAGCCACGTTCGTTGTTGAAGACAGTTTCACGTGCAGTCCGTAATATTATCTATGCCATTATCTGCAAGCGTGCACAAGGCCTATATTAGGAAACGGCAGGAGACTCAGTGACCGGTCGCCAACACTTGCCGATATGCGCAATGCTCTGTGACCCTGTAGCTACCCATTTCAATGATACTGGCCATTCAGGAGCTTGCGATGTCCCGGTCACAGCCATCCGATCATGTTCCTCTGATGATAGTAGTCGATTTGCTCTGGAGAATCGGTTGATTTCTTTGTATGGTACCTTGCGACCGCGGGCTCAACGTATTACATTCTTATGCTTCTTAGTACTTTCTCTTCCCATGCTTGTAATCTCTATGGGTATATGTTGCATGTATTACATTCTTATGCTTCTTAGTACTTTCTCTTCCATGCTTTGTAATCTATATGGGTATATGTTGCATGTATTCAAGTTATATATTTACTAGATGTTTCATTGTTTTTTTCTATTTCTAGTTTGTGTTTTTTGTGTTACATTTATTTGTTATTCGTTTTATTCCAGATTTTCCTGCATCGTTGGTATTTGAGTGATCCATTGTGTTTCATTTTAATTTTTCACTCCTGTTTGTTCGTTTGCTTGATAAAGGCCTTGTTGGTCAAGCGTTGCTGTTTATCTCACTGTTTATGTATTTTGTAAAACTATAAGTACTTTGTTTGTCGTGTTTCACTATATATATATATATATATATATAGTTTGATATATATATATACAACACACTCCAGAGTGCCAACTGTGCGCACATCATCATGAAACCATTCACCACCACCTTTTCAAGTGTCAAGCACTAGATGACATCAGAAAGACCCTCCTTCCTCCAATGCCAGATAAATGGAAAAATTATACGGAAAAAAGAACAACTTACAAACACATGCAGATACCACTACATAGCTTTGGGGGAACAAAAGTCATGCTGTGGATCATTGAAGAAGAAGATATATATATTTTCTTCTTCCATATATGTGCCGGGGCCCCGGGAGGCAAATAATAGTACCACTGCGACCTACAAGGCGACTGATGTAGGACCAGTGAACTACCTAGTAAATAAAGCATCGGGGAATCGGATGTGCTGGACTACTTGTAGGCACATAACTGGCACAACGGACAATCGCTCTTAGGCTCAGATCACATATAAGTCACATAGAGTGATTAACAAGTAGGCAATATGGATCGTTAGAAGAAAAAAATTATTTTCTGCAAAATATAACTGAATATACAATTTATAATTTAAAAATTCAAGGAAGCGTTATACTACCATGAGGTATATTGGTAAATATGTTGTTATGCTCTATTTTCTTTGACCTATGCCACACGGTGGAGGATGTGGTCAGTTTGATTGTAACAAGAAATTAAGAAGAAACAATCCACCTGACAGTATACTGACAAAGTAACACAGCTAAATGTTTCTCTCAGCTCGAACACATCCACAAAGTCCTCTGGCATATTGTTGATAAGTAGACATCTCGACTGCAAACCTTCCCAGGTTTGATAGGGTTTCCCGTGACAAATCAGCATCAAAGTTGACCATCCAATGACTCCCAGTCAATCTGAGATCTGATCTGCTTTGCTTGCTCATTGTCAGCAACAAACTCGACCAAGCCATAGCCTTTGCTGAGTCCTTCATTCAAACAGAAGATTACAAATATAATCAACAAATGATACAATAATCAAATAACAAACCATTCAACAAACCAATCCATATGATAATAATTACAGAGCAAAAGTTGAGATATATAAAAATACCAACTGGCAGGTAACAGCCAAACTTTTTACCTTGGTAGACTTTAGTATGAATCCCAATACAAAAATACTGGGGAAGCCACAGATAACTCACAGAAGAATGATACAAGAGTAGGTCAAAGGAGAAGACCACCATTATATTATTTGTCACCAAACATACTACTTTTCTCAATACTGCATATATATATAAAATATGGAACTGCAAGTTATATAGTATTAAAACTCAATTACAAATGTTCAATTCAAATGTTGTATCAATCTAACATGCCAGGAAGTTGGAAAATGACTAAAGATATAGAAAGCAAGTTGAATGCATTTGAAAATAGATGTCTGCGAAAATAATGCATAAAAATGGAACAATTCAGGAAGTGATGGAATCAGAGAAATGTCTGGTCAACCACTAGTGACAACTGTTATAAGAAGAGAAGATGGAGATATGTTGGAAAACCTTGAGGGGAAATGATCACGAATATCAAAGTAGGCATTGAAATGGGATACAAAGGATTCAAGAAATAGAAGAAGACCTAAGGAGACCCTGAAACGAACTTTGCTGGAGAGGCAAGAAATATCGGTCTCAGTTCCATGGAGGAGATTGAGTGAGTTGCCCAGGATAGTTCGGTATGGAGAAATTACTTGCAGGCCTATGTAACATATACGGGACGAGAGGAATTATTATTTATAAATCTCTTATAAAAATCTACAGAATATAATACAAGATCAACAGGTGGATGTACTAAATAAAAAACCCAAGACTTTTATATGGCCCTCATTAACTAATAACATGACAAAATGTTACCAGTTTTGACTTGCTATTTGTATCTCATTATAAATCAGTGCATCCCATATGGAACATAAGATAACAAGAGAACAGGAAATCTACTTTTCATGCAACACAAGAGCAAACTGTCAAGTCAGTCTAAAACAATGAAAGAAGACTCCCAAAGATGTCAAATTGTTGCAAATATGCCAACTTCATAAATGACACAAATTTAGATAGCACTTCGTGAAACTCCCAAAAAATAAAATCACCAACACATACCATTGCTTGCTGCTCATAATATAAAAGTACTCCACACGTCCATATATTTACAGAAATCCTTAAAACTGGTTTCTGTGTATGTAGGTGGGATGTGAGCTATACAGACAAGGTTACTACTGAAAACCCGGTCTGACTGTCACAATGTTGTCCTTAAACTGTTTGTTGTTGAGCTTTTCAACTGCCTCATCCCAAATTTATTTCATTACACAATGTGGCAAGAGCTGAAAAATAAAATAAGCAAGATGACATGCAAGCAGTTATTAGTTTATACTGCTAACATTTCACAACCCCATATATATATATATATATATATATATATATATATATATATATATATATATATATATATATATATATATATATATATATATATATATATATATATATATATATATATATATATATACACACATGCTATAAGATCACTTACAAAATACAAATGTTTTTTCTTTAATTCATCAAAAATGATTGACAAGCAGGTGATCTTGGCAAGGTCGAAATCGTGAAACATCATAAAACTAATTTGATACTAGCCAATTGCCAAAAGTATATTATTCCCGCCGATTACGGGGCTAAGGCACAGGAGAACAGAAATATATGGTTCCATGTGAACTCTGGGATGGCTGTTGCACCAGAGAATGGAGCATGCATGGGATAAAATGTTGATCATAAAATATAACAGGTGTAGATATAAAATAATTATTGCTACCATACAACTGTTTGAGAACATTAGAAAATATGTAGTCATGTCCACTTATGCCCAAATTATGTTCTGTTGACTATCTGCTTATACCATCAGTTTTTAGCAGGCAGGATTTTTCTTCTTTAGTACATAAGACTTATAGGCCTTTTTAAGATGAATAGTTGAATTCTCAGATTGGCCAAACACAAATTTCAATCCAGAACACATACCTGTTTTTTCTTTACTGACTTTTCATTGGAACATAAAATTACATTTGAAAACTTTATCCAAAGGTCTAACACAATTTAACAACATCAAGCAATTCTTTTCAACAATACACTTTGTGTGACAAGTGCTCAAACATGTTATATTACTGTTTCAAATTTTGACAGCCTGAGAAAAAAGAGATTTCTGATTGCTTGGTTTTTAATCTTATATGGAAGTAAAACAAAAAAACACCCAGACTTATCACTGAACATCACCTGAGTGGTTACCGGGGCCCAAATTTGGGGTGTAAGGAATAGAACCACTGTTACTGCCACGCATGCTAAGAGAGCACTAAGGAGGTTTGGCTGAAATCGGATGCATGTGTCCTAAACATGTAGAAGTCTGTGTTTAGGGACCTACCAAACCAATGTGCAACGTATACATGTTCTTGACAAAGATCAAACATATCACAAGGAGTGATTATCATTTTCGTAAAGAACGACGCAAAGAAGAAGATCACTGAACATCCTCCCAATACCTGACAGCAAACATATGATAGAATGGATGAAAACACAATCAGAAAATGATCAGCTGCCAAATAAATTCAAATTATCAGACTTACCAGAATCAAGTGAATCATTTATGTTGATTTCTTGGCTTTTAAAGCACCAGAAACTCTTGAATTTCCTGAAATAACAATAAAATATGTCTATAAATTGTTCTCAACTGAAATTGTATGTTATTAAATAGACATGTAGGCAAAACATACTTTCTCTTTTTTTTGGTTGCCTACTATTGTAGTAACAGACTAAATGTTAATTAAATGCTTATCATAGTGTCAAGCAAGACACTTGTTTAGTTTCAAAACATGTCAAGACTTACTTTAACAAAAATAATGGACAGTTTGTCTTGATTATAATTCAGCCCACTTTGAAAATATTTTTACATTTTTTATAAACACTGTTTTGGGATCTTTGTATGGCTTTTGTTCTTGTCTTTGCATGGTGTTTTAGATCTGATTGATGTATTCAAAAGCACATATAGTTTTCCATTACAGGTTTGTTAAATGTCCATGCTTCACACTCATACGTTGCCACTGGGAATATGCAAGCTCTTAGTATTCTGATCTTTGTTTTCCTATTAGTTCCATTCCATACTGTTTATAGTTGTTTAATTGTTTTCCTATTAGTTCCGTTCCATACTCATACTGTTTTTAGTTTAATTGTTTGTATTGCCATGTTTGTTCTTCTTTTAATTTCCTTCATCCCATTTCCATCTCAGTTAGCAGTGAGTCGTGAGTTGTTAGTATTTTGAACTTAAATAAAAGTGGCAGGTTCATCATCAATCAATAATAATGCAAACCACAGCCAACTATAAACTCAATATTAGTCGTATGTGATAGTAGAGTTGGTGTGATGCAAACCAACATTCAACATCGCTGAACATTGATTTGAACATGCAATCATGCATTTCAGAATACCGTGGTGTACGTACGTGGTGTGAACACTCAACTACGGATTCAGAAAGAATGTTTACGACAATGATAACTGTGCAACAATATATTAGCAGTCGTCTGCATCATTAATGATCTATTTAGGTATACAGATATAAAGATGTCTGCAAAGCCTCAATGAAAAACATTTCTATAGGTCCCAGCACATGCCATGGGTCGAGGGACTAGCTGATGACAGAGTTGTGTGAAAGCCAAATTACGAAAGGGCGCAGAGTCTTTTGAGAAGAGACTTATGTACGACAAGAGAGAAAAGTGAAAACTCAGAAGTTGTCACAGTAAAACACTTGCCAATTGACCGTCTGTAAAGATGAAAAGGGCCATATATAGTAGAAGAGACGAAGAAACCAGATCCAGCAGAGCTGGAGCATCATGATATAAGACTAAGACAACGGCATATAAACGCATTAATCGAGGCATTGCAAACAAAGAGCTTGAAGGCATTTCTTTCTGGTAAGAATACTTACACCTTCTGTACTTGGAGGAATATTTGAAAGCAATATTTTCCGATATTTATTGAATTCTTCTTTCGGATTTATAGTCTTGACTGCCATATTGTAACGTCTGTTATGCACAATGCAGATCACATGACCATTTTCAGCCAATGTAACGATCGAAGCTAGCGTTTTTGCTCATGATTACTTTTAAAACATACCAAATTTATATCATCCAAAACTAATGCGCTGGACAGAAGCTAATTCTCTATATAGAAACCAAAACGGACAGAATGGATACCGATATATAAAAGCGTGCCCAAATGTCATACTTTATCATTACTCTTGGAAGAAAATGTAAAGACTACAGCATTATAAAAGAAGACCTCGCCTTTAAGCAACTGATAGAAGATAACGCAGTGGATGATGATGCTGTGTTGATGCTGTGTCAGGACATCGACCATGGAGAAGAGTGGATACCAATACCCATTGAACACAAACAATCCTTGTAGTAGTCACACGATAAACAAACCAAGTCAGATACACGCCCACAATAGTCAACGCAGGAGTCAAAGCAGTAATAATGACTACACATCAGAGGAAGATGCTGTTGTCTCCACTGATGGTTCTGTTATTCGGCACAGTCGAAGTGCATGGGCCTCTACGTCTACAGCTAAATGAAAAGTCATCAAAGAGGCAAGTGGCGCATATACAACAACTACCAGCAGCATGACTATGGAGATTATGACGGTGACAAAATCCCTGGAGTGGTTACAGACGCATATATTCACTCACGCATGCACGTTCAGCGATTCTATGAGCATGATACAGAAGAGCAAGACCGGTTATGTACGAAGGCAGTGGATGCAATTAATACAAACTCGACAATCCTGATGCTTACCTTCATCTTTGTCCGGTCATGCTGGGGTGAAGGGCAATGAGAGAGCAGACGCACTGGCGAGCAATGTTACGATTGAGAATGGGTCTTCTATGGAAAGAAGCGACATCATCAACGCTCTGAATATTTCAACGACGAAGATAAAGGGTATTCTCTATCTCGTTGGCACAAGTTGTGCATACCGATAGGTGCGGCAAGACGGGAAAACCAGGAGAAAACTAGTAGATACATCAATCAACACAGAACAGAGTTGTTAGCCTAAATACACTGAGATACATGCTTGGGAGAAGATCGGAGCAATTATGGACATGTCCGATGTGCTATGAAGATGATCCTAAAATGAACAATGATTCTGTGCTGTTGATAGGACCATCATCATTGCACTTCGGCAAGTAACCATGTGTGCTCCAATCTCTTCTTACATAGAAGATCTCAACTGCAGTGCACAAACCTGTAGCACCGGCGAGGGTCCTGATGTACTTGGAGATGATGAAAATATTTGTTGTACGAATTGTATTTTTAATGTTTTTAAATAAATGTTGCCCGGGCAGTGGCTTTCCAGTCTGCTCTTCTCGATTTTGGACTGCCAAGGGTTCTTTTACATGCTCAAATTGAACATGGGAAATACGCCCATCGCCTTAGTCTCCGATAGGACTAGGAACTCGATCTCACCTACACTGAGATCAGGGTCTCTTGAAAAATATCCAGATGCTCCACGAGGAGCGAACCATGAGGGATGATTCTGTACTTACATATTAATCTATGATGATACTGTATTTAAAGATATAG
Source organism: Arion vulgaris (assembly GCA_020796225.1). Classification (NCBI taxonomy): domain Eukaryota; kingdom Metazoa; phylum Mollusca; class Gastropoda; order Stylommatophora; family Arionidae; genus Arion; species Arion vulgaris. The sequence continues at coordinate 40,948,085 of CM036769.1, forward strand.
ATGGGTTTATAAAACACGTAATCACAAAGTACTGTATTTTACAAATTACAAAAACAATGACAAAATACAGCAACGTTTCTGACCACAAGGCCTTTATCAACAACGAACAACAGGAGTGACAAATTTTTTAAAAATGGACGACCAAAAACAAACGTTTCTAATGAAAATCTGGGAATAAAACGAATAACGAAATAAATGTAACACAAAAACACACATTAAAACTAGAAATAGAAAAGAAGAGAAACAATGAAAAATCTAGTAACTATATAACTTGAATACATTCAACATATGCTCATATAGATTACAAGGCATGGGAAGAGAAAGTACTACGAAGCAATGGAATGTAATACGTTGAGCCCACGTGGTCGCAAGGTACCATACAACGAAATCAATCGATTCTCCAGAGCAAATCGACTACGATCATCCGAGGAACATGATCGGATGGCTGTGACCTGGACATCGTGAGCTCCTAAATGGCCAGTATCACTGAAATTGGTGGCTACAGTGGTCACAGAGCATTGGCGTATGTCGCGCAAGTCTTCTTCTTCTTCTTCTTTCTCGAATCCTGTATGCCTCACAGCGTCAGGTCAGGAAGAGATTTCTAAAACGGGCCTAGTATGCGCTTCGTAGATAGTCTCTTTCGTCGTCTCTGTTATCTCTGAGGTCCATCTTTGCGTGGCCGGCCTTTTGCTTTGTACCATTGTATCGGAGCAGCATTGCTCTTTGGGGTGCACTGTCTGATGGTAATCTGCTTACGTGACCGAACCATTTAATTTGTTGTTTCTTGATGAAGTCTAGTACTGATGTTGTACCCACTTTTTCCTGATGTCTTCATTTCTCAACCAGTCTCTTCTTGTTACACCCAGCATTCTGCGTAGACACTTCATCTCTGTTGTGACTAGTTTTCTTCTATCGTTTGTTGTCAGCGTCCAGGTTTGGCACTGGTAACATAATGTGGGGAGAAAGATTGTGTTGAACATTGCTCTTTTGTGTTCATGGTGACGTGTTTGCATCTTAAAATTGGCGCCATTTGCCCTATCATTTGATTTGCTTTGTTGCATCTGTGTTGAATTTCATTAGTTATTCTTCCATTTGCTGAAAAATGCTCCCTAGGTATGTGAAATCTTTTGCTTGATTTAGTAGATGATTCCAGATGGTATTCCAGCAGAGGCGGTTAAAGCCAACATAAACACATCCACAGAAATACTGTATAAATTATTTAGCAGAATCTGGGAGACGAAGAAATACCAGCAAACTGGAGAAGGATACCTGGTGAAGCTACCAAAGAAAGGGGACCTTCAGAAAACTATAGGGGAATAATGCTGTTGTCAGTACCTGGGAAAATACTAAGCAGAGTCATCCTGGAGAGACTGAGAGATACCATCGATATAAAGCTAAGAGATGAACAGGCAGGCTTCCGACCAAATAGATCCTGTGCTGACCAGATAGCCACATTACGTATAATAATAGAGCAAAGTATTGAATGGAAATCCCCACTTTATATCGGATTTGTTGATTATGAGAAGGCTTTTGACAGTATTGATAGGAAAACCCTTTGGAAATTAATGAGGCATTATGGAATCCCACAGAAAATTATTAACCTAATAAAAGCAACATATACAGATATGAAATGTAGAGTTCTTCATGAAGGTAAACTAACAGATACTTTCGGAATAGAAACAGGAGTGCGTCAGGGATGTCTTCTATCACCTTTGTTGTTCTTACTGACAATAGACTGGATTATGAAGACCACAGTAACTAACACCAGAAATGGAATCCAATGGACTCTGACAGAGCAACTAGATGATCTGGACTTCGCTGATGATATAGCCCTTCTGTCACATACACAAAATCAGATGCAGGATAAGCTTAACACATTGAATCAAAGGTCCCAGCAACTAGGGCTGAACATTCATAAGGAAAGACAAAGATATTGAGAATTAACCAAGCAAACGACAACTCGATCTCCTTGGGGGAAATCCCACTTCAAGAGGTAGAATCATACACATATTTGGGCAGCAACGTAGACAAAGAGGGTGGAACAGATAGAGATGTTAAAATAAGAATACAGAAGGCAAGGGAGCTTTCATTGCACTGGGAAACATTTGGAAGTCCAAGAAATCAAATCTAGAACAAAAATTCGGATATTTAACTCTAATGTTAAAGCAGTTCTACTGTATGGGTCAGAAACATGGAGAACAACTAAAACAATAGAGCATACATTGCAAACATTCATCAACTGGTGTCTGCGCAGAATAGAGGGAATAAGATGGTATGATAGGGTCACAAATGAGGAACTTATGGAGAGAACAAGACAGATTCCAGTGAACGAACAGGTTAAAAAAAGACGCTGGCGCTGGATAGGACACACTTTGCGAAAACCGGAGGAAAATATAACAAGAAGGGTCCTTACCTGGAACCCGCAGGGACAGCGAAAGAAGGGGAGGCCGAGAAATACATGGAGACGAGATTTGGAGGCAGAGATCAACAATATAAAGAAGAGCTGGAGGGAGCTGCAGGAGATAGGAAGACTTGGCATGAGTTGGTTGAGGGCCTATGCCCCAACCCGGGTAAAAAAAGGCAAAGAGAGAGAGAGAGTAGATGATTATCGATGGAGATGTTGGTAGTGTTTTCCTCTCTGGCGAATGTCATTACTTCTGTTTTGTCGATGTTAATTCTCATGTTGTATTCGTTACATGCTAACTGGAGTCTGTTGATGTGTTGTTGTAGCTGTTCTTCTGTTGTTGATATGATTGCCTGATCGTCTGCAAAAGAAATTCATTTAAGAGTTCTCCGAGGTTGGTCGCGCAAGTGTTTGAGGGAATCGGTCACTGAGCCTCTTGCCTGTCTCGCCGATATAAGCCTTGTTACACCGCTTACAGATAATGGCATAGATAAGATTACGGGACTCGCATGTGAAACCATCTTCAATAACAAGCGTGACTAAAGGAAAAGATACAGTACACGTCTGTATCACATAAGCACACATATTGCTACGCCGACGGCCACACTGGACAGTGCCAAAATGAGACTGGATATTGGACTTAAAGCGACTGTGTACCAACATATCCTTAAGACTTCTGTCCCGTCTGTAAGCCACTAAAGGATAGTTGGGATAGAGTCATTACAATGCAGCGTGGAGCATACAAGACAACTGCTTTAGCATTTTCTTCTTCGTTTACCCCGACACTAACTTGAACATGTTCACAAATGCATTGATCCACCTCATGTTATCGAGATCTCTATATATAGAGTTTGTCATACAATGGCACTGGTGAAAGTCTTCTCTGCTACTCGTACGTTAATTATCTTTGTAAAAGATGTACATAAGTCTTGTTATCAGTGCCACGGTCCAATTTATCGTAAGTTCATAATTTTAGTTTGTTGAAAAGAAGATATCTCGGTCTGTGGTGGACTTTGTGGATGTGATAATTACTTGTTGCTTTCTGTTGAGCTGGTTATATTGGATGTTTATATGGGGATTATGATGTCATTTATATTTCCCACTTCATCAGACTAACGTGGATCTATTGTTCTGGGCATGCGGAAGTTCGCGAAACGAGAGAGAGGAGACTGGCTTGCATCGATTGTTGGGGAGTTTGAGATAGATACGGGGCATGTTTTTCGGGATCTTGGTGACCTAATGTTGGACGAGGGCACTAAACTTGACATCGACTCAACTCAGCGATTTAAGGAGTTTGGAATTACACGTTGTACAAGTGGTCGTCTGTAGCTTAAGCGGTAGTGAGATCGAACACAACCCAAGCATACCTGGCTCAAACTCCATGGCAGGCAATTTAGAAGCAAATTCGTGTCCGTGGATTTTTACGAACGGTAAAAATAGACCCCACCATTCAGAAAGAAATGGCAAACTACTGAAATTATAAGTGGTGCCTAGAAAATCGAAGATTCTTTTACTGTGGTTGATGCCACAAATACCAACACAAGACGATTACTACTTCTTCTTTCTTCTTCTTCTTTGCGTTCGGTTTCGTATGCTCGTCTAAATCATGAGATAGGTTGCCTCTATGAAGCTGCATGTCAGTTGGAGTTCTTCGAGAGTTCCCCATAGCTTGGTCTGTAAGCTTTGTTCATGAGGCCATGTTTCATTTCGTTGGTGTATGTATGATGGACATTGCAGGATGTGCTCTGGAGTCTGTGTTTCTGTCTGGCATGCACACTGTGCAGTCTGAGCAGGCTTTATTCTGTGCATGTGGTGGTTGAGCCTGCAGTGACCTGTTCTGAGGCAAAATATTGTTGTGTGCTGTTTAGTTTACTGTGGGTTTGTTGCCTCCATACTTCTTTGTACTTTCTTTTGATATGTGTCTTGATTTCTGGTAGTGACACTGGGTGTTTGTGTTGTGTAAGTGTTGTTCCCTCCTTAGCCAGCATGTCTGCTCTCTCATTTCCTGGTACGCCACAGTGGGCTGGTATCCACTGGAGAATAATTTGATTACTACAATATGAGCAGATTAGAACAAGCTGTCATTCTGCACCTTCGAACAGGACACAATCGACACCGCAGCCCTATGTATACAAAATTCAAGATTGGCAACTCAACATGTGTGCATGCGGACAGGCACACCAGACTGCAGAGCACATACTTCAAGACTGCCCCGAATATGATATACTGATGCAAACTCATTGGCCTAACGAAACAACACTAGATATAAAACTACACGAACTTCTGCTGTGTGAACTACAAAAGACAGCGAAGTTTATACAAGAGACAACGTTGAATATGTAGGCAGTATTTCAATCGAACGAAAGGAAGGACTATGGTTGATGTCTAAGTTCTATAAAGGATATGCGTCTATTTTCATAATTAGAGCTGAATGCTTGAGGGACAGAGAGAGAGAAGTGTGTTTGACTAGCGTGCTACAGGAGTCTTCATTATGCACACTCTTCGACATCTAGTAGGGATGGGGGAAGGAACTGAGCACCTATATGTCTGCCTGCAGTGCTGTGACGTCAGGTCATTAACCAATAACCACTTCATCCTCTATTTTCTTGTGACAAAACAATTTACCTCTCCAGAGTTTACGATCGTCTACAATATGTGTTCAGTGACTGTCTCTACATCCAGCAAAGTTAGGATCGGCTAGTCTCCCGTAGGAAGAGCGACAATTGACAGTCTGGTTTACAATGTGTGTTCTGTGCCTGTCTCTACATCCAGCAGAGTTAGGGTCGGCTAGGCTCTCGTTGGAAGGGCGACCAATTGACAAATAGTCGCCTGGTCTACAATGTGTGTCCAGCAGTTAGGGTCGGCTAGTCTCTCGTAGGAAGAGCGACAATTGACAATTAGTAGTCTGCTGATGATCCATGCATAGAACACACAAGCCAACTTCATTTTCCAGTGGCGTAGACTGAGTAACTTTGACAGCGATGTGCAATGCTTTGGGGAGGTAGGACTTTGGCTCACCTAAAAGATGAACTCCCATAGAGCAGGGGTTTTCCCTTTAGGGAGGGTGGGTACTTCGTAGGAGGCATACCCGACTCAAAGTAACATGCATAAACAGGACGTGTTGGCATATGGATCTGTATGCGCCTAACTGGCACAAGAAACTCTCTATCTAAATGCGCAAATCATATAATGGGCACAAAGGGTAGTTTAACAAGTGATTGATGTATACCAAATTGTGGGAGCCCCTGGAGAGGAAAGGGCTGTGGGAATAAAACGAAACTCCGGAGTGGAGCCCCTAAGGCATGATGTCATGCCCTACAGGCAGCTCGTGCAACCAAACTGATACCAGACGTCGTGCTTGCACCACTCTGGATTCTATCAGCGATGTCGAGAGGGGGTAGTTGACGCTTGGGCAACTCAACTATTCTATACAAATTTCCAAGGCATGCGTCATGGAGAGGTCACTTCGTTGACCAAACCAACGTGGAGGACAATAGTTACGGGGATGTAGACCAAATGCAGAGGGTAGTTTTCCCTCTTTTTTCCTGGGGTAAGGGAGGTGGGGGCATCAGAGGCGGTGTCTTTATGTAAACCAAGTGCCTGTTTATTCACTGTGTGCATATATTTTGTTTTATAATGTGAATGCTATTGAGTAAGATAGTGAACATATTTCTTCAAAATGTTGCATTATTACCTGATGGATGTAACTTACTAGCAAGACATTGTGTTTCTGATTTCAACCGATATTGTACGTAAATAGCTGCAGCTAGGCTTTCCAAAATGACGTGCACCCAGTTGTACATCTAACTACGATAGCACCGGTTGTAATGTCAGTATGGTATGTTTAAATTCCCACATGCTGTTGAAACTGAAAGAAATGTGGAGAATATGCATTCCACGAAAGGACTGTACACTTGGATATATTTGAATTTGATATTTATGTGGTTGTGGAGTGCAGAATGACTTGTTCTAATCTGCTCAAATTTTGGTAGTCATCCTGTCTTGGTTTTCTGATTGATTTAATCAAAATTTTCTTTTCATGATAGTAAGCTGCTCTCCTGTAGTACATTTCTTCAACACTCTGTCTGCTGTCTCGTCTGCTCTCCTGCAAAACCTTCCTTGGCCAGTCGGTCAGCTGCTCTCATTTCCTGATATTCCACAGTGAGATGGTATTCACTGTAAGACGACATTGAACAGTTCAGACAGTAGACTCTGTAAACATGACAATTTCTGGTACCGAAGTGCTGATTTTGAAACTGTTAAACAACCACAGGTTCCGGATCAAGCTTGGTGCTTAACAAGTTGCCACTTTGAATACCTGGTTTTTCTGCTTTGAAGTTATGTCTTCATTGATGCTTTGATCATATTTCTATTGCTGTTTGAGTATTCTATGTAGGAATGATTGTGCATGATAGAAAACTAGTCATGATATTACTAGGATATCATGTCTTAGCCATCATGTCTGATCTAAAGTCAACCATTTTACTGAGCATCTATAGATCTGCCTGCAGTAAAATGTGCTTGGTTCAATAATCAATAAGAACAAAGATTGTTTTTTTAATGTAACTTTCTTAAGAGAAGGTTCTGAGCATATGAAGAGAAGGTTCTGAGCATATGAAGAGAAGGTTCTGGCATATAAGAGAGGTTCTGAGCTATGAAGAGAAGGTTCTGAGTATGAAGAGAAGGTTCTGAGCATATGAAGAGAAGGATAATAATGATCAGAATTAAATACAAGCTTGATTTGATTGATAGGACCATCATCATTACAATTTGGTAAGTAATCATGTGCGCCCCTATTTCTTTCTTACACAGGAAGATCTCAGTGGCAGTGCATGAACTTCGTAGCACCGCGAGGGTCCCGGTGTCATTTTGAAGATGAAGATATTCTGAAAGAATTTCATTTAAAAAATATTTTCTAATGAATTTTGCCAAGGCAACGGCTTTACAGCCTGCTCTTCTCGATTTTCAACTGTCGCGGGATTAAATACGGTTCATACGTTTTATTGTATGTCTCCAATAGGACTAGGAACTCAATCTCACCTACAGTGAGATCAGGATCTCTGGAAAAATATCTAGGTGGCTCCATGAGGAAGAAAACAGAATACCTTTGGCACGAGAGGTGAGCACATAATCTCTACTATACAGAGACTCCTGAAAATACAAGCTAAGACTAATACAAGCTAAGACTTATACAGGCTAAGACTTATACAAGCTAAGACTAATACAGGCTAAGACTAATACAGGCTAAGACTAATACAGGCTAAGATTAATACAAGCTAAGACTAATACAGGCTAAGACTAATACAAGCTAAGACTAATACAGGCTAAGACTAATACAGGCTAAGACTAATACAAGCTAAGACTAATACAGGCTAAGACTAATACAAGCTAAGACTAATACAAGCTAAGACTAATACAAGCTAAGACTAATACAAGCAGACTAAGCTAACTAACACACAAAGCTAAGACTAATACAAGCTAAGACTATACAAGCTAAGACTAATACAAGTAAGACTTATACAAGCTAAGACTTATACAAGCTAAGACTAATACAAGCTAAGACTAATACAAGCTAAGACTAATACAAGCTAAGACTAATACAAGCTAAGACTAATACAAGACTTAGCAAGCATGTGTTCATTTTGATTGTATCTCTCTTGCAATGTTATATGTTACGCAATACCTGCAAACAATTGATCCACACCGCTCTAGCCTGGACAACTTGTTGAATATCTTTTGTGGAAGTAAGTTCAATATTTCCCACTTCTCTCGGTAAAGTTCATTTCAGGATTTCCATCGAGTGTTCTTTATTTTTATGGAACCATTTACCTCCCACTTTAATGCCTTTTTTTGTGATTATTGCTTTTGAGTATGCCCAACATATCTCCATCTTCTATTTTTTATAACAGTTGTTACTAGTTGTTGACCAGACATTTGTCTGATTTCATCACTTTTGAATTCGTCCAATTTTATATTCATTATTTTTCACAAACATCTATTTTCAAATGCATTCAACTTTCTCTATCATTAGGAATTTTCCAACTTTTTTTCTAGTGTGTGTTAAGATTGAGACAACATTGCAATAGAAAATTCGTAATTTAGTTTTAAAGCTATATTTGGAGTTTCATATTTTATTTAGGATTTTAAAAGCTGATGTTGCTTTGACCGTAGCATAATTTCTGTCTTTTGTATCTCCCGGTCAAACCTGTGATGCAAACAAGTGAACTGCTGTGTTATTTTAATAACTTTGTATTGTATTGAGTAGATCGATATACAGTCCTGATACATATACCATCAACCTAACAATAACAAGTTAGAGATGAGAAACTGTGCAACTCAAATTTGATAGAGAACTGCATAAAACAATAACTGAAACAAGTATTTCTAAAACAGAGAAATGAACGCAGAAAATGTTTTCAAAATGCATATTGAACACGACTGTATCATTTCTGTTTGGCTTTCTTTTGACTGGTCTCTCGTCGTCTCTGTGCTAGAGGATTACGAGGATCATAAATCTCATACCGGTCAGAGTCTTTGACATTTGCATCCAGAACCTTCTTCTTGGCAATATCTTCGAAGTGTAGCTTATGTCGCATCCTAATGTTTGAAATAAAAAGAATTATTATTCAACTTTCATAATGTATGTTTGTGTGTGTGTGTGGTCTGCTTAAGGGGGGATTCTGGTCTGGAAACTTTTTTCGTTGTTTTCATATTAATGTAGAATTTGTATTACAATTTTGAGATATGACTTAAAAGAGTAGAAAAAGTTTAGTTTTCAAAAATATGTCAATGTGCTGCCATGGAAACAATAAAAATGGCAGCCAAACACAAAATTTTAAATCCCTAAGGCTCTGAAAGTAATGAATATAAATGAATTCTGTTTTCACTCTAAGGTGAGCAATTGTAATATCTAAACAATTACACACGATTTTTAGGATATATTAAATATTATATTTTTTAATGAATTTTTGGGTAAACACACCTAATATTTTCTTTCTTTTTTCTAATCCTGTTTTGCCTGACAGTATCAGGATAAGAAGAGATTTATACAACTGATTTTTGTGTGCGCTTCATAAAAGTGTTTTTCAGTCACCTTTGTCTTTAAACTATTCAGTCACCTTTGTCTTTAAACTATTCAGTCACCTTTGTCATTAAACTATGATGTATAAATCTCAGTCACCTTTGTCATTAAACTATGATGTATAAATCTCAGTCACCTTTGTCATTAAACTATGATGTATAAATCTCAGTCACCTTTGTCATTAAACTATCATGTATAAATCCAGACAATCAAGGTTGAATATGCTGAATGCCAAGATTGATCCACAACCTGTTGCATTTTTGACAAATCAGCATGCCAAGTACTTCAGTACAGAAAAATGCAGGGTCTACATATCCTACCGTCAGAACTGTGCAACCAGTGTGATGTCATCTTACAGTGGATACCGTCTGACTGTGCAACCAGTGTGATGTCATCTTACAGTGGATACCATCTGACTGCAACCAGTGTGATGTCATCTTACAGTGGATACCGTCTGACTGTGCAACCAGTGTGATGTCATCTTACAGTGGATACCGTCTGACTGTGCAACCAGTGTGATGTCATCTTACAGTGGATACCGTCTGACTGTGCAACCAGTGTGATGTCATCTTACAGTGGATACCGTCTGACTGTGCAACCAGTGTGATGTCATCTTACAGTGAATACCATCTGACAGTGTAACCAGTGTGATGTCATCTTACAGTGGATACCATCGTACCTGTGAACTCCAGTGCAACCAGTGCGATGTCATCTTACAGTGGATACCGCTGACTGTGCAACCAGTATGATGTCATCTTACAGTGGATACCGTCTGACTGTGCAACCAGTGTGATGTCATCTTACAGTGGATACCATCTGACAGTGTAACCAGTGTGATGTCATCTTACAGTGGATACCATCTGACTGTGCAACCAGTGTGATGTCATCTTACAGTGGATACCATCGTACTGTAGAATACCAGGAAATGCATCAGAAGAATGACTGGCCAAGGAAAGTGCTGCAGGAGATCACACCTCCTTTTGTGTGAGCTACAAGAACAGTAGGTTTATTAAGAGATAACACTGAATATATAGACTAAATATATAGACAATAATTCAAACAAACAAAAGGAAAGAAAAAAGAGTGTTGGAGATGCATAAGGAGAGACATACTTTAGTTGCTCAGTGACCACCTATCAAAATAGGATACAGCAACTGATAATGAATCTAGTTTTTTTTTCTCAAGAAATCTGGACTCACAGATTGTATGAGTAGGACTGGGCACATGAAGAGCAGAATGAGAAGTGTGTTTAACCAGCAAGCCACTGGAACTGTAAGCATAAATTTTCTTCTTTTCCTCTGGCATAAACCGATAAACAAGTTAGTGGTGTTTTATGGAACAACAAAAATTCTTCTCTGTGCTAAATTCATGGCTGTCCGTTGCAGGATGTCCCAGGTCTGATACTTTCCATCCAGAGTTTTGCAGGATGGTTCTTGTGATTGTTTCTGGATCGCATATGAGCACCCCCACCTTAAGAAGGCCAAAAGTATCTGCTTTTATCACTGTATCCAATATCTCCGGTTACATCTGCTGAGCAGTTGCTGATTTTGTTTTTGTCCAAATATTTGATCAATTTTTCTCAGCAAGATTATATGAAATGATGACAGTCTAGAGTTTTGTCTGTTTTGTTCTTCTTCAACATCTATACAAAAGTGTACTGAAAGTACAAGAAGCATGGACAATTCTAACTGTTAATTTATTAGTTGATATTCTCTCCATGACGACCAACTCCATAACGATCAACTGGTGTAACAATGTTTTCTAGACACCAGAAGATATTTGCTGCTGCCAGCTTCTGGTTCTCTATTTCTACTGGTCTTGGGTTATTGTGAACTTTCTGTCTTCTGTTAATTTTTATGTTCATTTAATACATGATGGTTGTATTAGTACAAATCAGTATGTATTACCTTTCGATATCTAGTCTGGTAGGGAGACTTAAGCAGCCACATGAGTCTGTTGTCTGCAGTACTCTAACATGAGTCTGTTGTCTGCAGTACTCTAACATGACTACAGTAACCAATATGACAAAGATTATCTAGTAGGGAGACTTAACCACCCACATGAATCTGTTGTTTGCAGTATAGTCTGTTGTCTGCAGTACTCTAACATGACTATAGTAACCAATATGACAAAGATAAACAAAGATATAAACAATAAAAAAAACCTACCATGACATGTCACTAGGATCATCTTCTATTGAATCAACATCCTTACTCGCTTGTTGTTCAGTGTCTGAATCTGAGTAGTCAGCTGCTAACTGTTTTACTGATGATAACTTTGACCGGAATTTATCCAGCATTGCCCATGTCTGATCTTCTCTGCTTGTTCCTTTCTTATTTTGCTGCTTCTTCAAGTTCTTATACTTTTGTCGCTCCAGTTTGAAAGTTTCAAGAAAATCTGTACTGTTATCTGATGAGAACAGTGCATGTCATTTGAAAAATAGAAAGAAACTGGATGCTCTTCGATTCCCACATTCCAGAATAAATAAAATCATAATGGAACTAACAAAGTAGAAGCAATAGAGAACGATCTTAGAAGAGGAAGATATGAAAACTGAAGATTGGGACAAAGAAGACATGCACCATACTGGAGAAAATTACAAGACAGGAAAGTCAAGAGAAAGCAAAGTAAAGGCATATACTCTGCTTGTAGCTGAAAAGTATAACCAATAAAATATGTTTATAAAGAGGGTTAACTGTAAGTAGATTGAGAAATACATAATGTCCTACGTCTATTATTCGGAATAATTTATCAACTTTAACTCAATGTGTACCACAAACCGATAAGATCAACAGAACATATCCATTCATTCTAATGACTCATTATTTGATACCAGTATAATGGGCAAAATATGTATTCACAAATTACTGTAGCTTTACAAATTACAAAAACAATGACAATATACCCAAAGTTTACCAACAAGGCCTTTATCACGAAAACGAATAACAGGAGTGACAAATTAAAAAAAACAAACATTTGGATGACTACATACGGAGACATTCAAACGTTTCTAATGAAAATCTGGGAATAAAAACGGATAACAAAATAAATGTAACACAAAAAACAGACATAAAAACTAGAAATAGAAAAGAAACAATTTTTTATTGTCAAATCAAGTAAATATATAACTTGAATGCATTCAACATATGCACATACAGATTACAAGGCATGAGAAGAGAAAGTACTAAGAAGCATAGAAATGTAATATGTTGAGTCCACGTGGTCGCAAGGTACCATACAATGAAATCAACTGATTCTCCAGAGCAATCGACTGCATCATCTGAGGAACATGATCGGATGGCTATGATCTGGCCATCGTGAGCTCCTAAATGGCCAGTATCATTGAAATGGGTAGCTACAGGGGTAACAGAGCATTGGCGTATGTCGCGCAAGTGTTGGGGAATCGCTCACTGAGCCTCTTGCCTGTCTCGCCGATATAAACCTTGTTACACCGCTTACAGATAATGGCATAGATAAGATTACGGGACTCGCATGTGAAACCATCTTCAATAACAAGCGTGGCTAAAGGAAAAGATACTGTATGCGTCTGTATCACATAAGCACACATATTGCTACGCCGACGGCCACACTGGACAGTGCCAAAATGAGTCTGGATATTGGACTTAAGGCAACTGTGTACCAACATATCCTTAAAAACTTCTGTCCCGTCTGTAAGCCACCAAAGGATAGTTAGGAAGACTGAACGGGTCTCAGGATCTGACTTAAGGATAGACAGATGATGGAATAAAACATTTTTCACCACTGAACTATGGGGGTGGAAAGTTAAGATAAGTTTTACTCTGTCAGAGTTAGTAGTCCTTTGCTGGCTGGTAAGAGCCTGCTGGCGAGTGATTTTCTGAACTCGATGCATAGCAGAGACAAGCACCTTCTCCGGGTATAGGCGCCTGCGAAAGAAATCAAGCATCTCGCGAGCTCTATCAAGAAAATCATTGTCCTCGCTACAAAGGCGCAAGAATGGCAAAGAATCACGACAAGCCTGGGAATGGGAAGAAGAATAAAGGAGAAAACTATGTGCATCAGTAGGCTTGCAATATACTGATGTAGTGATAGTAGATAGGTATATGGTGATAGTAATGTCAAGAAAATTGACACAAGAAATGGAGATGTGAGAAGTAAAACGAATAGCAGGGTTGAAAACATTAATGAAATTTATGAAGCGTGACAAATCGGCTAATGCTATATCAGTAATGCCAATACAGTCATCAATGTATCTGTGATAGACAGACGGAAGGGGCCATCATATGTAGTCCATACTAAGTGTTCAAGATAACCCATGAACAGACAAGCATAACCAGGTCCCATTTAGTGCCCATGGCAACCCCACTGATCTGCTCATAGAATTGGTCATTTAACTGAAAGAAGTTGAGAGAGAACTAGTTCTGCAAGACGAAGGAGAGCAGAAGTAGACACAAGTGGATGAGTTCTATTGAGAAAGAACTGGAGAGCTTCAAGGCCGTCAGGATGAGGTATAGAGGTGTACAATGAGCACACATCAAGGAGGAAGAGACGGTAGGTTCTCTCGGGTAGCAACTCAATGGAAGAAAAAACAGACAAAGCGTGGTTCGTATCTTTCAAAAATGAAGGTAGTGTGGTGATTATGGGATTAAGGATACTGTCAAGGAATTCGGAGATATGTTCCATAGGGCAAGAGCAAGCAGAAACAATAGGCCTATCAGGATTGTGGAGTTTATGAATTTTGGGGAGCATATAAAATGCAGGTTTGCCCGAACAGCTATTGATCACACAGAGTGATGATGCAAAATCAGATGAATTGGTATAAAATCAGATGCATGTGTCCGATAGGGAATGCTAACCCGAAACAGGAATGAGCTAAACATTTCTCTCATTATTTGTGCAACTTGTCTTGTTTACTTAGTCATTATATTTCAGCAACTATATCCTTAATGGAAGGTAAGAATTCTACAACTAACTGAAACTAGTTTGTTAACATTTGTCCATATGTAGATCATAGTACTTATTGGAACAAATATCTTGATTGTGATGAAAAGCATAAGAAATCAAGCATAAACAAAGAAGTCACATGATGAAATTGAAGGGTCTGGTTCAAAAAGCACAGTTTTGCTGTAAACAGAATGTCTAATGATTACACACAGAAAAGTGATCATCTCCCCTGCATTGTCTTTCCTGAAAAGGTGACACACTTGCAGCATAGAAGACTTGTTTTTCAGTATACATTTCATAGTGATCATGAAAACTCATTTTGTATACTGCAGCAGAATGCAAGAAAGAGGACTGCTAGGATTCCCTTCTGCAACCAAGTGGTGGAGTGAGATGGTTGAAAAGGTATGGTTGGCAAAAAGAGGTTGCTACAAAGTCATGGCAGAGATCCCAAAAGAAACAACCAAGAAATGTGTGTGATACAGCTGAGAAGTCTGCTAGCCGACACAGTCACTAATTATTTCAAAGAATTGGCCAGCGAAACAAAGAGGGATTTATGGGAGGTTTTCTTAACACAAGTCTATGGTGATAAGTCACTGCATCAATTCTGGCAGTTCCATCGCAGAATGACCAGAAGGGCTACAAGCCAGGATTTTCCTAATTTATGTGACTAGTCAGGAGTAATAATAATTTATTGACAACACATGCAGAACAGGGACAGGGATTCATTCAGCATTTTGTTGATAAAAAAAGGGATTTTCTTCTCACTTAGACTGCAGGGAAGCAGCCTGCCACCAAACATAAGGCAAATGCAGGAACTTAAACATAGGATGTACAAGTTGAATGGGATGCATGAAAGACCAGATGAGGTGTGTGTAAAACCAGCAAACCATCACAAGTATATATATATATATATATATATATATATATATATATATATATATATATATATACACACATACACACTGAATGCCAGCAATTATGAGACATATAATAAAAAGGGACAACATACCTTTGTTCTCCTCTTGAACTGTCTGTTCATTATCTTCCTCTTTTGTCAAGGGTTGTGACTCCTTGGTTTTAGCCTCAGTAGCTCTTTTTTTCGAGTCCTTTATTTCTTTTTGAAGTTTCTTGACCTCCTTCTTGATTTCTTCACTGAAAAGAGTACCCATATTCAAATATAGGGCAAAGGTCACTGAAGGTCATATATTGTACAGACAGATTATAAATCCCACATGAATTTCACAGATTGTAGACAAATCTTAAACAAATGAAAGAGTTTCTTTCTTTCTTTCTCGAATCATGTTTGCCTCACAGCGTCAGGTCAGGAAGAGATTTCTAAAACGGGCCCTAGTATGCGCTTTATAAATAGTCTCTTTCGTAGCCTCTGTTGGAGGTCTCTGAGTCCATCTTTGCTTTGTACCCATTGTATCGGAGCAGCATTGCTCTTTGGGTGCACTGTCTGATGGTAATCTGCTTACGTGGCCAAACCATTTAATTTGTTGTCTCTTGATGAAGTCTAGTACTGATGTGGTACCCACTTTTTTCTGATGTCTTCATTTCTCAACCGGTCTCTTCTTGTTACACCCAGCATTCTGCGTAAACACTTCATCTCTGTTGTGACTAGTTTTCTTCTATCGTTTGTTGTCAGCGTCCAGGTTTGGCACTGGTAACATAATGTGGGGAGAAAGATTGTGCTGAACATTGCTCTTTTTGTGATCATGGTGACGTGTTTGCATCTTAAAATTGGCGCCATTTGCCCTATCATTTGATTTGCTTTGTTGCATCTGTGTTGAATTTCATTAGTTATTTTCCGTTTGCTGAAAAACTGCTACCCAGGTATGTGAAGTCTTTTACTTGATTTAGTGGGCGATTGTCGATGGAGATATTGATAGTGCTTTCCTCTCTGGCGAATGTCATTACTTCTGTTTTGTCAATGTTTATTCTCATGTTGAATTCGTTACATGCTAACTGGAGTCTGTTGATGTGTTGTTGTAGCTGTTCTTCTGTTGTTGATATGATTGCCTGATCGCTGCAAAAAGAAATTCATTTAAGAGCTCTCCGAGGTTGTTTCCTTCGCTGGTGTTAGCTATTTTACAGATGTGGTCAATATACGTGATGAATAGCAGCGGATAGTATGCAACCTTGTCTTACTCCTGACCATACGTGAAACTTTTCTGATAATCCTGTATTTGTTCTAATCGTACATTGGCTGTCAGATAAATCTCTTGCAAAGGTTGATTAGGTGGTCATTAACCCCATAGGTTGTTAGTATTTTCCACAACTTGTGCCTATCCACGCAGTTGAACACTTTTTCCTGATCTACAAATGCAACGTGTAGGTGTTTGTCGGATTCGACAGTCCTTTCTACTAACTGCCTGAGGGCGAATATTGCGTCTGTACAGCTTTTGTTCTTCCTGAATCCCATTTTGGAGTCATTAAGCTGTGGGTCGATGATGTGGCGGAGCCTTTTCTCAAGTATTTTGCAGAATATTTTCCCAGTGTGGCTCAGTAGCGCTATTCCTCTGTACAGTCAATGAAAGAGTATTGCTGCAAAATGAATAATGTTGATGTGAAATGAAAGGATAATGTTGATGCCAAACTCTCCTGCAGTTTATACATGACTTATCCTTCCTTTCTTTCGTTCGCTTGAAATATTGTCTATATACTCAATGTTGTCTCTTGTATGAACTTCCCTGTCTTTTGTAGCTCACATAGAGGTCCGTGTAGTTTTCTGTCCAGTGTTGTTTCGTTAGGCCAGTGAGTTTGCTTCAGTGTATCTTATTCGGGGCAGTCTTGAAGTAGGTGCTCTGCAGTCTGGTGTGCCTGTTCACATGTACACATGGCTGAATTACCAATCTTGAATTTTGTATATATGTGGCTGCGGAGTCGATTGTGTCCTGTTCTAAGGTACAGAATGACAACGTGTTCCAATTTGCTCATATTGTAGTAATCGTCTTGTGTTGGTATTTATGGCTTTCTGATTGATTTAATCATCCTTTTCTTTTGGTGGTAGGTAACTGGTACATCCGGTTGCTCTCCTGCAGCACCTTCCTTGGCCAGTCGGTCTGCTGATTCATTTCCTTACATGACTTATGAAACAGACATTCTCTTCAACAAAACTAGTACAAATTATGAAAAGATGCAGAATAAACTAAAACCTATTAACCTTTTGTCTTTTTGTATCATCATCAAGTGCTGGTTGTTCATGTACTTCCCGCTGAGATGATGATGATGAGTCATCCTTCTTTAGCTTTTTTCTCACATCTTCAGTGACTAGATCACCGATGCTTGCCATATCATCCTGAAAATGCATATTATTTCAAACTCGAAATAATAACTTGTCACTAGAAAATATAATGGAAATACAGGGTGTTCAAGCTAAAAGCAGCCCCATTGACAAATCAAAAGTTGCCAGGTACACATTGCTACATCTATTTACTATTTAAACCGGTTCTGAATAGCTTGTCCTACGTTACATTGGTTCATTGTCCTTTCCCGCACCATAATTACACCTGCACAAAAAGTCTCGCTCACTTGACCTATTTTTCTTTCTTTCTTTTGTCTTTCTCTGCTTTGACTGCTTTTTTTGCCACTAGGCGTAGCAGGTTTAACTAATGATCGGTTTCCGAGAAAATGCACGCTCGGTCGCTTGATATGCTGTGGTATTGTGGAGTTTTGAGATGTCTGTAACTCCATCAACCCATTTTTTCTTGGTCTGCCCCTTCCTCTTGATGATTCCATTTTCAGGTTGTACACTCTGGCAACTGGTGTATTCAGGTTCATTCTGACCAAGTGGCCAAAGCATTTGAGCCTCTGTTTTTCAATACATCCAATAGCTGGTGTTGTTCCGACTGTTCTAATTTCCTCATTTCTTATATGGTCTCTTCTTGTTTTATTTACTGCTTTCCTCAAGCATCTCATTTCACATGTGAACCTTCTCATTTTCATAAACATATGCAATATTGGTTGCCTTGACCTGACTACATTTATTTAAACACCGAGAGATCATCTTTGTAATGACAATATCTTTAAGGCAAACATGTGACACTCTGCTAGAGAGATCATCTTTGTAATGACAATATCTCTAAGGCAAACATGCAACACTCTGCTTGAGAGATCATCTCTGTAATGACAATATCTCTAAGGCAAACATGTAGCACTCTGCTAGAGAGATCATCTTTGTAATGACAATATCTCTAAGGCAAGCATGTGACACTCTGCTAGAGAGATCATCTTTGTAATGACAATATCTCTAAGGCAAACATGTGGCACTCTGCTAGAGAGATCAACTCTGTAATGACAATATCTCTAAGGCAAACATGTGGCACTCTGGGAGCTGATGAAAAAAAAAAGCAGTCCAAAGAAAACCTGGAAGTAAACAACGGATGTAGAAAGGCAGTTACCAGGTCAGTCCTGTTTAATCTGACACATGCCCAATGGAATAAAAATTATGTTACATAGACAAAGGACTCTTTTATAAGAGAATCCATTTGCTTGTTGAATCCCAGGCAGTTGCTTGTTTGAATCCCAGGATTAGACAATTAGTAAAGAATCTCAAGCAACTTCCCATGGTAAAAAAAAAAGTCAAGAATCTGTTGTCATACAATGTGGTAGATTGTTGAATATGGTGTTTCTTCTTCTTCACTCTAAGGGAGACATAGTCTCTCCAAGCCCATCGTTTCCAGATATGTCCATTCTCTACGCACTTTCTTGCATTCCGTCTCCAACTGTGAGCTATGAGTTTTCCTGGTTCTGGTTTCTGTAGCTATCTAGCGGTTTTTTTAACAGGGTGGAGTAGCTAGCCCCACGTCTAATATAGTGTTTAGGCGTGTATTATTCTTTGAGCAACTGTGCATGATGTGTGATGTGGTCAACATTATTACACCAGCTGTATTTTACTTACCAGAGATGTTCTGCTACCGAATTGAGACGTTTGAATCGTGAGAAAAATTCCATGCTCGGATCCAGACAGAGAGACTCTGCATCCTTGGAGACCATCATTAAGAGACAAAGATGGAGGTGGTTTGGACATGTATGTCGTATGCAAATGAGGGCATTGGCTAGAACAGCTCTCAAATGGACAGCGGATAGGAGGACAAGGCCTGGACGTATAAAGGATACATGGAGAAGAACTGTGGAGAGAGAGTTGAAGGAGTGCGGCCTAACATGGGAGAAGGTTGGTAGAAAGACAGCAGAACTGCAATAATGGAATTCTATTGTGGAAGCTGTATGTGTCAATCGGAACACAAAGAGGATATAGATAGATCCAAACAGAGACCAGCCATCTAGGAGACCAGTGAACTAACCACTGAACTCGCATGATCTTGTGGGATATCAAGGAAACGGATAACTTTGGGTCTGTGACTTGACTGACATTTATGGATATAGTATCCACACCAACACAACCCAATATTATGATTATCTTTTACTTGCAACTTTCTCATTCTGTTTATTTGGAGAACCCCCAAGGGATGGTGAAGATTACACACAGTACACTATTCTTTCCCTGATCGAGAACTGGAGATGAAGGTCCTCTGGGCATATGGGATGCAGGCACTTGGTGCCAGCTAATGTTGGATAAACAAGGATTTGTTGCAGCTTTATGTTTTCTTCTTTGCGTTTGTTCTTTACGACCAATTTTAATCACTCTTTGTGATATGTTTGATCTTTGCCAAGAACGTGTATACGTTGCACATTGGTTTGGTAGGCCTCTAAACGCATAAGACTACTACACGCTTAGGACACATGCATCCGATTTCAGCCAAACCTCCTTAGTCGCCTCTTACGACATGCGTGGCAGGTAACAGTGGTTCTATTCTTTACACCCCAAATTTGGGCCCGTAACCACTCGGGCGGCTTTATGTTATGACCTCTGTTATTTAAAGTATTATATGTTCTGTTATGACCTCTGTTATTTAAAGTATTATATGTTCTTGTTATGACCTCTCTGTTATTTAAAGTATTATATGTTCTTGTTATGACCTCTCTGTTATTTAATGTATTATATGTTCTTGTTAGACTCTCTGTTATTTAAAGTATTATATGTTCTTAGCTTGACAGAAAATGAATTTATGTTACAAGAAAACAAAACATAATTACCGGTGCTTTTCTTTGCTTGAGGTTTTCTCAATGTCACTGTTTTCTACAACAGGTACAGAACTCAAATTTGGGTCATCAGTCAAATCATGGCTGCTTTTACTTTTCCCACTGAATTTCTAAGAATATGTAACATATTTTCAACATATTTGTTATTATGTCACTCATATACATAGAGCTGACACCTGTGTACATAGAGCATGATCTTTTCCTTATGTGTCTCAGTGAAGGTATAGAGTAGGATTTTTTCTTTTTCCTTCATTGTGTTTCAGTAAGTGTTAGGGCAGATGTAAGATCTTCTCTTCCTTCATTGTGTCTCAGTCAAGTGTTAGGGGTAGATGTAAGGATCTTCTCTTCCTTCATTGTGTTTCAGTCAAGTGTTAGGGGCAGATGTAAGGATCTTCTCTTCCTTCATTGTGTTTCAGTCAAGTGTTAGGGGTAGATGTAAGGATCTTCTCTTCCTTCATTGTGTTTCAGTCAAGTGTTAGGGGTAGATGTAAGGATCTTCTCTTCCTTCATTGTGTTTCAGTCAAGTGTTAGGGGTAGATGTAAGGATCTTCTCTTCCTTCATTGTGTTTCAGTCAAGTGTTAGGGGTAGATGTAAGGATCTTCTCTTCCTTCATTGTGTTTCAGTCAAGTGTTAGGGGTAGATGTAAGGATCTTCTCTTCCTTCATTGTGTCTCAGTCAAGTGTTAGGGGTAGATGTAAGGATCTTTTGTGCACATTGTCTAATAGGCTTTTAAAATTGGTATTACTTTCTCTAAAGTTGTTCGTGATGCAATCAACTTATCTTGTGTGTGATCTTTTGCTCTGTATTAACTCTTTCAATGCCAATCACCACACACTGAGCCACAGCATATTCCGTTGAGCGCAATTTGCTGTACATTTTGTGAAGATGAGGTTCAGTGATGTAATGTTGTAGTGCAGTAGTGTTGTAGTGCTTTACAAGTAAGTGTATCTAGTAATGTTGTAGTGTACTACAAAAGCAATAACAGAGTAGACATGAGAATTCTTTTAACAAACTTTGAACCAGATATTACCAAACAGGTAGAGGATGGGAAGAACCAGATATTACCAAACAGGTAGAGAAGTGAGCCAAACAGGTAGAGGAGTGAGCCAAACATGTAGAGGATGGGACAAGTGAGCTGGACAAAACAAATACAACGAAGTCATTCTTAGAAACATAGAGACAGTGTGTTGTTTATGTAGTCAACAAGTACAAAATAAGACATAGAGACAATGTGTTGTTTATGAAGTCAACAAGTACAAATTAAGACATAGAGACAGTGTGTTGTTTATGAAGTCAACAAGTACAAAGTAAAACATAGAGACAGTGTGTTGTTTATGTAGTCAACAAGTACAAAGTAAAACATAGAGACAGTGTGTTGTTTATGTAGTCAACAAGTACAAAGTAAAACATAGAGACAATGTGTTGTTTATGTAGTCAACAAGTACAAAGTAAAACATAGAGACAATGTGTTGTTTATGTAGTCAACAAGTACAAAGTAAAACATAGAGACAGTGTGTTGTTTATGTGGTTACCGAGTACAAAGTAAACAATAATATAAACAGAGGTTGAACCCATACCATCAAGAGAAGAGGCTGATGTCCTAATCAGCCATTCTATAATGCTGAATATTAATATGAAAACAAATACCTTTGATGCTTTGAATGTTTGCTCTTCATCTTCTTCTGCTTCTTCTCCAAACGACAACAAACTGAAATTTCTGTGAATGTAGAAACAATGAACCAAGTCACATCTCTGTTAACCTGATGATCATGTACATCAAACCAAGAAAATGTAGAGAATTAGTCAACAAAAACAATTGTTGGTTTTTATAATCAAGAACATAAAAAAATCAAGTTTACAAATACGAGGGGAAGTCAATAAGTAAGCCACAAATGGCTGTAGAAAAATAACTAAACATGATAACAACTTGAAACCAGTTTATTTTTATACATACATTGTTCCTTTATTTCTCAACATAATTTCCACCAACATTGATACACTTATCCCATCTTTTTATAAATCCTCCCAAACCGGCTGCATAGAACTGCGGGCTCTGTTTTCTAAACCATGTTTTCACTTCACATTCAACTTCAGCGTCATTCGCAAATGTCTCCGCCAAGGTGGGTTTTCAGTGGACCAAAAGGTGGAAATCGTTAGGGTCTAAGTCGGGACTGTAAGGTTGATGTTCCAGAACTTTCCACCGTAGTTGGTTAATTTTCTCCTGAGTTAATCGAGCCGTATGTGGTCTGGCATTGTCATGAAGAAGCAACACTCCTGTAGTCAGCAGTAGTGGGCGTTTTCAATTGCATCATGAAGCATCGATAGAACTTCACAGTATGATTCAGAATTCACATTGTCACCTTTCTTCTTGAAATTGGTTAAAAGCACTCCCTGACAATCCCAGAACACCGTCAGCATGACTTTCCCTGCTGATGGCGTAACCTTGATTTTTTTTACACAAGGCAAAGAAAGATGTTTCCACTGTATTGAAGCACGCTTTGATTCGGGCTGGTAGTGATGCACCCATGATTCATCACCAGTAACAATCCTCTTCAGCATGTCTTCTCCTTCATCTTCGTATCGACAGAGATGACGCAGGACAGGCTAAATTGGTTCATTTGTGTTCTCTTCAATGTCTGACCACATTGAGCACAATTGAAGAAAGTGTGCTCAATGTGGGTACCCAGACAATTGATGGAGGAACACAAAATGAACCAATTTGGCCTGTCCTTGTATTTCAAGACCAATTTCAAGAAGGTGACAATGTGAATTCTGAATCATACTGTGAAGTTCTATCGATGCTTCATGATGTAATTCGAAAAAAATGCCCAGGACTGCTGACTACGGGAGTATTGCTTCTTCATGACAATGCCAGACCACATAAGGCTCGATTAACTCAGGAGAAAATTAACCAACTACGGTGGAAAGTTCTGGAACATCAACCTTACAGTCCTGACTTAGCCACTAACGATTTCACCTTTTGGTCTACTGAAAACCCACCTTGGCGGGAGACTTTCGCGAATGACGCCGGTTGAATGTGAAGTGAAAACGTGGTTTAGAAAACAGAGCCCGAGTTCTATGCAGCCGGTTTGGGAGGATTGATAAAACGATGGGATAAGTGTATCAATGTTGGTGGAAATTATGTTGAGAAATAAAGGAACAATGTATGTATAAAAATAAACTGGTTTCAAGTTGTTATCATGTTTAGTTATTTTTCTACAGCCATTTGTGGCTTACTTATTGACTTCCTCGTAGTACAAAAATTGACATGTTTTCCACCAAATTAACGTTATTAATTTCAGTTTGCAAACATGTGTTAACTCTTAAACGTTAGAGAGTTCAAATGTAATTGGTATAAATGTTGAGCACAAAATTTGTTGTATATATATTCACATAAAGATGGCAGAGTTGTTTATTTGGGATGTAAAATGTAAATTGACGACTGCAGAGGCAGGATGTCTGGCCTATGAGAGAGAGAAATTCTGGAGGATTGTTGGGGTGGCAAAGTTCTGCTCAGGACAAGCTATTTGATGATGAAATTGAAAACATTATAGGAAAACTGTACTAGTTTCCAGTCCTAAAGTCAGGTTATAAACAAAGAGGACCTTAGTCAAGCTGAGCTAGGAACAATAAGGATAAAGTCCAGCTGAGCTAAGAATGAGAATGAAGACAAGTCAAGACAAGAAGGACTAAGTTGTCAAGCAAGAAACAAGAATGTGCACTACAGACAAACTAAGAAAGATAAGAGTCAGCATAGAATAAAGACAACCAAGACAAACTAAGAAAGATAAGAGTCAGCATGGAATAAAGACAGCCAAGACAAACTAAGAAAGATAAGAGTCAGCATGGAATAAAGACAGCCAAGACAAACTAAGAAAGATAAGAGTCAGCATGGAATAAAGACAGCCAAGACAAACTAAGAAAGATAAGAGTCAGCATGGAATAAAGACAACCAAGACAAACTGGGAAAATTTTCTTAGTTAGACTCAAAATAAGAAGTGTAACTCAAGTCAAATTTGTCTTTTGTAGCTCACATAAAGATCCATGTAGTTTTCTTGTCAGAGTTGTTACACTGTGCCAGTGAGTTTGCCTTGGTATATCACATATGGGGCAATATTGAAGTGTATGTAGTCTGTGATACTTGTACACATTGTGGGATTATCAGTCTTGAATATTGTATACATGTGGCTGTGAAGTCGATTGCATCTTGTTCTAAGGCATAGAATGACAGCATACTACTATTTTGGTAGTTTTCCTGTGTTAGTATTGGTGACTTTCAGATTGTGGCACAGAATAACAGCATACTACTATTTTGGTATGTGTTCTGTGTTAATATTGGTGACTTTCAGATTGATTTAATCATCTTTTTCTGCTGATGATATGAAAATGTTATATCCAGTATTTTAGACCATCCTACACATCAGCTTTAGTCACCAGTTTTACCTCTAGACATTGTGGCAAGGATTGCCACAGTGAGATGTAACTCAGCTCAGAACACACTATGTGACTTCAGTTTCAGTCACCAGTTTCACCTCTAGCCATTGTGGCAAGGATTGCCAAGTAGACTATTGACTCAGCTCAGAACACACTGTGACTTAACACAGACAAAGGTAGATGTAATGATATTGAGTAAACTTGTAACAATTATTAAGTCATCCCAGAACAAGAAGAATGGAGTCATGTCAAGTTAGGAACATGGAAACAAGAAGAATGAAGTCATGTCAAGTTGGGAACAAGAAGGATAAAGTCATGTCAAGTTGGGAACATGGGAACAAGAAGGATGAAGTCATGTCAAGTTGGGAACAAGAAGGATGAAGTCATGTCAATTCGGGAACATGGGAACAAGAAGGATGAAGTCATGTCAAGTTGGGATCAAGAAGGATGAAGTCATGTCAAGTTGGGAACATGGGAACAAGAAGGATGAAGTCATGTCAAGTTGGGATCAAGAAGGATGAAGTCATGTCAAGTTGGGAACATGGGAACAAGAAGGATGAAGTCATGTCAGATTGGGATCAAGAAGGATGAAGTCATGTCAAGTTGGGAACATGGGAACAAGAAGGATGAAGTCATGTCAAGTTGGGAACATGGGAACAAGAAGGATGAAGTCATGTCAAGTTGGGAACAAGAAGGATGAAGTCATGTCAAGTTGGGAACATGGGAACAAGAAGGATGAAGTCATGTCAAGTTGGGAACAAGAAGGATGAAGTCATGTCAAGTTGGGAACATGGGAACAAGAAGGATGAAGTCATGTCAAGTTGGGAACAAGAAGGATGAAGTCATGTCAAGTTGGGAACATGGGAACAAGAAGGATGAAGTCATGTCAAGTTGGGAACATGGGAACAAGAAGGATGAAGTCATGTCAAGTTGGGAACATGGGAACAAGAAGGATGAAGTCATGTCAAGTTGGGATCAAGAAGAATGAATCAATGTTCTCAATGTTCACTTACTTGGTGGCCTTGGATTTACTCTTAATCTTCTTATCTTCTTCTTTCTTGACTTTCTTAATGACTCTTGGTATGATGTCATCAAATGGGTTAAACAGGATCTGTTACAAATGTACAAAATGCTCTTGATATTACAATTATGTACTACTCAAATAATTATGTACTACTCAAACAATTATGTACTCAAACAAGTATGTACTATTTTAATTAATAAAAGTAAGAGTACTATTTATTGAAATACATTCGGTCAAGATTGCATGGTAAGATGGGCAGATACCATCCAGGCGTGAGAATATTGCAGCTGAACTGTCTGCGGCCTATCTTGGATGGACAGATACCATCCAGGCATGAGAATATTGCAGCTGGACTGTCTGCAGCCTAACTTGGATGGGCAGATACCATCCAAATGTGAGAATATTGCAGTGAACTGTCTGTGGCCTAACTTGGATGGGCAGATACCATCCAGATGGAGAATATTGCAGCTGGACTGTATGCGCCTATCTTTGATGGG
Source organism: Arion vulgaris (assembly GCA_020796225.1). Lineage (NCBI taxonomy): Eukaryota > Metazoa > Mollusca > Gastropoda > Stylommatophora > Arionidae > Arion > Arion vulgaris. The sequence goes on from CM036769.1 coordinate 40,974,554, forward strand.
CAGATACCATCCAGATGTGAGAATATTGCAGCTGAACTGTCTGGGCCTCATCTTGGATGGCAGATACTATCCAAATGTGAGAATATTGCAGCTGAACTGTCTGCATGCTTAACTTGATACCATCCAAATGTGAGAATATTGCAGCTGAACTGTCTGCGGCCTAACTTGGATGGGCAGATACCATCCAGATGTGAGAATATTGCAGCTGGACTGTCTGTGGCCTATCTTGGATGGGCAGATACCATCCAAGCGTGAGAAAATTGCAGCTGGACTGTCTGTGGCCTATCTTGGATGGGCAGATACCATCCAGGCATGAGAATATTGCAGCTGGACTGTCTGCAGCCTAACTTGGATGGGCAGATACTATTGGATAAAGTTTCATCGCATAACCAAATGAAAGTGATATCTCTACACTTGGGATGCATCCACCACATGTGTTATCACTTTTGAACTTATACTTTGCTAATGTTCTCATCATCGGAGCACATTCACAATAACTTCTGCAATGATTTTACATTGTGTCCATAAACTCAGAATGTCACATACCAATGTTTAGTTTGAGTAGATGCGATACAAAACACAGTAAATATGATGACAGAATTTAGTGCTGGTGACCTGACATTGACCAAGACCATACTCCCATCTCCATCTAGTCATTCTGTAAATGGGATAGTTTGCTTGGTTTGTCTTGTTAGAGTGAACAGTTAATGAAATTCACGTGGTCACTGCAAATATTTCTGCAATCTCTTCTTCTAAGGCTCCATATCGCCCACTTGTTAACCACTCTTTGTGATTTGTATATGATCCAAGTCTAAGAGCGATTGTATGTTGTGCCAGTTATGCACCCACAAGTAGGCCAGCACATCCAATTTCTGCAGCGCTTTTTATTTACTAGGATAGCTTACCTAGGTCCTACATCAGTCGCCTCTTACGACATGTCTTGTAGGTGACAGTGGTACTATTCTTTATTTCCTTGCGGCTCCGGCACTACACGGCGCCGCAATCTCTTAAATAATATGTGGCTGGTTGTAGGTCTGCCAGAGTAACATGACAGTTTATCTAGATGGTGTTGATTATGCTTGGTCCTAGCTGTTTCTGTAGGTCTGCCAGAGTAACATGACCATGACAGTTTATCTAGATGGTGTTGACAGTATGCTTTGTCCTAGCTGTTTCTGTAAATGGTCTCCGTACTATGATTATTTTCTAAGATTGATAATGAACTTCCTCCCATGTGAGTTCACCTCTGCTTTAGCACAACATTAGTTATTTTATCAGTCCACGGGACTGTGAACATTCTTCTGTACAACCACAACTTTGGCCCACAGTTTATTTATTATGCAACATGTACTTTCTTTCCTATTACTAGCTCCATGTACGCTGAAGCCCCCATGTAGCACCGAGCTCCATGTAGCGCCCGAAGCTCCATGTAGCACTGAAGCTCCATGTAGCACTGAAGCTCCATGTAGCACTGAAGCTCCATGTAGCACTGAAGAACTTTCATTCTGACTTCCATGGATGAACTTATTGCATACAATGACATTTGTTTCTGGACTCGATAATATACACACAAAAAGCAAATTTATTTTTAAAATGTCAGTAGGGTTAAACTGTGTTGTTACCTCTGTTCTAATAATTTTGTGTGGAAACAGTGGTCGTTCATTGACATCAACATCTACTTCCTGAAGTTTTAGAATGTTGTACAGAGTTACCCCTGTAACTTTTCCAAATATGGTGTGCTTGTTTTGAAGTTCTGGTGTCTGATTCATAGTGAAGAAAAACTGACTTCCATTGTCATGTGGCCCAGCATTGGCCATTGCTACTAAACCTCTCCGGACAAAACGTAATCTAGAATGAAACTCATCCTGTAGAAGGAATATTTCATAAGAAGACAATATAATCACATTTTATTTACTTTATAGCCAGCAGCAGGAATACATCACTAAATGACTCAACCAGATTAAAAAAACAATGTACATGTGAAGTATTAACAAATGTAGAAAATTATAAAATAGATCTAAAAATAACATTTATTAACTGTTTTTTTTTTCTGTCCACTATTAACTCAAGTGTCATAATGGTTGTTGTCAGTCTGTGTTGGTGTGCGTGTGTATATATATATATTGGTAGCCTCTATGAATTCAGGCATTTTGTCAGGCTTGCTTTGTTTATCACAAGTGTTCCTCAACATTCAGTTGAGCTTTACCTCTCTATCTCTATAGCTCTCTAACTTCCTCATACTCTAAAACCAAATTCTCTAATAACGTAACTTCATTCTCCTGAAATGTACAATTTGTCTTTCTGTTGGATGCAAATGTATAGTTGCTCACTTTTCTGGTATACTAATTTCTCATGTCCCGCTTGGTCCCATGTATCACTTTCCTGGTATACTAATTTCTCATGTCTCTCTTGGTCCCATGTATCACTTTCCTGGTATACTAATTTCTCATGTCTCTCTTGGTCCCATGTATCACTTTTCTGGTATACTAATTGCTCATGTCTCTCTTGGTCCCATGTATCACTTTTCCAAAACATCTTCTTTCCTATACTGAAGTTTTTGTTTTATCTTGTACCTCTACAAGTACAAAAGATCACTAAAAGAACATAATAAAAAAAAACGTTTTAAACAAATGATATAATCGCAGAGATAAATAGTAATGACCGCCACAGATTCTCGTCCAATGAGAGCTGTTTAACTCTGTACACTAGAAATATATTGTTTGTCGCACAAGGTGTTTATTGTAGTATTTTATCAGTCTCTCCACTATCACTACATGTCCCTGTGAGTCTCCATACTACATGTCCCTGTGAGTTCCTCCAGCTTTATCTCCATACATGTCCCTGTGAGTCTCCATACTACATGTCCCTGTGAGTCTCCATACTACATGTCCCTGTGAGTCTCCATACTAATGTCCCTGTGAGTCTCCATACCATATGTTCCCTGTGAGTCTCCATACCACAAACCCATGCACTCTAGATCACAAAGCAAGTACAAACCCATGCACTCTAGACCACAAAGCAAGTACAAACCCATGCACTCTAAGACCACAATGCAAGTACAAACTCATTGCTTACTTCACTTGTGTTTATCATTTCTAATCTAGGGCTCTCTGTAGCGTAGAGGTTAGGAGCTCATCTCTTGTGTCAAAGGTACTAGGTTCGCTCCGTGGAGCTATCTGGATATTTTCCAGAGATCCCTGATCTCAGTGCAGGTGAGATCGAGTTCCTAGTCCTATCGGAGACGGACGATAAAACAAAGGTCCTGTGTTCAATCTGAGCAGGAAAAAATACCCTTGGCAGTTCAAACTCGAGAAGAGCAGGCTGGACAAGCTGCTGCCCTGGCAAAATAAAGTTTCTACACTCGCCCGAGTGGTTACCGGGGCCAAATTTGGGGTGTAAAGAATGGAACCACTGTTACCTGTCACGCATGTCGTAAGAGGCGACAAAGGAGGTTTGGCTGAAATCGGATGCACATGTCCTAAACGTGTAGAAGTCTATGCGTTTAGGGGCCTACCAAACCAATGTGCAACGTATACACGTTCTTGGCAAAGATCAAACATATCACAAAGAGTGATTAAAATTGGTTGTAAAGAACGAACGCAAAGAAGAAGAAAAGTTTCTACAAAAATATCTTCACCATCTTCAAAATTACATCAGGGACCCTCACTGGTGCTACAGAGTTCATGCACTGAGGCTGAGATCTTCTTGTGTAAGAAAGAGATCGGAGCACACATGGTTACTCACCAAAATGCAATGATAATGGTCCCATCAATCAATCAATTTCTAATATACAAACATTTCACAACTAATTTCTTCTTCTTCTGCATTCTCACTAGATTGGGATTTCAGATTCTCTAATATAGGCAGCCATCTGCCTCAGATTATCAGCCATGCCATACAGTTTGTCTTGGACACTGATGTAAGTGGGCCACCTCTTTCTTCTCAAGTCTGCATACTGAGGGCAGTTCTGTAGGATATAATTCCTATGATTTCTGCTTCCCGTTTGTGCCAACCTCTTCCTGCAGTAAGTTTTGGCCACCCTCTTGATGGTAGGTCTGACATTCTTACTGCGTGGCTAAATCTCAGAGGTAGATTGGCAAATAGAATACGTTATCCCATTCCTCATTGTGAGGGGTTGTTGCACCATGTTATGCGCCTTACGGCCTGGTGCATACATTTTCTGCAAGCATTTGTTGTGGGTAGCATTCCTAGCGGGCACGTGCATCCGATTTCAACCAGACCTCCTTACCTTAGTTGCCTCTTACAACATGCGTGGCAGGTAACAGTGGTTCTATTCTTTACACCCCAAATTTGGGCCCCGTTAAACACTCAGGCGACAACTAATTTCAACAATATGGTAATGCTGTCTCTGAGACTAACAAGTTATTTATATCTTTGAAAACATGTTATCAAATAAAGATTACCAACATAATTAAATAATGGAAATTATTTTCTCATTCTCATTACATCATGTACCCCTTCAGCCTGAGCTGGTGTTCATAGACCCATACAACTTTCTATTCCTAGTGTTGTTAAATAAAAATCTATTATTATCTTTCTTCCATCCCATGAGAATTAAGTTATCTATCTTCATTCTGTCGCTTTGTCAATGTTCCATGTCTCACAACCATGTTGCTAAGGTAAAAAAAAAGCAGGCTCTTAAACATGTGATTTTTGTTCTCATGTCAGTTCCCTTCCATAGGTTAGTTCTTTTAGTTTTAGCAAAGCAATGCTCAGCCTTCTTTTAATTTTGCCAAAGCAACAGAGATCATTAATGCCTTTGAATGCAAATGCTACAGAAGAGTTCTTAGAATATCATGGACAGAAAAAATAAACACTTCTGTTCTGCAACAGCTTGATATTAAAGAGAGTTGGCTATTACAAAGCATAAAAACAAGGAAAATTAAATATTTCGGACACATCAAACGACATGAGTGCCGAGAGAAGATAATTTTGGAGGGAATGGTGCCTGGAAGAAGAATGAGAGGAAGATCTAAAAGATGATGAGTGCAAGATGTCACTGACGATCTGAGAATGAATGTTGCTGATGCCGGCCAACTTGCACAGAACAGTGAGTTTTTCAGGACTGTTGTCATGGTAGCCAAGTTCTGGAAGGGACAAGCTACTTGATGATAATCTTCATTCTTAAAGTTATGTCTTGTTTTCCAGAAATTTGACCTGTTATAAAGAGCATCACAAATCTACAAATAAATATGGCATAAAACATTAATTAAATATATGAACTAGCAACCTACTTTGAAAGGTGAACCATAGATGGACTCCCCACCAGTTCCAGTACCTGTGGGTCCCTCCTTGAACAATAAAATCCTTCACTACTCTGTGAAATATTGTCCCATCGTAGTATTCCTCCATGCACAGCTGGACAAAGTTGCGACATGCCTTTGGTGCTTCTTTTGACCATAATTCTATGTCAATATCACCAACAGAAGTCACTAAGAGAACCTAGTGGAATAAGATTAGTTGGATTCATCAGCCACAATGTGCAGTGAAGTAAGCTACTACTACCTACCGTAACTTGTAGTGATATAAGTTGCATGATATATCAAATATATCAGATTGAAGAAGCTTTTAGAAAAGGAAGGCTACATTTTTAACAAGTAGACATGTTCTATGAAAGCAGAATCTTTCCTTACTGTTGTCTATTATTCAGCTGCTAGCGTTAGTTATCACTATATGCCACTTGCACTGTTTATTAGTCATTACCTAGGAGTCCATTTATGAGTTGTTAGGCTGTGACTCGATATGGTGTAGCCTTTTAGTTTGGTACTTGTCTCATACTGGGATCAACATTTTGTTCCTATATTGTCATTTATCAGTGGCTACCTAGGCGTATGTTCCTATATTGTCATTTATCAGTGGCTACCTAGGCGTATGTCCCTATAGTGTCATTTATCAGTGGCTACCTAGGCGTCTGTCCCTATATTGTCATTTATCAGTGGCTACCTAGGCGTCTGTCCCTATATTGTCATTTATCAGTGGCTACCTAGGAGTCTGTCCCTATATTGTCATTTATCAGTGGCTACCTAGGCGTCTGTCCCTATATTGTCATTTATCAGTGGCTACCTAGGAGTCTGTCCCTATATTGTCATTTATCAGTGGCTACCTAGGAGTCTGTCCCTATATTGTCATTTATCAGTGGCTACCTAGGCGTCTGTCCCTATATTGTCATTTATCAGTGGTTACCTAGGAGTCCGTCCCTATATTGTCATTTATCAGTGGCTACCTAGGAGTCTGTCCCTATATTGTCATTTATCAGTGGTTACCTAGGAGTCAGTCCCTATAGTGCCATTTATCAGTGGCTACCTAGGAGTCTGTCCCTATAGTGCCATTTATCAGTCATTACTTACTACACGAACCTCTGTGTGAGCTACAAAAGACAGTGAAGTTCATACAAGAGACAACATTGAATATATAGACAATATTTCAAGCGAACAAAAGGAAGTCATTACTTATGAGTCTGTCTCTATAGTGCCATTTATCAGGCATTGCTTATGCCGACACAAATTTATACAGATGATGAAAATAAAACCCCTCTGTATAGTAGCACACTTGACTGATCGCAGTCAGAGATGACTCAGCCTAGCATATGTAAACTAAAAGACATCAAATACACTGTTCCAAGACTGATTACAATACAGTTTCACCATTAAACAGCTAAAAAAAAGGGTAGGTATTAGAAATCAGGTGAGAGCACTTGGCACCAGTATTCTTGATGCAGACATTCCTGAGGGTTAACTTAATAGCTATTCAACACAATTGTGGAAACTTGGTGTAATGACAATGAGTTTATCACAATCTACTGAATCATTATCTTACAAAATGTCTTTGGTCAAATACAAATAAGAATCAGCATCATCATCAAATAGCTTGTCCTGAGCAGAACTTTGCCACCCCAAGTCCTCCGCAATTTCTCTCTCTCATAGGCCAGATGTCCTGCCTCTGCAGTCGCCATGTTCAAACCATCAGTTACATCCTGAATCCATCTTCCCGTGGTCTTCCTCTTCTTCTCTTTGCCGGTATGTCTCCTTCCATGATTGTCTTCCTCTTCTTCTCTTTGCTGGTATGTCTCCTTCCATGATGGTCTTCTCTAACCCTTCATGTCTTTTTATATGTCCAAAATATCTCAATTTTCTCTTTCTTATTTGTAGCATCAACCAGTTTTCTTTGATTTTGAGTTCTTTCTGGATAGATCTATTTGTTCTCTTCTCGGTCCAAGGTATACGAAGGACTCTTCTGTAACATTTATATTCAAAAGCACATATATGTTTTTCCGCTGCGCTGTTAAATGTCCATGCTTCACACCCATACGTTGCCACTGGGAATATGCATACTCTTAGTATTCTGATCTTTGTTTTCTTATCAGTTCCGTTCCATACTGTTTTGAGTTGTTTAATTAAATAAGAATAGCTGCCAGAAACAATCATTGTTTAATGTACATAATTAGTACAGCCATCTGAATATTGTCAGCAATTACAAGTCATTAAAGGGGGCCTGATTTAATACTTTTTCTTCTTTGAATGCTCCATATCTACCACTTGATAAACCATTCTTTGTGATCTGTATGTGATCCAAACACAAGAGCGATTGCACGTTGTGCCAGTTATGAGCCTACAAGTAGGTCAGCACATCCAATTTCTGTGACACTTTTTCTTTACTAGGGTAGCTTCCCTAGGCAATTGATAGTCTAGATAGAGAGTCATTGTGGAAACTATTAAAACACTATGGAGTTCCACCCAAGATTGCAAACCTAATAAAGGAAACATATGAAGGAATAAAATGCAGAGTCATACATGAGGGCCAATTGATGGAATCCTTTGAGATAAGAACGGGGTGAGACAGGGATGTCTCTTATCACCATTCCTGTTCTTGCTGGCCATAGATTGGATCTCAATTGAAATCAGCAACAACAGATAACAGATTGGAAATGCAATGGACACTTATGAAACAACTAGAGGATCTGGATTTTGCAGACGGTCTGGCATTGCTATCCCATAATCACACACAGATTAAAGATAAAATGAATACCCTAAATATTAAGTCTCAGCAACTAGGTTTGAAAATACACAGACCAAGGTCATGAGAATAAATGCAGTAAATGTAAACCAGATTATGCTGAAGGAAACAGCTCTACAGGATGTAGAATCATACATATACCTTGGTAGCAACATAGAAACAGAAGGAGGAACAAACAAAGATGTCAAGATAAGAATACAAAAAGCAAGGGAAATTTTACTGCAATGAGTAAGATATGGAAGTCAAAGGTGATCAAAACAAACACAAAGGTGATAATCTTTCAATCAAATGTGAAGTCAGTGATGTTCTATGGCTCGGAAACATGGAAGACAACAAAAGAAACCACCAGAAAACTACAGACATTTATAAATGGATGTTTACGTAGAATAGAGGGACTGAGATGGTATAAGATTACAAACGAGGAACTCAGAGAGAGAACAAAGCAGATACCAGTGGAGAAAGAGCTCAGGAAGAGACGCTGGCGATGGATAGGACATACATTGAGAAGACCGAGTGGAAGCATTGCAAGACAGGCACTGTTTTGGAGCCCGCAGGGAAAGAGAAGTAGGGGAAGGACTAGACAGACACGGAGAAGAGAGCTGGAGGCTGATATAAAATGATAGGCAAAACATGGAAAGAATTGGAAGGGATGGTAAAGAGAGAGAAAGAGCTGGAGGAAGTTTGTTGAAGACCTGTGCTACATTGGGAGTTTAAACGTGAAGAACAAGCTTCCCTAGGCCCCTACCTCAATCGTCTCTTATGACATGCCTTGTAGGTCGAAGTGTTACTATTCTTCGCTCCCATAGTGGGCCCCGGCAGCACACAGGCAGATTTAGTACAGGAGTGTTTACTTAGTTTTAAAAGGGCTCTATTCAAGAAAGTAAGATTTGCTGTGGACATAAGACTAAAGGATACACATAACAGATTGGACTTATGACAGTGATGTAATATGTGACAGTCTGGAATCAACAACCCATATGCACATATTCTGTCACATATCCTGGACTGCCTTAAAGTTCTAGAAGGTTTGCTTATCAAATCAGACATCAAAGAGATGTGGGTTCATTCCGTGCACCGGACATTCCACAAGTGAGGAAAGGAATTTACTCTATACTTCTTGAATATTTGAGTTTAACAATGTTAAATGAACAACACTCATACCATACAGTCTACATGAGAAAATAGAACTGCGAGTGTTAACTATGACAAACTGGTAACTAACCTGCTGCCTTGCAGGTCAGCTGGGGACAGCCCAACACTGACAGAGAGAGCGAACCCAGTAAACGCTGGCTAAAACCGGACACATCGCTGAAGGAAAAGCACCAGAGCTCCAAATGGCGCTAAAGATGTGACGAAGCACACCCATGCTATGGCTGCATGAATCAGATTTCCACATGAATAAGACAAAAAGTTAGAATTGCGAACATAATTTATGGGGAAATTTGTGCCTGCCTGCCCAGCGTGTTCATATCGCACTGGACGACGGGTGACAAGCCCTCTGTGAGTGCGGGTTCAATTCCACTGGGTGGCAGAAAAGCCACATGTTCTCCAGATTTACGGTGTCTGTGGCACCGAACGAAGGGTTACTATGTCCATGGCACTGAGCTGAAGAGCTGAGAGCTCAAGTGCTTCTGGATCGGGAAAAACAACAAATTGGGGAAATCTGGTACATCAGTCTAAGCAGTGATCGAGAGAGAGAGAGAAACTGGTAACTTTCGTAGCATCAATAAATTGTTGTTTTTGGAGGAAAACTATTTACACATGAACTCACAATCTTACAATGAGATGTACACAACAAAAGATCATGATAGAAACTAGATGGGTCACGTAGAGATCCGTTACCAGACATATGCATTTGACATAAGATGACAAAGTTCGAAAAAGGTGCAGACATGGGTAGTGAGCACCATCTAGCTGTATCAAGCTGGCAATAAAATATTGTACTAAATAATAAAACAGAACAGATAAAAGAGACAGATTAACAAATATAGACTCTAAAAAAGTAATTTGCAGCATATTTTAAAATTGTCACAAGTTTCCAGGAGATCAGAGGTAACAATAAATAAAAATGTTGATCCCAGTATGAGACAAGTACCAAACTAAAAGGTTGCGCCATATCGAGTCACAGCCTAACGACTCACAAATGGAATTCCGGAAGAATAGCTGTACAGATGCGATATTCGCCCTTAGGCAATTAGTAGAAAGGACTGTCGAATCTGACAAACACCTGCATGTTGTGTTTATTGACCAGGAAAAAGCATTCGTCATTGTAGACAGAAACAAGTGGTGGAAAGTATTGTCAATCTATGGGGTTAACGACCACCTAATTAATCTATGCAACAGCTGCTATATAAACAGCAACTGTAAGATTCAAACAAACACAGGACTATCAGAAACATTCCATGTAGGGTAGGAGTAAGACAAGGATGCGTACTATCATCGCAGCTGTTCATCACATATATCAATAAAATCTGTAAAACAGCTAACACCAGCGAAGGAAACAACCGCGGGGAACTCTTAAAACAAATTTATTTTTGCCGACATCAGGCAGTCGTATCAACAACAGAGGAACAGCTACACATTAACATACATCAGTTAATATGCAATGGATACAATATGAGAATAAACATAGACAAAAACAAAGTAATGACATTCGCTAGAGAGGAAAACACTACCAATATCTCCATCGACAATCACCCATTAAAACAAGTCAAAGACTTTACATACTTAGGGAGCATTTCTTCAGCAAACGGAAGAATAACTAACAAAATCTAACATACATGCAACAAAGCAAATCAAATAATAAGACAAATGGCACCAATTTTAAAAGGCAAACATGTCTCAAGGAATGCAAAAAGAGCATTGTACAACACAATCTTTCTACCAACATTATGCTACCAGTGTCAAACCTGGACGCTGACATCAAACGATAAAAGAAAACTAATCACGACAGAGATGAGTTATCTACACAGAATGCTGAGAGTAACAAGAAGAGACCAGTTCAGAAATGAAGACATCGAGGAGAAAGTGGGTACAACAAGAAGAGACCAGTTCAGAAATGAAGACATCGAGGAGATAGTGGGTACAACAAGAAGAGACCAGTTCAGAAATGAAGACATCGGGGAAAAAGTGGGTACAACAAGAAGAGACCGGTTGAGAAATGAAGACATCGGGAAAAAGTGGGTACAACAAGAAGAGACCGGTTGAGAAATGAAGACATCGGGAAAAAGTGGGTACAACAAGAAGAGACCAGTTCAGAAATGAAGACATCGGGGAAAAAGTGGGTACAACAAGAAGAGACCGGTTGAGAAATGAAGACATCGGGAAAAAGTGGGTACAACAAGAAGAGACCGGTTGAGAAATGAAGACATCGGGAAAAAGTGGGTACAACAAGAAGAGAACAGTTCAGAAATGAAGACATCGGGAAACTAGTCACACAGAAATGAAGACATCGGGAGAAAGTGGGTACAACAAGAAGAGAACAGTTCAGAAATGAAGACATTGGGGAAACTAGTCACGACAGAAATGAAGACATCAGGGAGAAAGTGGATACAACAAGAAGAGAACAGTTCAGAAATGAAGACATCAGGGAGAAAGTGGGTACAACATCAGTACTGAACATCAAGAAACAATAAATTAAATCGCTCGTCACATAAGCAGATTACCAACAGACAGTACATCTCAAAGAGCAATGTTGCTTCGATACAATGGATACAAAGCAAAATGTTGGCCACGCAAAAGGTGGACCACAGAGGTAACAGAGGTGACGAAAGACACTATTTATGAAGCGCACACATAACTTGTTCTAGAATTCTCTTCTTAACCTGACGCTATAAGGCAAAACAGGATTAGAGAAAAGAAAGAAAGACCAAACTAAGAATACAATAGAAAGCAGAACTGTCTACTGTCCAATACCTGTATGCGTAACTGAACATTTGAGAATAACAAAATTAGACATATCAAAAAAGGTCATCTTTTCATACATCTTATAATACTGGTAATATGGAATTAAATGTAGCTCATGCAGGACAGATAGAGTCACTGTAGTGTAGGATATGTTTAGCTAGTACCTTACACTTTACTAGCTAGTAACATACAGTACACTGCTATATTATAATATGATACATCAATCAGCATGAGCATCATGACCATGTAAATTATTGCCAAACATACTCATTGTCATTGCATGATGATTTATTTGATTGCTCATATGGGTCTGCCTGAAAAGAAGTTGATTCTCAAACTGACATTTTCAATAGCCTTAATCTCCATGATAGTCATATTTTATGATAGATCTCAAATATCTGACATTGGCCCTGGGCCATAACAATACATAACTTCTTATGGTCTTATGCTTATGGATTACAATATAATAAGCATGCCTCATATGCATGGTTTCCAGATAGCCACATTATGCATAATAATAGAGCGAAGTATTGAATGGAAATCCCCACTTTATATCGGATTTGTGGATTATGAGAAGGCTTTTGACAGTATTGATAGGGAATCCCTTTGGAAATTGATGAGGCATTATGGAATCCCACAGAAAATTATTAACCTAATAAAAGCAACATATACAGATATGAAATGTAGAGTTCTTCATGAAGGTAAACTAACAGACACTTTTGGAATAGAAACAAGAGTACGTCAGGGATGTCTTCTATCACCTTTGTTGTTCTTACTGACAATAGACTGGATTATGAAGACCACAGTAACTAACACAAGAAATGAAATCCAATGGACTCTGTCAGAGCAACTAGATGATCTGGAATTCGCTGATGATATAGTCCTTCTGTCACATACACAAAATCAGATGCAGGATAAGCTAAACACACTGAATCAAAGGTCCCAGCAACTAGGGCTGAACATTCATAAGGGAAAGACAAAGATATTGAGAATTAACCAAGTAAACGACAACTCGATCTCCTGGGTGAAATCCACTTCAGAGGTAGAATCATACACATATTTGCGCAGCAACGTAGATAAAAAGGGTGGAACAGATAGAGATGTCAAAATAAGAATACAGAAGGCAAGAGGAGATTTCATTGCACTGGGAAACATTTGGAAGTCTGAAGAAATCAAATCTATAACAAAAATTCGGATATTTAACTCTAATGTTAAAGCAGTTCTGATGTATGGGTCAGAAACATGGAGAACAACTAAAACAATAGTGCATAAATTGCAAACATTCATCAACTGGTGTCTGAGCAGAATAGAGGGACTGAGATGGTATGATAGGGTCACAAATGAGGAACTTATGGAAAGAACAAGACAGATTCCAGTGAACGAACAGGTTAAAAAGACGCTGACGCTGGATAAGACACACTTTGCGAAAACCGGAGGGAAATATAACAAGAAGGGTCCTTGCCTGGAACCTGCAGGGACAGCGAAAGAAGGGGAGGCCGATAAATACATGGTGACGAGATTTGGAGGCGGAGATCAACAATATAAAGAAGAGCTGGAGGGAGCTACAGGAGATAGCTAGAGATAGAAAGACTTGGCATGAGTTGGTTGAGGGCCTATGCCCCAATCCGGGGTAAAAGGCAAAGAGAACACTAGACAGGAGATATGCATTGCATGGTGATGATGTAATCAATACATGACCAACCCAAATAAATGCTATATTAGTACCGTTATTATTAGTAATTAAAATGGAATACTGTAAATTGTCATGCTATTCTGTTAGAAATATTACTCATTATGGTCAATAGTTTATATTCGTTTACCTTTCCCTTTGTAGGAGGTTCTTGAATGTAAATGTTACTCATTTTCTTTCAGTGGCGTAGAACGAGTTCAGTATGTATATTCTGTATATATTTACAGTGACAGTTGAAACATGTGCGATTATGGAACTGATAGAAAACAATATGCATTATATATACATTGAAAACAAAAGTAATAATCCGACTTCCAAAATCAAACACGGGTCTGATTCTTAGAAAACACACATCCAATTGTCAGTTGTTGTGAGTTGTCTGTTGAAAATACACGAAAAATTGAACAGTAGGTAGTGATGTGCGAATAGTCATTTCAGTTTTAGTTTCAGTCATTTTCGTTACTCGAATACCCATTATTTTTTCACTTCTGAATATCCACAGCCTACTCTAAGAGCATGCATATTCCCAGTGGCAACGTATAGATGTGAAGCGTGGACACTTATCAAGGCAATTTAAAAACATGTGATTTTGAATATAAGTGTTACATGAGAGTTCTCCGTATATCATTGACAGAGAAGAGAACAAATAGATCTATCCAGAAAGAACTCAAAATCAAAGAAAACTGGTTGATGCTACAAATAAGAAAGAGAAAATTGAGATATTTTGGGCATATAAAAAAACATGAAGGGCTGGAGAAGACCATCATGGAAGGAGGCATACCGGCAAAGAGAAGAAGAGGAAGACCACGGAGAAGATGGATTCATGATATAACATGGTTTGAACATGGCGGCTCCAGAGGCAGGACATCTGATTAAGGCATTTGACACAGTCAGCAGGCCAAGTCTTTATAAAATACTGAAGCATATTGGCTGTCCCCCAAAGTTGCTCCAAATAATTGTCTCCTTCCATGAGGGCATGAAAGCCAGCATGCAGTTCAATGGCAGCACATCTGATAGTTTCGAGGTTAAAAGTGGAGTTAAGCAGGGCTGTGTCTTTGCCCCCACTCTCTTTGGCATCTTCTTCGCAGTCCTTTGAACAACGCCTTAGGGGACGATGATGGTGATGTTTTCATCCGCACTAGATCTTATGGTTCACTCTTTAACTTGGCTCGCTTAAGAGTCAAGACAAAAACAACGGAAATCTTCTCAAAGACCTCCTTTTCGCTTACGATGCTGCCTTAGTCGCCCACATTGAGGCTACACTGCAATGCCTGATCAATAATTTGTTCAAGGCATGCGGTCTATTTTCTCTGACTATAAGTGTCTCCAAAACAGTTGTTTTATGTCAGGAGGTAACGCAACAAATATCACTTTAAATGGCAACCATCTAACACCAGTTCACAAATTCTGCTATCTTGGGCCCATGGTCACTGCCAGTCTTTCTCTTGATGAAGAAATCAACGCTCGTATAGGAGTGCGGCTATTACATTCGGCAAACTATCAAAGCGAGCCTGGGACAACACAAAACTAACATTGCAGACGAAGATTCAAATATATCGAGCCTGTGTAATTAGTTCTTTACTATATGGCTCAGAAACATGGACAGCCTACTCAAGACACGAGAGGAGACTTAACATCTTTCACCTTCGATGTCTTCGCAAGATTATGAACATCAGGTGGTACGACATGATAACCAACTCTGAAGTATTGCAACATGCAAACCTGCATTCCATCATGGGCATGCTCAGCAGTAGACGACTAAGATGGTTGGGGCATGTGAGAAGAATGGAAACTTGTCGCATACCAAAACAAATGTTGTTCTGTGAACTTTCGGAGGGAAGATGCACCAGGGCAGACCACTGCTCAGATATAAAGATGTCTACAAAGCCTCAATGAAGAATATTTCTATAGGTCCCAGCACATGAGAAAACTGGCTGATAACAAAGTTGTGTGGAAAGCCAAATTGCGAAAGGGTGCAGAGTCTTTTGAGAAGAGACTTATGTATGAGCTGAACGACAAGAGAGAAAAGCGAAAACAGAAGTTGTCACAATAAAACATTTGCCAATTGACCGTCTGTAAAGACGAAAAAGGCCATATACTATAGGCGGCAAATCCATACCAGAGCTAAGATACGCAGACGATACAGTATTATTATCCACCAGCAAAGAGGGTTTGGAAAACCTAATCATGACGACCAAGAAATATAGTGAAGACCAATATTTATATTTGAATACACAAAAAACAAAAATCATGGCAACTGACAAAGCAAAAGGCTCACCTAACATTCAAATAAACAATGAAGAACTCCAATGTGTAGAGAGCTACGAATATCTAGGCTCAATAGTTAATAATAACGGCGACTTCTCCAAAGAGATCTCAAGAAGATTGGCAATAGAAATCAAGAAGTTAAACACTATGAAGAACATGTGGCAAAGCACCAGCAAAATATTAAAATTAAAAATATTGAGAACATGCAATTTTCCAGCGGCTACTTATGGTTGTGAATCATGGACCATTACACAAAAACAAAAACGACAAAATTCAGTCCCTCCAAACTAAATGCTACAGAAAGATCCTACGAATACCATGAACAGAAAAAGAAAGAACACTGATGTCCTGAAAGAGCTGAATGTTAAAGAGAATTGGTTGATAAACAACATACTATACAGAAAAATTGGATACTTTGGTCCCATCAAGCGTCACGATGGCCTGAAGAGAACAATATTAGAGGGCAGGGTCCCAGGACGCAGAGGCAAACCAAGAAGAAGATGGCTACAAGATATTAAAGAAATCATGAATATGACCATCGACGAAGTGGGTGAACTGGCTAGAGACAGAGTGAATTTCAGATGTGCTGCAAAGAGAGCAACGTCATATAAAGGTTACGCACCTTGATGATGATGACATACTTGCTGGATTACAACTTCTGCATCGCCAATTCATGATTTTTCTCTATTTAGTCTATTTCCTTTAGTTTTAGTCAGAACATCATGGACTTGGTGCCGAATTAGTCTACAAATTATTCTGGCAGACTGCAACATCAAGGCAAGAGACAAGGATGTTGAATGTACATTACTCACCTTCGATGCGGAGACATTAAATAATGGCATCATAATCAGCAGGTGTCGTGCCCACTGGCATAGGAGATCATGAATCTTCACAAATCTTTGCCTCTGGTGTTTGCTATCCTCTCAGATGTTGACGCTCTGCCGTGCCATGAAGTCAATCTGTCAAAAAATAGAAGTTTCTAACCTCCAGCGGCTTACGTGGATATACTGTCCTGGACATGCGGGTGTTTACGGTAATGAGAGAGCGAACAGGATTGCATCAACAGCATCGATTGTTGGGGAGTTGAAGATGGATAAGGGGATATTCTTCGGTCTCTTCGCGACTCTCTGTTGGATGAGGACACTAAAATCGATGTTGAATCGATCAAGCAATTTAGACAGTTTGGAGTTACCCGTTGTTCAAGTCGAACTGGATGCCTGAGAGGCAGAGTGAGAGGTGTGTTTAATCAGCGAGCCACAGGAACCATCAGTATGCATACTCTTCGATATCTGTTGGGGAGACTGAACACCCATGAGTCTGCCCGAAGTGCAATGACGTCAGTTTAGTAACCAATAACTTCCTCTATTTTATCTCGCCTCGATTTGGTTGGTTGTCTGAATGTCTTCTAAGCCTCTTCTTCTAATTACATGTCCGACAAATGACGATTATATTTTTCTAATATTAGTAATAAGCTCTCTCGGTGTCTTGGCCTCATTCAACTCCTACACATTCGTCACTTTAGCAGTCCGTGGGATTCTCATCATTCTTCTGTAAAATCCATCTCTGTGGCCTCCAAAGATTTTTCTGTTTGTTTAGCCTACTATTCACAACTCGTATCCGAATGTCAGTATTGGCTCTATGTAGCACTGAATAACGCTCATTCTGATCTCAATTGACATAAGATGGTTATTGTCATGGGGAAACCGGCAGGAGACTCAGTGACCGATTCGCCCAACACTTGCGCGATATACGCCAATGCTCTGTGACCCCTGTAGCTACCCATTTCAATGATACTGGCCATTCAGGAGCTTGCGATGTCAGGTCACAGCCATCCGATCATGTTCCTCTGATGATCGTAGTAGATTTGCTCTGGAGAATCGGTTGATTTCTTTGTATGGTACCTTGCGACCACGCGGCTCAACGTATTACATTCTTATGCTTCTTAGTACTTTCTCTTCCCATGCTTTGTAATCTATATGGGTATATGTTGCATGTATTCATGTTATATTCCATTCTTATGCTTCTTAGTACTTTCTCTTCCCTGCTTTGTAATCTATATGGGTATATGTTGCATGTATTCAAGTTATATATTTACTAGATGTTTCATTGTTTCTTTTCCTTTCTATTTCTAGTTTTTATGTGTGTTTTTGTGTTACATTTATTTCGTTATTCGTTTTTATTCCAGATTTTCCTTAGATACGTTTGTATTTGGTCGTCCATTTGTGTTTCATTTTAATTTGTCACTCCTGTTTGTTCGTTTGCTTGATAAAGGCCTTGTTGGTCGAAACGTTGCTGTTTATCGTCACTGTTTATGTATTTTGTAAAACTATAGTACTTTGTTTGTACGTGTTTCACTATTTACCAAGTTTTACTGCAGTCGTCCCCCTATTTCGAGACTTGTTGCATATAAAGCTTCTCATTTTCTCGAACGCTGCTTTGGCCTGCCCTATTTTGTTCTTTATTTCTGATCTGCCATTTGATTTTATCAGCACTCCGAGTTATTTAACTAAAGAGTACTTGTAAAAGTAATCAACAGTTCATCATCGTCAAATAGCTTGTCCTGAGCAGAACTTTGTCACCTCAACAGTCCTCGGAATTACTCTCTCTCTTTCTCTCTCTCATAGGTCACATGTCCCGCCTCTGCAGCCGTCATGTTCAAACCATCAGTTACATCCGGAATCCATCTTCTCCGTGGTCTTCCTCCTCTTCTCTTTGCCGGCATGCCTCCTTCCATGATGGAATCAACAGTTACAAATATTTAAAAGTAACTAACACGCATGTTAGTAAGTATAAATATTGATGGTAAAGATCTTAGACTGATCAAGAATTTGTACTGGCAACAAACCGCAGCCATTAGACTAGAGAGTAAGATTGGAATCTATCAGGCGATACAGTTAGGAGTACGACAAGGGTGCGTACTCTCACCATTCAGTATATATATATGGAACTGCAGTAAAACTATTTGATTGGCAAAACACGTAATTACAAAGTACTGTAGTTTTACAAATTACAAAAACAATGACAAAATACAGCAACGTTTCGACCAACAAGGCCTTTATCAAGCAAACGAACAAACAGGAGTGACAAATTAAATGAAACACAAATGGACGACCAAATACAAACGTATCTAAGGAAAATCTGGAATAAAACGAATAACGAAATAAATGTAACACAAAAACACACATAAAACTAGAAATAGAAAGGAAAGAAACAATGAAACATCTAGTAAATATATAACTTGAATACATGCAACATATACCCATATAGATTACAAAGCAGGAGAAGAGAAAGTACTAAGAAGCATAAGAATGGAATATAACATGAATACATGCAACATATACCAATATAGATTACAAAGCATGGAAAGAAAGTACTAAAAGCATAAAATGTAATACGTTGAGCGGTGTCGAAGTACCATACAAGAAATCAACCGATTCTCCAGAGCAAATCGACTGCGATCATCCGAGGAACATGATCGGATGGCTGTGACCTGGACATCGTGAGCACTTAAATGGCCAGTATCATTGAAATGGGTGGCTACAGGGTCCCAGGCATTGGCGTATGTCGCGTAAGTGTTGGGCGAATCGGTCACTGAGCCTCTTGCCTGTCTCGCCGATATAAGCCTTGTTACACCGCTTACAGATAATAGCATAGATAAGATTACGGGACTCGCATGTGAACCCATCGTCAATAAGAAACGTGCCTAAAGGAAAAGATACAGTACGCGTCTGTATCACTTAAGCACACGTGTTGCAACGCCGACGACCACACTGGACAGTGCCAAAATGAGTCAGGATATTGGACTTAAGGCGACTGTGTACCAACATATCCTTAAGACTTCTGTCCCGTCTGTAAGACACCAAAGGATAGTTGGGGAAGACAGAACGGGTCTCAGGATCTGATCTAAGGAGAGACAGATGACGGAATAAAACATTTTCACCAGGGAACTATGGGGTGGTAAGTTAAGATAAGTTTTACTCTGTCAGAGTTAGTAGTCTATGCTGGCTGGTAAGGGCCTGCTGGCGAGTGATTTTCTGAACTCGATGCATAGCCGAGACAAGCACCCTCTCCGGGTATAGGCGCCTACGAAAGAAATCAAGCATCTCGAGAGCTCTCTCAAGAAAATCATCGTCCTCACTACAAGGCGACGAAGGCGTAAGAGCTGCGAGAATGGCAAGAGTCACGACAAGCCCGGGGATGGGAAGAAGTATAGAGGAGAAAACTATGTGCATCAGTAGGCTTGTAATATACTGATGTATAGATAGTGGATAGGCGTAAGGTGATAGTAATGTCAAGAAAGTTGACACAAGTAGTGGAGATGTGAGAAGTAAAACGAATAGAAGGGTTGAAAACATTAATGAAATTAATGAAGCGTGACAAATCGGCTTCAGGCATATCAGTGATGCCAATACAGTCATCAATGTATCTGTGATAGACAGACGGAAGGGGCCATCATATGTAGTCCATACTAGGTGTTCAAGATAGCCCATGAAAGACAAGCATAACTAGGTCCCATTTTAGTACCCATGGCAACCCCACTGATCTGCTCAAAGAATTGGTCATTAAACTGAAAGGAGTTAAGAGTGAGACTAGTTCCCAAGACGAAGGAGAGCAGAAGTTGACACAAGTGGATTAGTTCTCCTATTGAGAAGAACTGGAGAGCTATAAGGCCGTCAGGATGAGGTATAGAAGTGTACAATGAGGACACATCAAGGAGGAAGAGACGGTAGGTTCTCTCGGGTAGCAACTCAATGGTAGAAAAAACAGACAAAGCGTGGTTTGTATCCTTCAAAAATGACGGGAGTGTGGTGACTATGGATTAAAGATGCTATCAAGGAATTCGGAGATGTGTTCCGTACAGTACAAGGAACACATCTCGGTTCCTGATAGTCTTTAATCCATATCCTCTCATTGAAGGATACAAACCACGCTTTGTCTGTTTTACCGTTGTGCTACGGAACTACCTCTCTTCCTGATGTGTGCTCTCACACTTCATCCTCTCTGACACTGCTCTCGGTTCTTTCTCAAGCAGAGAAGGCTGTCCCTGTGTCAGCCTTCCTACTTCTTGCGGGACATTCTATCTCCTTTCGTTAATGACCAATTCTTTGAGCAGATCAGTGGGTCCATGGTCTAAATGGACCTGATTGCTTTGTCTTTCATGGGCTATCTAGCACTGTATGACTGATGGCCTTCCTCTGATCTATCACAGCATTGATGACTGTTTGGCATCGCTGATATGCCTGAAGCCATTTATCACCTTCATGTCTGTTAACCTTCTTTCGTTTATTCTTCATCTCCCCTGTGTCAGCTTTCTTGACTTTCACGCCTTCCCTCATCACTATTACATCGGTATATTACAACTACTGATGCACATAATTCTCCTCTATCTTCTTCCCATCCCGAGCTGTCGTGACTCTTGCCATTCTCGCAGCTCTTCGCCTTCGTCGCTTTGTGAGGACGATGATTTTCTTGAGAACTCGCGAATGCTGATTTCTTTCGAGGCCCTATACGGAGAAGTACTGTCTGGCTGCTCGGTTCGAAAATCGCCGCGCAGCCCTACCGGTCGGCATGGACTACTTCTGACGAGTAAACTTATCTTAACTCACCCCATATTCCTGGTGAAAATGTTTTATTCCGTCATCTGTCTCTCCTAGATCGATCGAGACCTCTGTCTTCTCAACATCTGGTGTCTTACGAGACAGGACAGAATCTTGGATATGTTGGTACACAGTCGCTTAAGTCAATATCCTGACTCATTGCACGTGTCATTGTCGTCGGCTTACTAACGTTGCTTTGATAGCGCGTATATTCTTTCCTTTAAGGCGTTTCTTATTGACGATGAGTTCACATGCAGTCCGCTGATCTTTCTATGCTATTATCTGTAAGCGTGTAACAAGGACTATATCGGCGAGACGCAGAAGGCTCAGTGACCGATTCGCCCAACCTTCGCGACATCGCCAATGCTCTGGGACCCCTGTACCACCCATTTCAATGACACTGGCCATTTAGGTGCTCACGATTTCCAGGTCACAGCCATCCGATCATGTTCCTCGGATGATCGCAGTCGATTTGCTCTGGAGAATCGTTGATTTCTTTGTATGGTACCTTGCGACCACGCAGGCTCAACGTATTACATTCTTATGCTTCTTAGTACTTTCTCTTCCATGCTTTGTAATCTATATGGGTATATGTTGCATGTATTCATGTTATATTCCATTCTTATGCTTCTTAGTACTTTCTCTTCCCTGCTTTGTAATCTATATGGGTATATGTTGCATGTATTCAAGTTATATATTTACTAGATGTTTCATTGTTTCTTTTCCTTTCTATTTCTAGTTTTTATGTGTGTTTTTGTGTTACATTTATTTCGTTATTCGTTTTATTCCAGATTTTCCTTAGATACGTTTGTATTTGGTCGTCCATTTGTGTTTCATTTTAATTTGTCACTCCTGTTTGTTCGTTCTTGATAAAGGCCTTGTTGGTCGAAACGTTGCTGTATTTTGTCATTGTTTTTGTAATTTGTAAAACTACAGTACTTTGTAATTACGTGTTTGTACTCTCACCAGACCTATTCAACTATATAGCGAAAACATCATGAGATCTATAGAAGAAAAGACAGGAATAGCAGTCAGTGGACAAAATATAAACAACCTAAGGTACGCTGATGACACAATTCTCATGGCTACAAGTGAACACGATCTGCAAGACTTGATAGACATACTAGTGAGAGAAAGTGAAAAGAAGGATTAAGCATGAATATAAAGAAAACAGAGGTTATGGTTGTCTCCAAGAAACACCAACATGCAATATCAAAATAAATAACACAACACTGAAACAAGTCCATCGATTCAAGTATCTAGGAACATTCTTAACACCAGATGGAAGATGTACAACAGAGATTAGGAGTAGAATAGCTCAAACAAAGCAGCTTTTATGAAAATGAAGAACACACTATGCGTGAACTCACTACCAATGACACTGCGAAAACAAGTACTCCAATGCTATATTGAACCAATTCTTATGTATGGCAGCGAATCATGGACACTGAACAAACAATCAATACGATCATTGGAAGCCACAGAGATGTGGTTTTACAGAAGAATGTTGAGAATTCCATGGACAGCAAAGAAAACAAACGTGGAGGTTTTAAATCAGGCCTGCACACAAAGAAACCTTATCAAAAGAATAAGAATCCGACAATCAAGGTTCTTCGGGCATATAATGCGAAGAAGGTTTAGAACATTTGGTGACTACAGGTAAAATTCAGGAAGGAGAGATCGTGGAAGACAGAGGAGAAGATGTTGGATGGCCTGACATCATGGTTCGACAAAATATCGACGTCAGAACTGATTACATGCACCAAGCAAAGAGAGTTGTGGAGAGACATGATCGCCTACGCCGGCAGGCATGGCATGATTGATTGAACTAACACGCAAAAACCTAACAGAGCTCATTTTTATGGGAGGAGTTATTACGAAAATGTACTATTTGTAAAAAGCCGAATAATTTGTTGAAGGAACAATAAGACAAAAAGGAAGAAACACTTTATTTAGAACTATTTAAGTATAACATCACAATTTACACAATGTTTGGTCTATTTTTATTATTATTTATAATAGTTATTGCTATTTTTATCAATTTATTTTAGTTCTGTCCTATGTGATAATAAATTTGTCTCGTAGACTTGTGAAACATTTTAATAAGCTGACAAAAGTATCCTATGATTTTAAACTGCTAGCATTGGTCAAATGGTCCAATTCTGAAGCTTTAACTTTGTCCGTGCTGCTGTTTTAATCTTTCAGAGAGTTAAGTGTGTCAAATATACCAACGATTATAATTGACTAGGTACATTTGTACTAGAATGGAGTTTCAAGGTAAGTTAATCTTTAAAATAAAATGTTGGGAATAATTCAAATTGTTAATCATGTTTATGTTATCAGTTGTTATATCATATAACTTATATGACTATGAGACTATGAGTAGTATTAGGACTATCATTCATTTCATTACTATCAACTATCAGTATAATTATAACTATATATTGATGATGAATGAAATGATGATCATTTATTCAATATCTGATATTATATAATATATCATTCAATAGTGAATATCATTTATTATTCATTCCATAGCACTCCGGACACGTCCATATCAATATGTGCTCCGATCTCCGCCTCAACAAATCCAGCAGTGTTGAGTCAGTGTGTGTCCAACGGCCCAATAAGCCAGTTCGATGTTGACTAATCAATCTCTTTGCATATTTTGGTATGTCGTTCTCTTCGGGCTGTACCAATTACAATATTGACATCCATCTCTCTCAATCTGGTCAGTGAGTGGGATTCACAGCCCTGAAACTCCTCATACTCCTCTGTTCGGAAAGACTTTCAATTTCAATGCGTTAAGAATGCCATTTTGGTCCATCGCAACTCACTCTGATATTGTAGCTAAGCCAGCCAATCTATCAGCTCGTTCATTATGATTACCACTAACTCCTGCGTGCCCAGGGATAAAAATTGTGATTTCTCTGATCACTGTACCAGTACCTCCACCCAGTTTCATCTCACAAATCCTGATTCGACTTTATGAATCATGCTCATGGAATCACTGCACTGAGTATGAAAACACCAGAGTAGTTATGAGATGCCAAGCCAACCATTTCACCGCCTCTTGTAACTCAAGTAACTGCCCGAACCTCCATTGTCAAATTGCTTGTGGTTGTTACGTAGGCCCCACTGGCCTGTCTTATTATTTTTCCTCCTGAGTGTGCTGAAAAAGGTCACTCACAGCGTTGTTGACGAATAGTATCATGCTATAAGGGATCAAAATTTGCTAAAGCCTGGCTGAACAAAAGGCGAGCTGTTGAATTGTGGCATAAGGCCAGGAAGGCCACTAGCAAGTGACAATATGAACATACCAAGATCCTGAAAAAAGAATATGGATGAGGAAACTGTACTTCATGACATGTGGAAATCTAGCTATGAGCGTCATATGGGACGAATTCTGCAACAAAATTTGTTCTGAAAAATCACTCAACGTTCTGGAGATTTCACCAGCTCATGAATGGTTCTGCGCGACATAGATGCATCCCGGATTTCCAGACTACTGACCTGGCAGAAGTCAGATGAGAATAAGGGAAAAAGCTCTCCTCAGATGTTATAAGCAGCAGATAGACCAGAATGATGAGGTAGAAAGACTGATGACGCAGAAGGCGATAGCAGACCTGTGCAGTGTTGGATGAAGAACTATGTGTCACTACTCAGACTATCTGGACAACACTCAAAACTTCTGGCAATATTGCTCCAGGACCAGCAGGTGTCAGCAAAAAATATTACAGTCTTTAGCGACTCAAGATCCGTTCTCCAGGCCATCTCATGTCCCAAACAAAACAAGCTCATTCAGGATATACTGCAAAAAATTAGCTTGCTGTTAAAAAAATCAGAACTAGTCTTACAGTGGATACCAGAACACTGTGGCATACCAGGAAATGAAAAGGCTGACAAACTTGCAAGGGCTGGAGGAAGCCTAACACAACACCACCCAACACAAAGCTTTACAGAATCAAAGACTCCTCTGAAACAACCCAGAAAAAGAATATGGAGAAAAACAAACGGAGGATACAACCCAGAGCACGACAGTATAAATACACTAAACAGAAAAGCACAGTCTTCAGATTTAGAACGGGACACTGCAGTCTCAGAGCACACCTCCATAGAATGGGTCTCAGCTGCCTACACCTGTGGATCACCAAAGCAGTCCCCAGAGCACATCCTGCAAGACCGCCCCATCCTGAGCGGTGTGAGAATGGAAATATGGCCAACAGAAACAACCCTACAAAACATTATCGGGAACCAGTGAAGACCTCAAGCGCACTGCCCTGTTTCTGACACATACCGGAGTAGTCGCATAGCGAAAGTTGATTGCAGAAGAAGAAGACTGCTCCAGCTTCTGATGTCATTTGATATCAAGATATTAACGAGTTATCGAGTGATGATATGGAGGACCTGGCCAAAGAATCCAGGACAGTGAGATCAGGGAGGAGTAGCTCCACAGTTACCTACTACCATTGCCAAAACCTAACAAAGATCACACTCAGATAGCCCCGGCTACATAATTATTACAATGCAAAATATGTCAGGCAAGCTTCTGGAGAAAATTGTTGCACGTCGACTGGCATTAAACCTTGAAAGCTGTCACATCTATCCACCGACTCTCTGAGGTTACTGATCTGGGAAGGAAACATGGTGTAATGTGCGGTTTTTGCCTACAATATCTTTGAGGACTTCCATGCAGGTATCGAAGCATGTGTAATGGTGGTGGACTTGGAAGATGCATACAACATAGTGCCCTATGACTATCTCATGCAATAGCATATCAAACTCCAGGTGAACCCTCTATTCATAAGATGGATAACTGCTGCCCTGTTCAAAAGGAAGGTTGTACTGCAATGTGGTGGCTGGTTATCTGAGCTGGTGACTGTATATTTAGTATGGCATAGGTGCATAATTGGCACAACGTAAAAAAACGTTCTTGGCAAAGGCTGTTTATATATCACAACAAGAATGATCAAAATGGCTGAAAAAAACGATGGAAGAGGACGAAGTATGACAACATACTAAATCAATCTCTTATAGTAGTATGACAATAGAAGTACTGGAGGTGACTATAACAATAGAAGTACTGGAGGTGACTATGACAATAGAAGTACTGGAGGTGACTATGACAATAGAAGTACTGGAGGTGACTATGACAATAGAAGTACTGGAGGTGACTATGACAATAGAAGTACTGGAGGTGACTATGACAATAGAAGTACTTGAGGTGACTGTGACAATAGAAGTACTGGAGGTGACTATAACAATAGAAGTACTGGAGGTGACTATGACAATAGAAGTACTGGAGGTGACTATAACAATAGAAGTACTGGAGGTGACTATGACAATAGAAGTACTGGAGGTGACTATGACAATAGAAGTACTGGAGGTGACTATGACAATAGAAGTACTGGAGGTGACTATGACAATAGAAGTACTTGAGGTGACTGTGACAATAGAAGTACTGGAGGTGACTATAACAATAGAAGTACTGGAGGTGACTATGACAATAGAAGTACTGGTGGTGACTATAACAATAGAAGTACTGGAGGTGACTATGACAAAAGAAGTACTGGAGGTGACTGACAATAGAAGTACTGGAGGTGACTATGACAATAGAAGTACTGGAGGTGACTATGACAATAGAAGTACTGGAGGTGACTGACAATAGAAGTACTGGAGGTGACTATGACAATAGAAGTACTGGAGATGACTATGACAATAGAAGTACTGGAGGTGACTATGACAATAGAAGTACTGGAGGTGACTATGACAATAGAAGTACTGGAGGTGACTATGACAATAGAAGTACTGGAGGTGACTATGACAAAAGAAGTACTGGAGGTGACTATGACAATAGAAGTACTGGAGGTGACTATGACAATAGAAGTACTGGAGGTGACTATGACAATAGAAGTACTGGAGGTGACTGACAATAGAAGTACTGGAGGTGACTATGACAATAGAAGTACTGGAGGTGACTATGGCAATAGAAGTACTGGTGGTGGCTATGACAATAGAAGTACTGGAGGTGAATATGACAATAGAAGTACTGGTGGTGAATATTACACTACTCTGGCTAGAGTCACAGAACTATACTTATGCATGCATTCTAAGGGATTCATTGAGTATGATCTGGAAGATGGAGATTGGTTTGGTGCACAGACAATGGGCTGAATCACTACAATCATCAACAGTTTGCATGATTACATTCATCTACATTCCGGGACACATGGGTGTCGATGGCAATGAGAGAGCAGACTGGCTAGCTCTGCTACCATATTGGAGGGTCAGCCTATATAGGATAGAGTTGACATCTTGAACGCTCTGTTAGAGTGTGATTGCAATGTGGATTTTCATCTAAACCAATCCACGTCAACTACTAGATTTCAAGAACTTGGATTCAAGATTGGAGGGGCCAGAAAAGGTACGATTAGTCGCTGGATGATGTTGGAGGTATTGCGAAGGAGATCAGAGCAACTATGGACATGTCCTGAGTGCACTGAAGATATTCCAAACTGAAACTTAGAATTAACAATTTAATTACAAATTTTGGGCATGCTATTTTAAAACTATTTGTGGATTTTACCATGCGATAGTACTCATACTACACTTCGTATCAAAATTAATTTGTTTGAAAGACATTGAAATACACTTGAGTCAAGTAAAGTGAGTCCGGTTATGATTAATATGAGAGCATTTTTTTTCTTTGACCTAATCCTGGGTGGTTGCCTCACACTCACTATAAGAGATTTCTTTGACCGCATAGCTGAGAATCATCGTGTCGTTGAGACACAGAGAAAACAAGCTGCGCGAAAAGACAGATCACACAATACTTAATGTCTAACTTTGATCATGTATTCTACACCTGTGGTAGGGAATTGTGTTCTATGATTGGACTCTCCAGCACACACCAGAGAGGTGCAGCAGCGCATGTCTGAGACTGTTATCATCGCTTGCGATGGACAGCTATATATATATATATATATATATATATATATATATATATATATATATATATATATATATATATATATATATATATATATTCCTTAAAGTCTGATGTGTGTCCCCCTATACACAGCTTCAGTTTACATCCAATATTCACCATTTTTTCTGCAAAAATATATCTTCAAAAGTTTAGATTAACTAAAGAAACCGTTTCGAAATCGGATCAATATTAGATTAAAAATAAAATAAATTCGAATTTGTGATGCCTAACCACCTTATTTACCACGTGGTGAAGATAGGTTGGTATACCAGTTAAAGGGATATAATCACTAAATGACAACATAAGCATGGATTATGTCCCTTAATCAAAATACGTTATTAGCTATTCAACATATGCTACATACACACAAAAGCTATGTCAGCAGTTTCAAGATGACATTAGATTAGTGTTGCTGCGGACGATAGTAAAATTGCAATCTGCGCTATATATATATATAAGAGATTTCTAGAACATTGAGTAACTTCAGTAATAGCCTTGGTCTTGTCTTCTCATTTTTTTATATGGCCATCTTACCCACAGGTTACATCTCAAAGTTTGGAAAGTCATCTGATAACCTCCGCACATCATGTAAAAAATGTGGATATGGTGAGTGTACTCAACTTTTCATGCCATGTATGTTAACTTATATCTGACTGTAATTCTTTGGGACACCAGAATTTGTTGCACCAAGGTTTTGTCTTTGCAGGAGATATAGACAAAAATATGACTTTCAATATACTTTTTGTTTGCTTGTATGTTAACAGGTCTTGAAAGGAGAGCATGGAATAGTAAACACAGCAATTTACCATGCATGTTGTAACAGTCTACCAAAGAGAGGGGGAGGTTGGTTACCTCAAACTGGAAAATGAATTTTAAAAAACCCCATTGAAACAGGAAAAGTAGAACTAAAAAAAAAAGATTTAAAACCCCAAACCAGGTCAGAGTCATGTCCTTCTGCAAAGCCATCCTTTATGCAACTCTTGAGAAAGTCTATTGTCTATTCCCAGGTGGAGGACGGAGTTGGTTGTCTACTCTTGCCGTTAAGCGTAAGGATGGGAGCTTTAATTTACATTCTAAGACCAGATGAGTTGCCCTTGTTGTGTTATATCCGAGTTCATGTAGTGTGGTCTTGATATTATCTATCCATCTTTCTTGGTCTTCCCTTAGCTCTAGTACCTGATCTCTTTTATTGTATGCTGTTATTGGTGGTTGGTTGTATTTCATTCTCATTAAATGTTCAAACCACTGCATTTGTTGTCTTTTAATGTATTCGGCACATGAAGTTATGCCCACTCTGCTTCTAATGTCCTCATTTCAAAGTCTGTCTTTCCTGGTGACTCCCACTGCCTTCCTCAAGTACCACTTGAGAGAGTACATTCAATATATAAGGAAAACATGTCCATAATTGGTACCTTGAATGTTAGAACTTTAAGTGAACAAGGAAAAAATGTACAGGTGGCATCAGAAATGAGAATGTATAATATATACATTTTAAGAGAAAGTAAACTGAGATGAAAAGGAATAGGAAGAATGAAATTAAATACAGGAGAAATGATACTTATCTCAGGACTCAAGGAAGAAGTTGTGAATCATAGCAAAGGACTAGCTAGCTATTAATACTATCAATTAATGCATAGAAAGCACTTATAGAATGAGAAGAGGTAGGAACAAGAATGATATCAACAATGAAAAGATCAAACATCATCCAGTATTATGCTTCAGTTTCAGTTTGGAATATCTTCATTGCACTCTGGACATGTCCCTAGATGCTCCGATCTCCTTCGCAATATCTCCAACAGCTTCCAGCGACTGACCGTACCAGTTAGATGTTGATTGATGAGCCTACTCATATACCTGTAATGCTGTTCTTTTCTTGCTACTCCAATCTTCAAACCCAGCTCCTGCAATCTAGTAGTTGACATGGATTGGTTTAAATGAAAATCTTCTTTGCAGCCACACTCTATGAGGGCGTTCAAAATATAAACTCTATCCATTGGCTGGCCCTCTGATATGGTGGCAGAGCCAGCTAGCCTGTCTACTCTCTCATTGCCAGCGACACACATGCACCAACAAATGACCAATAGTAATCTTTAAAAGAAGAATTTTACAATTGATCTTCTATCTGTGATCATCAAATGTACATCATGGATTAAAATAAGAAGGAAGGACATCACAATTGTAATAAGAGAGACATAAACACAATGATATGATCATACAACAGTAACTTTGAAGATTTCATTGTGGGTAATATGGACTATTTAATAAACTAGAACGGGTAGCCATTTCACATTAATAGAATGATACACATTTAGATAAATCCTCTGTTTCAGAAATACTGGGGTTTTTACTCTCTCTCTCTCTCTTTAGCCTGTTACGCCTTTGACGTTTAGGGCAGCAACAAACGTACACCATTCTTCCCTGTTCATGACCTTCCTCTGTATTGTGTTCCAGCTATGATTCATTTCCTTCAGCTCTTGCTCTATCGTTCTCCTCCAGGTCATCTTGGGTCTTCCACGCTTCGCCTACCCTCTGGAGTCCATCTCAGTGCAGTTTTCGTGTCGGAGCCAGTCTCCATGCGCATCACATGTCCAATCCATCTCCAGCGTCGTCTTCGGATGATAGTGCCCATATTTTCTTGTTGGCATCGTGCAAGCAATTCTTGATTCGAGATAGTAGTCGGCCAGTACACGCGTAAGATTTTTCGCAGACAAGTTGTATGAAAGGCGGAGAGTCTGGACATATCCTGTTCTGTCATTCTCCAGCATTCCGATCCGTACAGCAAAGTTGACAGCACACAGCTGTTATAGATACTAGTCTTGGTTCTGATGCTGTATTGGGCAGATTTCAAGGCGGTCTGAAGGGTCATGAATGCACTTCGTGCTTTACTCAGTCTGTTTTTAATGTCAGATCCAGCGCCTCCTTCATTGCTAATAACACTTCCAAGGTATGTGAAAGTGGTTGTATCTCGGAGGGTTTTACCTTCTAGTTTGACTGGTGCTGGGGTTGCTATGTTCAGAGGTCATTACTTCAGTTTTCTTCCGATTTATTTTCAGCCCAACCATCTCACTATATTGGTTAAGGCGGCAGGTCTTTTCCTGGATATCTCTATGTGTATGAGATAGGAGTGCGATGTCATCTGCAAAATCTAGGTCTTCCAGAGTGGATGTGAGCGTCCATCTAATACCTCTTGCCTTATCTTCCGTTGTTTTACGCATCACCCAATCTATGACAGTGTTGAATAATAGGGCTGACATAACACATCTGGGGTTTTTACGATTGAGGATTATTAGGCCTCAGATCAACCGACCATAGCAAGTACGAAGAAAACAACACCTTCCATCTTGAAACCGGAAAGCTATTCTGCACCTTGCAAGCTATTCTGCAGTATTTTGATGGAGAGGCTGAAAAAAGCCGTCGACGCAAGGCTAAGAGAAGAACAAGCTGGCTTTCGTCCACATCGTTCTTGTACCGATCATATCTTCACGCTGAGATCCATTATAGAAGAATCAATTGAATTCCAGTCACCACTAGTGATAAATTTTATAGACTTTCAGAAAGCGTTTGATAGTCTTCATCGTTCTACTCTCTGGGAGATTCTTAAGACCTACGGCTTCCAGGAAAAATACATCAATATTATAAAAGCCTTCTATTCTGAAGCATCCTGCTGTGTAAGAACAGATGCAGGAAACTCAGACTGGTTCACAGTCAATTCGGTGAGAAGCAGGGCTGCGTTATGTCACCTATGCTTTTGGGATAGCTATAGACTGGATCATGCGCAAATGCACCCAAGATGATCAACTAGGCATCAAATGGCTTAATAATAGCAGACTATTTGATCTTGACTTTGCCGATGACGTAGCCATATTGAATTCAACCACACAAGCAACCCACAAACTAACGAGCAATCTTTACACACTTGCAGAACAGGTTGGTCTCCAGATTAATTCTGCCAAGACCAAAATTATGGACCTCACGAACTCGACAGACAACATCGTAATAAATGGCCAAACACTGGAGAAAGTTGAACATTTTACATATTTGGGTAGTAAAGTGTCAAACAACGGAGACACGATGAAAGAAATAAACTCTCGTATTGCTATAGCAGCTAGTGCCTTCACTAAATTAACGAATATCTGGCAATCTCAAGACCTTAGTATATGCACAACAATTAAATTATTTAGGTCATGTGTGATTCCTGTACTGACCTACGGTTGTGAAAGTTGGAAATCAACAAAGAAAATTGATAAGAAACTGGACAGCTTTGAGAATAAATGTCTACGAAAATTATTAAAAGTAAAATGGAGTGATTTCGTTTCTAACAACACAGTGAGAGATAGAACACACCAACAACCTGTATCAAATATTATAAGGAAACGAAGGTAGAAATATTTAGGTGATGTTCTTAGATCAGACGAAAAGAGACTAAATCGACAAGTCCTTATGTGGTCACCAGTTGGGAAAAGAAAACGTGGAAGACCAAAGACCACTCTTCGAAGAACCATCCAACAAGAAAGTAAACTATTGGGATGTAAAACCATACAAGATCTCCAACTGCTAGCAAAGAACCGTATCACATGGAGATCTAAAACCTCTGCCCTATGTGCCGCCTTTGGCCCGAAAGGAACAAACCCACTAACTAACTAATATGGACTAGATACTATGAGCCAGAACAAAGAACTTTAAAAAATTTTCTGTGCTTCAAATCAATTGCAAAGAGATTTGTCACATGGAAATACTGAGGCTAAAGATGTGGAATATCTGGTGAGTGTGACTGTGGCACTGACACAATGACAAGATGTTCAGCATGTTGATGAGTGTGACTGTGGTACTGACACAATGACAAGATATTCAGCATGTTGATAAGTGTGACTGTAACACTGACACAACGACAAGATGTCCAGCATATTGATAAGTGTGACACTGACACAACGACAAGATATCCAGCGTATTGATGAGTGTGACTGTGACACTGACACAGCGACAAGATGTCCAGCATATTGATGACTGTGACTGTGACACAACGACAAGATGTCCAGCATATTGATGAGTGTGACTGTGACACAACGACAAGATGTCCAGCATATTGATGAGTGTGACTGTGACACAACGACAAGATATGCAGCATATGAGGAGCAGAGAAGACTGATATAACTATCATCTGTGTTATTGATTGAGAAACCTGAGGTGAAGCACTGCTTTCTGTGAACATATTCAAGTTGACGTCTGAGAGTGGAGCACTGCTTTCTGTGAACATATTCAAGTTGACTTCTGAGAGTGGAGCACTGCTTTCTGTGAACATATTCAAGTTGACGTCTGAGAGTGAAGCACTGCTTTCTGTGAACATATTCAAGTTGACGTCTGAGATTGAAGCACTGCTTTCTGTGAACATATTCAAGTTGACGTCTGAGAGTGGAGCACTGCTTTCTGTGAACATATTCAAGTTGACGCCTGAGAGTGAATGCATTGAAGAAGAAGAAACGAATTGATTGTGAGAGGAAAGATGTAGCAATATAAAACAAGTAATACACAAGGCAACACAGATGTCACCAGATCACAGTACAGACAATGAGATTGACCATCTACATATGTGTAAACAAGAGGTTAAGATAGATCATGACTTGTAGGATGCCGTCCCGATCAAAATGTCAACTGAAAAACCTAAAATTGACCGTGTACGTGACAAGCTCTTGTGTCCCTAATGACTGAGAATGTTCATAATTCGGAACGACCACACATAGCCAGCAAGGGTGCACAGTGTAGACATACTTTTAGGCGAAGATCATAAAGCCCAAATATACGGCGAAAAATGATCACACAAAGCAGCCAAGTGTCCGTTCCACTGACTAGTCCTAGAAGGGCTGTGGGTGTTCCTAAACCGGAACGATCACACCCAGTCAGAAAAATAGTAAATGCTCTTTGACGTAGATCCAAGCCAAAATAAACAGGATAAAAGATCATTAAAGAGTGTTTATCATACGATGCAAAAGAAATGCCGCACTCAATCAGCAAAGGTTGCAGTACAAAAAGATCTTTGACATAGATCCAAGCCCAAATATACACAGTTAAACGGATCATTAAAGTACACAGAAGGAAGGGGAAGTGTGAGAGACTGACTATCAGCGAGACAAACTCGAAACAGTTCCCGTAGAAGAAAAATGAAAGCCCCCACCTACATCATGTATGGTACCATACACAAGCAGGGAACTACTTAACAGGGGTTCAACGTTAGTCGTTCTTGTCAAAGATCAATTATATATCACAATAAGAATGATTAAATTGTAATCAAAGAACAAATGCGAGATAAAGAAGAGAGGAATCAGAGAAAAAGGAATAATTTCAGTCACAATCTAAAAAGTACCAGGGAAAAAAGAACATTCCACAAAACATTGATAACACCATAAACTAGCTAAAATAATAAAGAACAAGTTCTCTGTTCCAGTGATTAAGCCGTTGTCTAGTGTACCGTAAACTATCATCACTTTCCTTAGTCTTTGTCTATCCTTCACAGGGTACACCCATATTGAGTCATGGTTTTCATCTCCAACACTACATCTCTCTACCAAGTGGTTTGCCCCTCTTTCACCTGTGTTCAGGGTCCAAATATGGTGTACCTTGTCCAACACTACACTCTGATCTAGTGGTCTGCCTCTGTTCACCTTCGTTCCAGGGTTCCCATAATATGGTGTACCTGGTCCAACACTACAGCTCTACTAGTGGTCTGCCCTTTTCACCTTCCTCCAGGTTCTATAATATGTGTACCTGGTCCAACACTACAGCTCTCTACCAAATAGTCTGCCTCTCTTTCACCTTTGTTCCAGAGGTTCCATAATATAGTTGTACCTGGTCAACACTACAGCTTTCTATCTAGTGGTCCGCCCTCTTCACCTTGTTCAGGGGTCCCAATATGTGTACTTGGTCAACAGATTCTGAAAATGTTCCTCGTAGATTATGTGAAATAATGTCACTTTGAAATATGTTATTCTATTTCTCTTCTATCTCTCTCTTCATTCTCTCTTCTCAATTTAAAATTGAAATAGTATTGCAAATGTTCAATATTTTCAATACTACTAGTTAACCATGGTATGTTTATGTGTTCTGACAGCTGGTCATCTGCCTACCAGTGTGAATTTTAAAGCTGATCACTAAGAGGTGGTCTAGATGTTGCACAGTTCAGATGCTGATGACAACAAGCCCTTATGTCACATTGACCAAAGTTAACCAAGGTAAACAAGTCTGGTCCTCATACCAGCTATTGATATAACATCTCGTATATACTTGTTATTCTCATTATGTGTTCTGTGATTTCATCCAGGACACCCTCATTTGCCATGCTCAATTTATGATTCAAACCTCCATAATAGATACTAAGGATAAGTAGATGTCCATATAGCATATTATATTGGTCTGAATGTCATTATAGATATTATATTGGTCAGATGTCACATATAGCATATTATATTGGTCAGATGTCACATATCAATCAAGTATCATGCCTGCCGGCGTAGGCGTGTGTCTCTCCACAACTCTCTTTGAGTTGCATGTAATCAGTTCTGATGTCGATCTTTGTCGAACCATGATGTCATGCCATCAGCATCTTCTCCTCTGTCTTCCACGTCTTCCTTCCTGAATTTTACCTGTAGTCACAATTTCTAAACCTTCTCTTTGCCTTGATTGTCTGATTCTTATTCGTTTGATAAGGTTTCTTTGTGTGCAGGCCTGATTTCTCTTCTTCTTGTCGATAGTTCTTTTTGGTCATTTTGATCTTAGGGGCCTACCAAACCAATGTGCAACGTATACACGTTCTTGGCAATGATCAAACATATCACAAGATGATTAAAATTGTCGTAAGAACGACGCAAAGAAGAAGAAGAAGGTCATTTTGATCATTCTTATTGTGGTACATAAACAGCCTTTGCCAAGAACATTTTTTACGTCACATCATTCAGCGCCATTTGGAACTCTGGTGCTTATCCTTCGGCGATGTGTCTGGTTTCAGCCAGCGTTTACTCGGTTCGCTCTCCGTTCTGTAGCCATCTAGTGTTTTTATGGTGTGTGGTAGCTAGCCCCACGCCCAACCTCCTTAGTCACCTCTTATGACATGCATGGCAGGTAACAGTGGTTCTATTGTTTACACCCCAATTTGGGCCTTGGTAACCACTCGGACGAGGCCTGATTTAAAACTGCCACCTTTTTTTTTTTTTTCCGCTCCCTATGGAATTTTTTGCATTCTTCTGTAAAACCACATCTCTGTGGCTTCCAATAATCTTATTGATTGTTTGTTCATTGTCCATGATTCACTGTTATACATAAGTATTGTTTCAATATAGCACTGGAGTACTCGTTTCCGCAGTATCATTGGTAGTGAATTCATGCAATAGTGTGTTCTTCATTTTCATAAAAGCTGCTTCCAGTTGAGCTATTCTACTCCTAATTTCTGTTGTACATCTTCCATCTGATGTTAGGAATGTTCCCAGATACTTGAATCGATGGACTTGTTTCAGTGTTGTGTTATTTATTTTGATATTACATTTTATTGTTTCCTGTTTCTTGGAGACAACCATAACCTCTGTTTTCTTTATATTCATGCTTAATTCTTTCTTTTCACTTTCTCTCACTAATATGTCTATCAGGTCTTGTAGATCTTGTTCATTTGTAGCCAACAGTAGAAAATATTACACATGCTTTTTGGGATATATTAAATATTAGTTTTTTATGAATTTTTGTGTAAACACACCCCCAAAAAAGCTTTGTTTGACCGAATTTTGAGGGAATTTTTACCCAAATATTTATAAATAATGTAATATATCCTAAAAAGCATGTGTAATATTTTAGATATTACAATTGCTTACCTTAGATTGAAAACAGAATTCATTTATATTCATTAGATTCAGAGCCTTAGGGATTTGAAATTTTGTGTTTGTGGCCATTTTGTATTGTTTCCATGGCAACGCTTTGACATTTCTTTGTTAACTAACTTTTTTCTACTCTTCTAAGTGATAATCTTTCAAAATGTTTGTAGAAATTTAACATTAATATGAAAGCAACGAAATTAGTTTCTTAACTCCAACAAAACCCCCAAATACCGAATCTCCCTTAAGTGGTTCGGCCATGTAAGCAGATTACCAACAGATTGTGCATCTCAAAGAGTGATGTTGCTATGATACAATGGATACAAAGCAAAAGGTCGGCCACGCAAAAGATGAACCTCAAAGATAACAGAGGCGACAAAAGACATGAAGCACACACAAAAGCCCATTCTAGAAAGCTCTTCTTATTCTGACGCTGTGAGGCAAAGCAGGATTGGAGAAAAGAAAGATGAGATTGTCAGATGACCATATCCCAGTGCTTGCATGTGTGCCATGATTGATCCAACAGTCGACACCATACATGTAACATTTACTCAAGTCTTTAGCAGGTCATATTTGGTTTCCTTTTCACTATCACAGCTGTCTCTTCCATCAACTTTTTCTCTCTTCCATTACCTTTCTGTCTCTTCCATCACCTTTCTGTCTCTTCCATCACCTTTCTGTCTCTTCCATCACCTTTCTGTCTCTTCCATCACCTTTCTGCCTCTTCCATTACCTTTCTGTCTCTTCCATCACCTTTCTGTCTCTTCCATCACCTTTTCTGTCTCTTCCATCACCTTTCTGTCTCTTCCATCACCTTTCTGTCTCTTCCATTACCTTTTCTGTCTCTTCCATTACCTTTTCTCTCTTCCATTACCTTTTTCTCTCTTCCATTACCTTTCTGTCTCTTCCATTACCTTTTCTGTCTCTTCCATTACCTTTTCTCTCTTCCATTACCTTTCTTTCTGTAGGAGTAGCCCTAGGGTGGCCAGCGATGACAAGCAATATAATACAATAATAACGTAATAGACTATGTGTTGCACTCTCAAAACAGAAGGGCAACACATGACAACAAGACAGTTACGTAGAAAAATGACGTAAAGAGAAAGAGCTTAGAAAGCAGGGCTTTTGGACAGCGAGACTGGAAAGCGAACAGGCGTGTTGAGATTTATATAATAAAAGTTAGAACATGAAGCATCCAAGAAGAGTCTGTTCCTTTATAAGTCATCATGTGAAGTATAATGAAGAATATTGTGCAGTATAAAGTGGTACATGTTCTTGTACGACCAAGTGGTATGATCAATCGTAAATGTCGTCATGTTACAATGTATTGCATGTTGATTATGTTATTAATTAACCTACGAACCACCAACAAACCACCAATGAACCATCTCATTGACCACAAACATGTCAGATCATCAATCAAACATAACCAGGTTGAACCTTACCCAATGGCTTCCCGTTGACAATTCCTTATCTTAAAGGCATGGCCGTTAACATTTCTCTTCCATTACCTTTTCTCTCTTCCATTACCTTTTTCTCTCTTCCATTACCTTTCTGTATCTTCCATCATCTTTCTGTCTCTCTTCCATTACCTTTCTGTCTCTTCCATTACCTTTCTGTCTCTTCCATTACCTTTTCTGTCTCTTCCATTACCTTTCTGTATCTTCCATCATCTTTCTGTCTCTCTTCCATTACCTTTCTGTCTCTTCCATCACCTTTCTGTCTCTTCCATCACCTTTTCTGTCTCTTCCATTACCTTTCTGTCTCTTCCATTACCTTTTCTGTCTCTTCCATCACCTTTTTCTCTCTTCCATCACCTTTCTGTCTCTTCCATCACCTTTTTATCTCTTCCATCACCTATTCTGTCTCTTCCGTCATCTTTTCTGTCTCTTGATGATGATGAAGATGACTGCAGGTTTATTTGTTGCTTGAACAAAGTTTCATTTGTTGTGTGACTTGAAGCTTGTTGTCATTCTTGTTCACTTGATGTGTTCATGTCATTCAACATATGGGTGGATGTTTGATGTCATTCAACATATGGTTGTTTGTTTGATGTTCCTCTCATTAAACATATGGTTTGATGTTCCACCCATTAAACATATGGTTGGATGTTGGAACAATAAGGAGACTGAGTTGGGATCAAATATATCATGAATAAGAAGTGTCACTTAAGAATATTTGATAACAAGTGTATGTTAACCAGCATCAACATCCATGTCATCTGTTGACAGAGACTGTGCTTAGAGATATCTACGAACATCCATGTAGTCACTTCTCTGAACATCAACATTCATGTAGTCACTTCTCTGAACATTGACATGCATGTAGTCACTTCTCTGAACATTGACATGCATGTAGTCACTTCTCAGAAAGCAATGTGAATCAATGAAACACTGAATATATAACTTTGTATTTGTGATCTCTTCTAGATGAATTGAAAAGTAGTCAGCAGACAGCAGATAAAGACAATGAGAAACATAAACAAACAAGCTTGCAGAGGTATGGACAGTTGGTAGAAGATTGATTCTACTGTCAAGCATTTACTTGTATTTAAATACGTGTCACTTTTCTCTCTTTCTCTCTCTCCCCTTCTCTCTCTCTCCCCTTCTCTCTCTCTCTCTCTCCCCTTACTCTCTTGCTCTCTATCTCTGCATGGAGAGCCCAGACGACACAGTCATCATCTGCATGGAGAACTCCTGAGAGGTTCTTAGATAGTTTATTAAGGGGATCGAGAGAGATAGTTTATCACCAATTTTCATTGATCAGTATAGTAAAAAGAGTTGGGGAGAAGACATCTTCTGGTGACACACCATGTTGAAGAGTAATGAGATTAGAGTTTAGTTTTTTCATAGTTTTCCTCTTGCTTTGTTGTATTAAATACAAATTATGTATCCAGCTGTACATTCTACCTTTGATCTCATTGTTGATATCCATGAGGAGCAGCCCCTCTTCCCACATCATGTCCAAATGCTTTGTTTGGGTACATAGATATAGCCTGCATCTTTTCCTTGTTTTGAAATTCATTTTGTAATTTCCTGGACCAGATATACCAGTTGGTCTATGGTGCTTGAATATTTTCAATAATGGTTGATTGTGAGCTTGTGATTTCTCTATTTGATGTTTTAGTTGTTTTTGAGTTTACTATTGGCTCCTTTACCGTTATCTTCTTCTCTACCCCCCACCCCCACCCCACCACACACACACACACAAAGATTTTCTGATGATTGATTGATAGGACCATCATCATTGCACTTCGGTGAGTAACCATGTGTTCTCCGATCTCTTACACAGGAATATCTCAGCTGCAATGCACAAACTCTGTAGCACCGGTGAGGGCCCCAGCCCAAGATTCTATTTATTGCATTCATATAATCTACTGCATGTAGTATATCAATCAAATGCCATGCTTGCCGGTGTAGGTGATCATGTCTCTCCACAACTCTCTCTGATTAGTGAATGTAATCAGTTCTGATGTCGAACCATGATGTCAGGCCATCCAATATCTTCTCCCTCTGTCTTCCACGACCTCTCCTTCCCTGAATTTTACCTGTTGTCACCAAAGGTTGTAAACCTTCTCTTCGTAGTATGTACTATATATATAGTGAATGAATTGTACACAATGTTATTTGTAAATCAAGTCAATGTAATAATCTTATTGAGAAATGTTATTTGAGATGCAAGTCAATGTAATAATCTTATTGAGAAATGTTATTGAAGTAAAAACTTGTTGGAATGAAAGCACAGACTAAAACAATAGCCAGACAAAGTATCTTGTTCTAATAATATTTCTCTTTTATTTGACAGTGAGTCTTCAAAGCACAAGAAACATAGAAAATCAAAGAAGGATAAGAAGAAGAAGAAAAGGAAAAAACATCAACAGTCCAGTGAGTCAGAAATAGATGCATCATCAGAAGACAGGAAGAAAAGCAAACATAAATATGATAATGACAGTAGTGATAGCGATGATGATGTTGATGATGACAATTCTAGTTCAAATGAAAGTATTAGTAAGAAAAAACATCACAGAAAAAGGCAGCATTACTCTGACAAAAGTAATATTTCTGTAAACAAATCAAAGAAAAGTAAGAAACATAAACAAAAGAGAGAAGAGAGTAGTGAGGATGTGAGCTCGTCTTCTGTGGAAAGTGATTATGAAAAGGACAGACACAAAAAGCACAGAAGAAAGAAACAAAAACGAGAAAAGCATTGAGATGATGATGATAAACGTGTTACAAGTTAGTGGCCATTAGTTATCATTATCCAGTATCTATATCTATCTACTGTATCATTGAAGAAACATAGTAGATATTATAGATGACTAATACTGAGATGATATATGGGCAATATCAATAGAGAACTGATCAGATATGAAGAGCTTATGACAGTATCAATATGTGTTTGCAAGAGGGAACTTTTCCATATAAATAAGGAAGCTGAGAGTCTGTATCTAGAAAATCAATTATGTTGTCCATACTGAGCAGAGACAGTAAACTTGGCAATATGTTGTCCATACTTTAACAGAGACAGTAAACTTGACAATATGTTGTCCATGTTTAGCAGAGACAGTAATGAATATGTTGTCCATCTTAGAGGACAGTAAATTGGCAATATGTTGTCCATGCTTTAGCAGAGACAGTAAACTTGGCAATATGTTGTCCATACTTTAGCAGTGACAGTAAACTTGGCAATATGTTGTCATCTTAGCGTGACAGTAACTGGCTATTGCCCATCTTTAACAGAGACAGTCAACTTGACAATATGTTGTCCATAATTTAGCAGTGACAGTAAACTTGGCAATATGTTGTCCATACTTTAGCAGAGACAATAAACTTGGCAATATGTTGTCCATACTTTAGCAGTGACAGTAAACTTGGCAATATGATTATTTCTTCACAAAATAGAATTGTAATTCTTGAGATGTGAATGTGCCACATGATGATGAGATATTGTTTACCAAAGAACAAATACAAACAGATAAGTCAGTCATAAATGGTATGAGAATATCTGAAGCAAATTTTGTGGTAACATAATTATTGGTGCATTGATATACAGGGTGTTCAAGATAAATGCAGCCTGTGAATGGAGCTAATCTGGCACATATGTATGAAAATGAGAAGGTTCAGTTATGACGTAGTATAGGTCAAGGTTGTGTGACGGTGTGTAATTGTAGTGGGGAAGGGGCGATGAACAAATGTGACGTAGGACAAGCTAGTCAGATCCGGTTTAACTAGTAAATAAACACAACTCAATGTGTACCTGGCAACTTTCGATTTGTCAATGGGGCTGCATTTATCTTGAACACCCTGTATAACACGTCAGTGTCTTTAAAACCAGCTCAAAGACAAGTTTAAACACATGGGGTTCAAGAGAAAAATAGTGGTAGGAAACACCAAGAAGTGAATAAAAAGCAGTCTCTTACAGTGTACCACTATAACAAGTCACAGAAAATATCAAAGATATACTAGTCAAATATCAATCTGGAGATTGCACTTGATCTGTTCTGAATTATTCATATCCTCCTTTGGCAAAGCTGAATATTATGATCTGTAATTGAAACGAAAACTGAAACAGACAGTTGAAGCCCTATGCTCCACAGATAAAAACAATAAATAACTGGATTGTGTTTTGACTAGACTTTCTATGGTTTGTGTTTGTGAACAAAGTTTCATGAGCAAAGTGAGAACAATCTTGCAATGTACATTCAATAAATGACTGTTCTGTAAATGTTTTGTTTGTCATGTAGTTCTGTTTGTTTGCTTGTTCAACACATGTAGTCATTACATACATCTAACCATACACTGACTTCTGTCATGATTCAGTTGTTTTACTTGCCCTATGTTTGTTCTCATGTAGTGGTTTTTTTAATTGAAGTGTTCTTTGATCACATTTTCTTTGATCATGTCAATTAACAGTTCAACATTTATCTAACAGTAATGAGAGCTACTGTCTAAATAATATTTGTTTTGTTGAAG
Source organism: Arion vulgaris (assembly GCA_020796225.1). Lineage (NCBI taxonomy): Eukaryota > Metazoa > Mollusca > Gastropoda > Stylommatophora > Arionidae > Arion > Arion vulgaris. The sequence continues at coordinate 41,017,855 of CM036769.1, forward strand.
GCTTGTGTTTTAAAGTTTTGTGTGTGTCTCTTGAACATTTCTTGTCTCCAGGAATCAGCGAACATCATACGGAATGATGTGGTGGTACCTGAGGATTGACTCCATAGCTGTTTACAGTTGTTGCATAAACATTAGAATGATCCTAGAACACACATCAGCTACCATATACTACTCTTGTAAATTAAATATGACAAATTACTGGAGAAGATAGTAGTCAAAATGATAATGTATTACATGTAGACAAACCACATCCTTCCTGGTAACCTAGCTAACTACCGGACAATAAAAGGGAGTTGGGATAATAATGGAACATTGCTGTTTACGAGGGTTTCCATTGAATCTGAGATTGCTGTGGTGATTGGCTTGATGCACAAATGAGAACTTGCTGTGGTGATTGGCTTGGATGACATGTATAGCAATGTGGTCTTTTGAATAATAATACTGTGCTAAAATGTGAAGTCACTCGTTGGCCGTCATACCATGAACGCATAAGCACGGGACTACCACAGCAATCTCAACTATCATTCATGTTGTTCAACATCTACACAGTTAATGCAGCCAAGAGGGTTGGGTCGTACACTGACTTTGTAGATGACTGGATCAGATAAATAAGAGACAATTCAAGAGACATTGCATACACTCTCTTGTTGATAAATGGAATCTCAGATCAATCATGTGTTGTGTTGCTGTTTGAATTATTCCATAGTCAAGCCTGACCTACCTCGTGACAACCTTTGATCGTAGTCTATCTTTTATACATCATGTTGAACAAACCATACAATGTTGCAAGCGTGGTCTCACAGCTCTAACGATTATGGTAGCCACATACCTGAAGGAAGCAGCAACTACATGTTCTCCTGCTTCATTAACTGGTTATGTCAGTTTCCTGGGCCATGGGTAAGGCTGCAGTATGAGTGAATGTCATATATGGAGGTTTCATATATTCAAAATAGACACCAACGACCTGTGGCTTGGCGAGTATGACAACAAAACATATCCTACAGAGCTGCCCCCAGTATGCAAACCTGAGAAGAAAGAGGTGGCCCACTCACACCAGCGTTCAAGACAAACTGTATGGCTTGGCTGATAATCTGAGACAGACGGCTATCTTTATTAGAGAATCTGAAATCCCAATCTAGTGAGAATGCAGAAGAAAATGATATCGTAACCATGCCAGCCAATCTATCAGCTCATTCATTACCCCTGACTCCAGCGTGCCCAGGGACAAAAATAAAGATGATTTATCTGATCCCTGTCTGTAACTGTATCTCCACCCAGCGCCGGATTAACCTAGTAGTAAATGTTACGGGCCTCGCGCCTATGTGACAGAGCTAAGCCAGAGCCATCTATAAACTTATGGGTCTGCGGACTCTAGTAAGAATTATGGGAAATGAGACCACACGTGACCTCGCATTCCAGTATCGTTGTATATCTTTTTGGACACGCTGCTAATAAATGAAGGCTTAAAAGCTTGAACATAAGGACCATTACATTTTACTCATGACCCAGATAAGGTTTCTGTTCGCCCATCAATTTTTGCGCATGAAACTTAGTTTAAAATAAATGCAAGTGGGCGTATGAAATATTAACCTAAGATATGAGTAGATCTGGACACTCCTAAATAAACCCCATGTCATTCACGCTTTTGTGAGAAACTGTTTTGTACTCGACTAGATGTCTCAGAAAATAATGCGAGAATAAATAATAAAGAGCCACAACATAGAACTGCAGGACTTTACAGAGACACATAAAAACTGACACAGAGAGTTCATTTTTGTAAATGTTTTTCTAAATGAATGTTTTTAAACTCTCCCATCTTGTTATTTTATTATTTTTTTATTTTACATAGCTAATTTTATATTTCAGTGACAAATTAATGATTTTACATAGCTAATTTTATATTTCAGTGACAAATTAATTTTAAAAATATAGTTGCTATCATTTTTTGTTTTCAATTAATCAAAAAATTAAGCAGTCTGAATTTGTTAATGTCGTATGTGATGGTGCTAAATCCAGAGAAATCGAAGCAGAATATACAGAAGTCGCGTCTCACTGTGTAGTAGATGGAGGCAATGCTACAGAAGAAGCATCATTACCATTAAGATCAGCAACTCTTCACGATTTAGCCACATTTTCCACAAGACAAACTGAAGTCGAATGTACAGCAAGCCCTCCCAATTTAGCCATATCATCTTCAAGCCAAAGAGAGGCAGAAAGCACAGTACATGCTTCTAATGTAGCAACATCTTCTACAAGCCAAAAACACAACGAAAGTAAAATGTACTCCAACGATATTGGTGAATGACCAAGCAACTTCAATCGAGATTATTGGAATGCGAAAGGAAGTAGCGAAGTGCAATATATGAACAGTGATTTCTTGTCTTTCCCCCCAAAAATTGAAGAAAAATGGCATTGATATCAAAGACTCGTGGTCAAAGCTATGACAATGCCAGCAACATGAGTAGGAAATACCACGGCTTACAAGCATATAAATACGCGGACATAAATAAGTACGCAGAATACATTCCCTGCTTTGCACATTCACTGACCTCAAAGAGCAATGCTGCTCCGATACAACGGGTACAAAAGACCGGCCACGCAAAAGATGGACCTCAGAGATAACAGAGGCGACGAAAGAGACTATTTACAAAGCGCATACTAGGGCCCGTTTTAGAAATCTCTTCTTGACCTGACGCTGTGAGGCAAACAGGATTCGAGAAAGAAAGAACTGAATTTTGTTGCTAAGTGTGCTGCAGAATGTTGTATAGAAGCATCCATTTTTTAGATTTTGTTGAAAGCCTCTATACATTCTTTTCCGCTTCTACCTATCGATGGGACATTCTTACACTGGAAGATACAGGTTAAAAACTCCCGACTTTGAAGAGACTGTCGGATACCAGGTGGTCTGCCCGAACTGATGCGTCAAAGGTACTTTTATTTGGTTATACCACTATCAAACAAGATCTGGATGACATCTCAAATAATATGTATCAAAAGGTAGAGTGTAGTAATCAGGCGTATGGGCTAGTTTTGGAGATGAGTAAGTTGGAAACAGGAATAATGACCATTTTATGGAACGGAATTCTAGAACGTATGGTCTAGCCTTAAGAAACCTTATCAAAAAATAAGAATCCGACAATCAAGGTTCTTCGGGCATATAATGCGAAAAGAAGGTTTAGAACATTTGGTGACTACAGGTAAAATTCAGGAAGGAGAGATCGTGGAAGACAGAGGGAGAAGATGTTGATGGCCTGATATCATGGTTCGACAAAATATCGACGTCAGAACTGATTACATGCCCAAGCAAAGAGATTGTGGAGAGACATGATCGCCTACGCCGGCAGGCATGGCATTTGATTGATTGATTGATGGTCTAGCGCTTCATTACAGTCACATGATCAAGACCTTAACACGGGATATGACCTTTATATATTATGAATCGTTACACGGGTACGTTCAAACAATGCGGCCTACATTTTCAGATATTGAGGCCAAAGCCAAATCCTGACGGACTGTGAAGAATATCAGCAATAAACCAAGACGACGCAAGCGAAATACTAAGTACGACGATTTCAGCGGCTCTAGTACGCTCGATGAAGTTGTAGAAAATCAAACACCCAAACAAAAATTTGAAAGGGCGAAAGATTTAATCGTTTGGTCACACCATGCCTTAGGTTGAAAGGGCGTGCCTCGGCAAGAGGCTTTAATCCTACTAAACAAACAAACAAAAAAATTTGAAAGTCAGGTTTGTTGTCCGAATTGATAATGTACTCTCTGCCTTAGCTAAACGCATGGAAGCGTACCATAGAGTGACTGTGTATTTGGAATACTTCGGCAGTTAAAATCTCTTAAAGCATTGAATGTAATTTACTTAGAGAAATTGATTTGTCTAGTATTATCTCTAAATTTGCTCACATTAAATCGAGACAAGTTTGTTTGTAAAAATTGTGTTTTATTTTATTATCATACAAAACCTAGGGTCCCGCGCTAAAATTTGCTACAGGCCCAGCGCTGGCTCCGGCACTGCCTCCACCCATTTTCGTCTCACCATTATTGGTTTGATTTTACGAATCACACTCATGGTGTCACTGAGTATGAAAACATAAGAGTAGTTATGAGATGCCAACCACGTCACCGCCTCTATAACCGCCCGTGCCTTCATTGTCAAACTACTTGTGGATGTCGCGTAGGCCTCACTGACCTCTCTTATTATTTTTACTCCTGAGCGTGCTGAAAAAACCCTCGCACAGCATTGTTGGCGATGATTGTAACATCGGTGTTAGTAACTACATCTGTTTAATTGATGTTGTCATTCAAGAGGACTTTAAGGAGTCTTAAGGACATGTTGGTACACAGTCGCTGTAAGTCATCCAGCGTCATTTTGGCACTGTCCAGTGTCCGCGCTGCAATATGTATGCTTATGTGATACAGATTCGTACTGTATCTTTTCCTTTAGCCACGTTTGTTATTGAGGACGGTTTTACATGCAAGTCCCGAAATATAATCTACGCTATCACTTGCAAGCGGTGTGTGCTCTAAGGCAAATATAATCTACGCTATCACTTGCAAGCGGTGTGTGCTAAGGCAAATATCGGCAAAATGCTCAATGACCGTTTCGGTCAATACTTACGCGACATACACCAATGCCCTGTGACCCCTGTAGCCACTAATTTCAATGGAATTGATCATTTGGGTGCTCGTGACGTCCAGGTCACAGCCATCCGATCATGTTTCTCTGATGATCGTAGTGGATTTGCTCTAGAGAATCGTTTTATTTCTTGATATGATACCTTGCAACCTCATGGACTAAAGTGCTCTACATTACTATGCTTCTTAGTACTTTCTCTTCTCATGCTCAATATTTTATATGTGTACATGTTAAATGTATATGAGTCATGTATTTACTTGATTTTTTTAATTGTTTCTCTTCTTTTTCCACGTCTAGTTTTTCTGTATTTATTTCGTTATTCGTTTTTAGTCAGATATTTTCATTCATTTTTGACCGTTGTAATATCTTTGTTAAAGTCTATATGTAGTGTTCTGTGACATTCGTCACTTTTGTTGTATCGATCTTTTTTGGTCGAAAAGTTGCTGTGAATTGTCATTGTTTTTGTATTTTGTAAAACTACAGTATTTTGTTATTACGTGTTTCGCCATTCAAGAGGACCTCAACGTCTACGTTAATTAGTGATGGATTATTTTGTTAACAGCTTATCATAATAGATGTAATAACTGTAAAATCAGTCTGACATTGAGGTGGCAAGTATCCATTCATCTACTGGTTCAATTCCGGAAGTTTGCATATTTTCTCAAGAGTACCTTCAGCCATGATTTGTATCTCAACCTAGATCGTCAAAGGTGAACGAAACATGAACGCACCATTTTGAACTGGAGACAACCATGAATGGTGGAGCAGGAGTGTACATTAGGCACCCAGTTGCTATAATATACCACTGTGTCTCTAGCGGCTCCTACTGGAAGAATATGTTCCAACTACAAAGCAGAACTCTTAGCCCTTCTGATGGCAGCACAGCACACGAATAAGCAGCTGCAGGCAAGATGGTATTTCTTACAGACTCACTGTCAGCTATACAAGCCATGGAGGCTAAATCCACTGACAGCACAGTACAAAAACTACAAAGAGAACTTGCTCAGCTTTCAGAAAAGGCAGAAATTCACTTGCAGTGGATTCCATCTCACTGTGGCATTGCAGGCAATGAGAGTGCTGATGTCTTAGCTAAGGAGGGCAGTGCCAAAGAGCAAATTTACCAACCCTTGTCTTTTCAAGAGGTCAAAACCCTCATACAGAGAAAATCTGCAGTAGACTGGAAGACAAACACTGGATATGATTATGGAAAAGACTCCCTCAAAGACCTAAGCAGAACAGACAGGTCATTATATTTCGACTACGCACCGGACACTGCAGACTCAACAAACACTTATACAGACTAGGAATAAGTCAAACAGCTCTCTGCCAGTGTCAGCAGGCAGAACAGACACCAGAGCATATCCTGCAAGACTGTCCTCTTCTGTGTGAGCTGAGAATCAACATGTGGCCACACCCAGTCGACCTGAAAACTAAGCTTTGGGGAAACCTGACAGACCTGAAGCTGTCTGCCCAGTTTGTGGTCCACAGTAAATTAAGCGCATGACCAGAGATCGCTGAAGAAGAAGAAGAAAAACTGGAGACGACAAGGCAATCAATGAAGTAGTATCATCTGTAATCAAAATGAAAAGAAGACAGTCAAGACAACTTTCCTCTGTCAGGAAAGGCCATGTTCAATGTCTTTAGTTACTTTACTAGAATTGTACTTGTGGATGTCATTCCCAAAGGTGAGAATCAATTCTAATGTGTACATGGAAACTCTTCTAAAGATAATGGAAAAAGTGCTATCGACGAGTATCCATGATGAAATCCTGTGTAGTTGATCAACAGGTTAATGTTACATTCAATTTGTGAATAGATTTTTAAATTTCTGAATCTAATTACATTTATCCATTTGAAGCAGCACAACATGTAATTCTACTGCTCACAGGCGTCCATACGTTAAGGGGGGAAAGAGGGAATGTAGGCCTACTGCTCACAGGCGGCCATACGTTAAGGGTGTGGGGGAATGTGGCCTACAGCTCACACGGAACATACGTTAAGAAGTATGGGGGGTGTCATAAAAATGGCTTTGTAGCAAACGAAGAACTAAAAGTTTAAAAAAAAATCCATGTTCCCCAGCTTCCACAGGAAAAATGTATGTAGACGTCGGGAGGTGCTGCTAAATGTACAAGACTGGCCCCACCGAAAAAAATTCTATTACCGAGTTCTTAGCCAATCGTAGACATCGAATACATCACACAATAAAACCCGCACAAAAACATGCAATTTCCTGATCTTGACATTTCTTGAACACTGCCAGACACAAAATCGACAATTTCTTGAACTGTAGTTATTAAATGAAAATTATCGAATCCATATAAACACGAATTTATTCTTCTTTTAGTTTTTAAACCGATATCAATATAAAAATGTCAGTTCTACTCTTCTAGCAAGGAGACAACAAAAATGAAACTGAACGGATGATAATCGGTCTTCACAATGCTATAGCAAAACATATCATTTAGGACATAGACAAAATGCAACATTTTATACATACAACCAAGCTGCATTTTTCTAAATCACTACTCCCAGTTTGAGCAGAGACATCTTGAATGATTGGATAAAGGTTATCATTAAATGAATTTGTTTTACCACATCAATATGCACAACATATAATATCGGAGGTTAACATCCAGGAAAGAGACTGTCTTCCCAGAAACATCTTCACCGACATGCAGTGACATCAGACTTATTATGTCCTTTACAGAGATGACATCTTCACAGACATGTCTAAATCTAAAATATTGGCGTATCCTTTACAGGACTTAGCCATCAACAACAATAAACGAGTCGTCGATTTTCTAGGCACCACTTATACGTTCAATAGTTTGCTATTGCTTTCTGAACAGTGAAGTCTATTTTTATCATTCGTAAAATCCAAGGAACTAATTTGATTCATGTCTTGGACAGAGATGATCTTCACAGACATCTAAACTCAAATAGTTGGCGGTATCCTTACAGACTTAGCCATCAATAAACGAGTCGATTTTCTAGACATTAGAGACATCAAAGTTTTATTCTTCTGAAGAGATGATCTTTTATAGCATTGTAGAGAATCAAATTTTGATTCTGTCTTGGACAGAGATGATCTTTTCACAGACATGTAGAGACATCAAATTTTATTCTGTCTTGGACAGAGATGATCTCTTCATAGACATGTAGAGACATCAAATTTTGTTCTGTCTTGGACAGAGATGATATCTTCACAGACATGTAGAGACATCAAATTTTATTCTGTCTTGGACAGAGATGATCTCTTCATAGACATGTAGAGATATCAAATTTTATTCTGTCTTGGACAGAGATGATCTCTTCATAGACATGTAGAGACATCAAATTTTGTTCTGTCTTGGACAGAGAGATCTCTTCACAGACATGTAGAGACATCAAATTTTATTCTGTCTTGGACAGAGATGATCTCTTCACAGACATTATATCATGCACCAGCCAGACACATGATGCTGGGGATACACGACTTTTATAATTTAACTCAACTACGAGCCAATGATCACGACCCTCATACAATCAGTGAGTGCAAGATCGGGTCTCTGGCTCACCCCTAGTACAGCACGCAACATGATCACGACCCTCATACAATCAGTGAGTGCAAGATCGGGTCTCTGGCTCACCCCTAGTACAGCACGCAACATGATCACGACCCTCATACAATCAGTGAGTGCAAGATCGGGTCTCTGGCTCACCCCTGGTACAGCACGCAGCATGAGCACATCATCATACTTTAAAATATACACATCAATTTTTGTTCCATGATTATATTGCCAGATTGGATTTTGTGGATATTTTCTAGATTTATCAACGTTGGATTAAAAAAAAAAAAGTACATTCTCGGATAATATGTATGTCATCATCATCAGGTGCCGTGTCGGCTGGCGAAGGCGATCATGGATCTCATAAATCTCTGTCCCTGGTATTTTCTAACATCTCAGATGTTGACGATGTTCCGTGCCATGAAGTCAGGCTGCCTAATATTTTCTGTGTCTCGTCTCCCTTCGATTTTACCGGTTCTCACGATGTGTTCTAAACCTCCTCCTCTCATTTCACACGTGGTGAAACCCTTCTCATCACTGTCGAAACTTCTTATCCATGTCCGAAAACCTTCTTATCATGTCAAAATGGTGATTGTCTCTTTCTTATACTGACAATACGTCTTCTCTGTGTCTTGGCCTCAAGCAACATCTCTGCATTCAACGTTTTAGGAGTCCGTGGGATTCTCATCATTCTTCTGTAAAATCACATCTATGTGGCCTCCATATATTTTTATATCTGTTTATTTACCGTCCATGACTGGCATCCGTATGTCAGTATTGTCTCTATGTATCACTTCTCTGTTTGTTTACTCATGACTGGCATCCGTATGTCGTATTGTCTCTATATCACTTTTCTATATGTTTATTTACCGTCCATGACTGGCATCCGTATGTCAGTATTGTCTCTATGTAGCATTGAATATACGCACACTAAAAGTACTCTATGACGCGCTGTTCTTGGAACTACTAACAAAATCTAGTATAATTGTATTATGTTTAGCACCACAACATTATTTCACATTCCAGAATATGCAGAGTTATTTCACATTCTAGAATATGCAGAGTTATTTCACATTCAAGAATATGCAGTTATTTCACATTCAAGAATATGCAGAGTTGAAAGTTCTGTCTTAGAAATTAACTTTCAGTAATCTAGTAAGAATTATACACAAACAACACCAAATTAACTTGCAGTAATCTAGTAAAATTATACAAACAACACCAAATTAACTTGCAGTAATCTAGTAAGAATTATACACAAACAACACCCAAATTAACTTGCAGTAATCTAGTAAGAATTATACACAAACAACACCAAATTAACTTGTAATCTGTAGATTATACAACAACACAATTGATCTCTATCATTTTATAAAGTTCAGCGCGTGTGGTGGCTTGTCAGAGTTTGTACTGCCCAAACAGTGTATAGAAGAGATATTTGACCTGGACAGACCCATAGTGAAACACGGACACTGTATAAAAGAGATATTTGACTTGGACAGACCCATAGTGAAACACGGACAGTGTATAGAAGAGATATTTGACTTGGACAGACCCATATTGAAACATGGACAGTGTATAGAAGAGATATTTGACCTGGACAGACCCATAGTGAAACATGGACAGTGTATAGAAGATATATTTGACCTGGACAGACCCATAGTGAAACATGGACAGTGTAAAGAAGATATATTTGACTTGGACAGACCCATAGTGAAACATGGACAGTGCATAGAAGAGATATTTGACTTGGACAGACCCATAGTGAAACATGGACAGTGTATAGAAGAGATATTTGACTTGGACAGACCCATAGTGAAACATGGACAGTGTATAGAAGATATATTTGACTTGGACAGACCCATAGTGAAACATGGACAGTGTAAAGAAGATATATTTGACTTGGACAGACCCATAGTGAAACATGGACAGTGCATAAAAGAGATATTTGACTTGGACAGACCCATAGTGAAACATGGACAGTGTATAGAAGAGATATTTGACTTGGACAGACCCATATTGAAACATGGACAGTGTATAGAAGAGATATTTGACTTGGACAGACCCATAGTGAAACATGGACAGTGTATAGAAGATATATTTGACTTGGACAGACCCATATTGAAACATGGACAGTGTATAGAAGAGATATTTGACTTGGACAGACCCATAGTGAAACACGGACAGTGTATAATGATATATCCTCTCGTACCGCTATACGTTACATAGTCAAACACGGACAGTGTATAGCCGACAAATACAAAACTAAATCACTTCCACATAAATTGTCTCCCCGGGGGTTTCTGTGGCTGAGTGGTTAAGTCCTTTGCCTTGCGAGTCGAAGGTCGTGGGTGTAGAGACCCCTAGGATTGTTGCCGGAGCTACGGAGTTCGTGCTTTGTGCAATACTCTGGCAGGTGGCGTGCCATTTCTGCGGAGAGGTACCGAGCCATATGGGGTAAAACCCGGTGCAATGAAGTCAAACTTTCTGGCTTAAAACCCTTTAAAGTTGTCTCCGCAGATAGTAAAATAAAATGCCTGGACAAAATTACAGATACCGAAGTCATTCTGAGAGGCAAACATACAAGTTTATATTATATATACACTCTGCTGCAAAAGACCCAAGTAAAACGAGCTGGTCACGATGCCCGGAAACCTGAAAAACACATCCCGAAAAAAGCTGATGTATGGCGAGTTATATAGGTTAAAACGGCCTGTTGATGGCTGTCTGTAAACCCCCCGCTTCAAAGATGTTCTTACAGTGTCTCTAAAATACTTTGATACAGACACCAAGTGACGTGAATACCTAAAATACTTTGATACAGACACCAAGTGACGTGAATCCCTTTCCTAAAATCGTCAAATGTTGCGTCGCAAGAACATAAGAGGAACTCGCATATTTGAGAATCGTCGTACTGATGAATGAAAACGAGCTACGTGAAAAGAGGCAACATCCACATGTTCATGCATGCCCCACTTGTGGTAGGATTGTTCTCAGGATTGAACTCTGCAGTTACCTCCGCACACACCTGAGAGGTGCAACCAGTCTAAGACTGTTGGTATCATCACTTGCGATGGAAGGCTATTAATATTGTTATTAGACCAGAGACACGTGAACACAAACAATTCGAAATTTAATAACAAAAATATAAATTGTTTATGCACTTAGTAAAACAAAAATAGAAAAACCACAAAACAATTGTAGTCCATCTCTTGATATTAGCTTCCATATTTTGTTTATTATTTCGAGTTAACGCAATGGATTTGGAGAAACAGATCTAACACATGTAGGACTCATTTAAAATTGATGATCTATTTCTTTAGGTACAAATATATATCTTATGTTGTTGAAAGTATTCATATTTCCTTATTGGTTTCTAATTTCCATATCACATCATCTGTTCTGTTATTGTATGTCAAATATTTAAGAATATCTTTACTATTCTAGCTGTATTTATTCTTTTACTTAACATTGACCTCTCACTTAATTTTCTAGAGGAATAAAAATACGAGTTCTAAAGTGTAACACATTGTGATTGTTCAGTTCGCCCCTGATGTGTTCTTTTTCTATATAAACCTTTTCTATAATCTAAGTAAAAAGCATTAGAAAGAAATCGTCGCTACGTTATACGTGATACTACATATCGCTTATTTTGATGAATATTTGGCATCTTACATTGACCGAGTACCTGGCGGCTGATCGACAACTGAAGAGAAGTGTTGTTATAGAGAGAGAGTGAGTAGTGTATGGTTTTGTTTCTCTCATGTTCAATTCGTGTATGTGAGGTTTTGTATATGTTTAGCTGCTGAGTACTGCCTGTGAAGGTTTGTCTCCTGAGCTGACTTCATCTCTGAGGTTTGTCTTAGATAACGTCATGGTGGTATAAAAGAAGTTCTATTGTGTATGTGATGTGCATATATTTATATTACGCGTGTTATTAGACCCATATAATAAATATTAAGAGATCGGTAAAATCGGTATTAGAATTGACAAACTCGCACTAGGGATATCAGAGAGTTGTGGAGGGACATGATCACCTACGCCGGCAGGTATGACACTTGATTGATTGCTATTATTAGCCAGTACTGAGTTATTAGAAAATATTTGACGGACGCTACTATTTAACATCAACATGTGTTTATTTTGAACTGGAAGTTACAATTACAATACGCTGCCTGAGACTAACAACTCAGTACTAAAATAAATTAACTAAAACACACATCATAGAGTATCAGAACAGGCTACACACTAAACATAAAGTTACATGAAATGACGATGACACCGATCGAATTAATCAGTTGACTATCGGTTGATGGTAATAAGTAAACTGATTAATTCGATCGGTGTCATCAGCATTTCAATGTAACTTATGTGTATGGTGTAGCCTGTTCTGATACTCTATGATGTGTGTTTTAGTTAATTTATTTTAGTTAATGTCACATAATCTAATTTCTAACGTAACTCTTTAGTAGAGAAGCTCTGACTGCGAAACCGCGAGTTTTCACAATAAATTTACAGGTATGGTTACCATTAATTCACTCAAATTTCGATTTATTTATAGTAATAAGATAATGTTTTATGTATCAAAATGTGCAGAAATGTATGCTCTAGCCCATACAGATAGTTGTAACATGTATGCACTTACAAAATAATCACAACATATAAAAACGTGAACACAAACAATTCGAAATTTAATTTAAAAAAATATAAATTGTTTACACAAAAGAATTAGTCACAACACAAAATTGAAGTCCATCAAACACAAAACTGTAGTCCATCAAACACAAAATGTAGTCCATCAAACACAAAACGTAGTCCATCAAACACAAAACTAGTCCATCAAACACAAAACTGTAGTCCATCAAACACAAAACTGTAGTCCATCAAACACAAAACTGTAGTCCATCAAACACAAAACTGTAGTCCATCAAACACAAAACTGTAGTCCATCAAACACAAAACTGTAGTCCATCAAACACAAAACTAGTCCATCAAACACAAAACTGTAGTCCATCAAACACAAATTTTATTTAGGAATATACCAAGTTATAAATAGGTATGTAAGTATGTTTCAACTATTTCTGATTACAAATTCAGTTTTGGTCTCCATTTCAAATATTTGATCCAAAATGCAGAAAGGAACAAGTGAAAATAATAATTATATACAGACTACAGTGTTCCTCATTATTGTTGCCTTCAGTGTTCAGTTACACACTGTTGAAAACAATTATTGAGATGTGGATGGTCTGGACATAATAATTCCTCTCGTCCGTTATCGTTACATAGGACCTGCAAGTAATTTCTCCATACCGCTCTATCCTGGCAACTCGCTCAATCTCCTCCATGGAACTGAGACCATATTTCCTGCCTCTCTCAGCAAAGTTTGTTTCAGGGTCTCCTTAGGTCGATCTATCTTTCTTGAACCCTTTGCATCCCACTTCAATGTCTGCTTTGATATTCGTTGATCATTTCTCCTCAAGGTGTGCCCAACATATCTCCATCTTCTCTTTCTTATAACAGTTGTCACTAGTGGTTGACCAGACATGTCTCTGATTTCATCACTTCTCCTGAATTCATTTCATTTTATATTCATTATTTTTCGCAGACATCTATTTTCAAATGCATTCAACTTGCTTTCTATATCTTTAGTCATTTTCCAACTCTCGCTGGTATATGTTAGGATTGATACAACATTTGAAATGAAAATTCGTAATTTAGTTTTAATACTATATAACTTGCAGTTCTATATTTTATTTAGACGGTTAAAAGCTGATGTTGCTTTGCCAATTCGTATCATAATTTCTTTTTAATATTTCCTGTGCAATCAAATATTGCTACCTATGGTCTGGGCATGCTTCACAATAAAATATTCTTCTAGCTATTGCTTGAAAGTTGTTGCATTTATGGCACAGTTGGCAGTTGCATTGTTTATTTGACTTGTTGTTATAATGTGGTGTGTGCCAACAAAGATGGTTTAGTAGGTTGATGCAGTTCCTTATTTGCAATGCTAATTCTTTGTGGAGTTGTCTGTATACCCAATGAAGCAACAATTGACAGCACTTCATTTATTAGCTGTGTCATAAATTGTTGACTCTGCTTCTTCTCATTGGCCTAGTCTTATGTCTAAGTGGTCTTGTAAGTATCAAATAAGGATACAAACAAGTTACGTTGTGTTATTTAAAAAAATGTTATTCCGCCATTTCTTTGTTAGTCTGTAAAATGTTCCCTATGTGGTGATGTACTGATCTACTTTGATAGTCTGTAAAATGTTCTTTATGTGGTGATGTGCTGATCTACTTTGATAGTCTGTAAAATGTTCTTTATGTAGTGATGTACTGATCTACTTTGTTAGTCTGTAAAATGTCCCATATGTGGTGATGTGCTGATCTACTTTGATAGTCTGTAAAATGTTCCATATGTGGTGATATACTGATCTACTTTGATAGTCTGTAAAAAGTTCCATATGTGGTGATGTACTGATCTACTTTGTTAGTCATTTATTCTTTGATAGTGATGATCAATTATAACTGGCCTATGAGTTTTGTAGGAGTAGTACAAGTGATGATTTCAGTTCTCTCTACAGCGGCATCATTTGGAATAGAAATATGTGTCAATTCAGTAACCAGTAACAATTTTTTTTGTCTAAAATATTCTCCAAATTTGTTTATCATGTTGTTTGAAATGATATGTTTTGATGGTTTCTTAGTGGTTGGTCTTCAGCATTTGAGATCCTTAGACAAATATTATCAGTGCACAACTTTTACATATCATTAATTTAGGTTTTGTGTTGCCCATGCATCATCTTCAAATGTCTTTGTCATCTTTTTATTGATATTTTTGTTGTCTAAATCATCTGGTGTTGTTATGCGTCCCATGTTTGTCAATGTATTTACTGCTACTAATTTCTGGCTCTCAATTTCAGTTTGCATGGTTGCTGAAATTTAGTTTAATAATTTCTGACTTTTTGAGGTTTATATTCAGTTCAAATTATTGGCTGTATTTGTGTAGTTTGCTGCAAGATTTTCACTTAAATGTGTTTGCTAGGAATCATACAGAAATGTTAGTACAGTATTTATATAGCAGTTTCTTTTGTAACTGAATTTTAAATTATAATATTAATTTTGTCAGTTGCAGAAATCAAGAGCAATAAGGAATTGTCATGGAGATGTTTTGCTTGTTTACAGAGTCAGCAACAATAACCCAGCCATATTTGAAACTCATTAGAGCTTTATGCATCATCATCATTTACATGTCTTGTATTGCTGTTACTGACCAATAATGGCAAGTTGTAGAAAATCATTCAGCTCAAGCCTGCAGTTTGTTGCTACTAGAAAGAGCTCAAATTCCAGCTCTGATACTGTTAAAGATAATGAGAAGAAAGAGATGAGTAATAAGCAGAGTTTAGGAGGTCAAGAAGAAAGATCTGATTGTCCATCAAAGAGATATGCCAGTCAGAATACAGTTACTGACGAAATGAGTAGTGGAGTTCCACAACTTCTGGAAGGTATAGCCAAAATAGAGTCTAGTGCAAAGACAAAGTCTAGTGCAAAGACAGAGTCTAGTGCAAAGACAGAGTATAGTGCAAAGACAGAGTCAAGTGCAAAGACAGAATCTAGTGCAAAGACAGAGTCTAGTGCAAAGACAGAGTCTAGTGCAAGACAAGTCAGCAAAGACAGAGTTCTCAAGACAGTTAGGCAAAGACAGAGTCTAGTGGGCAAGTCTACTGCAAGACAGGTCTACTGCAAAGACAGAGTCTAGTGCAAGACAGAGATGGATGCAAGTTATTCTAAATCATCTCTTGCTGAAGAAAAGCAGACAATTTCTCAAGTTACAATACAATCCAGTGATGTTAATGTACCCAGTGATGTTAGTGTACACAGTGATGTTAGTGTGCCCAGTGATGTTAGTGTGCGCAGTGATGTTAATGTGCCAGTGATGTTGTGTGCACAGTGATGTTTTGTGCCCAGTGATGATGCTTTGTCCATCAATATAGATCATACACAGAAGAAAAGTTTGGTCAAATTTATGCTATCAGTGGAGTCAAACTCTGATGATGAGACGACAGTTTCTGGATGTGGCTTGAGTGGATCCTTTGACAGTCCCATTACTGATTGCACATCCCATCTGGCAAGAGCTGACACTAGAAGAAGAAAAATATCTGACATTCCAAAAGAGAGTTCTTCATTGTCAAGTTTACGACTTAATTTGTCTAGCACAGAAACAATTTCTTCTCCTGAATCTACTAGCTCCCCAGAAATTCATTATTCTCTAGGAAAAATTCGGATGAGCTCCGGTGAGGGGTTTACAACATCAACACCATCAAGGACAAGAAGGCAGACATTTTGTGGTATATCATATCTCTCCAGAAGGAATTTCTCTCGAGACAGCAATTTAGAAGACTTGGAGGATGCTCATTCATTTTCTTCTTCAGACTTATCCCCAGGGAGCACTATATCTAGTTTTGGATTAGATAGATTTCATGGTACAGATGAACTCAACTATGATGTATCTTCTGATGGTAGGCTCCGGGAAACTACAGGTTTCAGTGATGATGCAGAAGTTCGTGTTTCTAGTGAGCAGTTGTTTGCTACTCCTATCAATAGGCAGTTACGTATAGTAACATCCGTTGACAGGGCACTCCACCCCCATAGAAGAAGCTCAATGTCTTCCCCAAAAATGCTTAACCTTGGCCGTTCATCATCAGAAAATTTGGAGCATATAGCATTTATTGATTACCTGAAGCGGCTGAAACTCGGACAATATTTGAAACATTTCCCATCAAACATGTCATTGTTGGACTTTAAGTAAGTGATCGTCTAGTCTCGTTCATGTAAATTAGCTCTTTGATTTCATAAAGACTTGTTCTATTGTGTGTGTATGGTCCTCCACATTTCTACATGTTTTTTGTATTGATATTTGTCTATGTGTTTTCCTTTTACAAATCTTCCTATTAGGCACAAATACTTAACATGTAGGTTCATCAATCAAAATTGAACTGGTACAGTCAGTCGCTGGACGCTGTTGAAGATATTGCGAAGGATATCGGAGCACCTATGGACATGTCCAGAGTGCAATGAAGATATTCCAAACTGAAACTAAAGGGTCTACAACAGAAGGATTAATTTCATTGTACTAGATTGGACTCCATATGTCTTGGATCCCTCTCTGCAGAAATGGTTGACATCAAAAGTTGTTGAGAAACATAACTTTATTTCTTAGTAATGCAAAATCTTTGAAACATTTCATAAACTGGCTAGGAATGGACTTAATAGAGTCCGCTATTAAAATTGGCGTCATTTCTCCTATTATGTGATTTGCTTTGTTGTATCTCTGTTGGATTTAGTTAATTATTCGTCCGTTTAAAAATGCTCCCTAGATATGTAAAGTCTTTGACTTGTTTTAATGGCGTTTGTCGATGGAGATATTGATAGTGTTTTCCTCTCTAGCTAATGTCATTACTTCTGTTTTGTCAATGTTTATTCTCATATTGTATTCATTACATGTTAACTGGAGTCTGTTGATGTGTTGCTATAGCTGTTCTTCTGTTGTTGACATGATTGCCTGATCGTCAACCAAAAAAATTTGTTTAAGAGTCCCCTAGGTTGTTTCCTTCGCTGTTGTTAGCTGTTTTACAGATTTGATTGATATATGTGATGAACAACAGTGGTGATAGTATGCATTCTTGTCTTACTCCTGACCCTACCTGGAACTTCTCTGATAGTCCTGTGTTTGTTTGATTCGTACACTGGCTGTTTATATAAAGGCTCTTGCATAGATTAATTAGGTGGTCATTAACCCCATAGATTGACAATACTTTCCACAACTTGTTTTTATCTAGGCGGTCGAACGCTTCTTCCTGGTCTACAATTGCAACATGCAGGTGTCTGTCAGATTCAAAAGTCCTTTCCACTAACTGCTTGAGGGCAAATATCACATCTGTACAGCTTCTATTCTTCCGGAATCCCATTTGTGAGTCATTAAGCTGTGGCTCGATGATGTGACGCAGCATTTTTTGTGTGTACTTTACAGATTATTTTTCCGTTGTGACTTAGTAGCGCAATTCCTCTATATTTCGTGCAATCACACTTGCTACCTTTCTTGTTCCAGATGGGAACAATTGTTGCATTCCTCCAACCTTCTGGTGTTTCTTGTGTGATCCAGACTTGGTTGAATAGTCTATGGAGCCAGCTCATTCCTACCTCTTTAGTTGCTTTGATTAGGTCGACAGGGATATTGTCTAGGCCTAATGTTTTGTGAGATGGGGCCATGTTTACAGCATTTCTAATCTCTGATAGTGTTATACTTGGTTCTAGCTCTGTAGTTATGTTTACTGTGTGTTCTTGAGAGCTTTGAGTAGGTCGACCGGGATATTGTCTGGACCTGGTGTTTTATAGGATGGGGTCATGTTTACAGCATTTCTAATCTCTGATAGTGTTATACTTGGTTCTAGTTCTGTAGTTATGTTTACTGTGTGTTATTGAGTGTTAAGTTGGTCTTCTTGTTGTAGGTTGAGAAGTTCGTTAAAGTATTGCCGCCATCTGTTCATTATAATTTTTGGTTCATTTAGAACATGTCCATTTTCATCATTAATAATTTCAGTTGGATCATATTGTTCTTGTTTATCCAGCATGGTTTTAATTTTCTTGTAGAACTTGCTCGTTGAACTTTTGTAGTCTGAATTTAATATTTCGTCATAATCTTGTCATGATTGTATTTTAAAATGTTAAATAAAATCTTTGGCTTATTTTCTTGCTGTTCTGCACTCAGTGAAGTCGCTTTGTCGTTTGTTTTTTGCCTGTGTGTTGTATCCAAGATGTTTCTCCTTTACTGCTAATTTTACTTTGTCATTCCTCCAAGTTGTAATTTTTGATCTTGTGCCTCTGTATTTTACTGTTCCGCAAGTTTCTTTGGCAAGAAGTAGGTACACATATGTAACCTGTTTTATCTTGCAAGAAATAGGTACACATATGTAATCTGTTTTATCTTGCAAGAAATAGGTACACATATGTAATCTGTTTTATCTTGCAAGAAATAGGTGCACATATGTAATCTGTTTTATCTTGCAAGAAATAGGTACACATATGTAATCTGTTTTATCTTGCAAGAAATAGGTACGCATATGTAATCTGTTTTATCTTGCAAGAAATAGGTACACATATGTAAAGTTTTATCTTGCAAGAAATAGGTGCACATATGTAATCTGTTTTATCTTGCAAGAAATAGGTACACATATGTAATCTGTTTTATCTTGCAAGAAATAGTCGATATGTAATCTGTTTTATCTTGCAAGAAATAGGTACACATATGTAATCTGTTTTATCAAATCAAGTAACAAATGATAGTGACAATAACACTGCAAGACATTGTTTATTCATAAAATAACATTATATGTACCATGATTGTTCTCATTATATGTACCATGATTGTTCTCATTATATGTACCATGATTGTTCTCATTATATGTACCATGATTGTTCCCATTATATGTACCATGATTGTTCCCATTATATGTACCATGATTGTTCTCATTATATGTACCATGATTGTTCTCATTATATGTACCATGATTGTTCTCATTATATGTACCATGATTGTTCTCATTATATGTACCATTATTGTTCTCTTAAACAGTTGTGGTGTTTATTTTTATGCCAAATGATGTATAGTCATCTCTATAAAATGATGTGAGTCTTCTTCTTTTGTCGTCACACTGCTACCGGGTTGTTGCCCAGTGTCTTGGTTTTCTGTTTTTGTCTTGCACTGTTCTGGTGGCTTGGGTGATTGCTATTTTTGCTCGTTCATACTATTCTGCTATGCCATCTAACCATCTTTTTCGTGGTCTTCCTCTTGCCTTCTTTCCCGATGTTCTGTTGTAGAAGACTCTGTATACTGTGGAGTTTGGATGCATTCTTATTAAGTGGCCAAACCACCTCATTCTTTGTTTCTCTATGTAATTTAAGCAAGGTTCTGTGCCAACTTTCTTTCTTATGCTGATGTTGGTGACTCGTGTCTTTTCTGGTGTTGTTGGTAATTTTTCGCAGGCAACGCATTTCACATGTAGTTATTTTTGTGACTGCGCTTTGCTCATTGTCCATGTTTGGCTCTGGTAACACAAAGTAGGTATAAAAATGCTGTTGATCATCTGTTGCTTAGCTGCCTGTGAAATTTTTGGGTGCCTTAACAATGGGGCTAGCTGGTAGGTTACAGCATTTGCTTTTGCACTCTAGCCTCTATCTAGTCTTCCATCTTCTGTGAATATGCTTCCTAAGTATTTGCATTCTTTCACTTGGTTTATTTTAGTGCCATTGACATGGATGTCTAGATTATTATGTTTTCTTCCCATATTCAATATTTCTGTTTTAGTGTTGTTGATTTTCATGTCATGTTTTACACAATTTTTGTTCAAGGTGTCAATATGATGTTGTAGATCTTGTTCATTTTGATGTATCAGGCACTGATCATCTGCAAACAGCAGTTCATTTATTTCATCATTATCTGAATTTGACTCTTGAGTTATTTTATCCATATATGCAATAAAGAGTAGTGGTGAGAGGATACAACCTTGTCTAACACCTGATGTAATGGTCACAGTCAGTAATGGAGAACCAGCCGGTCATTCCTTCTGTTGTTCTTACTGTACTCTGGCTATCTTGATATAAGGCCATGATATTACCTAATAGTTGTCCCTGGACGCCATATTCTTCAAGGATCTTCCATAGTTTGCACCTGTTTACTCTATCAAATGCCTTTTCTTGGTCTATAAATATAAGTTGTTTACTTTGATTGTATTCAATTGTTTGTTCGTAGATCTGTCTTAGTGTAAATATTGCGTCTGTGCAGCTCTTACCTTTCCTAAACCCAAACTGGCTATTGCTTAACTGGGGCTCTAATATATGTCTTGCTCTTCGCTCCAATATTTTTGCAAATATTTTTCCTATATGGCTCAAAAGAGAGATACCCGTGTATGTTTCACACTCTATTTTATCACCCTTGTTCTTCCATATTGGGACTATAATTGCTCTCTGCCGGTCATCTGGAGCTTCTTGTGCCTCCCAGGCTATGTTACAAATTCTGGTCAGCCATGTTATTGTTGTTGTCTTACACGCAAGTAACATTTCTGTTGTAATACCATCTATCCCTTCTATCTTTTTTCTTTTGCTTTGTTTTAGTGCCATTTCAACTTCGGATTCTAAGATATTCAATTGTTGATATTTTCAATGTTTCATTTGAAATGTTTCTGTACCTTGTGTTTCGCAGTTTAACAGTTCCGTAAAATATTCTTTCCATCTGTCTTTAATACCTTTGCTGTTGGTAAGAGGTTTCCTAGACTTGTTATTTATAATGGTGACTGGATTAAATTGTTCTTCTCTTAGCCTCATTGCCTTGATGCTTCTGTAAAATTTTATTGGTGCCTTAGTGCATAGTTCCGCTAAATGTTCTCCATACTTTGCCCAAGATTCTGATTTAGATGACTTTACTTTATTTTTACTTTATGTGTACTCACAAGATTGTAGAAATGTGTACTCACAAGATTGTAAAAATGTGTACTCACAAGATTGTAGAAATGTGTACTCACAAGATTGTAGAAATGTGTACTCACAAGATTGTAGAAATGTGTACTCACAAGATTGTAGAAATGTGTACTCACAAGATTGTAGAAATGTGTACTCA
Organism: Arion vulgaris; assembly: GCA_020796225.1. Lineage (NCBI taxonomy): Eukaryota > Metazoa > Mollusca > Gastropoda > Stylommatophora > Arionidae > Arion > Arion vulgaris. The sequence goes on from CM036769.1 coordinate 41,039,722, forward strand.
CAAGATTGTAGAAATGTGTACTTACAAGATTGTAGAAATGTGTACTCACAAGATTGTAGAAATGTGTTGATGCTGAAGTTGACAGATCTATTTACATCTGTTTCCCAACGTGGGGCCCACGCCCCAAAGGGGGCATTTTCATTGTGACGGGGGCAAAGGACTCGTTCAGAGTTTAACTATTGTTCATGATATTGCAAAACCATTATATTGGCTTTTGAATGTCTGTTGACAAAAACGAATGTTGCTTCACAATCACTTTACTCAAGTTTACAAAAATCTTCAGGAAACCAAAAGTACTTATATCTAGGTACATGTCTACCTCCATTTAACAAAGATTTGTAAGCGGGAAAGCGTGTGTTGTTATGTTAAATCGAGTCATTTAAAAAAAATGGAATTCTCTCAAACGTATATGACCTGATGAAATTTGGTAGCTGAAAATATTTCGACGTTTCTAAATGAGGTACTACATTCAGTTATAAAGTGTATCAATGCATTTAAAGCTAATGCCAAATGTGAGCGTCTCTTCATGCTTTTTTTTGTGAAGAACAAAATGCAGACAATGGGAGATTTTTACTTTGCACTGAAGTAAGATGGCTCTCGAAAGGGAACTGCTTGAAAAGATTTATGGAACTATTTGAAATACTCTTAGTGATTTTTTAAGCGACAAACCTGAAATGAAGTTTCTGTTAACGGTCAATGGTAAAGAATTTGTGAGTTATCTATCCGATATCTTTGAAAAACTAAATATATTAAATAACAATCTTCAAGGAATAAATAAAACTCTTGTTGATGCAAAAGCGAAGATGTTTTGTTCCATTACCTTTATTGAATTATGTCAGAAATATATTTACAACAAAATTTAAAAAGTTTAATTCTCTCCAAAATGTGAAGTGACTGATACCGTTATACTTGTTATTGTCGATCATCTGAAAATTCTATTGGCTGATTTAAAAGAAACATTTTCAGATTTGAAGCAAATTAATTTTCCAACTTGGATGATGCAGCCAATGTTAGTGGATTTGTCTGATATTTCAAATATGTAGTATCAAGAAGAACTCGCAGAAATGCAAAATGATGAGTCAGTTAAAACTTTATTTAATATAAAAGCAGCGATGACATGGCTTTGTGAGGAAACAGAAATCAAATGTTATCAAAATTCAACCAAATGTGCAAGAAAACTATTGTTACCGTTAATAATAATTCCTCTCGTACCGTTATACGTTACTTAGGGCCTGCAAGTAATTTCTCCATACCGCTCTATCCTGGGCAATTTGCTCAATCTCCTCCATGGAACTGAGACCGATATTTCCTGCCTCTCCCAGCAAAGTTCGTTTGAGGGTCTCCTTAGGTCGACCTCTCTTTCTTGAACCCTTTGCATCCCACTTCAATGCCTGCTTTGATATTCGTTGATCATTTCTCCTCAAGGTGTGTCCAACATATCTCCATCTTCTCTTTCTTATAACAGTTGTCACTAGTGGTTGACCAGACATGTCTCTGATTTCATCACTTCTTCTGAATTCGTTCCATTTTATATTCATTATTTTTCGCAGACATCTATTTTCAAATGTATTCAACTTGCTTTCTATATCTTTAGTCATTTTCCAACTCTCGCTGGCATATGTTAGGATTGATACAACATTTGAATAAAAAAAAAAGAAATCGGCTGGATATAACACAACAAGAAGACTTGAAACTGAAGCTAACATAATTGGAACCTAACATAAAATCTCTTTGCAGCATGCATCAAGCGCAATAATCTCTTTGCAGCATGCACCAAGCGCAATAATCTCACTAAGTGAAAGTAATAAATAATTACTAATAATTAAAATAATATAGAAAATCTGTCAATAAAATTATTTCGAACTTGAATTTCAGTTCTCCATTAAATGTTTTGAAAATTTACTTACTGTGTTTCCTCAACAATTGCCTAGTGAGTTCTTCCTAAAACCTATCATTTAAGTTTCTTCAGTAAACAATTCAATTTTTTTAAACAATTGTTTATATTTTATATAGGGAGGGGGCATACGAATTTTTGAAAGAATTTGGTAGGGCATGGCACAAAAAAGGTTGGGAAACACTGATTTACATCCATTTGGAGCAACGAACGTGTGCCACAGGAACTAAAGGATGCCACTATTGTCCATCTGTACAAGCGCAAAGGAAACCGCCAGGTCTGCGATAACCATAGGGGATCTCCTCCTGTCAAATTGCTGGCAAGATACTGGCCAGAGTCCTCAATCGCTTAATTGATCACCTGAACAGGACTTACTCCATGAGACCCAATGTAGCTTCAAAGCGGGTCGTGGAACAGCGGACAGGATATTTGCTGTTCGCCAGATACAGGAGAAATGCCAAGAGCAGCACCGTAACCTCTACATGGTCTTTGTCGATCTGACAAAGGCTTTCGACACAGTCAACAGAGAGGGTCTATGGAAGATCATGGAAAAATGTGGATGCCCAGTGAAATTCATTAAGATCGTCCAACAGTTTCACGAGGGCATGAAGGCACGTGTACTTAATGAAGGGGAGCTGTCACAATCCTTCCATGTCACCAACGGCATCAAACAGGGCTGTGTACTGACCCCAACTCTCTTCAGCATGATGTTTGCTGCCATGCTCATGGATGTCTTTTGGGAAGGCGACGTACATGGGGTAAAGATTAGATACAGGACAGACGGTAATCTATTCAATCTTCGGAGGTTAAAATCCTCCACCAGGTAAAAGAATCAACTATCTCAAACCTGTTGTTTTCTGATGACTGCGCCCTCGCTACCAACTCGGAGGAAGAAATGCAGACTTACATGGACAAGTTCTCAATGGCCTGTGATAAGTTTGGCCTCACCATTAACATCAAGAACACAGAGGTCATGTTCCAGCCCGCCCCTAGAGAGCAATACTACGATCCAGTCATCAACATTAAACACCAGCGTCTCCAGTCAACGGACAACTTTGCTTATCTTGGCAGCCTCCTATCCAGATCGGCAAACATAGATTCTGAGGTCAACAATAGAATATCCAAAGCCAGTGCTGCGTTCGGAAGGTTGCGTGTCATTGTGTGGGAGCGGAAGGGGATAAGCGTAGCCACAAAGCTAAACGTTTACCAGGCCATAGTGCTAACCACGCTGCTGTACGCAAGCGAGACATGAACAGTGTATAACAGACACGCATTGGTAATTCAGCCATGTGTACATGTGGACAGGCACGCCAGACTGCAGAGCACATACTTCAAGACTGCCCCGAATATGATACATTGAGGCAAACTTACTGGCCTTATGAAACAACATTCGACAGAAAACTACACGGACCTCTGTGTGAGCTACAAAAGACAGTGAAGTTCATACAAGAGACAACATTGAATATATAGACAACATTTCAAGCGAGCGAAAGGAAGGAAGGAAGCAGACACGCAAGAAAATTAAACAACTTCCGCACAAGCTGTCTACGCAGAATACTAAAAATAAACTGGCAGGACAAAATTCCAGACAAGAGCAAAGATCCCAAGTGCCAACACCCTGTTGCAGAAGGCCCAAGTGAGATGGGCCAGTCACGTTGCTCGAATGCCTGATAAACGCATCCCAAAACAGTTGATGTATGGCGAACTTGAAGGGGCAGACGCTCTGCTGGTGGACAGAAAAAACGCTTTAAAGACACTTTGGTCTGCGGAGACTCTGGTCTGGAAATAGTTTTCCTTGTTTTCATATTAATGTAGAATTTGTATAACAATTTGGAGAGATTATGACTTAGAAGAGTAGAAAAATGTTAGTTTATACAAATATGTCAGCGCGTTGCCATGGAAACAATACAAAATGGCCACCAAACACAAAATTTCAAATCCTAAGGCTCTGAATTTAATGAATATAAATGAATTCTGTTTTCACTCTAATATGAGCAATTGTAATATCTAAAATATTACACATGCTTTTAGGATATATTAAATATTACATTTAAAATAAATTTTTGGGTAAACACACTCTCAAAATTAGGTCAGAAAAAAGCTTTTCGTGGAATTTTTTTTGCCCAAACATTTATTAAAAATGTAATATTTAATATTTTCCAAAAATCATGTGTAATATTTTAGATATTACAATTACTCACCTTAGAGTGAAAACAGAATTCATTTACATTCATTAGATTCAGAGCCTTAGGATTTGAAATTTCTTGTTTGTGGCCATTTTTATTATTTCCATGGCAACGTTGATATTTGTGTAAACTAACATTTTCTACTCTTTCAAGTCATAATCTCTCCAAATGTTATACAAATTCTACATTAATATGAAACACCAAATAATTTCTTGACCTGTATACCCCAGATCCCCCAGCGTCTCTGAAATGCTTCGATAGAGACACCACGTGCTAAGAATCCCAACAGTACAAGAGAGGCTGCAAGCTGATAATCATCGTGTCGTTGAAGCACAGAGAAAACGAGCTGTGCAAAAAACAGAACACACACACACACGTCTAACCTTGATCATGTATGCCCTACTTGTTTATAGAGGGTTCTAGGATTGGACTCTACAGTCACCTCCTCACACACCAGAGAGGTGCAGCAGCACACGTCTGAGATTGTTGTCATCGTCACTTGCGATGGACGTCTATTATTAGAAATGTGTACTCACAAGATTGTAGAAGTGTACTGCAAGATTGTAGAAATGTGTACTGCAAGATTGTAGAAGGTGTACTGCAAGATTGTAGAAGTGTGTACTCGCAAGATTGTAGAAGTGTGTACTCGCAAGATTGTAGAAGTGTGTACTCGCAAGATTGGAGACATGCATTCTCGCAAGATTGGAGAAGTGTGTAATCGCAAGATTGTAGAAGTGTGTACTCGCAAGATTGTAGATTTTTGTACTCGCAAGATTGTAGAAATGTGTATGTAGACAAACATAGAGCCGAGATCGTCGATCGAGCATCTCACATAGTCTGACCGGGTGAACTGCTGGCCATTCGTGCCCTACAAACCTGTTTCCCCCCTCCCGTCATTTGGCACAGTGCCAAGCTTGCATTGATTGATCCAGCACTCATTCCCTAGAGCTGGGACTTGTACAGATATTTAATCTCTTATTCTCTACTTGTCGACATAAATATCTATATATCATCATCATCATCAGGTGCCGTCTCCACATCGAAGGTTGGCTGCAATGAATCTCCAGCATCCTCTGTCTTTCGCCTTGGTGTTGCACACTCCCAGACTGTAACCTGTCCATTTCTTAAAGTTTCCCTCCACTTATCTCTCGGTCTTCCTCTTGCTCTTCCCCTCAACTTTCCCCTCTAGTAAATGTTTTATCATGGTGTCATGCCTTTTTATGTGCCCAAAATACTTTACTTGTCTGAATTTTATTTCTCTAATAATTGTTTCTTCATGCCTAGTTTTCCTAAAACTTGTTTATTTGTCTGTTTTCTGTCCATGAAACTCTGCTTATTCTTCTATATATCCACATCTCAAATGCATCAATTCTGTCTTCTAACTGCTTGTTCATTGTCCATGTTTCCGAGCCATACATTAATATAGGATATATATAGCATTTGATCATTCTAATTTTTAGCCTGTTTGTGATTTGTTTGGATGTCAGTAACTTTCTCATACTATTGAAATTATCCTTGGCCATTCCTATTCTCTTTTTAATTTCTGTTATACATCTGCCATCATCTGTTATCATCTGACCGAGATAGGAGTAGCTTTTTACTTGATGTAGTAATTCTCCATGTATTTTTATATTCATTTTAGGTTTTTCCATTTCCTTGTTGATTACCATAGTTTTTGTTTTCTGTATGTTAATGTCTAATCCATATTCCTTGTTAGTTCTGTCCAATTGGTCCACTAATTCTTGTAGATCTTGTTCATTTTCTGCTACCAATACTGTGTCATCTGCATATCTTAAGTTATTTATTATTTTTCCATTGATCTTGAGTCCTGGCATTCCCTCTAGTTGTTTGAAGATTTTCTCTGTGTAGATGTTAAATAGGCTTGGTGACAGTATGCATCCTTGTCTCACTCCTCTCTTTATGTCTATGTATGGAGAGTAGCTATTTTCATATTTTATTATTGCTGTCTGTTCCCAGTATATGTTACTTATTAGTCTGATATCATCCCCATCTAGGCCTATTTCTTGTAGACATATGATTAGCTTTTCATGTTGGACTCTGTCAAAAGCTTTGCTATAATCAATGAAACACAAGTAGATACTTTTTGCACTTCTATATACTTGTCAGCGAGTAGTCTTATACAAAGTATTGCCTCTCTTGTTCCTCTGTTCTTTCTAAAACCAAACTGTTCTTCTCCTACTTCTATGTCTATCTTGTTTTTAATTCTTTCATGTATGATCTTGAGTAGTATTTTTGTTATGTGGCTCATCAGGCTAATTGTCCTATAGTCTGTGCACTCCTGTGCTTTGGGCTTTTGGGTAGTGGTATGAATACTGATGTCTTCAAGATCTATATATATATATATATATATATATATATACTAATATTACTGAATGTAAAAAAGATATATAGATATATTATATATATATATATATATCTATATATCTTTGCTTACATTCAGTTTGGTTATTTTACTATGTACTTATATATATATATTTGTATCTTGTATAGTAGATGACGTTGTCTGGTCTAAGTTTTGTTTATACATTATGCAATGTTGTGTGAGTCTTTCCAATTCTTCGTCATCACATTGTGCACTTGTTTCTGCCAAGACTAACTGCTTCATTCTCTCTTGAAATCTGCATGTCATCTCAAGTAAAAGATATTCATTCATGATCTATTGCATGTCATCTCAAGTAAAAGATATTCATTCATGATCTATTGCATGTCATCTCAAGTAAAAGATATTCATTCATGATCTATTGCATGTCATCTCAAGTAAAAGATATTCAATCATGATCTATTGCATGTCATCTCAAGTACAAGATATTCATTCATGATCTATTGCATGTCATCTCAAGTAAAAGATATTCATTCATGATCTATTAATGTAGTGTTTAAAGCCACATAGGATATAGTTTCCAGAACGTTCATTATTATTGTCAAAATGGGACAGCATGCCACAGTAAACAAAACAGGCAAAACATGGCTCTGGGAGATATGGAGGTCTAGTGTGGTTTATTTATATAACTGAATAATCATGTTGCAACAAGTTGCATAACATCTGGAGATATGTTTACTATTCTATGCTAAAGAAAGGTGGAATGAATGTTTGAAAAGGTCTAGTAATTAGTTTTGAAACAAGTTCAATCCCTGAATATGTCTTGCTCTAATCAGAACACATGTAAATCTTATTTTCATCAAAGCTTGGCTCTGCTGTGGTAATGTCTGGTCAACATGATCTGTAACTTGCTATAGTTTGTTCGTCTCTTGATGATTCATTCCCATTAATAAGATTGGCTTACTCTTACCCGCTTGCCTTCAACTTGTTCTAATATTATGCTTGTCGAGACAATGTGAAAGACCAAATTGAAAGAAAAAATAAATGAGACGTCCGATGACCACCTTCTTTGTACAGACATGCAAGTTTAACTTGCTTCAGATGTATTCTGATCTATAGAAAGATATTTAATTCCTTCCAGCTTGTTTTGCGTTCTTGCGGTAGATCATTTACACTGTAGCCACAATAATGATCCAGAAAGCTTCACAACTATAAAAGTAGGCAACCTATTTTCACCTGGGTGGTCTGGGGAATCAGCAGTGTCAGGATTTGAACTATTATACGTTTGGTAATTGATTAACCCATTGCTCTAACCATGTTCTTTCTTAGTTAGAGGAACATTTAGACTCACCACAGTTGATACTGTGTAAGTGCTTGATGTTGCATCTTCTAACTTCAAACTATGGACTGAAGATCTACGGACATGTCCTAGGTACATTCACGTCGTTCCTAACTAGTTTTCTGCAATATTGACTGACATTATTGAGACATTCCTGAGTGGTGTTTTATCAATATGTAAAAAGGTATGGGAAACAGAAATATGGCCAAAGAAATGGAAAAGATCAATATTTATCCAAATACTTGAAAAGATATAAACAAAATTATGTACTAACTATAGAACTTGATTAGCCACGCAAGTAAAATCTGACCAAAAATAATGATGAGAATACTGTAGAACAATTGAACTAGGTTGTCTTGTCTTACCCACCTGTGCCGTGTGAAGCGACGTGGAGATTTTGAGTCTTCTATCTTGTTGTCTTGTCTTACCCACCTGTGCCGTGTGAAGCGACGTGGAGATTTTGAGTCTTCTATCTTGTTGTCTTGTCTTACCCACCTGTGCCGTGTGAAGCGACGTGGAGATTTTGAGTCTTCTATCCTGTACCGAGTGTGTTTCATCTGTAGTTGTTAGTCTTTGATATTGCAGGATATCTGTCATATCTATCTATCGGGTTCTTGATCTTCCTGGGACTCTGCTTTCAGGTTGCCGGTTGTTATAGGCTCAAGATGATAGTAGATCTGGTTTCATTCTCATTAGGTGACCGAACCATTTTATTATTGTATTCTAATATGTTGGATGCATGGTGTGATTCTAACAACATTTCTAGTGTACTCCTTTCTCAATCTATCAGTTTCAGTTTGGAATATCTTCATTGCACTCCGGACATGTCCATAGGTGCTCCGATCTCCAACAACGTCCAGCGATTGATCGTACCATTTCGATTTTGATTGATGAGCCTATTCATATACCTGTTATGCTGTTCTTTTCTTGCTACTCCAATCTTCAAACCCATCTTCTGCAATCTAGTAGTTGACGTGAATTAATTTAAATGAAAATCTTTTTTACGCCACACTCTATGAGGGCGTTCAAAATATCAGCTCTATCCATTGGCTGGCCGTCAGATATGGTGGCAGAGCCAGCCAGCCTGTCTTCTCTCTCATTGCTAACGACACCCATGTGCCCCGGAACGAAGATAAGTGTGATTCTGCAAATTCACTTGTAGTGATTCAGTTCATTGCCTGCCTCCACCGTGCGGATCATACTCAATGAATCACCCAGAATGCACGCATGAGTGTAGTTTTGTGACTCCAGCCAGCGTAATGCATTAGTCACCGCCAGTACCCTCATTGTCATGCTGCTTGTTGTCATATGAAATGCACAACTGGTCTCCTGGACCATACTACCACATGAGCATGCAGATAAGGCCAATCTATTCCCGTCTTGTAACATTGACGGCTTTCCTTAAACAGTTCATTTCACAAGCTGTGATCTTTCTCACTTGGGATTTAGTTAGCGACCATGTTTGATATTCATAACAGAGAGTTGGTAGAAATATGCAATATATCAGTTGTCGCTTGACTACCATGTTCTATGTTTGCGTGTTGGAACAGTAGGGACAGTTGGTATCTCACTGCATTGGCCTTTTGGTATCTAGTCTCGATTTTTTCGGTCTATTTTAGCATCTTCTGTGAAAATATTTCCAGGTATCTAAATTCTGTGACCTGTGTGATATTTATATTGTTCGGCCATGTGTGTGTTGATTTGCTTGTTTCATCTACTTATTCTCATGGCTTCTGTTTTGTTCAAGTTAATTTTCATGTTGTATTTTTCACAAGCAGATTGTAATGCAGTTATATATATTGTTAGAGTTTATGTTCACTTTCGTATATTAGACACTGGTCGTCCGCAAACAGGAGTTTATTGATCGAGTTATCTTCGTGTTCTGTGCTGTTTTCTTGATTTGCTTCCTACGTTATTTTGTCTATATATATATTGAAGGGGACAGCACACAGCCTTGTCTCACTCCAGATATTAGATTGAATTCGTCTGTCAAACTGTTATTTGTTCTTACTAAAAGCTTGAGCATTTTTTGGGTACAGTGCTCCAACATTATCTAGAAGTTGTCCTTGAATTCTGTATTCATTTAGTATGGCTCACCGTTTATTTCTATCCACTCTTATCAAAATCCCTTTACTTGGTATAAACGTGCTATGTTGAGTTGTTTGTCATATTCGATAGTGGTTTGGTTTAGTTGCCTTAAAATTTAAACTTTTCTACAGCTCTTTCGCTTTCTAAATCCAAATTGAGCGTTTCTCAGTTGTGATAATTGGTCTTATTATTTCAACAGAATTGTGGCCTACAACTTTCCTATATGATTTAATAATGATATATAGCCTGTCCGTATACATCACATTCTCTTTTATTGTCGTCCCTTGTCCCCAACTTGGTGTTATAATGGCTTGTCCCCAACTTGGTGTTATAATGGCTTGTCCCCAACTTGGTGTTATAATGGCTTGTTGCCAACTTGGTGTTATAATGGCTTGTCCCCAACTTGGTGTTATAATGGCTTGTTGCCAACTTGGTGTTATAATGGCTTGTCCCCAACTTGGTGTTATAATGGCTTGTTGCCAACTTGGTGTTATAATGGCTTGTTGCCAACTTGGTGTTATAATGGCTTGTTGCCAACTTGGTGTTATAATGGCTTAACGTTGTTTTCCAACTTGGTGTTATAATGGCTTGTTCCCCAACTTGGTGTTATAATGGCTTGTCCCCAACTTGCAAGTGTTATAATGGCTTGTCCCCAACTTGGTGTTATAATGGCTTGTTGCCAACTTGTGGTTGTTATAATGGCTTGTTCCAACTTGGTGTTATAATGGCTTGTCCCCAACTTGGTGTTATAATGGCTTGTTCCCTAACTTGAGTGTTATAATGGCTTGTTCCCAACTTGGTGTTATAATGGCTTGTTGCCAACTTGGTGTTATAATGGCTTGTCCCCAACTTGGTGTTATAATGGCTTGTTGCCATAGCTTAGGTGTTATAATGGCGTTTATGCTCCCCAACTTGGTGTTATAATGGCTTGTTGCCAACTTGGTGTTATAATGGCTTGTTGCCAACTTGGTGTTATAATGGCTTGTCCCCAACTTGGTGTTATAATGGCTTGTCCCCAACTTGGTGTTATAATGGCTTGTTGCCAACTTGGTGTTATAATGGCTTGTGCCAACTTGGTGTTATAATGGCTTGTCCCAACTTGCGGTGTTATAATGGCTTGTCTGCTCAATGGTGTCATTATAATGGCTTGTTGCCAACTTGGTTTATAATGGCACTTGTATGCCAACTTGGTGTTATAATGGCTTGTTGCCAATTGGTGTTATAATGGCTTGTTTGCCAACGGTGTTATAATGGCTTGTTGCCAACTTGTGTTATAATGGCTTGTTGCCAACTTGGTGTTATAATGGCTTGTTGCCAACTTGGTGTTATAATGGCTTGTTGCCAACTTGTTATTAATTTGTTGCCAACTGTGGTGTTATAATGGCTTGTCCCAACTGTGTTGATTGGCTTGTTGAACTTGGTGTATATAAGGTTGATTCTCATCGAAACGGCCAATTATATGGCTTGCTGCCAACTTGGTGTATAATGGCTTGTTGCCAACTTGAGTGTTATAATGGCTTGTTGCCAACATGGTGGTAAGTAATGGTTGCCAACTTGGTGTATAATGGCTTGTTCAACTTGGTGTTATAATGGTTGTCCAACGGTTTATAATGGCTTGTCCAACTTGAGTGTTATGAATGGTTGGAATGTGTTATAAGGACGAGAACTGGTGTATATGGCGCCAACTTGGTGTTATAATGGCTTGTTCGCCAACTTGGTGTTATAATGGCTTGTTCCAACATGGTGTTATAATGGCTTGTTGCCAACTTGGTGTTATAATGGCTTGTCCCCAACTTGGTGTTAGTAATGGCTATGTGCCAACATTTGGTGTTATAATGGCTTGTCCAACATGGTGTTATAAGGACTTGTTGCAACTTGGTGTAGTAATGGCTAGTGCCAACTTGGGTTATAATGGCTTGTCCCCAACTTGGGTGTATAATGGTTGTCCCACACGGGATAATGGTTGATTGCGCGAAACGGTGATTATAATGGCTGCCCCAACGCATTGTGTTATATGGCTGTCGCAACTTGGTGATTATAATGGCTTGTGCGACAATTGGGTATAATGGTTGGCCAACTTGGTCTATAAGGCTGTCGCCAACTTGGTGTAGTAAAAGGCAATGTTGCCAATTTGGTTATAATGGCTTGTTGCCAAATGGTGTTATAATGGCTTGTTGCCAACTGGTATAATGGTTGTGCCAGACGGGTTATAATGGCTTGTTGCAACTGGTGCTTATAATGGCTTGTTGCCAGACGGGTGTTATAATGGTGTTGCCAACTGGGTTATACAGAGCTGATGCAATGGTGTTATAATGGACTTGTGCCAACTGGTGTTATAATGGCTTGATGCCAACTTGTGTATAATGGCTTGTTGCCAACATGGTGTTATAATCGAGCGTGGTGGTAGACAACTGGTTATAATGGTTGTGCCAAATTATCGTGGACTCTACTGTATCCATGGTGATGTATGATATTCTGTAGAACACTTGTGATTCGATTGAATTAACTAAAGAGGGTAAAGATAGAGTGCAAATTGTACAGACAGAAGAACAAGCATTTGGAATATGACAGAACAGAAGAAGGTAAGAAACATGATGATAGCCGACAGAGCAACGACAGTAGGAGACAGAGGACGAGACGACATGGTGGAGTATGAGACAGAGGACGAGCATGGTGGAGTTGCGACAGAGAACGAGACATGGTGGAGTATGAGACAGGGGACGAGCATGGTGGAGTATGAGACAGAGGACGACATGGTGGAGTATGAGACAGAGGACGAGACATGGTGGAGTGCGAGACAGAGAACGAGACATGGTGGAGTGTGAGACAGAGGACGACATGGTGGAGTGATAGAGACAGAGGACGACATGGTGGAGTATGAGACAGAGGACGACATGGTGGAGTACGAGACAGAGGACGACATGGTGGAGTATGAGACAGAGGACGACATGGTGGAGTATGAGACAGAGGACGACATGGTGGAGTATGAGACAGAGAACGACATGGTGGAGTGCGAGACAGAGGACGAGACATGGTGGAGTGTGAGACAGAGGACGACATGGTGGAGTATGAGACAGAGGACGACATGGTGGAGTATGAGACAGACGACGAGACATGGTGGAGTGCGAGACAGAGAACGAGCATTGTGGAGTGAGACAGAGGACGACGCATGGTGAATATCGACAAGCAGCTTAGACTATTCCGCTCGTGGAGCATGGGTATCACAGTTTGTCGCACTTTTCGTCTGGTTGTTGTTTTGTGGTCTCAGGATAGTCGAGCAGTTCATTAGTTCAGGTTTGCTAGAGCGTCTATTTTCCGTTTTCCTTGCGGGTCCATTCAGGCTTGTCTAGGAGACAATCGACTGTGTCTTCCTACGGTGTGCACGCCCCATCGCCATTTTCTCATCTTAACCTACGTCATCATGGGTTCTTTTGACTGATGCAAAATCAGCACTCCAAGCACTTCAGTCAAGAAAATTGCCAGGTCTACAGACCCTACTGTCTAAATTGTCCAAGCATCGCAGGGTTGTCTTGCAGTGGATACCCTCTCACTGTGGAATACCAGGAAATGAAACAGCAGACCGATTGACCAAGGAAGGTGCTGCAGGAGAGCAGCCAGGATGTGCAGTTACCTACCACCAAAAGAAAAGGATGATTAAATCAATGAGAAAGCCACAGATACCAACACAAGACGATTACTATAATATGAGCAGATTGGAACAAGTTGTGATTCTGCGCCTTAGAACAGGACACAATCGGCTCCGCAGCCACATGTATACAAAATTCAAGATTGGCAATTCAGCCATGTGTACATGTGGACAGGCAAACCAGACTGCAGAGCACATACTTCAAGACTGCCCCAAATATGATACACTGAGGCAAACTCACTGGCCTAACGAAACAACACTCGACACAAAACTACACGGACCTCTGTGTGAGCTACAAAAGACAGTGAAGTTCATACAGAGACAACATTGAATATATAGACAATATTTCAAGCGAACGAAAGGAAGGAAGGATCATGGGTTCAAGTCTTATACTTATTCACAGGTCTGTGTTTGCATACCATCTGACAGGTCTGTGTTTGCATCCACATCGACAGTCTGTGTTTGCATCCATCGCCAGGTCTGTGTTTGCGCATCATGGGCAGTCTTATTTATCTGACAGGTCTGTGTTTGCATACCATCTGACAGGTCTGTGTTTGCATACCATCTGACAGGTCTGTGTTTGCATACCATCTGACAGGTCTGTGTTTGCATACCATCTGACAGGTCTGTGTTTGCATACCATCTGACAGGTCTGTGTTTGCATACCATCTGACAGGTCTGTGTTTGCATACCATCTGACAGGTCTGTGTTTGCATACCATCTGACAGGTCTGTGTTTGCATACCATCTGACAGGTCTGTGTTTGCATACCATCTCACAGGTCTGTGTTTGCATACCATCTCACAGGTCTGTGTTTGCATACCATCTGACAGGTCTGTGTTTGCATACCATCTGACAGGTCTGTGTTTGCATACCATCTGACAGGTCTGTGTTTGCATACCATCTGACAGGTCTGTGTTTGCATACCATCTGACAGGTCTGTGTTTGCATACCATCTCACAGGTCTGTGTTTGCATACCATCTCACAGGTCTGTGTTTGCATACCATCTGACAGGTCTGTGTTTGCATACCATCTGACAGGTCTGTGTTTGCATACCATCTGACAGGTCTGTGTTTGCATACCATCTCACAGGTCTGTGTTTGCATACCATCTCACAGGTCTGTTTTTGCATACCATCTCACAGGTCTGTGTTTGCATACCATCTCACAGGTCTGTGTTTGCATACCATCTGACAGGTCTGTGTTTGCATACCATCTGACAGGTCTGTGTTTGCATACCATCTCACAGGTCTGTTTTTGCATACCATCTCACAGGTCTGTGTTTGCATACCATCTCACAGGTCTGTGTTTGCATACCATCTGACAGGTCTGTGTTTGCATACCATCTCACAGGTCTGTTTTTGCATACCATCTGACAGGTCTGTGTTTGCATACCATCTCACAGGTCTGTTTTTGCATACCATCTCACAGGTCTGTGTTTGCATACCATCTCACAGGTCTGTGTTTGCATACCATCTCACAGGTCTGTGTTTGCATACCATCTCAGTCTGAGAATCCGGACCGATTCAATCAATCAAGTGCCGTGCCTGCCGGCGTAGGTGATCATGTCTCTCCCCAACTCTCTTTGCTTGGTGCATGTAATCAGTTCTGACGTCGATATTTTGTTGAACCATGATGGCAGGCCATCCAACATCTTCTCCCTCTGTCTTCAACGATCTCTCCTTCCTGAATTTTACCTGTAGTCACCGGACGATTACGATTCCCAATTTCCTTTTTTATTGCTATTAACCAGTTCTGTTGTTGACATTCTCCACGCCATGAGGTTAAGCTGTCCAGTGTTTTATTTCTTTATCTTACTTTATTCTCCATTAATTGTGTCTATAGTTTCGATGTGCTGCAACCATTCACCAACATCTGCTTACATTCTGCAACATACAACATCTGCCTGGGTGCCAGATATGTGCCAGATAAACTTGCGTCTGTATTGATCTCGCCCAGCACATCATCATTTGTCTCTTGATATCTGTACATTGTGTGTGTGTGTCTGTGTGTGTGTGTGTGTGTGTGTGTGTGTTTCTCCACTAGTTATCCGTGTATAGTTAGACGTGTATCGTATGTAGATAAGCAGAGACGTCTACCACATCCATAGATTGAATACATCACAATTATGACATTCACAGCCGCATGGACAGAAAGAAAAGTTCCTTATGGCTGACAACAATCAGTAATAGTCCCATTATGGAAAAATAAAGGCAATAAAAGAGAATGCGAAACATAAAGAGGCATTTCACTATTAAGCCACACTGGTAAAATATACGCAAAAATATTAGAACAGCGCAAAAGACACATCGCTAATCCACAAATAAGCCCCTCACAGTTTGGATTTAGAAGAGGAGTGGGATGTACAGACGCTCTGTTCACTCTGAGACAACTGAGTGAAAAAGCAATAGAATATAATAAAGAGTTACACTTATTATTCATCGATCAAGAAAAGGCATTTGACAGAATAGATAAAATATTCTATGGAAAACACTAGAAAACTATGGAATCAAGGGACAACTGCTAGATAATATCAGAGCAATATACACAAATAGTCACAGCGTGGTAAGAACAACAGACAGAATGACAGACTCATTCGAAACAAAATCAGGAGTAAGACTGGGTTGTGTGCTCTCACCTTTTTCTCTTCAACATATATATCGACATAATAGTGAAAGAGGCACAGTGCGGACAAGACCTTATCGACATCATCATCAAGTAGCTTGTCACTTCCGGAACTTGGCTCCACGACAGCATTCCTGAAAGCTCTCTGTTCTGTGCAAGTTGACTGACGTCAGCAGCAGTCATTCTCAGATCATCAATGACATCTTGCACCCTTCGTCTTCTAGGTCTTCCTCTAATTCTTCCTCCAAGCACCATTCCTTCCAAAGTTATTTTCTCTAGGCACTCATGTCGTTTGATGTGTCCGAAATATTTAATTTTCCTTGTTTTTATGCTCTTTAATAGCCAATATGGAAAACATATATGTGCTTTTCCTTCCTTCCTTCCTTCCTTCCTTCCTTCCTTCCTTCCTTCCTTCCTTCCTTCCTTCCTTCCTTCCTTCCTTCCTTCCTTCCTTCCTTCCTTCCTTCCTTCCTTCTTTTCTTTCTTCCTTCCTTCCTTCCTTCCCTCCCTCCTCCTCCTTCCTTCCTTCCTTCCTTCCGTTCGCTTGAAATATTGTCTATATATTCAATGTTGTCTCTTGTATGAACTTCACTGTCTTTTGTAGCTCACACAGAGGTCCGTGCAGTTTTCTGTCGAGCGTTGTTTCGTTAGGCCAGTGAGTTTGCCTCAGTGTATCATATTCGGAGCAGTCTTGAAGTATGTGCTCTGCAGTCTGGTGTGCCTGTCCACATGTACACATGGCTGAATTGCCAATCTTGAATTGTGTATACATGTGACTGCGCAGTCGATTGTGTCCTGTTCTAAGGCGCAGAATGACAACTTGTTCCAATCTGCTCATATTATAGTAATCGTCTTGTGTTGGTATTTGTGGCTTTCTCATTGATTTAATCATCCTTTTCTTTTGGTATATGTGCTTTTGAATATAAGTGTTACAGAAGAGTCCTCCGTATATCACGGACAGAGAAGAGAACAAATAGATCTATCCAGAGAGAACTCAAAATCAAGGAAAACTGGCTGATACTACAAATAAGAAAGAGAAAACTGAAATATTTTTGGCATATAAAAAGACATGAAGGGCTGGAGAAGACCATCATGGAAGGAGGCATACCGCAAAGAGAAGAAGAGGAAGACCACGGAGATTCAGGATGTAACTGATGGTTTGAACATGACGGCTGCAGAGGCAGAACATCTGACCTATGAGAGAGAGAAATTCCAGAGGACTGTTGGGGTGGCAAAGTTCTGCTCAGGACAAGCTATTTAATGAATGAATAGCCAACTTTCTTTAATATCAAGCTGCTGCAGAACAGAAGCGTTTGTTCTTTTTTTCTGTCCATGATATTCTATGTACTCTTCTGTAGCATTTACATTCAAAGGCATTAAAGATCTTCTCTGCCGCTTTGTCAATGTTCCATGTTTCACAACCATACGTTGCTAAGAAAAAAACGCAGACTCTTAAACACATAGACAATGATCGCGACGATCAATTAAACAATCAAATCAATTAATTACTTTTTGCAGACAACCAAAGTTTAATCTATGAAGATGAAGATCAGCTACAACATCACATGAATTCATTGCTAATAGCATGTAGTAAGTACAACATGAAAATCAACAAACAAAAGACTGAGACCATGAAAATCAGCAGAACCCCAAGCCAAGCAAACATACAAATAGATAACACCAGAGTAAAGCGAGTTTCCGAATTAGGCAGTATTTTTACAGAGGACGGAAAACCCGATAGAGAAATAGAGACAAGATGACAAAAAGCAAATACAGTGACCTACCAGCTGGCACCATTATTACAACACCCAAAGATCAAGATGGAAGTGAAAAAACAGATAATAAAAGTATTTTTCTATCAACACTTTGTTACCAGTGCTAAACGTGGTCTCTTACAGCAACATATCACAGAACGCTCAGCACGTATGAAATGAAATGCTTGGTAAGACAGTGGAAATCACCAGGAAAGATAGACTACGAAATGAGGACATCAGAAGCAGAGTGGGCATAACTTCATGCATCGAATACATCGAAAGACAACAAATGTAGTAGTTGACGAGAATTTAATGAGAATGAAAAACAACCAAGCACAATTAACAGCATGCAATAAAAAGAGATCAGGTACTAGAGCGAAGGAAAGACCAAGAAAAAGATGGATAGACAATATCAAGATCACCTACATAAACACGGATATAAAATAATATTGGCTACTCATCTGGCACAGGAACACAAATGAAAGTTCCCACCCCTACGCTTAACGGCAAGAGTGAACAACTAGTTCCATCATCTACCTGGGAAAAGACAATAAACAATTCTGACAATATATGGGGGGAACCCTTGTTGACCTTCTCATCGTTGTATGTATTATGACGTAATCAATATTCGCTGCCTACAAATGTCACTGTTTTTCAGCACACATCACACTGTGTGACTAGTCTAGTTGAAGGTCACTAGTTGCAGGTCGCTACTTACAGGTCGCTACTTACAGGTCCTTAGTGAAGTCGCAGTGCAGGTCGCTCAAGGTCCTAGTTGAAGGTCCAGTTGCAGGTCGCTTTTATAGGTCCTTAGTTGAAGGTCGCTAGTTGCAGGTCGCTATTTATAGGTCCTTAGTTGGTCGCAGTTGCAGGTCGCTATAGGTTAGTTGAAGGTCGCTAGTTGCAGGTCGCTATTATAGGTCCTTAGTTGAAGGTCGCTAGTTGCAGGTCGCTATTATGGCAGTTGAAGGTCGCTAGTTGCAGGTCGTGTTGCAGGTCTGTGCAGGTCGCTACTTACAGGTCCTATTTGAGTCCTTAGGTTGCAGGTCGTTAGTTGTAGGTCGCTACTTACAGGTCGCTTGTTGCAGTACATATATGTACACATAACAACATACACATATGTACACATACTAACATACACACATGTACAGATACCGTCATACACACATGTTCACACATCAACATACATATGTGTACACATACCAACATACATATATGTACATATACCAACATACATACATACATGTACACATACCAACATACATATATGTACACATAACAACATACACACGTGTACACATACCAACATACATATATGTACATAGAGCATGACAGAAAAACAGATAAATACAATATTATGGCCAAGTAAATAGTGACACTGCAATGAATACTGAAACATAACGTATTCGATACTGGGTCCAAGTTAATGATCCTGACAACAAAAAAAGTATTCAGTTCAACACTCTGACATTGTTGTGCAGGATATTGAATAGTTACACATTTTCGTGTTCTGCATTTAGAACTCATTATTTTACTAACATTTCAATAGTTACTTTGGTTTATTAATTTATTCGTTGTCTAGCGGGCCGGTTTACAATTGAGCTCTGGCCGGATGTAACCCGGAGGCCACTGACTGTCCACAGTTCCACTAGATTATGAAGTGCATCATACAGTCCACTCGGATGTTTGTAGTTCCGACTTAGATTGTGCTAAGTGCTGCAGTAGTTGGTGCGCCACACTTATCTCTCAGTTTCAAACCAAGATACTTACAATATGACCAAGGTGTATGCTGTCATATTGCTCTTCATATGACTACATATGTTGTTCAATATGTTGCACAATCTCGTTATTCAATGCCAGAATTTATTCCCCAACAATGACACGTTTATTCCAAGTCAACTATAACTCATGGGGAGTTGTGTGGGGATGGTCACTTCTTCATGTTGTACGTCTCTTGTGTACTGTTTCAAAAATATAAATATATATATAAAGTATAATATAAATATAATATAAATGATATAAATTAATATATATAATATAAACATAAAATATACGGTCTCAATCATTTATTATCAATACTTTCATCTCAATCATTAATGTGTTACCGATATCATTAATGTGTTACCGATATCATTAATGTGTTACCGATATCATTAATGTGTTACCAATATCATTAATGTGTTACCGATATCATTAATGTGTTACCGATATCATTAATGTGTTACCGATATCATTAATGTGTTACCGATATCATTAATGTGTTACCGATATCATTAATGTGTTACCGATATCATTAATGTGTTACCGATATCATTAATGTGTTACCGATATCATTAATGTGTTACCGATATCATTAATGTGTTACCGATATCTTTAATGTGTTACCGATATCATTGTGTTACCGATAGCATTAATGTGTTACCGATATCATTAATGTGTTACCGATATCATTAATGTGTTACCGATATCATTAATGTTTACATGTCATTAATGGTGTGAATGATATTTGAAGTGGATATCTTCTTCTTCTTTGTGTTCGGTTTCCATAGTCGTTCCTCTATGAAGCTGCATGTCAGTTGGAGTTCGTGAGTTCCCCATATCTTGCTCTGTAAGCTTTGTATGCTCGTCTAAACCATAAGATGGGTTGCCTCTATGAAGCTGCATGTCAGTTGGAGTTCATGAGTTCCCATATCTTGCTCTGTAAGCTTTGTTCATGAGGCCATGTTTCGTTTCGTTGGTGTATGTATGATGGACTGATTGCAGGGTGTGCTCTGAAGTCTGTGTTTCTGTCTGGCATGCACAGTGCGCAGGCTTTATTCTGTGCATGTGATGGTTGAGTCGGCAGTGTCCTGTTCTTAGGCGAAAGATTGTTGTGTGCTGTTTTCTGTTTAGTCTGCTAATGGAATCTTGTGGTGTTTTGGGGTGTTTGCCTCCATACCTCTTTGTACTTTGCTTGATATGTGCTTGATTTCTGGTAGTGACACTGGGTGTTTGTGTTTGTAAGTTTTGTTCCCTCCTTAGCCAGCCTGTCTGCGCTCTCATTTCCTGGTACACCACAGTGGGCTGGTATCCACTGGAGAATAATTTGTTGTGTTCTGAGGCTTGTTAGCTGTAGTTTTAGCTCTTCCATATTATCTTGTGGTCGCCTTTGTATGGTCTGCAGGACTGTCATGCAGTCACAAAGGAAAACAAGTTGATTATTTCTATATGAAATAACAACAACTGGACTTGTCAATCAGAACATAGAAGCAGTTGTCTCTTCTTGTTATTGCTGCCATACATGACAGAATTGTTGACCGATGGTCACTGAGTGAATCCAGTATATTCTTGTTATTCCTGGCCGTACAATGACAGAATTGTTGACCGATGGTCACTGAGTGAATCCAGTATATTCTTGTTATTGCTGGTCATAAATACAGAATTGTTGCCCATGGTCATGAATGATCAGTATATTCTTGTTATTGCTGGCCATACAATGACAGAATTGTTGACCGATGGTCACTGAGTGAATCCAGTATATTCTTGTTATTCCTGGCCGTACAATGACAGAATTGTTGACCGATGGTCACTGAGTGAATCCAGTATATTCTTGTTATTGCTGGCCATACAATGACAGAATTGTTGACCGGTGGTCACTGAATGAATCCAGTATATTCTTGTTATTGCTGGCCATACAATGACAGAATTGTTGACCGATGGTCACTGAGTGAATCCAGTATATTCTTGTTATTGCCGGCCGTACAATGACATAATTGTTGACCGGTGGTCACTGAGTGAATCCAGTATATTCTTGTTATTGCTGGCTATACAATGACAGAATTGTTGACCGGTGGTCACTGAGTGAATCCAGTATATTCATTGTTATTGCTGGCTAAATTCTAATGCGAACCTTTCATCTCTGATGTGTTACATATTTATGTGTTGCTTGGGTGACTTGCGTGCTTTTATGATCAATAGAGCTGCATCAGCTGAACCCTTGGGATTCTGTTTGGTCAAACCAGAGCCAACTATAAACTACTGGGCCTTCGGGCTCAGGTAAAATTATGGAAATCAGACCCCAACTACACCACGTGACTTCGCATTCCAGTATTGGTGTATATAGATGAATTCATTTTAAAATCAACACAAAATGATAACTCGAAGTCATATTATGCAACAAGTTAAGTTTAACAATAAGGAATATCAATATTATAAATTTTTCACCAATAAATAACCATCGACTCACAGAATTGAGTAAAATTGCAAAAAAGTGAGTAGTGTTCTATCAAACATCTGTAATTTCCAGATCCCTTTTCTTATCTAGGTCAGGAATACCCGGCCAGTTGTCTGGCCTGTGCTAGAGCCTGGCTGTGGTCAAACCAAGTCGAACAGGTCAGGGGTGAAAGGTTAGACATAGAGCGAACCAAGTCGAACAGGTCAGGGGTGAAAGGTCAGACATAGAGAACACACCTTCCTCAAAGTTTATGTGATAGTCGGGGAAAATGTACAGAAACATCTAATGCGAACCTTCATCTGATGTGCTAATATTTTTTTTTGGTATTTGCTTTTATGATCAGATAGAGGCTATCAGCTCTCGGCTCGATTGTTGGACATCGAACAGGTCAGGTTGAAAGATTGACAGCGAACCGTGAATCAGGGAATCGAGCTAAACACCTCCCAAAGTTTATGTAACCGGGGAATGTCAAACATCACCTAAATGACACACGGGGTCCCATATAGGATGGACCATTGCAACTGGGGGCTATAATTAGATGGATCATTGCAACTGGGGGCCCATTTAGGACGAACTATTATAACCGGGGTCCCTAATTAGAATGAACTACTGCAGCTACAACTTATTTAACAACAACAACAACAACAACTAGGCTTTAATTTTGGAGAAGAACAGAATGGTAACAGGGAAATGTAGATAACAAACACGACGTAAACATGTGTCATTGAAGAGAAACTTGTAATGAATGAAGGAGACATATTGCTTGCCATACATCGTGATGTATTTATTAGTTGATTGTATAACTCATATGCTTCAATGAAAACTATAGTGCCATCATATTCATTAATGAATAAACTATGAGTGCTCACTCACATTGCATTTCAATGAATAAACTATGAGTGCTCACATCATATTGCATTTCAATGAATAAACTATGAGTGCTCACCTCACATTGCATTTCAATGAATAAACTATGAGTGCTCACATCACATTGCATTTCAATGAATAAACTATGAGTGCTCACATCACATTGCATTTCAATGAATAAACTATGAGTGCTCACATTTTATTCTGGCAAAGAAAGATCGCAGCGACAATGCTCAATCTCCGTAGCACAATTGACGGTCATGGATGTAATCTTGTGGATTTTGAGAATTTGTAGCGACTTGTATGAAGGAAGTATTGAAGACCACTGGCATAAAGTTAAAGAAGCCTGGACTAGCACTTGTGAAACTACCCTTGGAGAAAAGATATGCCACCACAAGGAATGGCTATCAGAGTCAACGTTAGATAAGATAACAGAGAGAAGAGGCAGAAAGGCTGACCTCTGTAATAGCAGAACAAGATCAGCAAAGACCGCAGCACAAGAAAAATACACAAAAGTCAACAGGGAGGTAAAGAGAAGTATAAAAGCAGATAAAAGAAAGTATATAGATGACCTGGCAAGAGAAGCAGAAGAGGCAGCAGCTAAGGGTAACCTGAAAGATTTATACGATAACACAAGGAAATTGACAGGAAAATACCAACAAATAAATAAACCAATTAAGGACAAGGCTGGAAGATTACTCGGCAATGCTCAAGAACAGATGCAGAGGTGGGCAGAACATTTCAAAGACCTTTAAAATAGGCCAGTTCCCTAAGGCCAACCGGACATAGATCCAGCTGCAAAAGATCTAACAATCGACTGTAGCAAGCCAAGCAAAGCGGAAATAAAGAAGGCCATTCTCCAACTACGAAATGGTAAAGCTACAGGCCCAGATGGTATACCTGCAGAGGCCATAAAAGCAAATGCTGACATCTCAACAGACATGCTACATGGCTTGTTGGGAAAAATTTGGGAGAAGGAAGAAATACCAAAAGACTGGAGAGAGGGCTATATAGTCAAACTACCTAAAAGGGTGATCTCCAAGAATGCTCAAACTATAGAGGAATAATGCTCCTGTCTGTACCAGGCAAAATACTAAGTCGAATCATCCTAGAGAGACTCAAGGTAACTACAGATGCAGTACTAAGGGATGAACAAGCAGGATTTAGGCAAAACAGATTCTGCACAGATCAAATATCGACGCTACGTATCATAGTGGAGCAGAGCATCGAGTGGAACTCATCCCTCTACATAAACTTTGTGGACTATGAAAAGGCATTCGATAGCCTAGACAGGGAAACACTCTGGAAACTTCTACGACACTATGGCGTCCCCAGAAGCTAACCAATTTAATAAAGAAAATGTATGAGGAGACTACGGCTAGAGTACTGCATGAAGGAAAACTGACAGAGGCCTTGGAAATAAAGACTGGTGTGCGACAGGGCTGCCTTTTATCGCCCTTCCTTTTATTGCTGGCTATTGACTGGATAATGAGATCAACAACTGCCAGGGAAGAAATGGAATACAATGGACCATGATGAGTCAATTGGAGGATCTGGATTTTGCAGATGATCTAGCACTCCTCTCTCACAACCATCAGCAGATGCAAGAGAAAATAACAAAACTAGAAACAGTCTCACAGCAACTAGGCCTGACTATTCATGGGGAGAAAACACAGATCATGAGATTAAATGCTGGTTCCAGAGACCCAATCTTATTGAGAGGATCACCACTAAAGAGGTGGACACATTTACATATCTGGGAAGTGTCGTCAACATTCAAGGTGGCACAGATGAAGATGTTAAGGTTAGAATACAAAAGGCAAGATCAGCATTTGCCATTCTGAAGAACATATGGAGTTCAAGAATGATTAGGAATAAAACTAAGATAATGATATTTAACTCAAATGTCAAGTCTGTCCTTCTGTATGGAGCAGAGACATGGAGAACAACTAAAGGGAACACCAAAAGTTGCAGACATTCATCAATAGATGCCTACGCAGGATACTCCATCTGAGATGGTACGACAGGACCACAAACAGAGAACTGTGGGATAGGACAGGACAACGGCAGGTGGAACAAGAGATAATGAGCAGAAGGTGGAGATGGATAGGACACACACTGAGGAAACCCCTGACAGCATCGTGAGACAGGCTCTCCGATGGAACCCCAGGGCAATAGAAGTAAGGGAAGACCCAGAAACACCTGGAGACGGGAGTTAGAGATGGAATGCAAGAGGACGGGGAGAGAGTGGCGAGATCTGGAAAGATGGCCTTAGATAGGCGGGCTTGGAAGGCCTTGGTTGGACTGCTCCTAGGCGAGCCTGTTGCAGATGTTTCCCTAGGGAGGCCTTGCAGACTAGCTAGGAGGTGAAGAGAGAGAAGAGAAAAAAGATCGCAGCGACAATGCTCAATCTCCGCAGCACAATTGACGGTCATGATGAATCTGTGATTTTAGAACTTGTAGCGACTTGTATGGCGACTTGGCGATGTGGCGGTCGTATGGCGACTTGATGACTTATGGCGCTTGTGGACTTGTGAGTAGCGACTTGTAGGCGACTTGTATGGCGACTTGTATGGACTTGATTATGAATTATTTGATTCAAGTAAAAAGGACTTTCTTAGCCTAACTAGCAGAACAGATATCATACACCTCACTAGCATCACTAGCATCACTAGCATCACTGAGCATCACTAGATCACTAGCATCACTGCATCATAGCATCACTAGCATCACTACATCACTAGTCACTGCATCACTAGACACTTTGCATCACTAGCAACTCAGCATCACTAGATCACTGCATCACAGCATCACTAGCATCAGACTTGCATCACTAGCATCACTCAGCATCACTAGCATCACTTGCATCACTAGCATCACTCAGCATCACTAGCATCTACTTGATCACTAGCATCACAGCATCACGTCATCACTAGACTACTTTGCATCACTGCATCACTAGCATCACTAGCATCACTAGCATCACTGCATCACTGCATACAGCATCACTGCATCACTAGATCTACTGATCACTAGCATCACTAGCAGGCAGACACAGAAGTAATAGTCATCCTCTTTGACAATTTATCTTACTGAGCGAAATCGATTGTCACGTCATCACTGCATCACTAGCAGGCAGACACAGAAGATATCATCTCTTTGACAAGTTATCTTAACTAGCAGGCAGAAATCGTATTAGTCACGTCATCACTGCACACTGCAGGCAGACCAGAAGTAATAGTCATCTTTGTGACAATTTATCTTAACTAGCAGGCAGAAATCGTATTAGTCACGTCATCACTAGCATCACTAGCAGGCAGACACAGAAGTAATAGTCATCTCTTTGTGACAATTTATCTTAACTAGCAGGCAGAAATCGTATTAGTCACGTCATCACTAGCATCACTAGCAGGTAGACACAGAAGTAATAGGCATCTCTTTGTGACAATTTATCTTAACTAGCAGGCAGACACAGAAGTAATAGGCATCTCTTTGTGACAATTTATCTTAACTAGCAGGCAGAAATCGTATTAGTCACGTCATCACTAGCATCACTAGCAGGCAGACACAGAAGTAATAGGCATCTCTTTGTGACAATTTATCTTAACTAGCAGGCAGAAATCGTATTAGTCACGTCATCACTAGACTACTTGTGATATCATACAACTCACGTCATCACTAGACTACTGATATCACACAACTCACGTCATCAGTAGACTTTTGATATCATACAACTCCCGTCATTACTAGACTACTTGTGATATCATACAACTCACGTCATCACTAGACTACTTGTGATATCATACAACTCACGTCATCACTAGACTACTTGTGATATCACACAACCCACGTCATCACTAGACTACTTGTGATATCATAACTACGTCATCACTAGACTACTTGTGATATCATACAGCTTACACATGCCCTCATCCGTCTTATACAAAATTACTGGTCTTAAAGCATGATGTATGATTGAACTAGACAAAATGATTCTCTCCATCTACAGGTTAACAACTGAAGACGAACTGGTTGAAGTTTATGGCGTTCACGACATCGGGGGCAGGAAATTACTTATGAGGGCTATCGAGGCAGCCAGAGAAGAGGAAGAGAGCGATACTGACTCATGGGTGAGTATATATATATATATATATGAGCAAACGGCACAACTCTTTCTTGTTCGGCACATACACCATACACTGTTTGTCTTTCATTCAACCGGTATACAAGGCTGTACAGCCTATACGTTATAGTTTCAAATCATCACATTGAACAGCCAGACATGCATACATTCACCGTTCATTATTTCAACAAGATTTTTCATACCAGTTTCTGGTTTGTCTTCTATTCGTCTTGTCTGGATTTTTCTATCAACATTTTCTGATATTTTACTCTGCAACAATAGACAATGCTTCATCTGCCCTCTATGTTTATGTTTGTCAAAAGCTTCATCTCTCTCTTTCTCTCTCTCTCTCTCTCTCTCTCTATTTGTTTCTCTCGCATGTGTTTGCTTATTTATAATTCAATATTTCGTTGTGCACTCTAAGGGCGGTATGTTGTTATTGCGTTCAGTATGATATTATGGCAACTGCCGCTAGTGCTAAGTTGTATCGGCATTGCCGTTCATTTGGATTTGTCTAAGGTATGTCAAGATAATGGTAACTCATGCATGGACAATGGCGAGTCTCCAACAAGCGCCCATATCGGCTTTCTTGTGAATGGTCTCCAGTTCCAGATTTCCTTATATTACATCGCCTTATGTCAGAAGTCTCAAGAGCTTGAGTCACCATCCATTGATGTCATCGTTGGTGATGTCACCATCCATTGATGTCATTGTTGATGTCATCATTGTTGATGTCATAATTGTTGCTGTCATCATTGTTGCTGTCATCATTGTTGATGTCATAATTGTTGATGTCACCATCCATTGATGTCATCGTTGTTGATGTCATCAGTGTTGATGTCATCGTTGTTGATGTCATCATACATTGATGTCATCGTTGTTGATGTCACCATCCATTGATGTCATCGTTGTTGATGTCATCGTTGTTGATGTCATCATTGTTGATGTCATCGTTGTTGATGTCATCATACATTGATGTCATCGTTGTTGATGTCATCAGTGTTGATAGTGTACTTCCCTACGACAATATGAATCTCTATGATATAATAGACATTGCCACTTCGCTACTTCGCCACTTCTCGCTACTTCGCCACTTCTCGCCATTTCGCCACTTCTCGCCACTTCTCGCCACTTCGCTACTTCGCCACTTCGCCTGCCACTTCTGCCACTTCTCGCCACTTCTCTCTTCGCCACTTCGCCACTTCGACTTCGCTACTTCAAATCATATATTTTCTTGTCTATCTTCTTCTTCTACTTGCGTTCGCTCGCTATGAATTCAGGTGTAGTCAGGGCGCCTGGCATGGCGCTTCTGATTTTTGCGTGAAGGCTAGCTTTCCTTTTTTATCAGTGTCCCCGCCATACAGGCAGGGCCTTCTCTGAGTTCCGAGATATGTTCTAACTAAATCCGTATTGATTGTCTTTGATATACGAGTAGATTGGAGTGTTTATTAAAGTTGCACTCGACAATGTCTTCATTTGTGCACATCATTTCCTCTCTTTGGTTTACAATTATAGTTGGCTATCTTCACATCAGCTGTTGATTTCTCTTCAGACATGGACACTGGCTATCTTCACATCAGCTGTTGATTTCTCTTCAGACATGGACACTGGCTATCTTCACATCAGCTGTTGATTTCTCTTCAGACATGGACACTGGCTATCTTCACATCAGCTGTTGATTTCTCTTCAGGCATGGACACTGGCTATCTTCACATCAGCTGTTGATTTCTCTTCAGACATGGACACTGGCTATCTTCACATCAGCTGGTGATTTCTCTTCAGACATGGACACTAGCTATCTTCACATCAGCTGTTGATTTCTCTTCAGACATGGACACTGGCTATCTTCACATCAGCTGTTGATTTCTCTTCAGACATGGACACTGGCTATCTTCACATTAGCTGGTGATTTCTCTTCAGACATGGACACTGGCTATCTTCACATCAGCTGTTGATTTCTCTTCAGACATGGACACTGGCTATCTTCACATCAGCTGTTGATTTCTCTTCAGACATGGACACTGGCTATCTTCACATCAGCTGTTGATTTCTCTTCAGACATGGACACTGGCTATCTTCACATCAGCTGTTGATTTCTCTTCAGACATGGACACTGGCTATCTTCACATCAGCTGTTGATTTCTCTTCAGACATGGACACTGGCTATCTTCACATCAGCTGGTGATTTCTCTTCAGACATGGACACTAGCTATCTTCACATCAGCTGTTGATTTCTCTTCAGACATGGACACTGGCTATCTTCATATCAGCTGTTGATTTCTCTTCAGACATGGACACTGGCTATCTTCACATCAGCTGTTGATTTCTCTTCAGACATGGACACTGGCTATCTTCACATCAGCTGTTGTTTTTTCTTCAGACATGGACACTGGCTATCTTCACATCAGCTGTTGATTTCTCTTCAGACATGGACACTGGCTATCTTCACATCAGCTGTTGATTTCTCTTCAGACATGGACACTAGCTATCTTCACATCAGCTGTTGATTTCTCTTCAGACATGGACACTGGCTATCTTCACATCAGCTGTTGATTTCTCTTCAGACATGGACACTGGCTATCTTCACATCAGCTGTTGATTTCTCTTCAGACATGGACACTGGCTATCTTCACATCAGCTGTTGATTTCTCTTCAGACATGGACACTGGCTATCTTCACATCAGCTGGTGATTTCTCTTCAGACATGGACACTGGCTATCTTCACATCAGCTGTTGATTTCTCTTCAGACATGGACACTGGCTATCTTCACATCAGCTGTTGATTTCTCTTCAGACATGGACACTGGCTATCTTCACATCAGCTGTTGATTTCTCTTCAGACATGGACACTGGCTATCTTCACATCAGCTGTTGATTTCTCTTCAGACATGGACACTGGCTATCTTCACATCAGCTGTTGATTTCTCTTCAGACATGGACACTGGCTATCTTCACATCAGCTGTTGATTTCTCTTCAGACATGGACACTGGCTATCTTCACATCAGCTGTTGATTTCTCTTCAGACATGGACACTGGCTATCTTCACATCAGCTGTTGATTTCTCTTCAGACATGGACACTGGCTATCTTCACATCAGCTGTTGATTTCTCTTCAGACATGGACACTGGCTATCTTCACATCAGCTGTTGATTTCTCTTCAGACATGGACACTGGCTATCTTCACATCAGCTGTTGATTTCTCTTCAGACATGGACACTGGCTATCTTCACATCAGCTGTTGATTTCTCTTCAGACATGGACACTGGCTATCTTCACATCAGCTGTTGATTTTTCTTCAGACTGGACACTGGCTATATCAGTGCTTCTCAATCTACATAATGCGCTCCCATTAATACAGTTCCTCATTGTGTGACCAACCATAAAATTATGTCACAATATTTATTTCTAATTATGATAAATATGTGTTTTCAGATGATCTTAGGCGACCACTGTAAAATGGTCGTTCGACCCCCAAAGGGGTCGCGACCCACGGTTTGAGAACCACCGAGCTATATCATTCTAATGTTGTTATATCTGTGATGTTTGTCTACGTGTGTTGTGTCTCTCACAGACCACCACATCATTATCTGTGATGTTTGTCTACGTGTGTTGTGTCTCTCACAGACCACCACATCATTATCTGTGATGTTTGTCTACGTGTGTTTTGTCTCTCACAGACCACATCATTATCTGTGATGTTTGTCTACGTGTGTTTTGTCTCTCACAGACCACATCATTATCTATGATGTTTGTCTACGTGTGTTTTGTCTCTCACAGACCACATCATTATCTGTGATGTTTGTCTACGTGTGTTTTGTCTCTCACAGACCACATCATTATCTGTGATGTTTGTCTACGTGTGTTTTGTCTCTCACAGACCACATCATTATCTGCAGACACGAACATCTCTCGTCCAAGCAGTTATTGTTGTGACTTGTTGTGACTTGTTGTGGCTTTATGTTTTCTCTTCAACAAAAAATGTGAGATTGGAAATTGGAAGATAAATAATTGAAAACAGATGACTAGCCACCTAACTAAGTGGTTCTCAAACTGTCATCTGTCCATGTTTTTTTTTCTCCGATCCAGAAGCACTTGAGCTTTCAGCTCTTCGACTCGGGGCCACGAACACCGTAAATCTGGAGAACCTGTGACTTTTCTGCCTGCCGCGGAATTCAACCGCATTCACAGGGGGCTTGTCACCCGTTTACCAGCGCGCTACGAACACGCTGGGCAGGCGGGCTCGGAACTGGTTTAATGTTCATGTGATATCCAATTAAATTTAGCTCAATATTATAATTTATGTTATATATAATTCATTATTTCTGTAAAAAAAAAAAAAAAATTCGCTGCTGATTTATCTTGTGCTGTTTCTTTATTTGACATTGTTACTGTTTCTGGTTTCTGTGATAAAGCTTCTCAGTGTTTCTTCCTTGTTACTGTTTCTCGTTTCTTTGATAAAGCTTCTATTTTTCTTCCTTGTTGTAACTCTTGCTTCTTGTGTACTTGTCTAGGGTATATCATGTTTCGTGCTAATGAGATCAATACATCTCTGCTGTGTGCCTGTGTGTGTGCCTGTGTGTAGGTAACATTCAACATTTATCATGTTTTAAACTAAATAAACACCTTCAATTTGTTCTTCTACTCTGAAATTCATAAACGAAAATCATGGCATATCCTTGACAGGACTTAGCAATCAACAACAGCAAACGAGTCGTCGATTTTCTAGGCACCACTTTTACGTTCAGTAGTTTGCTATTACTTTCTGAACTGCGAGGTCCATTTTAATGTACTGAGCTCGATCATAAACTCAAGCGTACCAAGTTCAAACCCCACGGTGGGCAGATTTGGAAGCAAATTCGTTTCCGTGGGATTTTTAAAGAAAGGTAAAAATAGACCTCACATTTCATAAAACAATGGCAAACTACTGAACGTATAAGTGGTGCCTAGAAAATCAACGATTCGTTTACTGTAGTTGATGGTTACGTCCTGTAAAGGATATGTCACGATTTTCATTTCATTTTCCACGCTTGCGTTTGTGATCGAGCTGGCTAGCGCTTAAGCTAGAGACTGACTAGCGCTTAAGCTAGAGACTGACTAGCACTTAAGCTAGAGACTGACTATCGCTTAAGCTAGAGACTGACTAGCGCTTAAGCTAGAGACTGACTAGCACTTAAGCTAGAGACTGACTAGCACTTAAGCTAGAGACTGACTAGCGCTTAAGCTAGAGACTGACTAGCGCTTAAGCTAGAGACTGACTAGCGCTTAAGCTAGAGACTGACTAGCGCTTAAGCTAGAGACTGACTAGCACTTAAGCTAGAGACTGACTAGCACTTAAGCTAGAGACTGACTAGCGCTTAAGCTAGAGACTGACTAGCGCTTAAGCTAGAGACTGACTAACACTTAAGCTACAGACTGACTAGCGCTTAAGCTAGAGACTGACTAGCACTAGCAGAGACTGATAGCATAGCTAGAGACTGACTAGCACTTAAGCTAGAGACTGACTAGCACTTAAGCTAGAGACTGACTAGCACTTAAGCTAGAGACTGACTAGCACTTAAGCTAGAGACTGACTAGCTGACTCTAAGCTAGAGACTGACTAGCACTTAAGCTAGAGACTGACTAGCACTTAAGCTAGAGACTGACTAGCACTAAGCTAGACTGACTAGCACTTAAGCTAGAGACTGACTAGCACTTAAGCTAGAGACTGACTAGCACTTAAGCTAGAGACTGACTAGCACTTAAGCTAGAGACTGACTAGCACTTAAGCTAGAGACTGACTACCAAAGCTTAAGCTACTACTACTGACTTAAGCTAGAATACTAGCACTTAACTAAATAATAAGCTATTCTAATAATATGTTTAATAATGATGTTTGTTATGTTACGAGATTCTTGTCCAAATATTGATCAATTCATGTTTTATTTTTCCCCGGGAGGGTGGGGTGGGGGAGGAGGGAAGGGAAGGAAGGTATCTGTGTTCTATATTGCATATGGTTACTGTAGCGTTTTTTTTGCTGTCCGTTCTTTCAATACCAACATTTTACGTAACAGTCTAAATTGTCATCACTATCTTGTGCTGTAGATGTCTACGACGCATATGCGTGTATAACCGTCGCCTGAGTGTTGTTGGAGCTCGCAAGGGGAGCAAAGAATAGTAACACTGTGACCTACAAAGCATACCGTTAGAGGCGACTGAGGTAAGCTGCCTAAGGAAGCTACACTAGTAAATAAAAGCGTCGCAGAAATCGGATGTGCTGGCCTACTTGTAGATGCACAACTTGCCCAACGTACAATCGCTCTTAGGCTCGAATCACATACAAATCACAAAGAGTGGTTTTACAAGTGATCGATATGGAGCGTTGAAAGAAGAAGTATAACAGTGATGTTTTTTGTCTTTCTCTTGTCTTTCTCTTTAATGTGATGGTTATAATTCTGTCACTGACTGCTGGGTTGTATCCCATATAATTCTGTCACTGACTGCTGGGTTGTATCCCATATAATTCTGTCACTGGCTGCTGGGCTGCAGCCCATATAATTCTGTCACTGACTGCTGGGTTGCAGCCCATATAATTCTGTCACTGACTGCTGGGCTGCAGCCCATATAATTCTGTCACTGACTGCTGGATTGTATCCCATATAATTCTGTCACTGGCTGCTGGACTGCAGCCCATATAAAAATGGGTTTAAAGCCGAAGGAATGACTTCATGACTTCATGACTTCATGACTGAATGACTTCATGACTGAATGACTTCATGACTGAATGACTTCATGACTGAATGACTGAATGACTTCATGCCACTGGGTTTTACCCTTTATGGTTCGGTCCCTCTAAACAGAAATGGGACGCTACAAAGCATGAACTCCGTAGCTCCAGCAACAATCCTAGGTGTCTATGGAAAAAATGCACTCATAAACAGAACGGCGTGGTCCGGATTCGAACCTACGACCGTCGACTCACAAGGCAAAGGCTTAACTACTTAGCCACAGAGACCGCCGTTGTATCCCAGATATTGTCGTTTTGTCATACTGACACATCTGCCCTTTTAAACCCAACAGAATCGTTTGAACTATGACATTATTGGTACCGTCATTGTCTTCCATCTTCAATGTCTTCTCTCTTGACCAGACTGCATCATATACTGCCAGACTCACGACTTTAATCTGGAGTAGGGTACTGTTCAACACTGGTTCACTGACCTTGATGTTGTTGTATGTTATCTGAAATATCTGCTTCTCAAGTGCTCACCATACCCACCCCCCACCCCCTGCTTGAGTTTCTATAATTGTCTTTAATACGACCATGACTGGTTTTCTTGTACATGTGAAATACATTGAAGTAGAATAGCCACACACACACACACGCACACACGCACACACACACCACGCACACCCCACACACACGCACACGCACACGCACACACACACACACACACGCACACGCACACACTTGTCATGTGACATCTCTAGATACAAGTCATCGATTCTCAAACGTTTGATAGAAATTGAAGAAGAACATGCTCGGATAATCTTCAGAATAAACAAAAGTAGTCTCCCCCTCCCTCTCCTGTTCTGAAACATGTAATTAATGTGTCGATTTGGTCTAGTAAACAACACAGTCTTACAGCATGTATGCTACAGTCGACAGTTGTCTCCGTTTGTAATCATTGATATCTTGGGGGGAACAGTGCGTGCTGCTGGATCAATATTGTGTGCCAGTTTAATGTGACTGCTTCCGCCTGATTCTAGCTAGTGTGTGGATAAGACACTAGCAGTTTTACCCCGTCTTCGCACCAGGAATTTAGTTGCATATTAAAGTAACATGCCTCGTTGCCTCAAAATCGGCTTCTTTCCCATTGAAACAATACGTTTTCTCTCCATGCTTTGACTTGGTGGAAAAACTTTGTCCGTTGACCATATAAGATTAAAATGTCGCTCATTCCGATTGCCAGAATTCCGTGATTATCCCAGATTACAATAAAATTCCTGTGAAAGTTGACAAATAACAATTTGCATTTATTCAGAGTCAGTTCTATCGTTGCAAATGAAATTTCTCTAGTCCCCATCAATTGTGTTCATAAAAATAAAATGTTCAACAAAATGTTGTCCTTCCCGTTAATTGAACATGTTGTCTCTAGCATAGCAACCAAGAATCTAATGCATTCGGTCACCGGACAAACAAGTTGATAGACTAATAAATATGTTCGTACTCGTAACATGCGACTGATGTGCGCATCACGTGATCGGAAAGTAACACATGACCGCTGTGGGTATCACGTGACCGGAACGGGAAAAAATGGATACACGTATTCGGCGATTTCTGTACATGATCATTTGTGTTTAGTTGGAATACGGTTATAGAAACTAATAAATAGTCCAGTTTTATAATTTTTACACATTCCCATGTATGAAAGCTACCCTCTTGCCAAATTTCAAGACCGTAGGATGTCCAGATATCTTCAAACAATTGGGACATATATATATATTAATATATATATAAGTAGAGAGAGAGAGAGAGAGAGAGAGAGAGAGAGAGAAAAGAGAGAGATCGATCAGATCCGAGAGGATACTAGCAAAATCTGGTTGAGGAAAACAACAAGCATTCAAACTAATCAGCAATATCTACTTCTCTTATCTTATCTGAACCACATTTGCCGTGAAGCGTCGTGGGGATATTTAGTTTCCTATCTTGTGCCAGGTGTGTTGGCGTTGTTAGTTAATGCTTTGGCAGGGACTCTGAGACGTATCCATCGTGTTCTTGGCCTACCTCGTGCTCTGCGCCCTGAGTGTCGTTTATTATAGGCACGTGATGGTAGTAAATGTGGTTCCATTCTCATTAGATGGCCGAACCACTTGAATCTTTGCTTCTCGATGTACTGTATGCATGGTATAGTACCAACGATGCTTCTGATATTCTCGTTTCTCACTCTATCTCCCATTGTAACGTTGACAGCTTTTCGTAGACATCTCATTTCACATGTTGTAATCTTTCTTTCTTGTGTCTTAGTCAGAGGCCATGTTTGGCACTGATAGCAGAGAGTTGGAATAAAT
The DNA here is from genome assembly GCA_020796225.1 of Arion vulgaris. Lineage (NCBI taxonomy): Eukaryota > Metazoa > Mollusca > Gastropoda > Stylommatophora > Arionidae > Arion > Arion vulgaris. Next base: position 41,075,846 of record CM036769.1, read on the forward strand.
TCGCAATTTATCAGTTGTCGTTTGACTGCCATGTTAACGCTTGGATGTTTTAATAGTGGTGACAGTTGGTATGTCACTGCGTTTGCCTTCTGGCATCTAGTCTCGATTTCTCTGTCCATCTTTCCATCTGCTGTGAATATACTCCGAGATATTTGAATTCTGGAGTCTGTTGTATTTTTACTTTATTCACATGTATATTTAGTTGACCTGTTGACCTACTTATTGTTATATCTACTAACAATATCAATATTTGTAACTCACCCGTGTCGTGCTGGTGCCCACAAGGAAGCAAAGAATATACCACTGCTACCTACAAGACATGTAAGAGGCAACTGATGTGGACCTTGGGAAGCTACCTAGTAAATAAAAGCTTTGCAAAAATCGAATGTGCTGGCCTACTTGCAGGTGCATAACTGGAACAACATATAATGGCTCTTAGGCTCAAATCACATACAAATCACACGGAATGATTAACAAGTGGTCGATATGGAGCGTTCGAAGAAGAATATTTGTAACTGATAGTTGTGCAAGACATTGATCGTTGACGGCACTAGATGATGGTGATGATGATGATGATGATGAGTGGTGTGATGAAGAACTACGCACTTTCTAAACAATACGTTGTCCAATCTTTGATTTCCAGACTTCATTGTTATCTGGTTATTGTTGTTTGTTGTCCTATCTCAAGCTGCTGCAGCACTGGACACGGGAGGGGAGGAGTGCTGGATGCTGGCTTTTGGTGATGTTCAGATTAGTGTCACTCTTGAGCTGCAACTGGTGTTAATGGTGGTTGCTGAGATGTCTTTCAAGTTTATTATTGGGAAGGAGATGGTGAGCTGGCTTTTGTGATGTTCAGATAGTGTCATTGACCAATGTTTCTGTGAGACTGAGATGCTTCCAAGTTTCTGTGAGACCAGACGGGTGCATGTACCAGTTTCTGTGAGACCAGACGGTGCATGTGCCAGCTTCTGTGAGACCAGACGGTGCATATACCAGTTTCTGTGAAACCAGACGGTGCATATACCAGTTTCTGTGTACGACTTGATCAAGTGGGCGAGTAATTGTGTACATTGGGCAAACAACGTCTATCTCTCCACTCACTCTGTGTTTCACTCACTCTGTGTTTCACTCACTCTGTCTCATTCACTCTTTGTCTCACTCACTCTGTGTTTCACTCACTCACTCTGTGTTTCACTCACTCTTTGTCTCATTCACTCTTTGTCTTATTCACTCTTTGTTTCACTCACTCTTTGTTTCACTCACTCACTCTGTGTTTCACTCACTCACTCTGTTTCACTCACTCTGTGTTTCACTCACTCTGTGTTTCACTCACTCTGTGTTTCACTCACTCTTTGTTTCACTCACTCTGTGTTTCACTCACTCAAGTTTTGTCATGTCTCTCACTTTCTTTATTTCTCTCACTTTCTCCTTCACCCTGTGTCTCTCCAAATCACCCCTACCTCCCCCATGTATCACCAGCTTCCAGCTCAGCTTTGATGATAACATACGCCGTCGTGATAGATAGAACAATAAAATATCGGCTATGTGTATGGCTGGCTACTAGTTATTCAACCAAAGCTCTAACACTACAGACAGAAACATAGCTGCTCAGTCTTCCCCAGAAAATCTGAAAGTGTGTAGTGTACCCGCTGATGGTTCCCGTCGATTCCTTAATAAACACATATCTCGTTGTGGCCCTCGTGTGCTGAGTCCTCGTACGACGTTTGATTCTAAACACACAATTGTATTGATCTGACCGTTCATCATATGACATCTGTGAGATGTGTGTGTCGTGATATGACATCTGTGAGATGTGTGTGTCATCGAATGATTCTCGTGCATGTAGTGATTGTCTCTATTCTGGCATTAACACGTGGTATATGTTTTAGCATGAGCGATAACATGGCTGGAAATATAGTACAGAAAGCCAAGTAAAGTATGGATCTCATTTTGCGTTTTAGACTTTAGCTGGAATGATACCATGGCTGGAATGTAGTGACAGAAAGCCAAGTAAAGTATGGATCTCATTTTGCGGTTTAGACTTTAGCTGGGACGATATCATGGCTGGAACGTAGTGGCAGAAGGCCAAGTAAAGTATGGATCTCATTTTGCGGTTTAGACTTTAGCTGGAATGATACCATGGCTGGAATGTAGTGACAGAAAGCCAAGTAAAGTATGGATCTCATTTTGAAAATGGAAGCATGTCCAGGGAATCCGAGCTTCTATACGTAACATACATATGTAGTGGTATGTGGTATGTAGTATGTACCATGGGCACAAAGTTAGCTCACCTAGGTAATCGCTGACGTATACATCAAGAGTTAGGCTCACCTGTAATCAGCGACGTATCATCAAGGCTAGGTCCAGGTATCGCTGCGACGTATACATCAAAGAGCTAGGCTCACCTAGGTAATCGCATGCGACGTATACATCAAAGAGCTAGGCACCTAGGTAATCGCATGCGACGTATCATCAAAGCACAGGTTTAGTCAAATCTGTCATCGATATACGAGGAAAACTATGTCAACTGCAGTAAAACTCAAGCAATGGCGAGTGCAAAAACTTTGTTGTTTACATGTTTGCCAATATCTGTCATGTAAGTTATAATAGCTGTCATGTAAGTTATAATAGCTGTCATGTAAGTTATAATATCTGTCATGTAAGTTATAATAGCTGTCATGTAAGTTATAATATCTGTCATGTAGGTTATAATATATGTCATGTAAGTTATAATATCTGTCATGTAAGTTATAATATATGTCATGTAAGTTATAATATCTGTCATGTAAGTTATAATATCTGTCATGTAAGTTAGCTACTAATATCTGTCATGTAAGTTATCTACTAATATCTGTCATGTAAGTTATCTACTAATATATCTGTCATGTAGTTAGCTACTAATATCTGTCATGTAAGTTATAATAGCTGTCATGTAAGTTATAATATCTGTCATGTAGGTTATAATATATGTCATGTAAGTTATAATATCTGTCATGTAAGTTATAATATCTGTCATGTAAGTTATAATATCTGTCATGTAAGTTATAATATCTGTCATGTAAGTTAGCTACTAATATCTGTCATGTAAGTTATCTACTAATATCTGTCATGTAAGTTAGCTACTAATATCTGTCATTGTTATATATCTGTCATGTAATAGCTACTAATATCTGTCATGTAAGTTATAATATCTGTCATGTAAGTTAGCTACTAATATCTGTCATGTAAGTTATAATATCTGTCATGTAAGTTATAATATCTGTCATGTAAGTTATAATATCTGTCATGTAAGTTAGCTACTAATATCTGTCATGTAATTTATAATATCTGTCATGTAAGTTATAATATCTGTCATGTAAGTTATCTACTAATATCTGTCATGTAAGTTATAATATCTGTCATGTAAGTTATAATATCTGTCATGTAAGTTAGCTACTAATATCTGTCATGTAAGTTATCTACTAATATCTGTCATGTAAGTTAGCTACTAATATCTGTCATAGTAATTAGCATATTTAATATCTGTCATGTAAGTTATAATATCTGTCATGTAAGTTAGCTACTAATATCTGTCATGTAAGTTATAATATCTGTCATGTAAGTTATAATATCTGTCATGTAAGTTATAATATCTGTCATGTAAGTTAGCTACTAATATCTGTCATGTAATTTATAATATCTGTCATGTAAGTTATAATATCTGTCATGTAAGTTATCTACTAATATCTGTCATGTAAGTTATAATATCTGTCATGTAAGTTATAATATCTGTCATGTAAGTTATCTACCAATATGAATAATAAAGTTGAGATTTCAATTCACCATCGAAGATCTATCATGTATGTTTGTCTTGTACATGTCAATTAATATGTAACCTTCTCTGAGAATAATTATTTGTGTTGTATATCTTGTTTACAGACAACGACGATGAGGATGTCTAAAACGAAGTTTGATTTGATAAATAGATTGTACATTCTAGCAACACACAGACGCACACAGAGAGAGAGAGAGCGAGGCGAGAGAGAGCGAGAGAGAGATAGAGAGAGAGCGAAAGATAGAGAGAGAGAGAGAATGAGAGCGAGAAGAGCGAGAGAAGAGCGAGAGAGAGAGGATATTTTATGACAACTAAAAACGCTATCAGTATAAAAGTAAATGCCAACCATTATCTGAGATGGTTAAACCAAGGGAAGTAATCTGCGTCTCGGTGTATTCTGTATAAAATTGTTGATGTTATTTCCCTTGATCTAACATTGGAGTTGTGTGCTCATTTATCAGTACTGATCTTCGCGTGCGCACACATACACGCCGGCGCACACATACACGCCGGCATACACTCACACACCCAATATGTCATGTTCAATGTGTGCAACATATAAGCAATATATCATGTTCAATGTGTGCAACATATAAGCAATATGTCATGTTCAATATGTGCAACATATAAGCAATATGTCATGTTCAATGTGTGCAACATATAAGCAATATGTCATGTTCAATGTGTGCAACATATACGCAATAAGGATGATATATTCATTAAAAAAAACCCAGCTGCATCATTTCTTTCTTTGCATGCCAACTCATCAGATATTCAACTCATCAGATATTCAACTCATCAGATATTCAACTCATCAGATATTCAACTCATCAGATATTCAACTCGTTGAAATTCGTTTCCTTGGGCGCAGATCGACAAAGCTTGGGTGCAGATCGACAAAGCTTGGGCGCAGATCGACGAAGTTTGGGCGCAAATCGACAAAGCTTGGACGCAGATCGACAAAGCTTGGGTGTAGATTGACAAAACGTGGGTGCAGATCGACAAAGCTTGGGCGCAGATAGACAAAGCTTGGGTGTAGATTGACAAAGAATGGGCGCAGATCGACAAAGCTTGGACTCAGATCGACAAAGCTTGGGCGCAGATCGACAAAGTTTGGGCGCAGATCGACAAGCAAAGCAATTAGTTACTGACATGTCTTGTTGTGCTGTGTAGGGCAGTAAGACAATCTCCTCAACTTACTCTGTCCGTGTCCGCGAAAATTAATGCTAAATCTAGCATAAAAATTCTAAATCGGTAACTCTGTTAACAATCATACTACAAGGAGTGGTCGAGAACAGGCGGTCAAGAGAGAAGACAACGGCATAAGTGACATGGTAATATTAAGAGAGATACAAAGAACAGATTGACATAATGTACCCGCTATTTGACCAATGGCGACATATAATGTTGAAGGTGTAACACAATCAACTTTAGATGTGAAGATGACACCAACATGCTAGAAAATACAGCCACACTTCACTGCCATAATTCACTGCCACACTTCACTGTCACACTTCACTGCCACACTTCACTGCCATGAGCATGATGTAATCATTTATACGGATTCACACTTCACTGCCACACTTCACTGTCACACTTCACTGCCACACTTCACTGCCATGAGCATGATGTAATCATTTCCGCATCTGAGCATGATGTAATCATTTATACGGATGGTTCGGTGATTCGACATGTGCGGAGCTCGTGGGCTTTCACTGCTCAGGTCGGAGGTGATGTTGTGAAGGAAGACAGTGGTGGTTTTGCCGTGACTACAAGCAGTCTCACTATGGAAATCATGGCGGTTACCAAAGCGATGATTTGGCTAGAATCACAGACTTTTATCCATGCATGTTTTCTCAGTGACTCAATGAGTATGCTCAGGAAGATTGAAACAGGATGGGCTAGGAGACATTGGATAGAATCGCTGGGGAGGTCTAAGCTGACAAAGATCAGTTTTATTTTTGTACCAGGGCATGCAGGTGTAAGGGGAATGAACGTGCGGATAGGCTTGCAGGTATGGCTGCTGTCCAAAGCGGACGAGCAATGGACCAGGCTGATATTATAAATTCCTTAAGGAGAGAGGGCGTGTAAATGATTCACGTAATAGCGGTGAATCACAACACTAACCAGACTGCAAGAACTCAAAGTTAAGTGTGGTGTAGCTCGACAAGAACGCTATGCTGGCAGACAAAGAAGAATTGTAAACCAACAAAGAACCGGTGTCGTTAGTCGCCACACGCTGATGGACATACTGAGGAGAGATCGGAGCACTTATGGACTAATTTGTTCGACGTGCAGTGATGGTGATCCGACGACTAAACTAAAACTAAACTAAACTTCACTGCCATAATTCACTGCCACACTTCACTGCCACACTTCATTGCCACACTTCACTGTCACACTTCACTGTCACACTTCACTGCCATAATTCACTGCCACACTTCACTGCCACACTTCACTGCCACACTTCACTGTCACACTTCACTGTCATAATTCACTGATACAATTCATTGATACAATTCATTGTCACACCTCACTGTCATAATTCACTGATACAGTTCACTTCCACACTTCACTGTCATAATTCACTGATACAATTCACTGTCATAATTCACTGATACACTTCACTGATACAGTTCACCGCCACACTTCACTGCCATAATTCACTGCCACACTTCACTGCCATAATTCACTGCCACACTTCACTGTCACACTTCACTGTCATAATTCACTGATACAATTTACTGATACAGTTCACTGCCACACTTCACTGCCATAATTCACTGATACAAGTCACTGATACAAGTCACTGATACACAAGTCACTGATACAAGTCACTGATACAAGTCACTGACACAATTCACTGTCATAATTCGCTGCTATAATTCACTGCCATAATTCACTGCCATAATTCACTGCCACGGACAAATGATTAATATCATCAGCATCATGTGTCATGCTCAATGTTTATTATTCTCTGACAACACAGTTATTAAATATACCCGTTGTTGCCATCTGTAACTAGCAAAAATCTAATATGCTGGTCGGACACCAATAGTTGCACACAGATGACAAACCTGAGGACACTGAAGACTTTGATGTGGAATCTATTCAACATTTTCAACAGTTTGAAACGCAATGTACAAGTAGATATTAACGCTCAAGGGAAGAGCATAATGATTGTGTTTAACTCTCGTATCACAGGGACCATTAGCATGCTTACCATTCAATATATTCTATGGGAAGATTGTACATTAGCAAACATACCATTCAATATATTCTATGGGAAGATTGTACATTAGCAAACATATCATTCAATATATTCTATGGGAAGATTGTACATTAGCAAACATACCATTCAATATATTCTATGGGAAGATTGTACATTAGCAAACATACCATTCAATATATTCTATGGGAAGATTGTACATTATTTAGCAAACATACCATTCAATATATTCTATGGAAAGATTGTACAATCTATATGCTTACCTCAAGTAAATATGACGTCTGTTCTATAACCAATAACCAATCACCGGTAAGATCGATGTGTAACCACCAATAAACCTGTCAATCTCAACAGATAATCAATATTCCTTCATGCTCGTCGCAGGTCAGAGCATGGAACAAGGAGGAGTGGGGGGGTGGAGGTTGATGAAAAGGAGAAGTGAATATTTAATCGGGTTTGTTTATTTTATAGGAGATTAGTTCCCTTTACACCGAGACAGGATTTTTCATTCTTCTTCTTCTTCTTCATCTAACCAGGGCTGGAGTTTTCACTCTTGGGCGTCACTTTCAATCTAAGGCTGAGAATTTGTTGGTTATATCAAGGCGTGTGTTAACCATGCAAACATAACAAATGGCACTGAATTTATTTTTTGCGAATAATTTGATATTTATAGTTTGTCTGTGTTCTCTTGACTAGTTATATATCAACTAGATGTTGGTGATTGATTTGTCTTCTTCTTCTTCTTCTTTTGTTGTTTTGTTTTTCTGTGTTCTCTTGACTAGTTATATGATCCAGATGTGTTATTGCTCTTCTCGTTTTTTGTTGTTACACTGCTACCGGGTTGTTGTCAATGTCGTTACACTGCTACCGGGTTGTTGTCCAGTGTCGTTACACTGCTGCCGGGTTGTTGTCCAGTGTCGTTACACTGCTACCGGGTTGTTGTCAGTGTCGTGGTTTTCTGTTTTTGTCTTGTCTGTTCTGATGGCTTGGGTGATTGTAATTTTTCCTCTTTGACAGGATTCTGCTATGTCATCTAACCATCTTTTCTCTCGCCTTCTTTCCTGATGTTCTGTTGTAGAAGACTCTGTATACTGTGGAGTTTGGATGCATTCTTATTAAGTGGCCTAACCATCCTCATTCTTGGTTTCTCAATGTAATTCAAGCAAGGTTCTGTGCCAACTTTCTTTCTTACGTTGATGTTGGTGACTCTCTCTTTCTTATGTTCATGTTGGTGACTCTGTCTTTCTTATGTTGATGTTGGTGACTCTGTCTTTCTTATGTTGATGTTGGTGACTCTGTCTTTCTTATGTTGATGTTGGTGACTCTGTCTTATGTTGATGTTGGTGACTCTGTCTTTCTTATGTTGATGTTGGTGACTCTGTCTTATGTTGATGTTGGTGACTCTGTCTTTCTTATGTTGATGTTGTTGACTGTTTTCTTATGTTGATGTTGTTGACGCTGTCTATCTTATGTTGATGTTGGTGACTCTGTCTTATGTTGATGTTGGTGACTCTGTCTTTCTTATGTTGATGTTGGTGACTCTGCTATCTTATGTGATGTTGGTGACCCGTCTTTTATGTGTGAGTTTGATTTCATTGGTGACTATGTCTTTATGTTGAGTTGTGTGTGTGTGTGTTATGTTGTGTTGGTGCTCTGCTATCTATGCTGTGTGCGTGCTGTCATGGTGGTTTATCGTGCGTGCTGGTATGGTGGTGCGTGTGTGTGTGTGTGTGTGTGTGGGGATCGGTCATATAGGTATGTAAGTAGGTATGTCCTGAGTGTATGCTGATGTAGTATCTGATGTAGTATGCTGATGTAGCATCCTGATGTAGCATCCTGATGTAGATCTGATGTACATCTGATGTAGCATCTGATGTAGCATCTGATGACCTGATGTAACATCCTGATATGATAAAAATTGTTTTCAAACATTGAACAATAATAGACGCTGATAAACTTATCTTGTGAGTGTTCCATTTGTCTGTTAGATAAGAATAGCTCTATGAACTGTTAGATAAGAATAGCTCTACGAACTGTTAGATAAGAATAGCTCTACGAACTGTTAGATAAGAATAGCTCTACGAACTGTTAGATAAGAAGAGCTCTACGAACTGTTAGATAAGAATAGCTCTACGAACTGTTAGATAAGAATAGCTCTACGAACTGTTAGATAAGAAGAGCTCTACGAACTGTTAGATAAGAATAGCTCTTACGACTTTAGATAACAATAGCTCTACTGAACTGTTGATACGAGAGCTCTGAACTGTTAGATAAGAATAGCTCTACGAACTTGTTAGATAGAATAGTCTCTACGAACTGTTAGATAAGAATAGCTCTACAGAACTGTTAGATAAGAATAGGCTCACGAACTGTTAGATAGAAGAGCTCTATGAACTATTAGATAGAATAGCTCTACGAACTGTTAGATAAGATATTTCTCTAAGAACAGTTAGATAAGAAGATCTATAACTTTGAACACTTTTAGAAACAATCCCGTTCGTTGACCTTGAACTTGGTGGTTGAATACTGGATGTCCTTGACTGTTGCTAGACGTGTGAAAGTTTTATCTGTCGGTATTACAACCAAAAGTTGTTGTTCTGCACGTGTCGTGTCTGATGTGTGGTAATGTTGTAGTTGACATGATTGATGTTGTCATCAGAACATTGTGATATGAATAACATTATCTAGAGATTCTACTCTGAGCTGAGCGTTTAGTTGACAGTTATATCTTGTCCCAGCCTCTTTTGCTACTTATTAGAAATTGTGTCGTGTATAGTCATGCGTCTGATGGTCAACAACTTTCACAACTGATTCTGTATAGTCATGTCACTGATGGACAACCTTTCTACAACTGATTCACTGACTATATGATTATTTTCATATTAATGCAACAGAGGGAAATGTAAATTAAAAATAAACTAGTTGAAATCGAGGAGTCTGTACCGTAAACCCCACCGTATAATGTCTGTTATAATAGGGAGCTTAAGCAGGTGGGGGTAGTCTTGAGGGAGGGATGCAGACTGTGGGAACATGTGGGATACAGGGGGTGTTGCTGATTGTTCATATCTCGTTCATGCATATCATGTGAAATCTGGTCAAACAAAACATGCATGAACTGTACATAGAATATCACTTAGATTATTGGTTGGCATGCTGGCAGCGATTGGTGCCTAGTTTGGTTGGCATGCTGGCAGCCATTGGTGCCTAGATTGGTTGGCATGCTGGCAGCGATTGGTGCCTAGTTTGGTTGGCATGCTGGCAGCCATTGGGGCCTAGATTGGTTGGCATGGTGGCAGCGATTGGTGCCTATACTACATATATCTCTGTTAGTTTCCAATAAATCGATTCATGTAGCAGACACGTGACATTATCTACAAAAAAGTGATTTCCCAATGAATCATGGCGCGGGTTGTATTGATGTTTTATTTGTGAGAACAATGACGTCATGCACTCACAGATTTTGGTCACGGTCGAGAAAGCAGACGATATATTGGTGGGTAAATAAATAACACAGTTGGAATTAGTTGAATAGTAGTCTTGTTACGCTTTGACTGTTAAGACTGTCAGTCTCTAGTACTGGCTTCACTCAGTCTCTCTAGTACTGGCTTCACAGTCTCTCAATATCATAGATTCCCAAACTTTTTCGGCCCACCGTCCACTTTGCACGACATAAACTTTGTAACGCCCCTCCCCATTATAACAGTTTACCAACGCCCCACCCTCCTCCCCTCACACACATATATACATGCTCTATTTTCACTCTGACATAGAAATTTGATATATATTTCTGTCATACATGATCAATTTTCAAATGATTGTATGCATGGAATAGAAAATTGATCGTGTAAGATGGGCATAAGATGAATAAAAATGCAGAATTCCAATTTTTAATGATTATTCAATCGCAAAATCACAAAAAAACTCCCCACAAATGCTTCTGAACCCACAATCGCCCCACCCCCCAATTCAAACACTTTCATATGTTGTTACTTTCTTCTTGCTATTCAAACTCTTTCATGTGTTGTTACTTTCTTCTTGCTATTCAACATTTATCATATTGTTGTTACTTTCTTCTTGCTATTCAAGCACTATCATGTATTGTTGTTACTTTCTTCTTGCTATTCAACTCTATCAGTATGTTGTTACTTTCTTCTTGCTATTCAAACTACTTTCAGTATTGTTGTTACTTTCTTCTTGCTATTCAAGCACTATCATGTGTTGTTGTTACTTTCTTCTTGCTATTCAAGCACTATCATGTATTGTTGTTACTTTCTTCTTGCTATTCAAACACTATCATGTGTTGTTACTTTCTTCTTGCTATTCAATCATGTGTTGTTGTTACTTTCTTCTTGCTATTCAAACTCTTTCATGTGTTGTTACTTTCTTCCTGCAATTCAAACACTATCATGTGTTGTTGTTACTTTCTGTCACTAGAGTCTGATCAACAACTAATCCCTACTAATATTTAATAAGCATTATTCGATAACAGTGTCAAGGTCATAGAAGTAGAAATATCAGATTCGATACGAATTTGTTGAATAATTGCTGTCGTACATTTTGTGTGGGGTTGTCAGATAGTGATTAGTGTCAACGCACACACACACATACACACACACATACACACGCTGAAATGTAGGCCTGCTTGTCAATGTTGCTCAACGCCTAAAGCAGTTTAAATGTATTCATGTTACATAGATTTTCTCTCTCTCTCTCTCTCTGTTATACTTCTCTCTCTCTTGTGTTGTACTATCCTCTCTCCTGTGTTCTATTACCTCATTACAAGTCTACGTGCTGTCCAAGAGTAGGAAATAGTTCATAGCAACAATATAAATACATTACTACAAGTCTACGTGCTGTCCAAGAGTAGGAAATAGTTCATAGCAACAATATAAATACATTACTACAAGTCTACGTGCTGTCCAAGAGTAGGAAATAGTTCATAGCAACAATATAAATACATTACTACAAGTCTACGTGCTGTCCAAGAGTAGGAAGTAGTTCATAGCAACAATATAAATACATTACTACAAGTCTACGTGCTGTCCAAGAGTAGGAAATAGTTCATAGCAACAATATAAATACATTACTACAAGTCTACGTGCTGTCAAGAGTGGAAGTAGTTCATATCAACAATACCAGTCCATGTCGTTTCACACAAACCTATTATATCTGCCTTTATTCTTTCCATTTGTTTGTCTACTTATGTGTTTGACATTCTGCACTCTGCATGATGCATGATCATTCTATCGTTGTTGTATGTTGCCAGGTCACAGAGCTTGTTATATCATGCAGTGGTTGGGCGTGGGTATCTTGGCAGGTTGTATGTATACTACGTCATACATTCTCGTCGAGTATACATACCCGTGTTGACATTTGCTGCTTGTTGAAGCCGTTCATAGCGGGACGTACATTTTATATAGATTTGAACTGCTGCCCTTTTCACACGTGTACAGCCAGCGCGAACACGCTGACACATTGTGTAGGACAGACAGCAAGTTAGCGGTACATTTGGAATAACGAATCTGAAGATGTTAAACACTGTGAAAGTCCATTTACAAATGTTTGCCCTCATACAAGTTCAATTTTCTAGACAAGTATCTGTTGTATTGATATGAAATTTTGCATGCAGTCTTATATTTACGTTGACCAAAAAAATATGTCATCTTCTTCTTCTTTGTCGTCACACTGCTACCGGGTTGTTGCCCAGTGTCGTGGTTTTCTGTTTTTGTCTTGCGCTGTTCTGGTGGCTTGTGTGATTATTTTTGCTCTTTCACAGGATTCTGCTATGCCATCTAACCATCTTTTCCGTGGTCTTCCTCTTGCCTTCTTTCCCGATGTTCTGTTGTAGAAGACTCTGTATACTGTGGAGCTTGGACGCATTCTTATTAAGTGGCTAAACCACTTCATTCTTTGTTTATCTATGTAATTCAAGGACGGTTTTGTGCCAACTTTCTTTCTTATGCTGATGTTGGTGATTCTGTCTTTTCTTGTTTTGTTGGTAACTTTTCGCAGGCAACGCATTTCACATGTAGTTATTTTTGTGACTGCGCTTTGCTCAATGTCCATGTTTGGCTCTGGTAACACAAAGTAGGTATAAAAATGCTGTTGATCATCTGTTGTTTAGCTGCCTGTGAAATTTTGGGTGCCTTAACAATGGGGCTAGCTGGTAGGTTACAGCATTTGCTTTTTGTACTCTAGCCTCTATCAGTTTTCCGTCTTCTGTGAATATGCTTCCTAAGTATTTGAATTCTTTCACTTGGTTTATTTTAGTGCCATTGACAGGTCGAAATGCAGCTTAGATTTTACATATCAGCAAATTTGTTTGATGTTTTATGAAAACTGTAACAAAGCTGTGCTAAAGAACTAATTTGACATGAATACACTTCGTATAGGTTAACGATAGCATCAAATGTGTATCCATATTCATATAGCATTAGGTGACATGTATATAATTAACATAGACATAATTTGCATAACCATGGGGATACAAACCACAAGGCCGGCCACTCACAAGGTGAACCTCAGAGATAACAGAGGCGACGAAAGACACTGCTTATGAAGCACACATAAAAGTCCGTTCTAGAAATATCTTCATATCCTGACGCTACTGTGAGGGCAAGACATGATTGAAGAAAATAAACAAGAACTCACCCACAACCAGTTGAATATCAACTTTACCTATAGAGCTGATATAGATATCATATATAGAGCTTATATAGAGCTGATATAGAGCATATATAGAGCATATATAGAGCATATATAGAGCTTATATAGAGCTTATATAGAGCATATATAGAGCATATTAGAGCATATATAGGCATATGAGCATATATAGAGCTATATATAGATTATGACATATATAGAGCATATATAGAGCTTATATAGAGCATATATAGATCATATATAGAGCATATATAGATCATATATAGAGCTTATATAGAGCATATATAGATCATATAGAGCTATATGAGCTATATAGATCATATATAGATCATATATAGATCATATATAGAGCATATATAGAGCTTATATAGAGCTTATATAGATCATATATAGATCATATAGGCTTATATAGAGCTTATATAGAGCTTATATAGATCATATATAGATCATATATAGAGCATATATAGAGCTATATATAGAGTCATATATAGACATATATAGAGCATATATAGAGCATATATAGACTTATATAGACATAATAGAGCTTATATAGAGCATATATAGAGCTTATATAGAGCATATATAGAGCTATATAGACATATATAGATCTTATATAGATCATATATAGATAAAGCTTATATAGATCATATATAGATCATATATAGATCATATATAGATCATATATAGAGCATATATAGAGCTTATATAGAGCTTATATAGAGCATATATAGAGCTTATATAGAGCATATATAGAGCATATATAGAGCTTATATAGAGCATATATCCGTTTAAATGTGACACTTGCTTCTAAACGGCAAATAAAAAGCCCCGTACGCATGAGACCATATTTTGTTGAACGCGGAAGTTTGCGTATGAAGTTGTCAACCCTTTAGAAATATGTCCTGATACACTGACACGATTTGGTATGTATCCCACATAAACAAACATTGAAATCAGCTGTACATTGTTTTGGTAAGGTCTTTTATATTTCAAGGCTGTATGCAACATTTCATCATCTTAGTTGAAATGGTTGCAGAGTTTTAGATTTTTAAACAGGGACAAACATTTGTAAACGGACTATAGATCTCACCTGTTCATGATGTACGGTTCGTTATACAAGAAATGGATTCAAACGAACGTTTGCATGATGTCTAGGTCGTTCATCACATAAGAAATGAAGAATTCAAACCACGTAACGTTTGCATGATGTACTATAGTCTGTCTATTAATTCGTGAGCACGTTTGAAATTGATTTTCTCGAAAACTACCTGTTGGATCTCAGTGATTTTTGCATGCAGCCTTAGAATATCCATGACGCTAAAATAAAGCTAACCAGTAGTCCATAGATGCTACGGATTTTGCACATCGGCGAATTCCTTTGATCTTTTATGACAATTGCAAATACGGGGCTCAAATTTTAGATTTTACAGTAATCCCTAGAATTTGTCCATGTCAATTCTATTCATAGGTGTATCTCCATATTAACTTGATAGGTCAAGTAATTAATTGTGTTGCCCTTTATGTGCAATCGTGAACTTGGATACAATATGCAACAGTTAGTCCTCCCCTTCGGTCACCATTAGACCCAGGGTGTCTTAACTTCACCACAAATTGTATGATGGTAGACGCATTTGGATATAAATGTATACGTTGCTATTTCTCAGTCTGTAATCAAAATATGATTTGTATCATCCCGAATCTGACGATTCCATGAGGTTGATAATTGTTACTGGCTGGACAAATTGTAATCCATCTCGGTGCCAGTACTCGTCTTTCTCTCGGAGCACATGTTCAACACACTTCTTCCAGAACTGCATGTCTATCATTGAGAGGGACTCACGTGTCAGAACTTCAACATCACACATTTTAAACGTCCTGTTCTGTTCGGCAACTTGCCCTTTTACTTTAGCCCAGACAAGCTCTATCGGATTGAGGTGAGCATGATATGGAGGTAGTCGCAAAGACGTGTGGCCGTATTCCGCAATGATTTTGTCAATATGAAACACCTTTGTCTTATTTGTCATCCTCACCAGGTGCAACAACTCGGGTTTCAAATATGTATCATCGAAGCTGACATTTTCCTTAGCAAGCCAAGTCCTAATTTGATCTTTTGTATTTGATGCAGTTGGTACTTTGTCTTCCGCTGATACTGCGTTGTGATAGGATGCATTATCCATTACCAAGCATGATGGTCTGTTTAGAATTGGAAGTAGATCTTTCTCCATCCAGTGCCTGAAAATATGTCCATTCATTTCTGTGTGGTAGTCCCTACCGTCGGTACTTTTGATTGGAAAATAAGTCCAGCGTCATGGACAAGACCTTCTTCACTGCTTCCTGCATGTGTTAGTATAATACGCTGGCCTTTGCTGCTTGGTATTTTTCTTTCTGTTCACCGTCTACTGATTGCCATTCTTTAGCATTGGTGTGGTGAGCATTGACCCAGGATTCGTCCAAATATACAATATCATAGCCTTGCCTCCGCCTCACGGATCTGCCTCAGGTATTTACTTCGGGCAGCAATTAAATGTGGCTTTTCACAAATAATATTCCTGCCGCCTATAGTTTTTCTGAAGGTGAAGCGGCGGCTCTTACAATTTTCCATAGAGTACTTTTAGAAATGTCTATGCTGCAATCTGATTGCAGTTTTAATTTCAGTTTCCTGAGAGTAACAAGTTGATTTGTCGCAAACATTTTCAAGAGCTCCCGTCTTATGACATCTATGTCAAAGTCGTCAATTGTTCTTTTCCTTCCTTGTTTGACATTAGTGCACTTTGTGTCCTGTTTAATCCATCGGGAAAAGGATTCTCTATTCAGACCAAGCGCCAGTCGCGTTCGTTTCTCAGGGTTATGAATATCGCAATATAGATGACCTCTCTTAGATTCCCTACGGAAGTGTTGGTATAGTAAAACTGTAACCTTCTGCATTGTTATAAATGTGCACTTCAGACTCATTATGAATGTGATATCAATGTCAGTTTTGATAAGCCAACAAATATGATACAATAGCTTCATACAAATAGCGAGATACACCTATAACTATACAACGGTATCCCAATTATAACGTCATATGATTTCCGCTTTCAAAGTCGACTCGGTTAGGTGCACGGGAATTCCCGTGAAATTGTTGTTTACTCACGATATTTCAATGTTACCATAATGTATTTTAGAACAACGCGTCTGTGTACCGTAATAGGGGAAGACTGCAGTAAAACTTGGTAAATAGTGAAACACGTACAAACAAAGTACTATAGTTTTACAAAATACAGAATGCCAATGCTCTGTGACCCCTGTAGCTACCCATTTCAATGATACTGGCCATTCAGGAGCTTGCGATGTCCAGGTCACAGCCATCCGATCATGTTCCTCTGATGATCGTAGTAGATTTGCTCTGGAGAATCGGTTGATTTCTTTGTATGTTACCTTGTGACCACGCGGGCTCAACGTATTACATTCTTATGCTTCTTAGTACTTTCTCTTCCCATGCTTTGTAATCTATATGGGTTTATGTTGCATGTATTACATTCTTATGCTTCTTAGTACTTTCTCTTCCCATGCTTTGTAATCTATATGGTATATGTTGCATGTATTCAAGTTATATATTTACTAGATGTTTCATTGTTTCTTTCCGTTCTATTCCTGTTTTTTGTGTTACATTTATTTCGTTATTCGTTTTTATTCCAGATTTTCCTTAGATACGTTTGTATTTGGTCGTCCATTTGTGTTTCATTTTAATTTGTCACTCCTGTTTGTTCGTTTGCTTGATAAAGGCCTTGTTGGTCGAAACGTTGCTGTTTATCGTCACTGTTCTGATGTAAAACAAGTACTATGTTTTACGTAGAAACAGTGACGATAACGCAACGTTTCGACAACAAGGCATTTATCAACAAACAACTAAGAGGGAAAATTAATGAAACACATGACACAAATAAATATCTTGGAAAAAATATTTAGCTTGAAGAAACTTTCATGAAATTCTCGCCAGAGGCTCTTAACAACATGAATTCCAATTTGCAGGGTGAAACTTGTCTTAACTTTCCATCCTCAAGTTCCATTGAAGAAAGTCTTATTCGTCTTTCTCATTCTCAGTCTGATCCTAAAGACACAGTCAATCTTCCAACACTATCCTTTGCATCAACTAGACAGGGACAGACATTCAGATATGTTGGTTCACAGTCGAACTAAGCTAATATCCATAGTTATTTGGCACCATCCATGTTGGCCTCGGCGCTGCAAACTTGTGCTTATGTATACAGACCCGCATGGTGTCTTTTCCAAAGCCACGTTCGTTGTTGAAGACAGTTTCAGTGCGAGTCCTTGTAATATTATCTATGCCATTATCTGCAAGCGGTGCAACAAGTCCTATATTGTGGAAACCGTAGGCTGCAGTACTGATTCGTAGTTTGCCATATAGCAATGCTCTGTGACCTGTAGCTACCATTTCAATGATACTGGCATTCAGGAGCTTGCGATGTCAGGTCACAGCCATCCGATCATGTTCCTCTGATGATCGTAGTAGATTTGCTCTGAGAATGTCTTGATTTCTTTGTATGGTATTACTGATAGCTGGCTCAACTGTATTACATTCTTATGCTTCAGTACTTTCTCTTCCCATGCTTTGTAATCTTATGTTATGTTATGTATTACTTTCTTATGCTTCTTAGTACTTTCTTTTCCATGCTTGTAATCTATGGGTATATGTTGCTGATTCAAGTTATATATTTACTAGATGTTTCATTGTTTCTTTTCCGTTCTATTCCTGTTTTTTGTGTTACATTTATTTCATTATTCGTTTTTATTCCAGATTTTCCTTAGATACGCTTGTATTTGGTCGTCCATTTGTGTTTCATTTTAATTTGTCACTCTGTTATGTCGTTTGTTGTTATAGTGCCTTGTTGGTCGAAACGTGCTGTTTATCGTCACTGTTTCTGTATTTTGTAAAACTATAGTACTTTCTTTGTACGTGTTTCACTGTGTACCGTAGACTGTTACTATTGTGTCAATCAGGTGATTATAACCTGGAAGAAATATTTCAAACTACTCTAATTTTTTTGGGAAATATTTCTTGGGCATGGATATTCTAAGGCTCTTGCAAAAATCACTGAGATCAACAAGTAGTTTTGAGAAATCAATTTCAACGTGCTCAGATTTATGGATAGACTATAGGTTCGTCTATAACATAAGAAATGAAGAATTAAACCACGTGACGTTTTGGACCTATCAAATAAATGGCTCCACTGTTCTATTCAGAATTTTATGTTTTTCTGAATAAACTTCTGTGTACTATGAAGTTCTAGAGACTTCACAGACTTGTAATGTTTCTATGTGTCTTGTAGTGTCTTGCAGTACTGTTCTAGTTTGTCCCTTGATTACTGATAGATATACACAACTGAAACTCTCTGCTCTGGAGTTGACTTTCTTGTTATTGCGATGTATTGTCATCTTGAGATTCTGTGATCAACAATGAGAGAAATGCAACTTTTCCCCCCACCAAACATGCCACTTGTTAGAGTGACTATGATTGGCGCTGAGAGTAGAGAGTGTGAATGTAGACAGCGCTGAGAGTAGAGAGTGTGAATGTAGGCAGCACTGAGAGTAGAGAGTGTGAATGTAGACAGCGCTGAGAGTAGAGACTGTGAATGTAGGCAGCACTAAGTAGACTAATCTCAAGACCTTAGTATATGCACAAAAGTTAAATTATTTAGGTCATGTGTGATTCCTGTACTGACCTACGGTTGTGAAAGTTGGAAATCAACAAAGAAAATTGATAAGAAACTGGACAGCTTTGAGAATAAATGTCTACGAAAATTATTAAAGTAAAATGGAGTGATTTCGTTTCTAACAACACAGTGAGAGATAGAACACACCAACAACCCGTATCAAATATTATAAGAAACGAAGGTGGAAATATTTAGGTCATGTTCTTAGATCAGACGAAAAGAGACTAAATCGACAAGTCCTATGTGGTCACCAGTTGGGAAAAGAAAACGTAGAAGACCAAAGACCACTCTTCGAAGAACCATCCAACAAGAAAGTAAACTATTGGGATGTAAAACCTAAGATCTCCAACTGCTAGCAAAGAACCGTATCACATGGAGATCTAAAACCTCTGCCTATGTGCCGCCTTTGGCTCGAAAGGAATAAACTAACTAACTAAGTAGACTGTGAATGTAGGCAGCACTAAGTAGACTGTGAATGTAGGCAACACTAAGTAGACTGTGAATGTAGGCAGCACTAAGTAGACTGTGAATGTAGGCAGCACTAAGTAGACTGTGAATGTAGACATACTTGTTTGCTACAGTATATAGTGATGTCGGTAACTGAGACTGCGACCACCTGACTGATGTCGGTAACGGAGACTGTGACCACGTGACTGATGTCGGTAACTGAGACTGCGACCACGTGACTGATATATGATCCCAGATCTTCTTCTTCTTCTTCGAACGCTCCATATCGACCGCTTGTTAAACCACTCTTTGTGATTTATATGTGATCTGAGCCTAAGATCGATTTTACGTTGCGCCAGTTATGCACCTACAAGTAGGCCAGCACATCCGATTTCGGCGACGTTTTTATTTACTAGGTAGCTTCTAGGCCTCTACGACATGCCATGTAGTCGCAGTATTACTATTCTTTGCCCCCCTTGTGAACCTCGGCAACACATGGGTATGATCCCGGATGAAACAGTAGCTTATACACGATTCTTTCATGGTATGATCCGATGAAAAGTAGCTTAACAGATTCTTCAGGTATGATCGATGAAACAGTAGCTTATACACGATTCTTTCATGGGTATGATCCCGGATGAAACAGTAGCTTATACACGATTCTTTCATGGGTATGATCCCGGATGAAACAGTAGCTTATACACGATTCTTTCATGGGTATGATCCCGGATGAAACAGTAGCTTATACACGATTCTTTCATGGGTATGATCCCGGATGAAACAGTAGCTTATACACGATTCTTTCATGGGTATGATCCCGGATGAAACAGTAGCTTATACACGATTCTTTCATGGGTATGATCCCGGATGAAACAGTAGCTTATACACGATTCTTTCATGGGTGTGATCCCGGATGAAACAGTAGCTTATACACGATTCTTTCATGGGTATGATCCCGGATGAAACAGTAGCTTATACACGATTCTTTCATGGGTATGATCCCGGATGAAACAGTAGCTTATACACGATTCTTTCATGGGTATGATCCCGGATGAAACAGTAGCTTATACACGATTCTTTCTATGGGGTATGATCCCCGGATGAAACAGTAGCTTATACACGATTCTTTCATGGGTATGATCCCGGATGAAACAGTAGCTTATACACGATTCTTTCATGGGTATGATCCCGGATGAAACAGTAGCTTATACACGATTCTTTCATGGGTATGATCCCGGATGAAACAGTAGCTTATACACGATTCTTTCATGGGTGTGATCCCGGATGAAACAGTAGCTTATACACGATTCTTTCATGGGTGTGATCCCGGATGAAACAGTAGCTTATACACGATTCTTTCATGGGTATGATCCCGGATGAAACAGTAGCTTATACACGATTCTTTCATGGGTTGTGATCCCGGATGAAACAGTAGCTTATACACGATTCTTTCATGGGTATGATCCCGGATGAAACAGTAGCTTATACACGATTCTTTCATGGGTATGATCCCGGATGAAACAGTAGCTTATACACGATTCTTTCATGGGTATGATCCCGGATGAAACAGTAGCTTATACACGATTCTTTCATGGGTGTGATCCCGGATGAAACAGTAGCTTATACACGATTCTTTCATGGGTATGATCCCGGATGAAACAGTAGCTTATACACGATTCTTTCATGGGTATGATCCCGGATGAAACAGTAGCTTATACACGATTCTTTCATGGGTATGATCCCGGATGAAACAGTAGCTTATACACGATTCTTTCATGGGTATGATCCCGGATGAAACAGTAGCTTATACACGATTCTTTCATGGGTATGATCCCGGATGAAACAGTAGCTTATACACGATTCTTTCATGGGTATGATCCCGGATGAAACAGTAGCTTATACACGATTCTTTCATGGGTATGATCCCGGATGAAACAGTAGCTTATACACGATTCTTTCATGGGTATGATCCCGGATGAAACAGTAGCTTATACACGATTCTTTCATGGGTATGATCCCGGATGAAACAGTAGCTTATACACGATTCTTTCATGGGTATGATCCCGGATGAAACAGTAGCTTATACACGATTCTTTCATGGGTATGATCCCGGATGAAACAGTAGCTTATACACGATTCTTTCATGGGTATGATCCCGGATGAAACAGTAGCTTATACACGATTCTTTCATGGGTTGTGATCCCGGATGAAACAGTAGCTTATACACGATTCTTTCATGGGTATGATCCCGGATGAAACAGTAGCTTATACACGATTCTTTCATGGGTATGATCCCGGATGAAACAGTAGCTTATACACGATTCTTTCATGGGTATGATCCCGGATGAAACAGTAGCTTATACACGATTCTTTCATGGGTGTGATCCCGGATGAAACAGTAGCTTATACACGATTCTTTCATGGGTATGATCCCGGATGAAACAGTAGCTTATACACGATTCTTTCATGGGTGTGATCCCGGATGAAACAGTAGCTTATACACGATTCTTTCATGGGTATGATCCCGGATGAAACAGTAGCTTATACACGATTCTTTCATGGGTATGATCCCGGATGAAACAGTAGCTTATACACGATTCTTTCATGGGTTGTGATCCCGGATGAAACAGTAGCTTATACACGATTCTTTCATGGGTATGATCCCGGATGAAACAGTAGCTTATACACGATTCTTTCATGGGTATGATCCCGGATGAAACAGTAGCTTATACACGATTCTTTCATGGGTATGATCCAGGATGAAACAGTAGCTTATACACGATTCTTTCATGGGTGTGATCCCGGATGAAACAGTAGCTTATACACGATTCTTTCATGGGTATGATCCCGGATGAAACAGTAGCTTATACACGATTCTTTCATGGGTGTGATCCCGGATGAAACAGTAGCTTATACACGATTCTTTCATGGGTATGATCCCGGATGAAACAGTAGCTTATACACGATTCTTTCATGGGTATGATCCCGGATGAAACAGTAGCTTATACACGATTCTTTCATGGGTATGATCCCGGATGAAACAGTAGCTTATACACGATTCTTTCATGGGTATGATCCCGGATGAAACAGTAGCTTATACACGATTCTTTCATGGGTGTGATCCCGGATGAAACAGTAGCTTATACACGATTCTTTCATGGGTTGTGATCCCGGATGAAACAGTAGCTTATACACGATTCTTTCATGGGTTGTGATCCCGGATGAAACAGTAGCTTATACACGATTCTTTCATGGGTGTGATCCCGGATGAAACAGTAGCTTATACACGATTCTTTCATGGGTATGATCCCGGATGAAACAGTAGCTTATACACGATTCTTTCATGGGTGTGATCCCGGATGAAACAGTAGCTTATACACGATTCTTTCATGGGTATGATCCCGGATGAAACAGTAGCTTATACACGATTCTTTCATGGGTATGATCCCGGATGAAACAGTAGCTTATACACGATTCTTTCATGGGTATGATCCCGGATGAAACAGTAGCTTATACACGATTCTTTCATGGGTATGATCCCGGATGAAACAGTAGCTTATACACGATTCTTTCATGGGTATGATCCCGGATGAAACAGTAGCTTATACACGATTCTTTCATGGGTGTGATCCCGGATGAAACAGTAGCTTATACACGATTCTTTCATGGGTATGATCCCGGATGAAACAGTAGCTTATACACGATTCTTTCATGGGTTGTGATCCCGGATGAAACAGTAGCTTATACACGATTCTTTCATGGGTATGATCCCGGATGAAACAGTAGCTTATACACGATTCTTTCATGGGTATGATCCCGGATGAAACAGTAGCTTATACACGATTCTTTCATGGGTGTGATCCCGGATGAAACAGTAGCTTATACACGATTCTTTCATGGGTATGATCCCGGATGAAACAGTAGCTTATACACGATTCTTTCATGGGTATGATCCCGGATGAAACAGTAGCTTATACACGATTCTTTCATGGGTATGATCCCGGATGAAACAGTAGCTTATACACGATTCTTTCATGGGTATGATCCCGGATGAAACAGTAGCTTATACACGATTCTTTCATGGGTATGATCCCGGATGAAACAGTAGCTTATACACGATTCTTTCATGGGTATGATCCCGGATGAAACAGTAGCTTATACACGATTCTTTCATGGGTGTGATCCCGGATGAAACAGTAGCTTATACACGATTCTTTCATGGGTTGTGATCCCGGATGAAACAGTAGCTTATACACGATTCTTTCATGGGTATGATCCCGGATGAAACAGTAGCTTATACACGATTCTTTCATGGGTGTGATCCCGGATGAAACAGTAGCTTATACACGATTCTTTCATGGGTATGATCCCGGATGAAACAGTAGCTTATACACGATTCTTTCATGGGTGTGATCCCGGATGAAACAGTAGCTTATACACGATTCTTTCATGGGTATGATCCCGGATGAAACAGTAGCTTATACACGATTCTTTCATGGGTATGATCCCGGATGAAACAGTAGCTTATACACGATTCTTTCATGGGTATGATCCCGGATGAAACAGTAGCTTATACACGATTCTTTCATGGGTGTGATCCCGGATGAAACAGTAGCTTATACACGATTCTTTCATGGGTATGATCCCGGATGAAACAGTAGCTTATACACGATTCTTTCATGGGTGTGATCCCGGATGAAACAGTAGCTTATACACGATTCTTTCATGGGTATGATCCCGGATGAAACAGTAGCTTATACACGATTCTTTCATGGGTATGATCCCGGATGAAACAGTAGCTTATACACGATTCTTTGGTTGATCGGATGAACAGTCCGACTTCATGGTATGATCCCGGATGAAACAGTAGCTTATACACGATTCTTTCATGGGTATGATCCCGGATGAAACAGTAGCTTATACACGATTCTTTCATGGGTGTGATCCCGGATGAAACAGTAGCTTATACACGATTCTTTCATGGGTATGATCCCGGATGAAACAGTAGCTTATACACGATTCTTTCATGGGTATGATCCCGGATGAAACAGTAGCTTATACACGATTCTTTCATGGGTATGATCCCGGATGAAACAGTAGCTTATACACGATTCTTTCATGGGTATGATCCCGGATGAAACAGTAGCTTATACACGATTCTTTCATGGGTATGATCCCGGATGAAACAGTAGCTTATACACGATTCTTTCATGGGTATGATCCCGATGAAACAGTAGCTTATACACGATTCCTTTCATGGGTATGATCCCGGATGAAACAGTAGCTTATACACGATTCTTTCATGGGTGTGATCCCGGATGAAACAGTAGCTTATACACGATTCTTTCATGGGTATGATCCCGGATGAAACAGTAGCTTATACACGATTCTTTCATGGGTACTAATCCATTTCGTCAGATACCAGATGTCCTATACTTCTATTACAGTCATCATCAGTATATGTCATCAATCATTATTAACACGATCACTCATGGTATATGTCATCAATTATTATTATCACATCATCTCAGTATATGTCATCAATCATTATTACATCATCATCAGTATATGTCATCAATCATTATTAGCATCATCACCAGTATATGTCATCAATTATTATTATCATCATCATCATCATCAGTATATGTCATCAATTATTATTACCATCATCATCAGTATATGTCATCAATCATATACATCATCATCAGTATATGTCATCAATAATTATTATCATCATCATCAGTATATGTCATCAATTATCATCAGCAACATCATGATCGATATTAGATACTGCTTTCTCTTGACACTCATACCACTTATACTTATTTTGTTATAATATATACACTACTCTCGGAAGGAAGAGGCTCAAAGGCAGACTACTGCCCAGATATAGATATCTGCAGATATAGATATCTGCAAGATATAAGGATATCTCAAGATGTAAGGATATCTGCAAGATTGGATATCTGCAAGATGTAAGGATATCTGCAAGATGTAAGGATATCTGCAAGATGTAAGGATATCTGCAATATGTAAGGATATCTGCAATATGTAAGGATATCTGCAAGGCTTCAATGAAGAACTTTTCTATCGGTTCCAACAAATGAGGGAAAAACTAGCTGATAACCGAGTTATGTGGAAAACAAGATTAAGCAAAATGGCAGAATGCTTGGAAGAGAAACTTAAAGAGATGAAATGAAAGGCAAGAGAGAGACAAGTGCACACTCAGAAGTCGTCACAGTAACACACTTGACAAATGAGCATATCTGTAAAGAGGAAAAATGCTATATAGCATATAAGTAAAATATTATATGTATTCCACTAGAATTATGTAGACAGGTAAATGTTGGCTAAATCAAGAAGATGGATATATAAAAATGAAATGCACACAAGAACAAACTAAAGAAGTAGTCAAGCAGAAATGCACACAAGAACAAACTAAAGTAGTACAAATGCACAAGAACAAACTAAAGAAGTAGTCAAGCAGAAATGAGGAGAAAAATCAATGAGATAATAAAGAGAAGAAGAAAAGAAAGTAGAAAAGATATAAAGAAATAAATTACCAGAAAAAAAACATAATAGAAAGCAGACGACAGCACAGGCAAACAAAACAATCAATTAAACAAATATATCAAAGAGTTTCTTCACGAAAGACGAATAAAAAAAAACGAAACGAGAGAAACCAGAAAAAATCATCTGAAAACGAACAATCTTGATGTATATAATGATTTTGTTTTCTCTTAAACCTGTAATCTCAGCAGCAGGCATTAAATGTCATCTTGTAATGTTTTACCGGATGTTCACACAATCTGTTGAACTCATTAAAACATTGGATATGTGCCTGGCATCGCCTACCTACCTAACTACCTACCTGTTGTTGGTAAACAGATTTCAAAACAACAACTTGTGCACTGGCATGAAGATAGAAGAAACATGCTGTGTCACGTCTTTGTTGTGCTAACTTTAGTATCTTCTAACATCTATATGTGATTTGTCAATCTGACTTCACTCACTGTTTCTGTGTGTGTATGTGTATGTGTGTATATATAGACCGACGGTGTATTTATTCGTGTATAAAGACATGTGATATGTATATCTCTCAGCTTTAGTCACAGAATGTAACTTGAACGATATATCACTGGAAATATTAAGTAGCAAGTAGTTGTAGCAAGTAGTTGTAGCTAGTAGTTGTAGCTAGTAGTTGTAGCAAATAGTTGTAGCTAGTAGTTGTAGCAAGTAGTTGTAGCAAATAGTTGTAGCAAGTAGTTGTAGCAAGTAGTTGTAGCTAGTAGTTGTAGTAAGTAGTGTAGCTAGTAGCTGTGCTAGTAGTTGTAGCTAGTAGTTGTAGCAAGTAGTTGTAGCTAGTAGTTGTAGCAAGTAGTTGTAGCAAATAGTTGTAGCTAGTAGTTGAGAAGTAGTTGTAGCAAGTAGTTGTAGCAAATAGTTGTAGCTAGTAGTTGTAGCTAGTAGTTGTAGCAAGAGTATGTGCCAGTAGCTGTAGCTAGTAGTTGTAGCTAGTAGTTGTAGCTAGTAGAAGTAGCAAGCTGCCCTAGCAAGCATATCTAGCCAGTAGCAGTAGCTGTAGAAAGTAGTGTAGCAATAGCCAGTAGCAGTAGAAACTGGCAGTGCCAGTAGCTGTAGCCAGTAGCTGTAGAAAGTGGCAGTAGCTAGTAGCTGTAGAAAGTGGCAGTTGCCAGTAACTATAGCCAGTAGATGTAGCCAGTAGCAGTGGGCAGTAGCTGTAGCCAGTAGCTGTAGCCAGTAGCTGTAGAAAGTGGCAGTAGCTAGTAGCTGTAGAAAGTGGCAGTAGCCAGTAAATATAGCCAGTAGCTGTAGAAAGTAGCTGTAGAAAGTAGGTGTAGAAAGTAGCAGTGAACAGTAGCTGTAGCCAGTAGCTGTAGAAAGTGACAGTAGCAAGTAGCTGTAGAAAGTGACAGTAGCAAGTAGCTGTAGTGTAGTCAGTAGCAGTGGATATTAGCTGTAGCCAGTAGCTGTAGAATGTGGCAGTAGCCAATAGCTGTTGATAGTGGCAGTAGCCAATAGCTGTAGAAAGTGGCAGTAGTCAATAGCAGTGGACAGTAGCTGTAGTCAATAGCAGTGGACAGTAGCTGTAGTCAATAGCAGTGGACAGTAGCTGTAGCCAATGGCAGTGGACAATAGCTGTATCCAGTAGCAGTGGACAGTTGCTGTATCCAGTAGCAGTGGACAGTAGCTGTAGCCAGTAGTAGTGGTGACCAGTAGCAGTGGAAAGTAGCGGTGGAAAGTAGCGGTGGACAGTAGCTGTAGCCAGTAGCAGTGAACAGTAGCTGTAGACAGTAGCTGTAGCCAGTAGTAGTGGCAGTAGCAGTGGACAGTAGCAGTGACAGTAGCTGTGCCAGTAGCAGTGGACAGTAGCTGTAGCCAGTAGTTGTAGTGGCAGTAGCAGTGACAGTAGCAGTGACAGTAGCTGTGCCAGTAGCAGTGGATGTAGCTGTAGCCAGTAGTTGTCTACCAGTGATAATGCACTCCTGATTAAATGACCCCACATCTAACGCATTTCTGCTTGTTGCCGCCAGTGGTGTGGTTCTCCCCCACATCTAACGCATTTCTGCTTGTTGTCAGTGTTGTGGTTCCCCCACATCTAACGCATGTGTTGTTATATCAGAAATGCATGTTCACTGCTAGATCATATATATATATATAAATCAATCATCAGTTGGGTAAAATGCCTTCATTTTGTGTTAAACTGATTCTTGTACTCAAGATAAGTCAGCAGATAATGACATCACCTCTACAGTTTCTAGACAGTAGTTCTCAACCTTCCTACAATATGATAAGTCAGCAGATAATGACATCACCTCTCTACAAGTTTCTAGAGCAGTAGCTCTCAACCTTCCTACAATATGCCGTGACCCTTTAATACAGTTGCTCATGTTGTGGTGACAACCAACCATAACATTATTTTCGTTGCTACTTCATAAATGTAATTTTGCTACTGTTATGAATCGTAATATAAATATCTGATATGCAGGATGTATTTTCATTGTTAGAAATTGAACATAATTAAAGCATAGTGATTAATCACAGAAACAATATGTAATTATATAATTATATATATGAATGTCTGGCCAACCACTAGTGACAACTGTTATAAGAAAGAGAAGATGGAGATATGTTGGACACACTTGAGAAGAAATGATCAACGAATATCAAAGCAGGCATTGAAGTGGGATGCAATAGGTTTAAGAAAGAGAGGACGGCATAGGGAAACCCTGAAACGAACTTTGCTAAGAGAGACAAGAAATATCGGTCTCAGTTCCATGGATGAGATTGATCGAGTTGCCCAGGATAGAGCGGTATGGAGAAATTACTTGCAGGCCCTATGTAACGTATAACGGTATGGGAGGAAGTATTATTATGATTATTATTATTATATTGTGAAATATTTATTTCCAATTATGATAAATATGTGTTTTCCGATGGTTTTAGGCGACAACTGTAAAATGGTCGTTCGACTCCCAAAGGGGTTGCGACCCACAGGTTGAGAACCACGGCTAGAGTCTCATCATCAACTTCAATATTAGACATTACTACAACAACAATCACACAGTATGTATTGTTAACGGTCTGGCCTTTAAGATAAGGAATTGTCAACGGGAAGCCATTGGGTAAGGTTCCACCTGGTTATGTTTGATGTTTGGTTGATGATCTGACATGTTTGTGGTACGAATGATGGTTCATTGGTGGTTTGTTGGTGGTTCGTAGGTTAATTAATAACATAATCAACATGCAATACATTGTAACATGACGACATTTACGATTGATCATACCACTTGGTCGTACAAGAACATGTACCACTTTATACTGCACAATATTCTTCATTATACTTCACATGATGACTTATAAAGGAACAGACTCTTCTTGGATGCTTCATGTTCTAACTTTTATTATATAAATCTCAACACGTCTGTTCGTTTCCAGTCTCGCTGTCCAAAAGCCCCGTTTCTAAGCTCTTTTCTCTTTACGTCATTTTTCTACGTAACTGTCTTGTTGTCATGTGTTGCCGTTCTGTTTTGAGAGTGCAACACATAGTCTATTACGTTATTATTGTATTCTATTGCTTGTCATGCGCTGACCACCCCTAGGGCTACTCCTACAGTATCAACTTCAATATTATACATTACTACAACAACAATCACACAGTATGTATCAACTTCAATATTAGACATTGCTACAACAACAATCACACAGTATGTATCAACTTCAATATTATACATTACTACAACAACAATCACACAGTATGTATCAACTTCAATATTAGACATTACTACAACAACTTGGGGGACTGCCTAGAGTAGTTGATAGTAGCTCGGCCTGCTAGCTGTGAGACGCCTCATAGCTCGGGTTCGAACCTACTGTCCGGCATTTGTTCGAGTCCCCTGGTCTTACTCAGGACGATAACATGAGTACCTCTGAAGTCGGAGAAAATGGCGAGGGGAAAACTAATTACGAGTACATTGAGCACACGGCTGCCAGTGTAAAGTAATTTACAATGTGCACGCTGCTGCCATTGTAAGAAATTGGAAAACAGATTTTCACGCAAAAATCAGTTTCAGAGATGAAACTTCGTCTGAGTTGAAAGCGGACGAAAGAAAAAACAAAACAAAAAACTACAACAATCACACAGTATGTGTTGCTACAACAACAATCACACAGTATGTGTTGTCAGATAATCATCCCAGCCTCCCATCCCAATGGAATCTTGGTTTTACAACTAATCACGACTACACAAAATAGAAATCAGATGAGAACAACAGAGACAGTTGCCAATCATATCTTCTTCTCTCTCTCTCTCTCTCTCTCTCTCTCTCTCCTACTCCCTCCTCTCTACTCCTTTCTAGAGGAAGACAAGGTAGTATAAACATTATTTTGTTACTGCCTGATTGGTACCCAACACTTTGGTGAGTCATCGTTCTGATGTAACAGTCCAGCTTTATCATTGAAACATCACACAGCACACTACGTACACCCGTTATAATATCCGTGAATGAACTTTGGCCTTCTATTGGTTCAAGTGTTCAGCCATGTCAACATGGATCAGACCATTTCCTTCTGCTTATATCTACATGACATGTCATTTGATATATATATAGAAATATATAGACATCTATACATTTTCTTCTCATTTGATATATATAGAGAAATATATAGACATCTATACATTTTCTTCTCATTTGAAAGCACTGCTTTTTGTCGACTTCTCTAACTTTTTGTCTACATCTCTAACTTTTTGTCTACATCTCTAACTTTTTGTCGACTTCTCTAGCTTTTTGTCTACATCTCTAGCTTTTTGTCTACATCTCTAACTTTTTGTCTACATCTCTATCTTTTTGTCTACATCTCTAACTTTTTGTCTACATCTCTAAATTTTTGTCCTTTTGTTTGGATGTGACCAGTAGACACATGGTGGCAGTGACCAGTAGACACATGGTGGCAGTGACCAGTAGACACATGGTGGTAGTGACCAGTAGACACATGGTAGCAGTGAACAGTAGACACATGGTGGCAGTGACCAGTAGACACACGGTGGCAGTGACCAGTAGACACATGGTGGTAGTGACCAGTAGACACATTATGGTGACAGTGGTCAGTTGATACATGATGGTGGCCAGTAGACACATGGTGGCAGTGACCAGTAGACACATGGTGGCAGTGACCAGTAGACACATTATGGTGACAGTGGTCAGTTGATACATGATGGTGGCCAGTAGACACATGGTGGCAGTGACCAGTAGACACATCATGGTGGCAGTGGTCTGTAAATACATCATGGTGGCCAGTAGACACATCATGGTGGCCAGTAGATACATCATGGTGGCCAGTAGACACATCATGGTGGCCAGTAGACACATCATGGTGGCCAGTAGACACATCATCGGTGCCAGTAGACAAATCATGGTAACAGTGGCCAGTAGACACATCATGGTGACAGTGACCAGTAGACACATCATGGTGACCAGTAGACACATCATGGTGACAGTGGACCAGTAGACACATCATGGTGACAGTGACCAGTAGACACATCATGGTGACCAGTAGACACATCATGGTGACAGTGGACCAGTAGACACATCATGGTGACAGTGGCCAGTAGACACATCATGGTGACAGTGGCTAGTAGACACATCATGGTGACCAGTAGACACATCATGGTGACAGTGGACCAGTAGACACATCATGGTGACAGTGACCAGTAGACACATCATGGTGACCAGTAGACACATCATGGTGACAGTGGACCAGTAGACACATCATGGTGACAGTGGCCAGTAGACACATCATGGTGACAGTGGCTAGTAGACGCATCATGGTGACCAGTAGACACATCATGGTGACCAGTAGACACATCATGCTGACCAGTAGACACATCATGGTGACAGTGGGCCAGTAGAAACATCATGGTGACAGTGGCCAGTAGACACATCATGGTGACAGTGGCCAGTAGACACATCATGGTGACAGTGGACCAGTAGACACATCATGGTGACAGTGGCCAGTAGACACATCATGGTGTTAGTGGCCAGTAGACATATGGTGACAGTGGCCAGTAGACACATCATGGTGACAGTGGACCAGTAGACACATCATGGTGACAGTGACCAGTAGACACATCATGGTGACCAGTAGACACATCATGGTGACAGTGGCCAGTAGACACATCATGGTGACAGTGGACCAGTAGACACATCATGGTGACAGTGGCCAGTAGACACATCATGGTGACAGTGGGCCAGTAGACACATCATGGTGACAGTGACCAGTAGACACATCATGGTGACAGTGGGCCAGTAGACACATCATGGTGACAGTGGCCAGTAGACACATCATGGTGACAGTGGACCAGTAGACACATCATGGTGACAGTGACCAGTAGACACATCATGGTGACCAGTAGACACATCATGGTGACAGTGCATGCCATGGTGACAGGGGAGCACATCATGGTGACAGTGGGCAGTGCACATCAGGGACACAGTACATATGGTGACAGTGGCCAGTAGACACATCATGGTGACCAGTGAATATGGTGCAGGCAGTAGACACATCATGGTGACAGTGGCCAGTAGACACATCATGGTGACCAGTAGACACATCATGGTGGCCAGTAGACACATCATGGTGACCAGTAGACACATCATGGTGACAGTGGACCAGTAGACACATCAATGAAGTGGCCAGTAGTTTTTATTCCCAGATTTTCATTAGAAACGTTTGAATGTCTCCGTATGTAGCCGTCCATATGTTTTTGTTTTTTTTAATTTGTCACTCCTGTTGTTCGTTTGCTTGATAAAGGCCTTGTTGGTCGAAACGTTGCTGTATATTGTCATTGTTTTTGTAATTTGTAAAACTACAGTACTTTAAGATTACGTGTTTCGCCAATCAAATAGTTTTACTGCGAGTATAGTTTCTTCCGCACTGCTCTCCCCAGCATCTATACAATCTTGATGCAGTCCCAGACAAGATGGGCAAGACATGTGACTCGAATGCCAGATTTCAGAATACCCAAACGACTCTTTTATGGTGAGCTGCATAGTGGTAAACGCTCACAGGGTGGTCAGAAAAAGCGATTCAAAGATACACTCAAGAACTCTATGAAATCCTTTGGCATAGATGTCAACAACTGGGAGAATGTTGCTCAAGACAGATCAGCCTGGCGCACACTTCTTCGACACGGTTCCTCGGTCTGCGAGACAGATAGAACAGCACGGATGGAACAAAAACGTCAAAATAGAAAGGCAGTAAAACTTCCCACAAGTGTAAGTATACCTTGCCCACACTGTACAAGAACTTTTCAAGCACGTATCGGGCTCACTAGTCATCTACGCAAACACAAAGAAAAACATAATGCAACTATATTCCCTTGGATGAAAATTTGTATGGACGAGCCATCACCCGTGATGGACGAGCATCAGTTTTACTACAGTCTC
Source organism: Arion vulgaris (assembly GCA_020796225.1). NCBI lineage: Eukaryota > Metazoa > Mollusca > Gastropoda > Stylommatophora > Arionidae > Arion > Arion vulgaris. The sequence continues at coordinate 41,109,683 of CM036769.1, forward strand.
ATCTATATTATGATTACAGTTTTCTTAAAACATATCTCCATCATTAGTGCTTGAGCAGACATTTGTCTGATTTCATCATCTCTCCTGAATTAGTCTCATTTTATGTTCATTATTTTTAACAGACATCTATTTTCAAATGCATTCAACATACTTTATATATATTTAGTTATTTTTTAACTCTCGCTGTCAGTTTCGTCCCTGCAACATTTTCTCATCACCCAGTCAGTAGTCACTCTGAACAATAGGAGAGATAACATACAACCGTTCCTTACTCCGGTTTCAACCATAAACCAATCGCTTTGACCATCGTCGGTGCGGACTGCACACTGTGAACCATCACACAAACTTCTCCCAGGTCTAAAACCATCTTGGTCTTCGCTCATGATTGTACCCACTGCTTCTGTGATTCTATTTTGTTAATAATTTTGTATAGAAAGAAAAGTTGAGTACACACACACACATCAATAAAATGTTATCTAACTCATTATTAGTTACTTAGTGATATTTAGATATCCATGTCACGATTGTTAATATTGTCAATGATATATCATTTTTGAGATTCACATTCACGGACACACATTTAATCTTGTAGAGACCACAATTAATCCACCAATACTCATTCATGAATCCCTGATCTAAGGAGAAAATCTGCCCTGACTCCTTGGCTCACACGTCTCTCTCTCTCTTTCTCTATCTCTCTTTCTCTCTTTCTTTCTCTCTCTCTCATTTAGATTGCCAGTACTGGCCGTGTATCAGAGGTGAACTAAGAATGGCCTCTGTTGGCTATTGATTCTTACGTCACAGAATGAGCAGGCTGGCTGATCTGTTGGAACATAAATATCGTTCTCGGAACTGTGTTTGCAGAGTTTACTTAGCAAAACACATGGGACGGGAGGAGGACTACTTTCATTTCTCTGTGATAGCAGCGGAACGTAATGGTTTCATGTCATCTACGTCACGTTTCAATGTCAATAGAAAAAACATAATGGTTTAAAAACTGATGTCCTCAGCAACAACAATAACAACAACAACAACAGTAGAGATGAGATATCAGTCGCTTATCTACCCATACAGTCTCCAGCAACAACAGCAACAACAACAACAGCAACACAACAACAGTAGAGATGAGAGTCTCCAGCAACAACAACAGTAGGGATGAGATATCAGTCTCTTATCTACCCATACAGTCTCCAGCAACAACAACAATAACAGTTTGATAAACCACAAAGAAAACTCTCACTTCTGGTATTGGAATGTTCAAAATTTGATTAAGAAATGTGTACATTTATATGATATGCAGTTCAGTTAACTGATGGCTATATGGAAACATAGAGGGGTGTACAGGAGGGGGAAGAGGGTACGTCGGAGAAAGTGGGTTATGATAACAACTAAATGAAATTCGATGGCCAGAAGCTGATTATTATTATAGTTTAGTCTATCCTTGTTAGAGAAGAGAATCATAGTTTAGTATATCCTTGTTAGAGAAGTGAATCATAGTTTAGTATATCCTTGTTAGAGAAGTGAATCATAGTTTAGTATATCCTTGTTAGAGAAGTGAATCATAGTTTAGTATATCCTTGTTAGAGAAGAGAATCATAGTTTAGTATATCCTTGTTAGAGAAGTGATGCAATGTCAACAATGTCTATTCATCAAACCAAATAATGAAATGATATATTTGTAAATACAGTTATTTCAACATTTGTACATTGTCTGTCTGGACTGTTTGAACTAGCAATATCTTTTTATATCTACGTGTATCCTTGAAATAGTTGTATGTAACATTCTCTATCTACTTGTCCAAGTTCTTCTATTTTCTCTCTCGCGATCCCGGCTAGACTGATGAACCAAATTTTATCATGAATTTTACTGTAGTTTTGAGGGACTCCGTTCCTCCGTACAGCTTCTCGCGAAGCTCTGTGTTTAGGGGCTAGGTTTCTTTTCTTATACCTGCTATCAGTTGACAATCTTGCAGTACATGTTCTGCCGTCATGTCCGCCTTTTGCAGGGGCACAGGCTAGTTGTGCCAATTTTAAATTTGTGAAACATGTGGGTGCGGAGCTTGTTGTGGCCGCTACGGAGGCGGAGGATGGCAACTTGTTCCCTACGAGTCAGACCATAGTACCATCGCTGTTGTTATACTGCGGATGGTTTTTTGACCATTTGTCTTTATAGTAACAGCCGATGGTTGTTCTGGCTTCCTCATAACCGATCTCGAGATAAGTCTGAGGTAGTCGCCCGCCTTCTTTAGCTAGCTTGTCGGCGTGTTCGTTTCTGCTTATGTTGCAGTGTGATGGGATCCACTGAATGACGGTGCGTTTGAGTGTGCACTAGTGCATCGAGTGTCACTTTCAGCTCATTGAGCTCAGTTTTGTCTACACTTTCGAGTGCCGTGATGACCGAAAGAGCATCGGTGAATATCATGACTTTGTTGCGGGATGTGCCTCTTCTCTCTAGGATCATTTCAGCCGCTGCTCTTATTGCCTCTGCCTCTGCTCGGTAGTTATTTGAGTATTTGCCTGTGGCAATCGCTTTCGTAACCGTTTCTTTCTTTGAGAGTTTAAGCACTATTCCACCTCCACCATCGCTGATTGCGTTCCTTGCCGCTCCGTCAGTATACACGTGCATCCACTCACTTTCAGGGTACTCGGTTGCTATGTGTTTTTCTGTGGCTACTTTTCTTTCGCATCATTTTTGTTGCCCCTTTTTTAGTATGCCTGGGATTGATTCCCTTAGTTCCGGCATTTTGGTTTTCCACGGCGGGCACTTATCGGTTGCCGGGATTGATTTGACTTTGCAGTTTACTAGGACCGGATGGTCTGATGTCAGTGCCTTGGCGTTTTTTGCGAAGCTGGTCCTCTGTATCCTGCCCTTCCGAATCCGTTTTCTTTCGTACATAGGTGGGAATCGAGCCGTTAAAGTTTTTCGGCTAACACCAAGACTTTTCTGTTCTTTCGATCTGCCATTGGTTGGATGCCTGTGATTGTTTCCATCGCCGTGATGGGCGTGGACTTCATGGCTCCTGTGATAATGCGTATTGCACGGTTCTGACTATTGCTCACTTTTGCGAATTGCTTGTTGGATGCACTACTCCACGCTGCAATGCCGTACTCCAGGACCGGTCGCACTCTTCCAGAGTAGAGTGTTTTGAGGACACTGGTGTTTGCTCCCCACGTGGAGCTTGCGAGTTTGTGCATCATTGTGAGCCTGTGTCTTGCCGTAGCATTTTCAATTTGAGGGCACCAAGTCAATTTTCGATCGAGTGTGACTTCAAGGTACGTGGGGGTCTTGCTTTCTGGAAGATCTTGCTCATTGATTTTAAGTTTAATTTTGTGCTCCTGGTTCTGGGAGAACAGTGTAGGTTGTCTTAGAAGCGTTTATGTTCATATTTCACCTTTTTGACCACACTTCCAAGTTATTTAGCGTATCCTGCAGTCGATTTGTTGTTATGGGCATTGACTCTTCCTCGCCCATATTGCCAGGTCGTCGGCATACATGGCAGAGTGTACTCGCTTTGGTAGGCATGTTGCTATGTCATTGACTCTTCCCTCGCCCATATTGCCAGGTCGTCGGCATACATGGCAGAGTGTACTCGCTTTGGTAGGCATGTTGCTATGGGCATTGACTCTTCCTCGCCCATATTGCCAGGTCGTCGGCATACATGGTAGAGTGTACTCACTTTGGTAGGCATGTTGCTATGTCATTGACAAAGATTAGAAAGAGAGTTGGTGAGAGCACTCTCCTTGGAGGACTCCTTGCTCTAATCTGGTTTTCATGCTAGTGTACCCTGAACTTGAACCCTTGCTGTTCTGTTCTCTAGGTATCTATCAAGCCATTTGTACATTCTTCCCTTTATACCGAGGTTGAGGAGTTTTAGTTTTAACCCTTCTTTCCAAACCGTGTCAAAAGCCTTCTCCATATCTACCAAAACTGCCAGTGTCTGTTTCTTTTCTTGGAAACCATCCTTGATTTCCTCGGCGATATAGGTTACGTGATCTTCTGTAGATCGGTGCTTCCGAAAGCCTCCCTGTTGTGTCATGAGAAGCCCTTTGCTTTCCAAGTGCCAAGAAAGTCGTTTGTTCACCATGCGTTCCATGAGCTTGCCCGTGTAGCTTAGGAGACTTATTGGTCTGTAACTCGCCGGGTCGAGTTTATTTTTGCCTGGTTTAAGGATGGGTACTATGATCGCTTCCTTCCATTCTCGTGGTACTATACCTGTCCTCCACGACATATTTAGAAAGGGCCAGTAGGACTGCCTTTGCTCTAGTACCCAAGTTGTTCTTATATCTAAACTTTACTATCTATTTGTCCGAATTTGTCTATCTAAACTTTACTATCTACTTGTCCGAGTTTGTCTGTCTAAACTTTACTATCTACTTGTCCAAGTTCTATCTAAACTTTACTATCTACTTGTCCAAGTTCTTCTATCTAAACTTTACTATCTACTTGTCCAAGTTCTTATATCTAAACTTTACTATCTGCTTGTCCAAGTTTGTCTATCTAAACTTTACTATCTGCTTGTCCAAGTTCTTCTATCTAAACTTTATTATCTATTTGTCCAAGTTCTACTATCTAAACTTTACTATCTACTTGTCCAAGTTTGTTTGTCTAAACTTTACTATCTGCTTGTCCAAGTTCTTCTATCTAAACTTTACTATATACTTGTCCAAGTTCTTCTATCTAAACTTTACTATATACTTGTCCAAGTTTGTTTGTCTAAACTTTACTAATATACTTGTTCAAGTTTATCTAAACTTTACTATCTGCTTGTCCAAGTTTATCTATCTAAACTTTACTATCTGCTTGTCCAAGTTTGTCTATCTAAACTTTACTATCTGCTTGTCCAAGTTTGTCTATCTAAATTTTACTATCTACTTGTCCAAGTTTGTCTGTCTAAGATCTACATGGGCGGACATACGGCCATTAACAACAATATAATGAGAATGTGACTAGGGGGATTGGTTCCGCTAACATTGGCCAGGTAATTGATGGATTTCTCGCTTGCATTTTCGAAAGCTGAACAACCTACATGTCAGATTTCACCAAATTAATTGGTTTATTATAACAATGTGTGTGTGTGTGTGTGTAAGCATGCTCTCACGTGTGTGTGTAAGCATGCTCTCACGTGTGTGTGTAAGCATGCTCTCACGTGTGTGTGTAAGCATGCTCTCACGTGTGTGTGTGTGCTTGTATGTGTGTGTGCTTGTGTGTTCTTGTGTGTGCGTTTGTGTGTGCGCTTGTGTGTGCGCTTGTGTGTGCGCTTGTGTGTGCGTGTGCTTGTGTGTGTGTGTGTGTGCTTGCGTGCGTGTGTGTGTGTGTGCATGTGTGTGTGTGTACGTAACACCAAGGTATATACAGGACTGAGTTTGACCTTACTTTCCTGAACATTTATTCCGAAAATAATCAAAGAATTCCGACGACTGTCCTCAGGGAGGGTGGAGGGGAGGGGGAGGGAGGAGGGAGGAATAGCTGGCTGGCAGATGCAAACAAAGATGGTGCATGTTTGAATGTGTTGCTATGGTAATTAAGTTTCTCAGTGCAAAGTATAGTTTGTTTACGTTTTGTTTTGTCTGGTACTTTCTGAGATAATTATCGATCTATAATAATAATAGTAATAATAATAATAATAATTCCTCTCGTATTGTTATACGTTACATAGGGCCTGCAAGTAATTTCTCCATACCGCTCTATCCTGGGCAACTCGCTCAATCTCCTCCATGGAACTGAGACCGATATTTCCTGCCTCTCTCAGCAAAGTTCGTTTCTGGGTCTCCTTAGGTCGACCTCTCTTTCTTGAACCCTTTGCATCCCACTTCAATGCCTGCTTTGATATTCGTTGATCATTTCTCCTCAAGGTGTGCCCAACATATCTCCATCTTCTCTTTCTTATAACAGTTGTCACTAGTGGTTCACCAGACATATCTCTGATTTCATCACTTCTCCTGAATTCGTTCCATTTTATATTCATTATTTTTCGCAGACATCTATTTTCAAATGTATTCAACTTGCTTTCTATATCTCTAGTCATTTTCCAACTCTCGCTGGCATATGTTAGGATTGATACAACATTTGAATTGAAAATTCGAAATTTAGTTTTAATACTATATAACTTACAGTTCCATATTTTATTTAGACTTTTAAAAGCTGATGTTGCTTTGCCAATTCGTATCATAATTTCTTGTTTAATATTTCCTGTGCAATCAAAATTGCTACCCAAATAGGTGAACTGCTCTGTTTTTTTTATCATTTTAGATTCCAGGGTGATATCTGCGTTACTTGCCATAGGTGTCTTCATTATATTTGTCTTTTCATAGCTTATTTGCAGTCCAACTTTTGATGCTATAGATGACAAGTTGTCTGTTTTTCTTTGCATATCTTGGTTGTTTCTACTTAACAAGGCAATATCATCTGCAAAATCCAAATCTTCTAGTTGACTGTTTTCTACCCAATCGATGCCAGTTTCGCCCCTGCAACATTTTCGCATCACACAGTCAATGGCAACTCCAAACAATAACGGAGATAGAATACAGCTTTGCTTTACTCCGGTTTCAACCATAAACCAGTCGCTGTGTCCACCATCAGTGCGAACTGCATACTGTGAACCATCATAGAGGCTCTTAATAATGTTTATTTATTTTGTCTGGTATTCCATATCATCTCACAATATTCCCCAGGGAGATTCTGTGTAGACTATCGTAGGCTTTTTAAAAATCGATGAAATTTAGTATGAGTGGTTGTTGCTTCTCAATATGTTCCTCCAAAATTAGTTGTAGGGTAATTATTAGGTCTAAGCAGCTTCTCCCAGATCTAAAACCAGCTTGTTCTTCTCTCAGGGTTGTGTCCACTGCTCCTTTGATTCTATTAAGAATGATTTAGCAAAAAGTCTTGGTCATTACTGATAATAGGGTGATCCCTCTCCAGTTGTTGCAATCTTTGAGATCACCTTTTTGGGGATCTTAACAATTATTCACTTTTTTCCATTGATCTTGGACAGTTTCTTCTTCCCATACTTTATTAAATAGTTCTTGCACCTGGCTAATAGTTGTATCATCAGCCGTTTTGAGCATTTCTGCAGTAATGTTGTCATCACTCGCTGCCTTATTGTTTATCAAGGAATGGATTGCATCCTTGACCTCAGCTACACTTATCATTTCTTCGTTAATTGGTAGGAGCTGTTTCTTGCCTCTTCGCCAAATTAAGTAGTACTGGTAGATCAGGTCTATTTAATATTTCTTCAAAATGTTCTGCCCATCTTTTCTTCTGCTCGGTATCTGATGTTAGAACTTTACCATCTTTACTCTTGATTGGGCCACCCTTTGAAACAAAAGTTCCATTAAGTTGTTTTAGTGTGTTGTATAGCATTTTACTGTTTCCAGTCTTAGCTGCCTTTTCCCTTCTTCAGCCAGTCGATTGACATATGCTCTTTTATCTCTTCTAGCCGCTCTTTTCACTTTCTTGTCTTGTAGTCTATATTCCTCTTTAGCTTGGATTTCATCTGTTGCATCCTTAGTATTAAATATTGCTAGTTTCATCTTTCTTCTTTCTTGAATACATTTCCAGGTGTCATCACTTTATCCAGGGTTTTCTGTCTTTCGTCTTTAATCCTGCGCTACTATAATAATAATAATACTAATAATAATAATAATAATAATAATAATAATAATAATAATAATAATAATAATAATAGTCGTCCATCGCAAGCAGTGATGACAACAGCATCAGACGTGTGCTGATGCAAGTCTCTGGTGTGTGCGGAGGTGACTGTAGAGTCCAATCCTAGAGCATAATTTCCTACCACAGGTGGGGCATACATGATCAGGGTTAGACATTTGTTGTATTGTGTGTTCTGTCTTTTCGCGCAGCTCGTTTTCTCTGTGCCTCAACAGCACGATGATTCTCAGCTATGTGGGTTCCTCTTGTGTTATTACATCGCCACATTTGGCAATCTTGTGCCAGGGATTCCCAGCACGTGGTGTCTATATCGAAGCATTTCAGAGACACTTTAAGAGTGTCTTTAAAGCGTTTTTCTGTCCACCAGCTGAACGTCTGCCCCCTTCAAGTTCGCCATACATCAACTGTTTTGGGATGCGTTTATCAGGCATTCGAGCAACGTGACCGGCCCATCTCTTATGCAGCAGGGTATTGCCGCTTAGGATCTTTGCTCTTGTGAGGACTTTGGTGTCTGGAATTTTGTCCTGCCAGTTTATTTTTAGTATTCTGCGTAGACAGCTTGTGTGGAAGTGGTTCAGTTTTCTTGCGTGTCTGCTATACACTGTCCATGTCTCGCTTGCGTACAGCAGCGTGGTTAGCACTATGGCCTAGTAAACTTTCAGCTTTGTGGTTACGCTTATCCTCTCCGTCCCACACAGTGACACGTAACCTTCCGAACGCAGCACTGGCTTTGGATATCCTATTGTTGATCTCAGAATCTATGTTTGCCGATCTGGATAGGAGACTGCCAAGATAAGCAAAGTTGTCCGCTGACAGGAGATGCTGGTGTTTAATGTTGATGACTGGATCGTGTACTACTCTCTAGGGGCGGGCTTGAACATGACCTCTGTTTTCTTGGTGTTAATGGTAAGACCAACATGACATTTCTTTGTTTGTGTTGGGTGAACTTGTCATTTCTCTGTGTGGGTTGGGTGAACTTGTCATCTCTCTCTCTCTCTCTCTCTCTGTGTGTTTCTGTGTGTGTTGGGTGAACTCATTTCTCTGTGTGTGTTTCTGTGTGTGTTGGGTGAACTTCTCATTTCTCTGTGTGTGTTGTGTGTGTGAACTTGTAATTTCTCTGTGCGTGTTCTCTGAACTTGTCATTCTCCGTGTGGGTATGATGAACTTGTCATTCTCCGTGTGGGTATGATGAACTTGTCATTTGTGTGTATATGATGAACTTGTCGTTTGTGTGTGTGTGTGTGTGTGTGTGTGTGTGTTGGTAAACTTGCCATTTCTCTGTGTTGGGTAAACTTGTCAGTTCTCTTCGTGTATTGGGTAAACTTGTCATTTCTCTCTCTGTGTGTGTGTTGGGTGAACTTGTCATTTCTGTCTATTGGGTGAACTTGTTTCTTATTCTCAGATGGAATAACCTGATGTCGTGATCTGTTCTGGAATATTATGTTGCACGTACATTTTGTGTCTTTCTATTGTTCACATTTACATCTCTCTCTCGCTCATCCTCTCTCCCGCTCTCCCTCTCCCTCTCTATCCAGCTCGCTCATCCACTCTCCCTCTCTATCCTGCTCCCTCTCTCTCTCACGCTCTCCCTTTCTCTCCGCACCCCTCTCTCACACTCCCTCTCTCTCCCTCTCGCTCTCCCTTCCGCTCCCTCTCCTTCCACTCCCTCTCTCACCGCTCCCCTCTCTCAACCGCTCCCCTCTCTCAACCGCTCCCTCTCTCTCGTCCGCTGTCACTAAATACACCACGAAGTGGCACACTCACATCAGCACTTGCATCACTCGCCCACACTGTGCCCCTAATCCAGACCCAGTCATCAGTTGAGTTTCTCCATGAACACCAGATAACGTCTGCCTAGTTGTAGACTGGCTCACCTGAACTTATAACGCAGTCATATATGTCACGCTGACCGTCTGGTACAGTCATGTTCAACTTTTTTTCTTATTATTGGAGTTGTTTGATGTCACCACTAAGTATTGTGTTCTATAATTATGTATTCTGTGTGGACAATCTATGTGTTCTGTGTGGACAATCTATGTGTTCTGTGTGGACAATCTATGTGTGTTGGACAATCTATGTGTGTGGACAATCTATGTGTGTTGGACAATCTATGTGTGTGTTGGACAATCAAATTTCTAATGCAGTTTTTGAATACAACAGATTTGACTACAGTTATTTTATATTAATATTAAAATGAACGTTAAACAAGTTATCGCAACAAGATTGTGGTATTCGAACATCGCAACAAGATTATTGTATTCGAATATCGTAACAAGATTGTTGTATTCGAATGTCTCAACTATTTCAAAATCAATGAAGATAATCCTTACTCGATCACAAAAATGGCCAACTTTAATAACGATGTAGCATGTTACGTTTAGTTTCTGTACACTGTACATTGATTTGCTTATGAGGAGAGTTTGTACACTCTACAGTGATTTGCTTGTGAGGAGAATTTGTACACTCTACAGTGATTTGCTTGTGAGGAGAATTTGTACACTATACAGTGATTTGTGTTATGAGAGTTAGTACACTTTACAGTGATTTGTGTTATGAGAGTTAGTACACTCTACACTGATTTGTGTTATGAGAGTTAGTACACTCTACAGTGATTTGTGTTATGAGAGTTAGTACCTGCATGATTTATGAGTTAGTAACTCTATTTGTGTTATGAGAGTTAGTACACTGTACAGTGATTTGTTCTAGAGTTTACTGTACAGGATTTGGTATGGTTAGACACTGTACAGTGATTTGTGTTATGAGAGTTAGTACACTGTACAGTGATTTGCTTCTAAGGAGAGTTTGTACACTGTATATGGACTTGTGTTGGGAGAATGTCCTTTCCAAAATTCGTGATCATCTTTACCGACCAATATAAGATTATCCACTTCACAGAAATTATTGATTTTTACATTTTTATATAGGTAACAGTGGCGAACTTTCTAAAATATTTTTTGTCCACCCAAACCTTTAGTGCTCTAAGATGTTCATTATATGTTATTAGTCAAATAACAGCGTTGTTGATTTGGTATACATGTAGAAGTTTAACAGTACGATAGTCAAGTTTCTGTAATTCGCTTTGCGTGCTCGAATGCAATTCAGTGCAAGTGAAAATCAGAATCCTGGAGAGTTAATCCCTTTACAATGTATCAACGACTGTCATTGGCTGTATACACACACCGATTTGTTTTCATTGATGAAGTGAGAAGGTATCATTTGTTCACTATGTCACATTGCTTTTTTACAATAGCATAGGGATACGCCTTGCAAACATTAGCCGCCATACTGTGTACTATGATGTTTTCCTATCCGAAGCACGGCTTTTCAGTTCGGCTCGTGCCATGGACATCTAACCCTTCGGTTCGGTGCCACGAACACCGTAAATCTGGGGAATCTGTGTTTTCTGCCATCCTGGGAATTGAACCCGCAAACACGAAAGATAGTCAACGCGCTACCAACACGCTGGGCAGACGGGCGTGTGTATGACTGTAAATTCTAAACTTTGATTATCATTTTGTTGTGCTTATGCAAAGTTATATAACAAAAACGTTTTTTCCATCAACTAATCTACCCACCAATTAGTTAAACATGGATTCGTAACGTCGTGAGTTAAATGTTTTATATATGCCTGCACAAAATTACTTTTATCCATCCGGTAGATTTCGTACAAATTAAACCTTAGTGTGTTCACGAATTGTGGAACGAACTATAGCAGAGCGCTATCGTCAAAACATTGTCTGTACATATGTTGTATGGGTCATTGTTGGATGGATATATTTCAAACTTGTCAAACATATTTATTTTGGTTTGTGAGAGTTCAAGATTAAACAACTAAAGTAACATTTCATTTTGAAGTGTGTAACTGTTACTGTTTAACTAAAGGACGATGGCACCACCCCTTCTGAAAGCAATGGCAAACTACAGAACGTAATAATTTCTAGAAAAATCACAAACAGCGTTAAATAGCTGGTGTTGATTCGCAAAGTCCTGTAAAGGATATACAATTAACTTTTAACTTTAACGGTTACTATAAGTTTTACTTTACAAATCTACTAATCAATCAAGACTGTGTTCAGATCTGCTTGAATACTGCACGGCTAGTTGTGATATTTGATTGGAAAGTGCACCGTAGTGTCAACACACATTACAATAACGACCATAAAACAATGTGTGTATGTGTCACTACTTACAGTCTTCAAATCTGCAACTGTTTGAATGAACATGTTCTTGCTGGGAATGTATGCAGATTATATGTATACATGTGTGAATAATAACATTTATTCCACTCTAACGCTCTCTTTGTATGTGTTCCTTCGTGACGAACCAATCTAGGTCAATATCAAACACAGTGACGTCAGCGGTTTGTGTGTGTAATAGATAAGTGTGTTTATTTGGTGTCATCTCGAGCATATTGTGATAGCATTCTATGATTGTATGTGTGTATGTTCAACCATTGAATGTGCCCTACTCGTCTGGAGTCGGCTGTGTGGTAAGCATTTCTTGAGCTTCTTTCATGATCATAGGTACACGCGCATGCACACGCATAGTGTTTTCGTTATACCAGTAGTGTGTGCGTGTGTCGTCCTTTCTACTTATTCAGTGCCAGGTAGTGATACTTGCACGCGCTTGTCAGTGATAGCTTATATTTCACATAAGTTGATGTCATTCTTCTGTTGACATTCTAAATAAGTTTGTGGTCTGGACTAATTGTTAAGTGTTGGTGGTGGACAGTTTCATAAGAATGTGTAAGAGTTGGCTGGCTAAAGTGTGATGTGATTAAATTCTGGTCAGTTTATCATTGCGTTCTACGACAGATAGCGGTCATTGAGTTAGTTATGTCACATAGGACTGTATCAGTATTACAAGAGACACGGTAGTTTTACATGTACATAAGACAAAGACAAGTTAGTAGTTATGTGACAACAAGCGTTTATCGTTATGACATAGAGGACAGGAGTTGTAATGTAATGTACAACAATATGGTACGTATGACATAAGCACAGTGAGTTAGTTATGTACATAGAGCGACATGAAGAGTTATGAAAGACGAAGAGTGTTACTGTCACATAGAGCGACAGTGATTAGTTAGCTCCATGAGGATGTTTCATTGTTTTCTTTCGACTAGTTTTATGTGTTATGTGTACATTTATCGCAGTCGATTATTGATTGCATATAGCAACTTGTATTTGTCAAGACCATTTGTTCATTTAATGCGACCAGTAGTTGTTATGTTATGTGACATAGGCGACCAGTGAGTTGTTATTTTGTCATGGTTTGTAATTATGTCAAGAGCTACAGCTGTATTACGTGTTTTGAATCAAAGTATTTATGCAGTTATTATGTTTTTATAACGGATAGTTATTATGTACATAGAGCGACCAGTGAGTTAGTTATGTTATGTGACATAGAGCGACCAGTGAGTTAGTTATGTTATGTGACATAGAGCGACCAGCGAGTTAGTTATGTTATGTGACATAGAGCGACCAGTGAGTTAGTTATGTTATGTGACATAGAGCGACCAGTGAGTTAGTTTGTTATGTGACATAGAGCGACCAGTGAGTTAGTTATGTGACTAAGCGACCAGTGAGTTAGTTTGTTATGTGACATAGAGCGACCAGTGAGTTAGTTATTTATTCATGACAGCGTTGTTTGACATAGAGCGACCAGTGAGTTAGTTATGTTATGTGACATAGAGCGACCAGTGAGTTAGTTTTATTATGTGACATAGAGCGACCAGTGAGTTAGTTATGTGACATAGAGCGACCAGTGAGTTAGTTATGTTACATAGAGCGACCAGTGAGTTAGTTATGTGACATAGAGCGACCAGTGAGTTAGTTATGTCACATAGAGCGTACAGTGAGTTAGTTATGTGACATATGAGCGACCAGTGAGTTAGTTATGTTATGTGACATAGAGCGACCAGTGAGTTAGTTTTATTATGTGACAAAGAGCGACCAGTGAGTTAGTTATAAATTGTGTCCTACCGTCTAAAGTTGATAGACACACGCTTGCATATTGATGAGATGTGACATAAGCGACCTGTCAGTTACTACTGAAGCACCTATTATTATGTGCATGGCTACTGGCATTAGAGAAAGCGGTGATTGTTGACATACGACCAGTGGTTTGTATGTTTGACGAGAGCGACAAGTTAGTTTGGTAACGAATATTAGTAGGATCATGCACACAATCTATGTTATGGCATGAGCGAAGTGAAGTAGTTATGTTGAGGGCGGAGGATTATTCTTTGGAATAGAGGACCAGCTAGATACTTCTTTCTAAAGATCAGGAGTACTTCTTCGTTATAATATATACATATATATATAATAATATATATTATATATGAATTAGAATTCAGTATTATTTTATTATTGTTCACAGTATAGTTTAATTGATCTAGCAAGAGTATTTTTCAACACCTTTTGTTATCCTGACATCTCTTCATTAGTGAGTATCAGTCAATATTTAGCGACCCTTATATACAAGCGATTCATCGTTCTTTTTTTGAACCATTCGACCATAGATTAAATGCATACGCTGAGTATTCTTGACATGCATCTCAAGTGTATGTCCAACATATCTCATTTTCTTCATAACAGTTGACTAGTGGTTTGACTAGACATTTCTCATGATTCAATTTGAATTTGATCCATTTTATGTTATTGCATCGCAGACATCTATTTTCAACATGCATTCAGATTGTTTTATATATTAATAGTAATCTTCCAATTCGCTGGCACATGTTAGTTTGATACGACCATTTGAAATGCATAAGATCGTAATTAGTTTTATATATATAACACAGTTCATATTTTATTTGACATAGAACAGTGATGTTGTTTGTCCTAATCGATCATATTTTTTTACATTTCCAGTGATTAAGATTGCTACCTAAATAGGTGAACCTGTCTGTTATTTTTGACATTTTAGACCAGTGATATCATGGTTATGTGCACATAGAGGCCACATTATATTTATGTACTTTCAGTAGCTTATCTGCATCCAGACTTTTATGCTATAGACGACAGAGTCTGTTTTTCTTGCATATCTTGGTTGTTTCTGACTTAACAACAGGCAATTATCATCTGCAAAATCAATATGTCTAGTTGATCTGTTTTCACCCAATCGATGCCAGTTTGCTGAGAGTATTATGACATACACCGAGTCAATATGCCATCCAAACAATAGCGGAGATAGAATACAGCCTTGCTTTACTTCGGTTTAACTAAACCAGTCGCTTTGGCATCATCAGTGCGACTGCAACTGATGAACTAATCTTTGATAATGTTTATTATTTGGTTGATATTCATAGCATCTCAGAAACAAGAGTTCTTGGTAGATCATAGATTCCCAAACTTTTTCGAGCAGTTGTTCACTTGAATCTTGAGATAAACTTGTAAACCTCTTTCCCATTAAAGTTCAAGCCTCTCTCCTCAATATATATATATATATATATAATATATTATTTATATTTATATAAAATATATATATATATTAATAGTTTATTTATATGATCAATTTTATAGTTTATATGATCTGCAAGACAATTTTCAATACCTCTCTATCTGGACATCTTTTCATATAAGGAGTACAGTCCAATATTTCTCGCCTCTCTCAATAAAGTTCGTTTCATCGTTCTTTCTTTCTTGAACCATTCACACTCCACTACAATGCATACGTTGGTATTCTTTGATCATGTCATCTCAAGGTATGCCCAACATATCTCCATCTTCTCCTTCTTATAACAGTTGTTACTAGTGGTTGACCAGACATTTCTCTGATTCAACACTTCTGAATTTGTCCCATTTTATGTTAATTACTTTTCGCAGACATCTATTTTCAAATGCATTAAACTTGCTTTCTATATATTTAGTAATTTTCCAACTCTCGCTGGCATATGTTAGGATTGATACAACATTTGAAATGAAAATTCGTAATTTAGTTTTAATACTATATAACTTGCAGTTCCATATTTTATTTAGACTTTTAAAAGCTGATGTTGCTTTGCCAATTCGTATCATAATTTCTTTTTAACATTTCCTGTGCAATCAAAATTGCTACCTAAATAGGTGAACTGCTCTGTAATTTTATAATTTTAGATTCCAGGGTGATATCTGCGTTACTTGCCATAGGTGTCTTCATTATATTTGTCTTTTCATAGCTTATCTGCAGTCCAACTTTTGATGCTATAGACGACAAGTCTGTTTTTCTTTGCATATCTTGGTTGTTTCTACTTAACAAGGCAATATCATCTGCAAAATTCAAATATTCTAGTTGACTGTTTTCTACCCAATCGATGCCAGTTTCGCCCCTGCAACACTTTCGCATCACCCAGTCAATGGCCACTCCAAACAATAGCGGAGATAGAATACAGCCTTGCTTTACTTCGGTTTCAACCCTAAACCAGTCGCTTTGGCCATCATCAGTGCGAACTGCACACTGTGAACTATCATAGAGACTTTTGATAATGTTTATTATTTTGTCTGATATTCCATAGCATCTCAGAATATTCCACAGGAGATTCTATGTAGACCATAGATTCCCAAACTTTTTCGGCCCAGCGCTCACTTTGAACGAGATAAACTTTGTAACACCCCTCTTCCCATTACAAATGTTTTCAACGCCCTCCCCCTCCCACATATATATATATATAGATGCTCTATTTTCACTTTGGCATAGAAAAAAATGTATATATATTTCTGTCATACATGGTCAATTTTCAAATGATTATATGCATGAAAAAGAAAATTGATAAAAAATGAATCGTGTAAGACGGGCATAAGATGATTTTAAAATGCAGAATTGAAATTTGTAATGATTATTCAATCCCAAAATCACGAAAAAACTCCCCTCAAAGGCTTCTGAACCCACTATCGCCACCCTGGAAGGCTTCAGCGTCCACGGGAGGTGGGGGAGGCGGTACCGCCCACTTTGGGAAACGCTGTTGTAGACTATCAAAGGCCTGTTTAAAATTGATGCAATGTACTAAAAGTGGTTATTTTAGAGTTGCCACCATATTTTGATGTTCCGAAATGAGAATACTTCTGCTAACATTAAATTCTATTGAAATTGTGTTCCATGTATATTTTTCTAATGACCTAATATTTGTTTAGAATGTCTTTTTTCTGCATCAAATGCGATAGAAGCTTCCACAGTTTCCCAGACAAACACAGTTTGCTAGTTGCGATAGAAGCTTCCACAGTTTCTCCACGACAAACACAGTTTGCTAGTTGCGATAGAAGCTTCCACAGTTTCCCCACGACAAACACAGTTTGCTAGTTGCGATAGAAGCTTCCACAGTTTCCCCACGACAAACACAGTTTGCTAGTTGCGATAGAAGCTTCCACAGTTTCCCCACGACAAACACAGTTTGCTAGTTGCGATAGAAGCTTCCCCAGTTTCCACGACAAACACAGTTTGCTAGTTGCGATAGAAGCTTCCACAGTTTCCCCACGACAAACACAGTTTGCTAGTTGCGATAGAAGCTTCCACAGTTTCCCCACGACAAACACAGTTTGCTAGTTGCGATAGAAGCTTCCACAGTTTCTCCACGACAAACACAGTTTGCTAGTTGCGATAGAAGCTTCCACAGTTTCCCCACGACAAACACAGTTTGCTAGTTGCGATAGAAGCTTCCACAGTTTCCCACGACAAATACTTCTGCTATCATATAATTCTATTGAAAAGTTGTAGTTCATGTTATAGTTTCAATGACCACATTTTGTTTAGAATTCTTTTCATGCAAAACACAATGCGATAGAACTTCCACAGTTTCCCCACGACAAACACAGTTTGCTAAGACTTCCACAGTTTCCCCACGACAAACACAGTTTGCTAGTTAGTTGGTCAGGTGAACCCACTTATATAAAAGAGAAATATGTAGGAATGTGCATTCCTTTTTTGTTTGCTCTTATGAATGTTAGTAGTTTCAAAGATTGTAGATTCTGTTTCGAGTGTAATTATTTAGTCTAAGCAGCTTCTCCCAGATCTGAAACCACCCTGTTCTTCTCTCAGGGTTGTATTCACGGTTTCTTTGATTTTTATTGAGCATGATTTCATAAAAAGTCTTGGTCATTACTGATAACAGGGTGATCCCTCTTCAGTTGTTGCTATCTTTGAGATCACCTTTTGGGGGAATCTTAACGATTATTCCCATTGATCTGGGACAGTTTCTTCTTCCCATATTGTATTAAATAGTACTTGGGGTCAAAGGTGCAAAGGGACAACGCTGTGCCAGGATTAGTGAGCTGGCACTATTCAAGATCATACCCCACCTCCACGTGGTGACCCTGGAAACATACAGCGGTTCCTGTCAGGCTAAGCGGGTAGGGATCGAGGGAGAGATACAGGTTGTGGTAGTAGTGCAAGCACGGAAAATTAATGCAGGTCCAAAATCCCTGAACAAAATGCACGCATCTCCTGGCCGATGTCCGAAGAAAAGCTGCCCAAATAGTTGCTGAAACTTAAGAAACAGTAGTGTACGAGTCGTCTGCGAACGAATCCGAACTCCCCCGGAGTAAATGGCCGCAAATAAATTGCTAGCTGTGGGGCAAGAATCAATGAGAACGAAGTGTAACAACTCAAAGGTCTTGGCAAGTGCTTCTGAAAACACTGTAATGTATCGTGTCGACACATGGGAAGATTGCGGTAAACTCCGTACAGGAGGCCAAGCGCAGATAAACTGATTGCCTCATTGACCTCAGTGGCATTTACCAATTCTTCGTTAATTGATAGACAGTTCTTGCCTCTTCGTCAAACTTGAGTAGTACTGGTGGGTCCGGTCTATTTAGAATGTAATTAAAATATTCTGCCCTTCTTTTCTTCTGCTTGGTATCTGATGTGAGTACTTTACCATCTTTACTCTTGATTCTGCCACTCTTAGAAACGAAAGTTCCAGTTAGTTGTTTTAGTATATTGTATACCATTTTACTGTTTCCAGTCTTAGCTGCATTTTCCCCTTCTTCAGCCAGTCGATTGACATATGCTCTTTTATCTCTTCTAGCCGCTCTTTTCACTTCCTTGTCTTTTAGTCTATATTCTTCTTTAGCTTGGATTTCATCTGTTGCATCCTTAGTATTAAATATCGCTAGTTTCATCTTTCTTCTTTCTTGAATATATTTCCAGGTGTCATTGCTTATCCAAGGTTTCTTGTCTTTCGCCTTTAATCCTGCGCTACTAGTTGCCGCCCCCAATAGTGTGTCCTTTATCTGAGTTCATTTGTCTTCAATGTTCTGTTCAGTTTCACCATCAAGTAACTCAAACCATGTTCTGTTCAGTTTCACCATCACGTAACTCGAACCATGTTCTGTTCAGTTTCAACATCAAGTAACTCGAACCATGTTCTGTTCAGTTTCAATATCAAGTAACTCGAACCATGTTCTGTTCAATTTCAACATCAAGTAACTCGAACCATGTTCTTAACTTTAAACTGATATTCCTCTTTTACTTCGTGATTTTATTCCGAACAATAGTTAGTTAGTTAGTTTATTCCTTTCGTGCCAAAGGCGGCACATAGGGCAGAGGTTTTAGATCTCCATGTGATACGGTTCTTTGCTAGCAGTTGGAGATCTTGTATGGTTTTACATCCCAATAGTTTACTTTCTTGTTGGATGGTTCTTCGAAGAGTGGTCTTTGGTCTTCATATTAGTTATATATATATATGGAACTGCAGTAAAACTATTTGATTGGCAAAACACGTAATTACAAAGTACTGTAGTTTTACAAATTACAAAACAATGACAAAATACAGCAACGTATTTTGGTCTCACGTTTTTTCCCAACTACCACATAAGGACTTGTCGATTTAGTCCTTTTCGTCTGATCCGAACAATAGGGTAGATAAATTAATAAACCTTGTTTACTCGGTTTTAACAATAAACCAGTCACGATGGCTATCGTCACTGTGAACTGTACACTGGAACTGTACACTGCGAACTGTACACTGCGTACTATCGTACATACTTTTGATCATGTTTTATTATTTTAGCATCTCTCAGTATATTCAATAGCATCTCTCAGTATATTCAATAGCATCTCTCAGTATATTCAATAGCATCTCAATATATTCAATAGCATCTCAGTATATTTAATAGCATCTCAGTATATTCAATAGCATCTCAGTATATTCAATAGCATCTCAGTATATTAATAGCAAATCAGTATATTCAATAGCATCTCAGTATATTCAATAGCATCTCAGTATATTCAATAGCAAATCAGTATATTCAATAGCATCTCAGTATATTCAATAGCATCTCTCAGTATATTCAATAGCATCTCAGTATATTTAATAGCAGTATATTCAATAGCATCTCTCAGTATATTCAATAGCATCCGTATATTCAATAGCATCTCAGTATATTCAATAGCATCTCAGTATATTCAATAGCATCTCTCAGTATATTCAATAGCATCTCAGTATATTCAATAGCATCTCAGTATATTCAATAGCATCTCTCAGTATATTCAATAGCATCTCAGTATATTCAATAGCATCTCTCAGTATATTCAATAGCATCTCAGTATATTCAATAGCATCTCAGTATATTCAATAGCAAATCAGTATATTTAATAGCATCTCAGTATATTCAATAGCATCTCAGTATATTCAATAGCATCTCAGTATATTAATAGCAAATCAGTATATTTAATAGCATCTCAGTATATTTAATAGCATCTCAGTATATTTAATAGCATCTCAGTATATTTAATAGCATCTCAGTATATTTAATAGCATCTCAGTATATTCAATAGCATCTCTCAGTATATTCAATAGCAGTATATTTAATAGCATCTCAGTATATTCAATAGCATCTCAGTATATTCAATAGCATCTCAGTATATTTAATAGCATCTCTCAGTATATTCAATAGCATCTCAGTATATTCAATAGCAGTATATTTAATAGCATCTCAGTATATTTAATAGCATCTCAGTATATTCAATAGTAAATCAGTATATTTAATAGCATCTCAGTATATTCAATAGTAAATCAGTATATTTAATAGCATCTCAGTATATTCAATAGTAAATCAGTATATTCAATAGCATCTCAGTATATTCAATAGCATCTCAGTATATTCTATAGCATCTCTCAGTATATTCAATAGCATCTCTCAGTATATTCAATAGCATCTCAGTATATTCAATAGACAGTATATTAATAGCATCTCAGTATATTTAATAGCATCTCAGTATATTCAATAGTAAATCAGTATATTTAATAGCATCTCAAATATATTCAATAGTAAATCAGTATATTTAATAGCATCTCAGTATATTCAATAGTAAATCAGTATATTCAATAGCATCTCAGTATATTCAATAGCATCTCAGTATATTCAATAGCATCTCTCAGTATATTCAATAGCATCTCTCAGTATATTCAATAGCATCTCAGTATATTCAATAGCATCTCTCAGTATATTCAATAGCATCTCAGTATATTCAATAGCATCTCAGTATATTCAATAGCAAATCAGTATATTTAATAGCATCTCAGTATATTCAATAGCATCTCAGTATATTCAATAGCATCTCTCAGTATATTCACAGCAAATCAGTATATTTAATAGCATCTCAGTATATTTAATAGCATCTCAAATATATTTAATAGCATCTCAGTATATTTAATGCATCTCAGTATATTAATGTTCAGTATATTCATGCATCTTCAAAGATATTCCATAGCAGTATATTTATATAGCATCTCAGTCATATTCAATCAGCATCTCAGTATATTCAATAGCATCTAGTATATTTAATAGCATCTTCACAGTATATTCACAGCATCTCAGTATATTCAATGGCAGTATATTTTAATAGCATCTCCAATTATTTGATAGCATCTCAGTATATTCAATAGTAAATCAGTATATTTACAGCATCTCAGTTATTCAATAGTAAATCAGTATATTTATAGCATCTCAGTATATTCAATAGTAAATCAGTATATTCAATAGCATCTCAGATATTCATCAGCATCTCAGTATATTCAAGGCATCTCTCAGCTATGTTTAATAGCATCTCTCAGTATATTCAATAGCATCTCAGTATATTCAATAGCAGTATATTTAATAGCATCTCAGTATATTTAATAGCATCTCAGTATATTCAATAGTAAATCAGTATATTTAATAGCATCTCAGTATATTCAATAGTAAATCAGTATATTTAATAGCATCTCAGTATATTCAATAGTAAATCAGTATATTCAATAGCATCTCAGTATATTCAATAGCATCTCAGTATATTCAATAGCATCTCTCAGTATATTCAATAGCATCTCTCAGTATATTCAATAGCATCTCAGTATATTCAATAGCATCTCTCAGTATATTCAATAGCATCTCAGTATATTCAATAGCATCTCAGTATATTCAATAGCATCTCTCAGTATATTCAATAGCATCTCTCAGTATATTCAATAGCATCTCAGTATATTCAATAGCATCTCAGTATATTCAATAGCATCTCTCAGTATATTTAATAGCATCTCAATATATTCAATAGCATCTCAGTATATTTAATAGCATCTCAGTATATTTAATAGCAGTATATTCAATAGCATCTCAGTATATTCAATAGCATCTCTCAGTATATTCAATAGCAGTATATTCAATAGCATCTCAGTATATTCAATAGCATCTCTCAGTATATTCAATAGCATCTCAGTATATTCAATAGCATCTCTCAGTATATTCAATAGCATCTCTCAGTATATTCCACAGGGAGATTCTTTAATGGCTATTAAAAGCCTTGTTGAAATGAATGACTTTGAAGATAAGTAGTTGTTGCTTCTCAATATGTACCTATAATTAGATGGGAAAGGGGGAGATGTTGTGTTCATGATGACTGATAAATAGTGTTTGGATGCAAAGCAGATTTTGACTTCAAGGAGTATGTCCATAACGAGAAGACATATACAACAAGAAGTTATGTTGTCACTAATCGAGCATCGAGCAGATATCATTCTCAACTAAAGCTTATGAGTTATTTAATCTAGACATGAATTAATACACAAATATAATCCAGACGTTTAGTGAATATTCTTGTTGCCAGTAGTGTTTGAGTCTTTTTCTTACTTTTTCTATTCTCCAATCCTGTTTGCATCACAGCTTCAGGTCAAGAAGAGATTTCAAAAACTGTTTGCCTTACAGCTTCAGGTCAAGAAGAGATTTCTAAAACTGTTTGCCTACAGCTCAGGTCAAGAAGAGATTTCTAAAACGGACCCTTGTATGCGCTTCGTAGATAGTGTCTTTCGTCGCCTCTGTTATCTCTGAGGTCCATCTTTTGCGTGGCCGGCCTTTTGCTTTGTACCCATTGTATCGGAGCAGCATTGATCTTTGAGGTGCACTGTCTGTTGGTAATCTGCGTATGTGGCCGAACCATTTAATTTAGTGTTTCTTGATGAAGTCTAGTACATTTTAATCTGTGATAGTGTGTGTCTACTTGGTTGCTAGCAACTATTTAAGTCTGTGATTGTATGTGTCTACTTGGTTGCTAACAACTATTTAAGTCTGTGATTGTTTTGTGTATTGCTTCCCACTTATTGGCACTGCTAGCAACTATTTAAGTTTTGTGATTGTATGTGTGTCTACTTGGTTGCTAACAACTATTTAAGTCTGTGATTGTGTGTGTGTCTACTTGGTTGCTAACAACTATTTAAGTCTGTGATTGTATGTGTCTACTTGGCTGCTAACAACTTTTAAGTCTGTGATGTATGTGTCTACTTGGCTGCTAGCAACTATTTAAATCTGTGATTGTATGTGTCTACTTGGCTGCTAGCAACTGTTTAAGTCTGTGATTGTGTGTGTGTCTACTTGGCTGATAGCAACTATTTAAGTCTGTGATTGTGTATGTGTCTACTTGGCTGCTAGCAACTATTAAGTCTGTGATGTGTATGTGTCTACTTGGCTGCTAGCAACTATTTAAGTCTGTGATTGTATGTGTCTACTTGGCTGCTAGCAATTTTGTCTGTATTGTGTCTCTCTAGAAACTATTTAAGATTTGTATGTGTCTCGGGCTATTGCTATGTATATTTATTATTTCCGTTAATTCATGAGAGAGAAAAGTGGGGAAAGGGGGAAGACATATTGCCGTAGGCAGAGATCGTTGCCATGATTTCATCACAGAAGATAGCAGGGTGTATCCATGTGGTTAGAGCTCTGCCTTCTCATTTAAAATAGATCGGAATCGCTTCCGCTGTATGTTTACTAAAACTGAAATGGATATATGGCGTACTGAATCAGGCAATGGAAGAAAATAGCAAAGAACGGGAACTGGCATCTTCACTTCCATATAATAAGGTATGTTACTATGTAGGTATGTAGCTGGTCACATCACCACCACGTTATCTTCACGTAGCATAACTGTTACATAAGGTATATTACTATGTAGGTATGTAGCTGGTCACATCACCACTTCACATAGCATAACTGTTACATAAGGTATATTACTATGTAGGTATGTAGCTGGTCACATCACCACCACGTTATCTTCACATTATCTTCACATTATCTTCACGTTATCTTCACATTACATTTACATAGCGTCGAACTCGGATCACAGCCCATCCGAAGGTTTCTCGATCTCTGGTCGGTTCTCTCTTCTCCTCTCTCGTTGTGTTCAAGGGTTCATTAAACAACTAACTGCTACCGTTTGTTTGTCCAGATGTGAAAACCTCTGAGAACGTTTATCATATCGAGCCAGTTTTGGGTACATTGAACAAATATTCGCAAGCGTTTCTCTTACTCCTGACCAGGGATGTGTTCACTCTTTGTATAATGACGTTCGTGAATGATTGATTTACATCTTGCCAAACGTAAACAGAAGTGAGGGGAAGGGGAAGGAGAGTTAATTCTGATTCCTGGAATCTGTTTGTTGCGCACATGAATGCGCAGTAAGAAAGGGTGGCCAGTCCTGGCACGGATAATAATCATTGGTGAAAGCGGATGTGACGTCATATACACCGATGTCGATTAAATAAATAATATATTATCAGATAGAGCAACATGGTGGTTTCTAGAGAAGAATGGAGAGTTCTAGAAGGTGGTAGACAAGTGGTGCGGACATAGAAGAATGGAGAGTTCTAGAAGGTGGTAGACAAGTGGTGCGGACATAGAAGAATGGAGAGTTCTAGAAGGTGGTAGACAAGTGGTGCGGACATAGAAGAATGGAGAGTTCTAGAAGGTGGTAGACAAGTGGTGCGGACATGGAAGAATGGAGAGTTCTAGAAGGTGGTAGACAAGTGGTGCGGACATGGAAGAATGGAGAGTTCTAGAAGGTGGTAGACAAGTGGTGCGGACATGAAAGAATGGAGAGTTCTAGAAGGTGGTAGACAAGTGGTGCGGACATGGAAGAATGGAGAGTTCTAGAAGGTGGTAGACAAGTGGTGCGGACATAGAAGAATGGAGAGTTCTAGAAGGTGGTAGACAAGTGGTGCGGACATGGAAGAATGGAGAGTTCTAGAAGGTGGTAGACAAGTGGTGCGGACATGGAAGAATGGAGAGTTCTAGAAGGTGGTAGACAAGTGGTGCGGACATGGAAGAAGGGAGAGTTCTAGAAGGTTGTAGACAAGTGGTGTGGACATGGAAGAATGGAGAGTTCTAGAAGGTGGTAGACAATTGGTGCGGACATAGAAGAATGGAGAGTTCTAGAAGGTGGTAGACAAGTGGTGCTGACATGGAAGAATGGAGAGTTCTAGAAGGTGGTAGACAAGTGGTGCGGACATGAAAGAAGGGAGAGTTCTAGAAGCTGGTAGACAAGTGGTGCGGACATGGAAGAATGGAGAGTTCTAGAAGGTGGTAGACAAGTGGTGCGGACATAGAAGAATGGAGAGTTCTAGAAGGTGGTAGACAAGTGGTGCGGACATGGAAGAAGGGAGAGTTCTAGAAGCTGGTAGACAAGTGATGCGGACATGGAAGAATGGAGAGTTCTAGAAGGTGGTAGACAAGTGGTGTGGACATGGAAGAATGGAGAGTTCTAGAAGGTGGTAGACAAGTGTTGCGGACATAGAAGAATGGAGAGTTCTAGAAGGTGGTAGACAAGTGGTGCGGACATAGAAGAATGGAGAGTTCTAGAAGGTGGTAGACAAGTGGTGCGGACATGGAAGAATGGAGAGTTCTAGAAGCTGGTAGATAAGTGCTAGAGAGTCCAAGCGGAAATAGAAGAATGTTTATTTCAAGTATAAACACAAGTTCATGCTCGACAGCAATAAGTCATCTCCCTCTAAAAGAAAAAAAAAAGTGATTAAATGTTCCCCCACTCTAAGCAAAAATATATATATGGTATGATATGTTATGTTATGGTGTGGTATGTTATGTTAGGGTGTGGTATGGTATGGTGCGGTATGTTATGTTAGGGTGCGGTATGTTATGTTAGGGTGCGGTATGTTATGTTATGGTGTGGTATGTTATGGTGTGGTATGGTATGGTGTGGTATGTTATGGTGTGGTATGTTGTGGTATGTTGTGGTATGTTATGGTATGGTATGTTATGGTATGTTATGTTATGGTGTGGTATTTTGTGTTATGGTGTGGTATGTTATGGTGTGATATGGTATGTTATGATATGGTATGTTATGGTGTGGTATATTATGGTATAGTATGATATGGTATACATATATTATTATTTGTTTAGAGTAAGGAATCTTTTAATAGCTTTATCGATTCTGTGATAGAGATCGATAAATAACTACTAATAATAAATATTGATTGGTTGATTGATTGATAGGACCATCATCATTGCACTTCGGTGAGTAACCATGTGTGCTTCGATCTCTTTCTTACACAAGAAGATCTCAGCTGCAGTGCGCGAACTCCATAGCACCGGCGAGGGTCCCCGATGTAATTTTCAAGATAGTTAAAAGATTTTTGGAGAAATTTTATTTTGATTCTTTTCAAATAAATTTTGCCCGGGCAGCGGCTTTCCAGCCTGCTCTTCTCGATTTTGTACTACCAAAGGTTCTTTTATGTGCTCAAATGGAACAACGGACCTACATTTTATAGTCCGTCTCCGATAGGACTAGGAACTCGATCTCACATACCTACACTGAGATCAGGGATCTCTGTAAAAATATTCCGGTGACTCAACGAGGGAGCGAACCTGGTACCTTTGTGACGAGAGACGATCACCTAACCTCTACGCCACAGAGAGCGCCATAGACATGCTACAGTATAACTGAGCAGAGACCCCCATAGACATGCTACAGTATAACTGAGCAGAGACCCCCACAGACATGCTACAGTATAACTGAGACCCCCATAGATATGCTACAGTATAACTGAGCAGAGACCCCCACAGACATGCTACAGTATAACTGAGCAGAGACCCCACAGACATGCTACAGTATAACTGAGACCCCACAGACATGCTACAGTATAACTGAGCAGAGACCCCCACAGACATGCTACAGTATAATAGCCGTCCATCGCAAGCGATGATGACAACAATCTCAGACGTGTACTGTTGCACCTCTCTGGTGTGTGCGGAGGTGACTGTAGAGTCCAATCCTAGAACAGAATCCCCGACCACAGGTGGGGCATACATGATCAAGGTTAGACATGTGCGTGTTGTGTGCTCTGTCTTTTCGCGCTGCTCGTTTTCTCTGTGACTCAACAATACGATGATTCTCAGCTATTCGGGTTCCTCTTTGTTGTTACAGCGCCACATTTGGCGATCTTGCGCAAGGATTCCCAGCACGTATTGTCTATATCGAAGCATTTCAGAGACACTTTAAGAGTGTCTTTAAAGCGTTTTCTGTCCACCAGCTAAACGTCTGCCCCTTCAAGCTCGCCATACATCAACTGTTTTGGGATGCGTTTATCAGGCATTCGAGCAACGTGACCGACCCATCTCAGTTGGGCCTTCTGCAACAGGGTGTTGACGCTTGGGATCTTTGCTCTTGTGAGGACTTCGCTGTCTGGAGTTTTGTCCTGCCAGTTTATTTTAGTATTCTGCGTAGACAGCTTGTGTGGAAATGGTTTAATTTTCTTGCGTGTCTGCTATACACTGTCCATGTCTCGCTTGCGTACAGCAGCGTTGTTAGCACTATGGCCTGGTAAACTTTCAGCTTTGTGACTATGCTTATCCCCTTCCGTTCCCACACAGTGACACGTAACCTTCCGAACGCAGCACTGGCTTTGGATATCCTATTGTGGACCTCAGAATCTATGTTTGCCGATCTGGATAGGAGGCTGCCAAGATAAGCAAAGTTGTCCGATGACTGGAGACGCTGGTGTTTAATGTTGATGATTGGATCGTAATACTGTTCTCTAGGGGCGGGCTGGAACATGACCTCTGTTTTTGGTGTTAATGGTGAGGCCAAACCTATCACAGGCCATTGAGAACTTGTCCATGTAAGTCTGCATTTCTTCCTCAGAGTTGGTAGCGAGGGCACAGTCGTCAGCAAACAACAGGTTGGAGATAGTTGATTCTTTTACCTTGGTGGAGGATTTTAACCTCCGAAGATTGAATAGGTTACCGTCTGTCCTGTATCTAATCTTTACCCCATGTTCGTCGCCTTCCCAAAAGACATCCGTGAGCATGGCAGCAAACATCATGCTGAAGAGTGTTGGGGCCAGTACACAGCCCTGTTTGACGCCGTTGGTGACATGGAAGGCTTCCGACAGCTCCCTTCGTCAAGTACACGTGCCATCATGCCCTCGTGAAACTGTTGGACGATCTTGATGAATTTCCTTGGGCATCCAAATTTTCCATGATCTTCCATAGACCCTCCCTGTTAACCGTGTCGAAAGCCTTTGTCAGATCGACAAAGACCATATAGAGGTTACGGTGCTGCTCTTGGCATTTCTCCTGTAGTTGGCGAGCAGCAAATATCATGTCTGCTGTTCCACGACCTGCTCTGAAGCCACATTGGGTCTCAGGGAGTAAGTCCTGTTCCAGGTGATCGATTAATCGATTGAGGAGGACTCTGGCCAGTATTTTGCCAGCGATTGACAGGAGGGAGATCCCCTGTGGTTATCACAGAGACCCCGCAGACATGCTACAGTATAACTGAGCAAAGACCCCCATAGACATGCTACAGTATAACTGAGCAGAGACCCCCACATACATGCTACAGTATAACTGAGCAAGGACCCCACAGACATGCTACAGTATAACTGAGCAGAGACCCCCATAGACATGCTACAGTATAACTGAGCAGAGACCCCCACAGACATGCTACAGTATAACTGAGCAGAGACCCCCATAGACATGCTACAGTATAACTGAGCAGAGACCCCCACAGACATGCTACAGTATAACTGAGCAGAGACCCCATAGACATGCTACAGTATAACTGAGCAGAGACCCCCATAGACATGCTACAGTATAACTGAGCAGAGACCCCCATAGACATGCTACAGTATAACTGAGCAGAGACCCCCATAGACATGCTACAGTATAACTGAGCAGAGACCCCCATAGACATGCTACAGTATAACTGAGCAGAGACCCCCATAGACATGCTACAGTATAACTGAGCAGAGACCCCCATATACATGATACAGTATAACTGAGCAGAGACCCCCACAGACATGCTACAGTATAACTGAGCAGAGACCCCCACAGACATGCTACAGTATAACTGAGCAGAGACCCCCACAGACATGCTACAGTATAACTGAGCAGAGACCCCCATAGACATGCTACAGTATAAATGAGACCCCCATAGACATGCTACAGTATAAATGAGCAGAGACCCCCATAGACATGCTACAGTATAACTGAGTAGATCTGGTTCTATAAAGTGAGATTTTCTGATTGTAAAACTTTACAAGTAGCTTCTGAGCACAAATCTGTGAAATATCAGACCATATGCATGCAATGTGTGTGGTGTAGATGAAGCCAGGATGAAACTGGTTAAATATGTAGATGATATGATCATGAAATTCCTGGCATATCCTTTGCATGACTTAGCCATCAATCGTAGTAAACGAGCCGTTGATTTTTCTAGGCACAACTTATACGTTCAGTAGTTTACCATTGATTTCCGAACGGTGAGGTATATTTTTACTGTTCCTAAAAATCCACGGAAACGGATTTTCTTTACAAAAATCCACATTACATAAGGTATATTACTATGTAGATCTAGATAAGTCTATGTGACTGATGTATAACACCAACTGTAGAAGAATTCAAGTCAATAGTAACATGTCTGATGTATAACAACAACTGTAGAAGAATTCAAGTCAATAGTAGCATGACTGATGTTTAAGACTGTAGAAGAATTCATGTCAATAGTAACATGACTGATGCATAAGACTGTAGAAGAATTCAAGTCAATAGTAACATGACTGATGTATAAGACTGTAGAAGAATTCAAGTCAATAGCAACATGACTGATGTTTAAGACTGTAGAATAATTCAAGTCAATAGTAACATGACTGATGTTTAAGACCAGCTGTAGAAGAATTCATGTCAATAGTAGCATGACTACTCATCACAATGTTTCTACCCGGCATTCACCAGATAGGCGTTACCACTTTGACGTTACATCCGGTATTCGATAGAATAGCATTGATAAATTATGAACGTACCAAAGATTTTACGAGTTTTTGTTTGTGTGTTTGTTGTGTTTATGTCAGTGTCAGTTCTGTGATATTTCTTCAGTTTCATGTCATTTCCTTCCTGGTAGGATTATACAGCAAAGCTGGACAACTTTCTGTTTGCCCGGTAGTGTGTAAGATCTTGTAGAAATGAAACTGTGTTTGTATTCAGATCGTGTTGCTGATAATGTGGGCAGTAGCTATCGAGTTGAGAAATGTACATTCAAGATTGACTACAGATAATCATCACTATGTCTTTCAAACGTCCACGTCGTAGTTTACCTAGTCTACCAACAAGCTTAACCAACCCCGGGGGATGTCCATCAGAGTTCAGACTAGATGACACTGGCCGTTGCTCACCTTTGTTCTCACCAGTAAGTGACCTGTCTCCACGATCGGGCAGGCGGTCTGCTTCTCCAGTTCAAGGGCGGAACCAAACCAGCTGTGGATTTAATCGAATATCTCAGGGACTGAAACACCAGCCATCTTGCTTTGGTGGCTATGCCGGTCGTTTCGGGATAGCTGTGAATGCATTTTCCATACTTGGACGTCGTCCACATTCTGCTTCAAGTGGCCTCGGTAGCGTTTTTTCTCAGCATAACAGTCTGAGGCGGCACCATTCCTCAGGGTGTACTTGCTCATCATCATCATCGGGCAATTTGAGTGCAATTATATCTGGCGGGAGAGCTATTCGACACCAAAACAGCTGCCCAAGCAACCTGGGACAGATTGGAAAACCCTTCCACAATTGTCCAAATCAGTTTCGATACCGTAAACTGAGGTCGTCTCTCGCAAGTAGCAGTCATCAGTCCACAGACAGTATCCAACATTCTAGTGGTAGCTTACACAACTTCTCATCTGTTTCTAGTTCTGATGACACGGATGATACTGAAGTGAATTCAGACAACTCTTCAATCAGTTCGGATAAATACGTTCGGGGCCCGGGTTTGGTTCATCAAGGAAGCATTCCTTGCTCCCATCCTCTCAGAAAATATTCACAAAATGATTCTAACGATAATGGTTCCAGTGATGGCACACAATCTCAACATTCCGATGAATCGCCATCCAGTCCTTGCAGGGCTAAATTGAAACTGTCCCGTCAGTTCAGCTTGACCAGTGGATTTACTGGAGTACTTAGTCCAAGCCAGAGTAGTCCGGCATCTTCACCGACGCCTTTGCGGTTGGAGAATCGTTCGCCAACTCTGTTCAAATCTCTTGACGATATTCCAGGACCCAGTGGATTAGTTCAATCTGTAGCCTCTCCTGGCAGTCCTCATACACCTCTTCAGAGAAACGAATCCATGGTGTATGAGGAAGATGTACCAGTCATCGTCAGGAGACGAGGCTGCATGTTGAGGGTGAGAATTACTTCGTTTATGGACGCCGAGGGAGGTCCCGGAGATCTGGCCACGCCTAATATCCCAGTAAGTATTTTCACCAATTAAAAAACAAACATTTTAACCGCACAACATTCCTATTTTCTCATTACAACCATCAACTAGGCATTCATTTTCTGATTACAACCATCAACTATAATAGGCATTCATTTTCTCATTACAACTATCAACTAGGCATTCATTTTCTGATTACCTCTATCAACTAGGCATTCATTGTCTGATTACAACTATCATCTAGACATTCATTTCTCATTACAACTATCATCTAGACATTCATTTTCTAATTACAACTATAATCTAGACATTAATTTTCTGATTACAACTATCATCTAGACATTCATTTCTCACTGTAGACTCTTTCAATTGTACATTAGTTGCTCATTGTAGATTTTCATTTCCACATTCATTTCTCATTGTGTTCCGGGCGTTGTCAATGCGGAAATTCTTGCACTCGCGGTTCAGCACTCCCATCCAGGTGATATTATCTACACCGATGGCTCTGTCAGACGCGTAACCAGATCATCGTGGGCTTATTAAGCACAACGAAACAGTCGCACACTTCATGAGGACTGCGGACATTCGAGACAACGACATCGAGTTTGACTATGGAGATCACCGCTGCCTCCAGGGTTCTGTTATGGGTGGCTGAGCAGCAGGTAACTCATACGATTATCAGATCAGACTCGATGAATATGCTTCAATGGATTGAATCTGGAAGTGGGGTCAAAGGCGCACAGGGACAACATTCTGCCAGGATTAGTGAGCTGGCATTAATCAAGATCCTACCACACCTCCTCGTGGTGACCCTGGTAACAGACAACAGCTCCTGTCTGACTAAGCGGGTAGGGATCGAGGGAAAGCTACAGGTAGTGGTAGTAGTGCAAGCACGGAAAAGCAATGCAGGTCCAAAATCCATGAACAAAATGCACGCATCTCCTGGCCGATGTCCGATGAAAAGTTGCCCATATATTTGCTGAAACGTAAGAAACAGTAGTGTACGAGTCGTCTGTGAACGAATACCAATTCCCCCGGAGTAAATGGCCGCAAATAAATTGCCAGCTGTGGGGCAAGAATCAATGAGAACGAAGAGCAACAAATCAAAGGTCTCGGCAAGTGCCTCTGAAAACACTAACGTATCGTGACGACACATGGGAAGATTGCGGTAAACTCCGTACAAGAGACCAAGCTCAGATAAAGTTATTGGGTAAAGTTTGCCGAGCGCAAATCCTAAAGTTGCGTTGTAGCGTCTAACGAAACTGCCTTCCCTGAAACAACCGGGCAGGGTACTGTTGTTCTCATAACTAACATCCTCGGGAAAACCAGGGCGGGTGATGTTTGGCGAGTGCAAAATCTAAGTTGCGCTGATAGCGCCTAATGAAACGATCCTCTACATTATTTGTGCATGGCCCCCAGTCCAGTGTTTCCCAGGGCAAGGGAAAGTGCAGAATAATAACTGCAAATTGCCAAGTACTGACACGCGCATCGAAAAGGCTGAGAATGTTCCTACTCCGGAATAAACTCTAAGTGGTCAGAAAAGTAAGACCGACAATGTAAAGATTCGACAGGCTGTCCAAATCCAAACATTGGCGAAGGCCGACACTTTATACGGTGTGTTATACGAGTAAGACGCCGTCCCAGGACAAGCTTATGTGCCCCAAAAGACTGAGAAATGTTCTTAATCCAGAACGACCTCACAGTCAAAAAGGGCGCTCAGTGTAGACGCTCTCTTTGGCGAAGATCACAAAGCCCAAATATACTGCAAAAGATAATCATAAAGGCGTAGATCCAAGCCAAAATTTACATCACAACGGATCGTTCTTGGGCAAGCTGCCCTAGTAAATAACCAGTTGGCGAAACCGGATGTGCTGGCCTAGTCACCATAGGCGCATAATTGACACAACGTGAAAATACGTTCTTGTCAAAAATCTGTTATATATCACAATAAGAATGATAAAATTGGCCATGAAGAACGAACGAGAGAAGAGAAAAAAAAAGAAAAGAAGAATCTGGAAGTCTGCGTGTGGAATGGGTGGACATCATTCGGAGATAACATCTCAAGAAAATGACTTGGCTGTACACACCTGGACATGCTGGAGTTCAGGGTAACGAGCGTGCTGACTGTCTTTCAAACAATGCCCCAACTCAAGCGTGCAGAAGCATGAACAGATCCGATATCATCAATGCGGTACGCTCTCATTTATGTGACATGGGCGAGTCTCAGACACTGGAACGAGTTCGAGAATTAGGCATTAAGTTTGGACATGCCAGACAGTGTCGTCTTCGTGGTAGAGAGAGAAGATATACTAATCAACTTCTCATGGGTACGGTGAGCAAATGGATTTTGGGATGGCTGCTGCAGCGGAGGACAGAGCATGCATGGGAATGCCCAATGTGTCATGACGTCGATCGCATAACATAACATAATTTGTCAGTGTAGACTTTCTCATTTGTACATTCATTTCTTATTGTAGACTTTCTCATTTGTATCGAAATCTCTAACATCTTAGAGCATATATTATCCTATGAACATAGATCACATACTTCCCTACTACTGTATATTAGTACCTTGTTTTGGTGATATCAGCACAGCATCTAGTGTATATTAATACCTTGTTTTGGTGATATCAGTACAGCATCTACTGTATATTAATACCTTGTTTTGGTGATATCAACACAGCGTCTAGTGTATATTAGTACCTTGTTTTGGTGATATCAGCACAGCATCTAGTGTATATTAGTACCTTGTTTTGGTGATATCAGCACAGCGTCTAGTGTATATTAGTACCTTGTTTTGGTGATATCAACACAGCGTCTAGTGTATATTAATACCTTGTTTTGGTGATATCAGCACAGCGTCTAGTGTATATTAGTACCTTGTTTTGGTGATATCAACACAGCGTCTAGTGTATATTAATACCTTGTTTTGGTGATATCAGCACAGCATCTAGTGTATATTAGTACCTTGTTTTGGTGATATCAGCACAGCGTCTAGTGTATATTAGTACCTTGTTTTGGTGATATCAGCACAGCGTCTAGTGTATATTAGTACCTTGTTTTGGTGATATCAGCACAGCGTCTAGTGTATATTAATACCTTGTTTTGGTGATATCAGTACAGCGTCTAGTGTATATTAGTACCTTGTTTTGGTGATATCAACACAGCGTCTAGTGTATATTAGTACATTGTTTTGGTGATATCAACACAGCGTCTAGTGTATATTAATACCTTGTTTTGGTGATATCAACACAGCGTCTAGTGTATATTAGTACCTTGTTTTGGTGATATCAACACAGCGTCTAGTGTATATTAGTACCTTGTTTTGGTGATATCAGCACAGCGTCTAGTGTATATTAATACATTGTTTTGGTGATATCAGTACAGCGTCTAGTGTAAATAACATGACAAGTAAGAACTAACTTCTTTCAGAGAATCCAATAGTTACTTTTATATAGTTTAAATCAATCAATTGCCATGCCTGCCGGCGTAGGCGATCATGTCTACCCACAGCACTCTTTCCTTGGTGCAGTTAATCGGTTCTGACGTCGATCGTTTGTCGAACCACGATGTCAGACCATCCAACATCTTCTCCCTCTGTCTACCATGATCTCTCCTTCCCTGAATTTTACTTTTTGTTACCAAATGTTCTAAACCTTCTCTTCGCATTATATGCCCGAAGAACCTTGATTGTCGGATTCTTATTCTTTTGATAAGGTTACTTTGTATGCAGGCCTGATTTAAAACCTTCTCATTTATTTTCTTCGCTGTCCATGAAATTTTCAGCATTCGTCTGTAAAACCACATCTGTGTCTTCCACGGATCTTATTGATTGTTTGCTCATCGTCCATGATTCGCTGCCATACATAAGTATTGGTTCAATATATCACTGGAGTACTCGTTTCAACAATGGCATTGGTAGTGAGTTCACGTATAGTGTGTTCTTCATTTTCAACTTTCACCATTCTACTCCTAATCTCTGTTGTACATCTTCCATCTGATGTTAGGAATATTCCCAGATATTTGAATCGATGGACTTGTTTCAGTGTTGTGTTATTTATTTTGATATTACATGTTGGTGTTTCCTGTTTCTTGAAGACAACCATAACCTCTGTTTTCTTTATATTCATGCTTAATCATTTCTTTTCACTTTCTCGCACTAATATGTCTATCAAGTCTTGTAGATCTTGTTCATTTGTAGCCATGAGAATTGTGTTATCAGCGTATCTTAGGTTGTTTATATTTTGTCCACCAACTGTTATTCCTGTCTTTTCTTCTACATTTCGAATGATGTTTTCACTGTATAGGTTGAACAGGTCTGGTGAGAGTACGCATCCTTCTCTAACTCCTAATTGTATCTCCTGATAGATTCCAATCTGATTCTATAGTCTTATGGCTGCGCTTTGTTGCCAGTACATATTTTTGATCAGTCTAATATCTTTCCCATCAACATTTATACTTTTTAACATCCGAATTATTTCTCCATGTTTTACTTTATCGAAAGCTTTTGAGTAGTCTATGAAACATAGGTATAAGTCCAACTTCATTTCTATTGATCTTTCCATTATTGTTCTTATTGTATATATTGCGTTGTTAGTTCACCTGCGTTCAACAAAGCCACATTGTTCTTCCTTAACTTTCAGTCTTATTTCGTTTCTTACCCTTCTCATGGTTAGATGGCTTAGCAGAATCCTGTCAAAGAGCAAAAATAACAATCACCAAAGCCACCATAACAGCGCAAGACAAAAAAGAAAACCACGACACTGGGCAACAACCCAGTAGCAGTGTGACGACAAAAGAAGAAGAAGACCCTTCTCATGATAATGATGAAAAGTAATTTTGTTACGTGACTCATGAGGCTGATTGTGCGGTGTTTTTCGCATTCTATTGTTCCTGCTTTCTTTGGTAGTGCTATAAAAATGGATTGTCGTAAATCTTGGGTACATATCCGGTGTTGTAGATGTCATTGAATAATTTTGTTAAAACGCCTACGCCCAATTCGCTTTGTTGCTTCTATTTCCTCTGTTGTTATGTTGTCTGGTCCTGGGATTTTGCCTTTTTTCGTGTATCTTATGGCGTTGATAACTTCTGATGGAAGTATTTGTGTGTCTTATGGCGTTGATAACTTCTGATGGAAGTATTTGTGGTCCTTCATGGTTGTAATTGATGTTTTATTTCTTGTCTGTTATCACTGTATAAGTCACTAATGTATTCTGTCCATCTTTCTATTTTTGTTTCTTCGTCTGTTTCCATCAGGATATTTCCTATATTGTTTATATATCTCCACCTTTCTACATATATGATATTATGTGCAAGGAACAAACTTCATACAATTCACTCACAGTCGCTTAAACAACTAACAGGTAGCAACCACAGGCCTATGAAGTTGGCAACAGACATGTAGTGTCTCCCCCACCCACCCCCATCCTTTCCTACTGAAACTATGAAAATCATAGCATATCCTCTTCAGGACTTAGCCGTCAACCACAGTCAACGAGCCGTTGATTTTCTAGGCATTGCTTATACGTTCTGTAATATGCCATTACTTTCTGAAAGATGAGGTATATTTTTACCGTTCGTAAAAATCCACAGGAACACATTTGCTTC
The DNA here is from genome assembly GCA_020796225.1 of Arion vulgaris. Classification (NCBI taxonomy): domain Eukaryota; kingdom Metazoa; phylum Mollusca; class Gastropoda; order Stylommatophora; family Arionidae; genus Arion; species Arion vulgaris. Next base: position 41,146,899 of record CM036769.1, read on the forward strand.
CACACTGCCCGTCACGGTGTTTGAACCAGGTACTCTTGGGTTGTGATCGAGCTGACTAGCGCTAAACCACATACGCCACTGAAACTATTAGCGAATACTGAATGCCAGTTGTTTGTGTTAAGAGTTGTCCCACCTAGGATTGTGTTAGAGTTGTCTTACCTAGAATTATATTAGAGTTGTCTCACATAAGAAGTCACATGAGTTGTCTTACCTAGTATTGTGTTAGAGTTGTCTAACATAAGAAGTCACATGAGTTGTCTTAACTAGGATTGTGTTAGAGTTGTCTCACATAAGACGTCACATGAGTTGTCTTACTATCTTACAGAACTAACGAGTCTATTCTACCCGGACTTGCTTAGAATTTTCCTTCTCCTTGGTAGATTGACAGCCAAAACTGTCCACTTTTAGAATTGTCTTTCTCCTTGGTAGATCGAAAGCCAAAACTGTCCACTGGAACTGACTTTTGACAAGGTTAACTCTTTGACTTCAGTTTCAACAGGATTGTTTCCTTGGGCATGTTCTTGGTGGGAATTTAGAGTCTATACACACCCAGGTGGACCAAATATGTAGGCATCTAAAATAGGAACAAACCCTTCTGTAAGATTTGTACATATTCTATTACCCATAGTCTGGAGTTGTACTCTATATATTCAAGGGAGGAGGAGGGAGGAGGAGGGTTATTTGAGCCGATTTTTATTGATTATTAAGTAATAGCAATAGAAGATATGTTGTGTGACATGTATGTTGAAAGTAGCAATAGAAAGATATGGTTGATGTGACATGTATGTTGAAAGTATCAAGTAGCAATAGAAGATATGGTTGATGTGACATGTATGTTGAAAGTATCAAGTAGCAATAGAAGATATGGTTGATGTGACATGTATGTTGAAAGTATCAAGTAGCAATAGAAGATATGGTTGATGTGACATGTATGTTGAAAGTATCAAGTAGCAATAGAAGATATGGTTGATGTGACATGTATGTTGAAAGTATCAAGTAGCAATAGAAGATATGGTTGATGTGACATGTATGTTGAAAGTATCAAGTAGCAATAGAAGATATGGTTGATGTGACATGTATGTTGAAAGTATCAAGTAGCAATAGAAGATATGGTTGATGTGACATGTATGTTGAAAGTATCAAGTAGCAATAGAAGATATGGTTGATGTGACATGTATGTTGAAAGTATCAAGTAGCAATAGAAGATATGGTTGGTGTGACATGTATGTTGAAAGTATCAAGTAGCAATAGAAGATATGGTTGATGTGACATGTATGTTGAAAGTATCAAGTAGCAATAGAAGATATGGTTGATGTGACATGTATGTTGAAAGTATCAAGTAGCAATAAAAGATATGGTTGATGTGACATGTATGTTGAAAGTAGCAAGTAGCAATAAAAGATATGGTTGGTGTGACATGTATGTTGAAAGCAGCAAGTACCAATAAAAGATATGGTTGGTTTGGTTGGTTGCCGACAGTTCTCTCATTATTTAGATGAAATCTGAAGCAATCTGTCTAGCCTGTTATGTCACACACGTACACACAGATAATTTAACACATTTGTATGCGCTGTGTTACTTGTGTGCCTGTTCAATAGAAATGAATGGATTAATCTCATTCACTTATGCCTCTCCCAGAATTCCATCGATTTCTTCTTCATACTGCCAAGCTAATATTTCCAGATCAAGAACTTTGGGAAAGGGAAAGGGGGTGGGAGAGGCGAAGAGAAGTGAGGACCACCGGTTGGAAATCATTTCAAATAATCAATATAATAGCACGAAGACAAACGCTTTTATGAAATATGTATTATCATCATTCTACATCATCTACAACATTATTATCAGCATCCACATCATCTACACCATCATCATCTACAATATCATCACCCACACCATCTACATCGTCTACATCACCATCAGCATCCATATCATCTACTTCATCTATAACATCATCATCACCATCATCATCAACATCATCTACATCTACAACATCATCACCATCATCATCCACATCATCTACATCTACAACATCATCACCATCATCATCCACATCATCTACGTCTACAACATCATCACCATCATCTACGTCTACAACATCAACAACATCTTCTACATGCTGTCAGCCTAGGGACCGGTGTCAGAATAGGGGTCGGTGTCAGAATAGGGACCGGTGTCAGAATAGGGACCGGTGTCAGAATAGGGACCGGTGTCAGAATAGGGACCGGTGTCAGAATAGGGACCGGTGTCAGAATAGGGACCGGTGTCAGAATAGGACCAGTGTCAGAATAGGGACCGGTGTCAGAATAGGGACCGGTGTCAGAATAGGGACCGGTGTCAGAATAGGACCGTGTCAGAATAGGGGCCGGTGTCAGAATAGGACCGGTGTCAGAATAGGGACCGGTGTCAGAATAGGGACCGGTGTCAGAATAGGGACCGGTGTCAGAATAGGGACCGGTGTCAGAATAGGGGCCGGTGTCAGAATAGGGGCCGGTGTCAGCCTAGGGGCCGGTGTCAGAATAGGGGCCGGTGTCAGCCTAGGGGCCGGTGTCAGAATAGGGGCCGGTGTCAGCCTAGGGGCCGGTGTCAGAATAGGGGCCGGTGTGGTCAAAATTGAGAAAGTCTGAACTAAAGAAATTATGTGTCCATACGATGTCGGTGTCTTACATCTCTCCACATATTCTACATTTCTTCATTTCTCTCACACTTCTTACATCTTCTCTTCACTACTCTTCACATCTTCTTACAACTTCTCTTCACTCTTCTCTTCACATATTCTCTTCACATATTCTCTTCACATATTCTCTTCACATCTCTCTTCCATTTCTCTTCACATCTTCTCTTCACATCTTCTCTTCACTTACATCTTCACTTCACATCTTCACTTCACATCTTCACTTCAATCTTCCTTCACATTTACTCTTCACATCTTCTCTTCACATCTTCTCTTCCCATCTTCTCTTCACATCTACTCTTCACATCTTCTCTTCACATCTTCTCTTCCATCTACTTTCACATCTTCTCTTCACATCTACTCTTCACATCTTCTCTTCACATCTTCTCTTCACATCTTCTCTTCACATTTTCTCTTCACATCTTCTCTTCCCATCTTCTCTTCACATTTTCTCTTCACATCTTCTCTTCACATCTTCTCTTCACATCTACTCTTCACATCTTCTCTTCACATCTTCTCTTCACATTTTCTCTTCACATTTTCTCTTCACATTTTCTCTTCACATTTCTCTTCATCTTCTCTTCACATCTTCTCTTCACATCTGCTGACACGATTACTCATCATGTTCAGATATCCCTGTACTAAATCTTCATTAGTTGCATATTTGATGACACTCCCGTCTAGTGTATGTAGAGTCCTGTTTCTAGTGTATGTAAGAGTCAATGTCTCTAGTGTATGTAAGAGTCCATGTTTCTAGTGTATGTAAGAGTCAATGTCTCTAGTGTATGTAAGAGTCCATGTTTCTAGTGTATGTAAGAGTCAATGTCTCTAGTGTATGTAAGAGTCATGTTTCTAGTGTATGTAAGAGTCATGTTTCTAGTGTATGTAAGAGTCCGTCTCTAGTGTATGTAAGAGTTCATGTTTCTAGTGTATGTAAGAGTCCATGTCTCTAGTGTATGTAAGGGTCCATGTTTCTAGTGTATGTAAGAGTTCATGTCTCTAGTGTATGTAAGGGTCCATGTTTCTAGTGTATGTAAGAGTCCGTCTCTAGTGTATGTAAGAGTTCATGTTTCTAGTGTATGTAAGAGTCCGTCTCTAATGTATGTAAGGGTCCATGTTTCTAGTGTATGTAAGAGTCCGTCTCTAGTGTATGTAAGAGTCCATGTTTCTAGTGTATGTAAGAGTCCATGTTTCTAGTGTATGTAAGAGTCCATGTTTCTAGTGTATGTAAGGGTCCATGTCTCTAGTGTATGTAAGAGTCCATGTTCTAGTGTATGTAGGTCCATGTTTCTAGTGTATGTAAGAGTCCATGTTTCTAGTGTATGTAAGAGTCCATGTCTCTAGTGTATGTAAGAGTCCATGTTTCTAGTGTATGTAAGAGTCCATGTTTCTAGTGTATGTAGAGTCATGTCTCTAGTGTATGTAAGGGTCCATGTTTCTAGTGTATGTAAGAGTTCACGTCTCTAGTGTATGTAAGAGTCCATGTTTCTAGTGTATGTAAGAGTTCACGTCTCTAGTGTATGTAAGAGTCCATGTTTCTAGTGTATGTAAGGGTCCATGTTTCTAGTGTATGTAAGAGTCCATGTTTCTAGTGTATGTAAGAGTCAATGTCTCTAGTGTATGTAAGAGTCCATGTCTCTAGTGTATGTAAGAGTCCATGTTTCTAGTGTATGTAAGAGTTCATGTCTCTAGTGTATGTAAGAGTCCATGTTTCTAGTGTATGTAAGAGTCCATGTCTCTAGTGTATGTAAGAGTTCATGTTTCTAGTGTATGTAAGAGTCAATGTTTCTAGTGTATGTAAGAGTCAATGTCTCTAGTGTATGTAAGGGTCCATGTTTCTAGTGTATGTAAGAGTCCGTCTCTAGTGTATGTAAGAGTCAATGTCTCTAGTGTATGTAAGAGTTCATGTTTCTAGTGTATGTAAGAGTCCATGTTTCTAGTGTATGTAAGAGTCCATGTTTCTAGTGTATGTAAGAGTCCATGTTTCTAGTGTATGTAAGAGTCCATGTTTCTAGTGTATGTAAGAGTCCATGTTTCTAGTGTATGTAAGAGTCCATGTTTCTAGTGTATGTAAGAGTCAATGTTTCTAGTGTATGTAAGAGTCCGTCTCTAGTGTATGTAAGAGTCAATGTTTCTAGTGTATGTAAGAGTCCGTCTCTAGTGTATGTAAGAGTCAATGTTTCTAGGGGTATGTAAGAGTCCGTCTCTAGTGTATGTAAGAGTCAATGTCTCTAGTGTATGTAAGAGTTCATGTTTCTAGTGTATGTAAGAGTCCATGTTTCTAGTGTATGTAAGAGTCCATGTTTCTAGTGTATGTAAGAGTTCATGTTTCTAGTGTATGTAAGAGTCCATGTTTCTAGTGTATGTAAGAGTTCATGTTTCTAGTGTATGTAAGAGTCCATGTTTCTAGTGTATGTAAGAGTTCATGTCTCTAGTGTATGTAAGAGTTCATGTTTCTAGTGTATGTAAGAGTTCACGTCTCTAGTGTATGTAAGAGTTCATGTTTCTAGTGTATGTAAGAGTTCATGTTTCTAGTGTATGTAAGAGTTCATGTTTCTAGTGTATGTAAGAGTTCATGTTTCTAGTGTATGTAAGAGTCCGTCTCTAGTGTATGTAAGAGTTCATGTTTCTAGTGTATGTAAGAGTTCATGTTTCTAGTGTATGTAAGAGTCCATGTTTCTAGTGTATGTAAGAGTTCATGTTTCTAGTGTATGTAAGAGTTCACGTCTCTAGTGTATGTAAGAGTTCATGTTTCTAGTGTATGTAAGAGTTCATGTTTCTAGTGTATGTAAGAGTTCATGTTTCTAGTGTATGTAAGAGTTCACGTCTCTAGTGTATGTAAGAGTTCATGTTTCTAGTGTATGTAAGAGTTCACGTCTCTAGTGTATGTAAGAGTTCATGTTTCTAGTGTATGTAAGAGTTCACGTCTCTAGTGTATGTAAGAGTTCATGTTTCTAGTGTATGTAAGAGTTCATGTTTCTAGTGTATGTAAGAGTTCACGTCTCTAGTGTATGTAAGAGTTCATGTTTCTAGTGTATGTAAGAGTTCACGTCTCTAGTGTATGTAAGAGTCCATGTTTCTAGTGTATGTAAGAGTTCATGTTTCTAGTGTATGTAAGAGTTCATGTTTCTAGTGTATGTAAGAGTTCATGTTTCTAGTGTATGTAAGAGTTCACGTCTCTAGTGTATGTAAGAGTTCACGTCTCTAGTGTATGTAAGAGTTCATGTTTCTAGTGTATGTAAGAGTCCATGTTTCTAGTGTATGTAAGAGTTCATGTTTCTAGTGTATGTAAGAGTTCATGTTTCTAGTGTATGTAAGAGTTCATGTTTCTAGTGTATGTAAGGGTCCATGTCTCTAGTGTATGTAAGAGTCCATGTCTCTAGTGTATGAAGGTTTGTCTCTAGTGTATGTAAGAGTCCATGTCTCTAGTGTATGTAAGGGTTCATGTTTCTAGTGTATGTAAGAGTCCATGTTTCTAGTGTATGTAAGAGTCCATGTCTCTAGTGTATGTTGGTGACACTTGACAGATTGCATGACAATGATGTCATGTATGACTAATACTAGGTCCAGTTACATAATAAGGTGTCGTAGTTGTTAGCATGTTTGTTTATCATCATCATCATTATCATCATCATATATGTATAAATAAACTAGTTGACAGAGAGAACGTATAACACACGAGACTAGTATATGCCTCAACTATTTCTATAAATATCCACAATATATATGAGGCTGCAGTCAAACTATTTGATTGGTGAAACACGTAATCACAATATATATGAGACTGCAGTCAAACTATTTGATTGGTGAAACACGTAATCACAATATATATGAGACTGCAGTCAAACTATTTGATTGGTTAAAAACACCATCATCCGAGGAACATAATCGGATGGCTGTGACCTGGACATCGTGAGCTCCTAAATGGCCAGTATCATTGAAATGGGTAGCTACTGGGGTCACAGAGCATTGGCGTATGTCGCGCAAGTGTTGGGCAAATCTGTCACTGAGTCTCTTGCCTGTCTTGCCGATATAAGCCTTGTTACACCGCTAACAGATAATGGCATAGATAAGATTACAGGCCACCATATTTCTTTTTGCAGATGATCAGGCAATCATATCAACAACAGAAGAACAGCTACAACAACACATTAACAGACTCTAGTTAACATGTAACGAATACAACATGAGAATAAACATTGACAAAACAGAAGTAATGACATTCGCCAGAGAGGAAAGCACTACCAATATCTCCATCAATCGCCCACTAAAACAAGTAAAAGACTTCACATACCTGGGAGCATTTTTTCAGCAAATGGAAGAATAACTAATGAAATTCAACACAGATGAAACAAAGCAAATCAAATGATAGGGCAAATGGCGCCAATTTTAAGATGCAAACACGTCACCATGAAAACAGAAAGAGCAATATTCAACATAATCTTTCTCCCCACATTATGTTACCAGTGCCAAACCTGGACACTGACAACAAATGATAGAAGAAAACTAGTCACAACAGAGATGAAGTGTCTACGCAGAATGCTGGGTGTAACAAGAAGAGACCGGTTGAGAAATGAAGACATCAGGAAAAAAGTGGGTACAACATCAGTACTAGACTTCATCATGAAACAACAAATTAAATTGTTCGGCCACGTAAGCAGATTACCAACAGACAGTGCACCTCAAAGAGCAATGCTGCTCCGATACAATAGGTACGGGGGGACTGCCTAGAGTAGTTGATAGTAGCTCGGCCTGCTAGCTGTGAGACGCCTCATAGCTCGGGTTCGAACCTACTGTCCGGCATTTGTTCGAGTCCCTGGTCTTACTCAGGACGATAACGTGAGTACCTCTGAAGTCGGAGAAAATCTGCCTGTATGGCGAGGGAATACAAATTACGAGTACATTGAGCACACGGCTGCCAGTGTAAAGTAATTTACAATGTGACCTGCTGCCCTTGTAAGAAATTGGAAACGGATTTTCACGAAATCAGTTTCAGAGATGAAACTTCGTCTGAGTTGAAAGGACGAAAAGAAGAAGAAAACAATAGGTACAAGCAAAGGCCGGCCAGCAAAAGATGGACCTCAGAGATAACAGAGGCGACGAAAGAGACTATCAACGAAGCGCATACAAGGCCCGTTTTAGAAATCTCTTCTTGACCTGACGCTGTGAGACAAACAATTTCTTGACCTGACGCTGTGAGGCAAACAGTTTCTTGACCTGACGCTGGGAGGCAAACAGTTTCTTGACCTGACGCTGTGAGGCAAACAGTTTTAGAAATTTCTTCTTTACCTGATGCTGTGAGGGCAACAGATTGGAAAAGAAAGAGTTGCATGTATTCAAGCTATATATTTACTTGATGTTTTATTGTTTCTCTTCTTTTCTATTTCATTTTTATGGTGTTTGTGTTACATTATTTCGTTATTCGTTTTTATTCCCAGATTTTCATTAGAAATTTGAATGTCTCCATCTAGTCGTCCATATGTCATTGTTTTTTAAAAATTCTCACCCCCTGTTGCTCGTTTGCTTGATAAAGCCTTGTTGATGAAACGTTTTCTGTATATTGTCATTGTTTTGGTAATTATAAATATCCAGGAAGGTGAAATGTAAAAAAGTCATTGAATAATTGAACTTGCTGTAGATGGAGACATATTATTGAACTTGCTGATGGCATATACCTTCTTAGATGGACTTGCTTAGATGGACATATACCTTGCTTAGATGGACTTGCTTAGATGGACTTGCTTAGATTTGCTTGAGATGGACTTGCTTAGATGAACTTGTTAGATGAACTTGCTTAGATGGACTTGCTTAGATGAACTTGCTTAGATGAACTTGCTTAGATGGACTTGCTTAGATGGGCCTGCTTAGATGAACTTGCTTAGATGGACTTGCTTAGATGGACTTGCTTAGATGGGCTTGCTTAGATGAACTTGCTTAGATGGACTTGCTTAGATGAACTTGCTTAGATGGGTACATATTATTGAACTTGCTTAGATGGACATATACCTTGCTTAGATAGACTTGCTTAGATGGACTTGCTTAGATGGACTTGCTTAGATGGACTTGCTTAGATGGACTTGCTTAGATGGACTTGCTTAGATGAACTTGCTTAGATGAACTTGCTTAGATGGACTTGCTTAGATGGGCTTGCTTAGATGAACTTGCTTAGATGGACTTGCTTAGATGGACTTGCTTAGATGGGCTTGCTTAGATGAACTTGCTTAGATGGACTTGCTTAGATGGGCTTGCTTAGATGGACTTGCTTAGATGGGCTTGCTTAGATGAACTTGCTTAGATGGACTTGCTTAGATGAACTTGCTTAGATGGGCACATATTATTGAACTTGCTTAGATGGACATATACCTTGCTTAGATGGACTTGCTTAGATGGGCTTGCTTAGATGGACTTGCTTAGATACTTGCTTAGATGGACGCTTAGATGGACTTGCTTAGATGGACTTGCTTAGATGGACTTGCTTAGATGGACTTGCTTAGATGGACTTGCTTAGATGGACTTGCTTTGGTGGACATATAATTTGCTTAGATGGACTTGCTTAGATGGACACATATTATTGAGCGTTGGATTTGTTTTTCAAGATACGTGGAACTAATTATTGTTCAATAAAACACGTTTAAAAGCTCAGTATTTACTTTTGTCGAACCATGATGTCAGTCCATCCAACATCTTCTCCCTCCGTCTTCCACGATCTCTCCTTTCCTGAATTTGACCTGTAGTCACTAAATGTTGTAAACCTAATCTTCACATTATATGCACGAAGAAAATGTTCTAAACCCAATATTCGCATTATATGCACGAAGAAAATGTTCTAAACCCAATATTCACATTATATGCACGAAGAACCTTGATTGTCTGATTCTTATTATTTTCGTTAATTTTCTTTGTCTGCATTCTTGTTTTAAAACCTCATTTGTTTTCTTCGCTGCCCATGGAATTTTCAGCATTCTTCTGCAAAACTGCATCTCTGTGGCTTCCACTAATCTTATTGAATGCTAGTTTATTGTCCATGATTCGCTATTATACATAAGTATTGGATCAATATAGCATTGTAGTACTCATTTCCGCAGTGCCATTGGTAGTGAATTCACACATAGTGGGGTTGTCCTTTTCATAACATAAAATAACATAACACAAAATAACATAACATAAAATAACATAACATAAAATAACATAAAATAATATAACATAGCAAAAACATAAGTTTATGTTAATGCTGTTTCTTCCCATCACTCACTCCCTTCTTGTCTCCTTGCTCCCTTCATGTCTTCCTTCTTGTCTCCCCCTCCTTCTTGTCTCCCCACATTTCGGCTATGCTATGCAACATATTCTAATTAATGTGTATGCTGTTTGTGCTAGAATTTTATTCCTACTAAAAAAAAAAAAAAAAGAACAACATATTTAATGAATTCAGTTGCATGTTATCCGTTGTATGTTTCACTTCACTTCAAATTGATAGATAATTAGGTTTGTAGAATTGTATTTATTTTCTTCTCATTATCTGTGCATGGTTCCATTATTGATATATTTTAATGGTAATTATGAATTATGTGTGCCCTATTGTTCATGATCTTATCCAGATATTTCACTTGTACATAGTGGGATCTGCTTGCAGAATCAGCTCGTGTGTGCTAGTTTCACTTGTACATAGTGGGATCTGCTTGCAGCATCAGCTCGTGTGCTAGTTTGGAATCACTTGTACATAGTGGGATCTGCTTGCAGCATCAGCTGGTGTGTGCTAGTTTCACTTGTACATAGTGGGATCTGCTTGCAGCATCAGCTCGTGTGCTAGTGTGGAATCACATAGTGGGACCTGCTTGCAGCATCAGCTGGTGTGTGCTAGTTTCACTTGTACATAGTGGGACCTGCTTGCAGAATCAGCTCGTGTGTGCTAGTGTGGAATCACATAGTGGGACCTGCTTGCAGCATCAGCTCGTGTGTGCTAGTTTCACTTGTACATAGTGGGACCTGCTTGCAGAATCAGCTCGTGTGTGCTAGTTTGGAATCACATAGTGGGACCTGCTTGCAGAATCAGCTCGTGTGTGCTAGTTTCACTTGTACATAGTGGGACCTGCTTGCAGAATCAGTCGTGTGCTAGTTTCACTTGTACATAGTGGGACCTGCTTGCAGCATCAGGTCGTGTGTCAAGTTGGAGAAAGCAAATCGTTGATGTAGATAAAAGAACAGTATCAGGAATAGAACCATCTCCTTGGTGGATGCCATGACGTCCTAGTAACTTCTTAATCTTCAAACTATCTAATTGTAGTTTAGGTTTTCTCTTCATTCAAGTCTAATCTCACACATCAACAAACAGGCTATGGAAACCAAGAAGAAAAGAAATCAACAATGACATCTTGTCTGTGAACACCAACTCAATTTAGACAAATCTTCTGCTTTTCTATAACTTTGTTTTACATCACAGCGTCAGGTTCAGAGATTAATAGAACGGGCTTTTGTGTGCGCTTCATAAACAGTGTTTTCGCTGCCTCTGTTATCTCTGTGCTCCACCTTTTGCGTGGATTTCCTTTTGATTTGTATCCACTGTATTAGAGTAACATTGCTCTTTGAGGCAATCTTCTTATTCTCTTCCACCATTTACTTCTTTATAGAAGTATTAGGAAGGCAGTGGGGGCGTAGTGATCTTGTGTGGCTTAAGGCACTTTGTAAGCTGATATTCATTTTCATAAGGCTGTACTTGATGCCGTCGCTCCATCTTTGCGTGGTCTTCCTCTTGCTTTGTACTCATACTTTTTCTGTGTGGCTCTCTGTGGTATGCGATACCAGGTCATTCTGGTCAGGTGTCCAATCTATTTAATCTGTTGTTCTTTTATGAATTGCATGACTGATTTCACATCCAGTCTCCTTCTGATTTCTTCATTTCTAATTTTGTCTCTTATTGTCACACCTGCAGCTCTTCTAAGGCACATAATCTCTGTCGTTATTATTTTCCGTTCATTAGCTGCTGTTATTGGCCATGTTTGACACTGGTAACATAGTGTTGGCCAGAAAATCGTTCTTATGAGATTTGCTTTAGTTGTTAGCGGTATCTCTTTATGTGACAACAGTGGTGTTAACTGTCCCAGTACCTGGTTAGCTTTTGTACACCGATTGCTGATTTCGCTATCGATACTTCCATCTGCTGTGAAAATTGCTCCTAAGTATTTGGCTTCAATTGTTTGTTTTATGTCTACGTTCTGGAGTTTTATTGTAAGGGTTTCTGGTTGTTTACTTATTGCCATTGTCTCTGTCTTTATTATATTTATTTTCATGCTGTACTCCTCCTCATTGATGTTAACTAAGCTCAAATGGTTCTGGAGAGATTCTTCGTTTTCTGCAATCAGTACTTGGTCATCTGCAAATAAAAGTTCTGAAATATTATTTTCTTCCTCTATACCTGCTTCTCTACTTATGTTGTCCATGTATGTTATAAACATCAGTGAGGAGAGCACACATCCCTGTCTAACTCATGAGTTTACTGTGAATGTTTTTGATGTTCCGGCTTTTGTTCTTATGTAACTTTTATTTGAAATGTATAAACTCTTACATACCTTGATGAAATGTTTGCTGATTCCATATTTTCTTAAACAATCCCATAGTTTGTTTCTATCGACTCTGTCGAAGGCCTTTTCCTGATCTATGAATGCCACACTACAGGTCTTGTTATGTTCTATTGTGCTTTCCGTCATTTGTCTTAATGTAAATATTGCATCAGTACAGCTTCTATTTTGTCTGAAACCCATCTGTGCTTCTGAGAGTTGTTCTTCAATTGTTGGTCTTAGTCTTTTTCAATGATCTTAGCATACATTTTTCCTATGTGACTTAGTAGTGAGATTCCCCTATAGTTATTACATTCCTTCTTGCTGCCTTTGTTTTTCCAAATTGGTGTGATTATTGCTGTTTGCCAGTCTTCTGATGTTTCTTGGTTCTCCCATGCGACTTGCAAGATTCGTCTAACCCATTTTGCACCTGCCTCTCCATCTGCTTTGATGGCTTCTGCAGGTAAATCATCTGTGCCTGTTGCTTTGTGTTTTGGTACCAACTTTATTACATTTTCTACTTCTGCTGGTAGTATTTCTGGTTCTAATTCCTCTATTTCTTCCTCTGTGTTATAGGAGTCTATTCTCCCATAAGTTTTATCACAATTAAGTAGCTCTTCAAAGTATTTTTTCCATCTTTCTAATATTAATTTTGGCCCTAAGATAGGATGTCCTTTTTCGTCATTTAAAATTTCTGTTGGCTTGTATTCTTCATTGTGCTGTCTTATTCCTCTTATTTTCCTGTAATATTCTCTTGGTGCTGTTCTTTCTTCTTTTATCAGCATGTTTCAGGCAATGCGTGTTGGTAATCTGCTTATGTGGCCCAACTTTTCCCCTGATGTCTTCATTTCTAAACCCGTGTCTTCTTCATGCTCCCAACATTCTGCGTAAACACTTCATCTCTGTTGTGACTAGTGAGTAGACACTTCATCTCTGTTGTGACTAGTGGGTAAACACTTCATCTCTGTTGTGACTAGTGGGTAGACACTTCATCTCTGTTGTGACTAGTGGGTAAACACTTCATCTCTGTTGTGACTAGTGGGTAGACACTTCATCTCTGTTGTGACTAGTGGGTAAACACTTCATCTCTGTTGTGACTAGTGGGTAGACACTTCATCTCTGTTGTGACTAGTGGGTAAACACTTCATCTCTGTTGTGACTAGTGGGTAAACACTTCATCTCTGTTGTGACTAGTGGGTAAACACTTCATCTCTGTTGTGACTAGTGGGTAGACACTTCATCTCTGTTGTGACTAGTGGGTAAACACTTCATCTCTGTTGTGACTAGTGGGTAAACACTTCATCTCTGTTGTGACTAGTGGGTAAACACTTCATCTCTGTTGTGACTAGTGGGTAGACACTTCATCTCTGTTGTGACTAGTGGATAACACTCATCCTATTGAAAGTGAGACACTTCATAATGTGACTAGTGGTAAACACTCATCTCTTGTACTAGTGGTAGACACTTCATTCTGTTAGACTAGTGGAAACACTCATCTTGAGACTAGTGGGAAACACTTCATCTCTGTTGTGACTAGTGAGTAACTACTTCATCTCGATTGGACTAGTGGGTAAACAATTCATCTCTGTTGTGACATGGGTAGACACTTCACCTGTGTGACAGTTAGACTATGAAACTCTGTGGACTAGTTGAAACAAATATAGACAGACATTCAATAAATTAGACGAGAACCCACTAATATATCAAATAACAGAATTAGACTGATGAAACAGAATTGGACTATGAAACAGAAATTTGACTGATGAAACAGAATTAGACTGATGGAAACATGCAATGTCTCGACTCATGACTACTAGAATGGGAAGTAATATTGATAATTCTGATACTCATCTTGTACACCATCTTGTACACCATCTTGTACACCATCTTGTACACCATCTTGTACACCATCTTGTACACCATCTTGTACACCATCTTGTACACCATCTTGTACACCATCTTGTACACCATCTTGTACACCATCTTGTACACCACGTAAATCCTTTGTTGAAATTCTTGTTTACATCTCATCGTTATGTTTCTCTCCGTCTCCGTCTCGACGTCTCCGTCTCGAATGATTTTTCACCTCATTCTATTTGATGTTGTACCATGTGTTTCTTATAACAATTTAAAAAAAAAAACAACTACCGGCTTGCTAATCCTGTCAACAACTACCGGCTTGCTAATCCTGTCAACAACTACCGGCTTGCTAATCCTGTCACAGCTTTAGCAGAACACCCCAGGCAGGGTAGATTCACTGTGTTTAAATCTGATTTCTGAGCTTCTCTGGAAGAGTGCTAGATCGATTGAACATTCAAATAATGGACGATGAATAGAAAGAGAAATATGTAGATGAGAGCGAAGTGAGATCATGCTTGCCAGAAGTTGACTTTTCCCATAGTTGAGACGTAGCAATCTTACTGTGAGAGAGAAAGAAGTCTTACTGTGAGAGAGAAAGAAATCTTACTGAGAGAGAGAAAGAAATCTTACTGGGAGAGAGAAAGAAATCTTACTGGGAGAGAGAAAGAAATCTTACTGTGAGAGAGAAAGAAATCTTACTGTGAGAGAGAAAGAAATCTTACTGGGAGTGAATCTTACTGTGAGAGAGAAAGAAATCTTACTGTGAGAGAGAAAGAAATCTTACTGGGGAGGAAATCTTACTGGGAGAGAGAGAAATCTTACTATTGACAGTTGTTGAGAGAGAAGAATATATATATTATAATATAAATATATTATCGAGAGAGTAAAGACACTACGAGAGAGAGAGAAATAAATGTCTACATTGGGAGAGAGAATTATCTTGAGAAAGAGAGTTGTTATATTACTAAGAAGATGAATCGTTACGTGAGTAGACAAAAAATCCTTTACTATGTATAGATGAGAGATAGAAAATATGAGGCTCTGACTGTGGAGAGAGAGAAAGAATCTTACTGTGTATTAGAAAGAAAATTGGCATGACAACTTGAAACAGTCACTTATAAAACTCACTGAAGATAAAGTATCAATTGAAGTCACTGCAGAAAAGAAATCTTTAACTTAAAAGAGAAAGAAATTCTAGTACTGCGTGAGAAGAAATCTACTCTGTGAGAAAGAAAGAGATCGAGCATATAGTTGAGAGAGAAAGAATCTTACTTAAGAGAAAGAATCTACTGTGGAGAATCTTACTGTGAGAGAGAAAGAAGTCTTACTGTGAGAGAGAAAGAAATCTTACTGTGAGAGAGAAAGAAATCTTACTGTGAGAGAGAAAGAAATCTTACTGGAGAGTGACATCTTACTGGGAGAGAGAAAGAAATCTTACTGTGTGAGAGAGAAAGAAATCTTACTATGCTTTGGGGAGGAAAGTCTTACTGGAGAGAGAGAAATCTCACAGTAATCTACTGTGGAGTTAGAGAAACTACATTATATTTTATAATATATTATATATATAAAAATATATATATATATATATATATATATATATCTCAGAGAGATAAAGAGCGAGATAGAGCGAGAGAGAGAGACGAGTTTGTCCAACAATAGTGAGACCTATTCATAAATGTACATAACACATTGGGCACTGGAGATTATCTTGAGAAATGAGAGGTTGTTTATATTACTATAGCAAAGATGATGTCGTGTGCACGTCGAGTAATCAATCAAACATACCCTATATAGACATATTTATATATCAGAGAATCTGTAGAGATAGAAAAATATGAGGCTCTGGTGCTCGGAGGTCACGAGTTACCAGAATTAAGATATGCTGACGCTACAGTGCTATTAGCAACATGACAAATTGGCATAGACAACTTGAAACAGTCACTTTATAAAACTCAGCAAACATCAAAACCTGTATCTCAATTGAAAAGTCACTGTCCAGACAAACAATATCTTTAATAACAATTAAAACACAGCCTTCCAATTGTTACACTATTCTCAAAGCTACATCGCCGCTGCTACAGAGTTCGTGCACTTCTGTGAGATATTTATGTATATAAGAAAGAGATCGACGCACATATAGTTATTCAACGAAGTGCAAAGATGATGCTTCTTTCAATCGATCGATCAATGAATCAATCACTCAATCGATCGATCAATGAATCAATCAATGCATTTCTAACCATCTATGCTATCTGTTTAATATCTTTCATTTTATTTGTCTCTAGTCTGTCCATCTATTCTGTCTATCCATCTATTCTATCCATCCATCTATTCTGTCCATCCATCTATTCTGTCCATCCATCTATTCTATCCATCCATCTATTCTGTCCATCCATCTATTCTATCCATCCATCTATTCTGTCATCCCAACTATTCTGTCCATCCAACTATTCTGTCCATCCAACTATTCTGTCCATCCATCTATTCTATCCATCCATCTATTCTGTCCATCCATCTATTCTGTCCATCCATCTAGTCTGTCCATCCAACTATTCTGTACATCCTTCTTTTCTGTCCATCCATCTATTCTGTCTATCCATCTGTTCTGTCCATCCATCTATTCTGTCCATCCATCTATTCTGTCCATCCATCTATTCTGTCCATCCATCTATTCTGTCCATCCATCATCTTCTGTCCATCATCTATTCTGTCCATCCATCTATTATGTCTATCCATCTATTATGTCTATCCATCTATTCTGTCTATCCATCTATTCTGTCCATCCATCTATTCTGTCCATCCATCTAGTCTGTCCATCCATCTATTCTGTCCATCCAACTATTCTGTCCATCCATCATCTTCTGTCCATCCATCTATTCTGTCTATCCATCTATTCTGTCCATCCATCTATTCTGTCTATCCATCTATTCTGTCCATCCATCTATTCTGTCCATCCATCTATTCTGTCTATCCATCTATTCTGTTCATCCATCTATTCTGTCCATCCATCTATTCTGTCTATCATCATTCTGTTCATCCATCTTTCTGTCCATCCATCTATTCTGTCCATCCATCTATTCTGTCTATCCATCTATTCTGTCCATCCATCTATTCTGTCTATCCATCTATTCTGTTCATCCATCTATTCTGTCTACATCTATTCTGTCTATCCATCTATTCTGTTCATCCATCTATTCTGTCCATCCATCTATTCTGTCGACGTTATCTTCTGCATACGTCTGCTGATGAGAAAACTGTTTCCATATGAATTGTTTGATTGATTTCGATCCCATAATTATTCTTTATTATTTCTCTTTCACACACTCACTAACCTGTCTCTAATATTGATCCGCTTTGTAACTAATTCGCACTATCATTCTCTGTTTTCTCTCTTCTCTTCTCTTTCTCTCTATCTCTCTTTCTTCTCTCTATCTCTTCTTTTTCTTTCTCTATCTCTTTTTTCTCTCTCTCTACTCTCTTTCTTTCTCTCATCTCTTTCTTTCTTCTCTATCTCTCTATCTCTATCTTCTTTCTTTCTCTATCTATCTCTCTCTCTCTCTTTCTCGCTCTCATCTCTATCTCTATTCTCTCTGTCTCTTTCTTTCTTCTCTCTTCTTTCTCTTCTCTTCTTTCTCTTCTCTCTCTTCTCTCTCTTTCTCTCTCTCTCTCTTTATCTCTCTCTCTCTCTCTCTCTCTATCTCTTATATATATCTCTTTTGTGGCTTTCCCCGTTTGTAATTTGTTTCTATGATTGT
This sequence comes from Arion vulgaris, assembly GCA_020796225.1. Taxonomy (NCBI): domain Eukaryota; kingdom Metazoa; phylum Mollusca; class Gastropoda; order Stylommatophora; family Arionidae; genus Arion; species Arion vulgaris. Next base: position 41,164,736 of record CM036769.1, read on the forward strand.
AATGTGTGATCTATCTTGTCAGGACATGTCTCCACACACACACACCCACTCGTGGGCTTTCACTGCTCAGGTCGGAGGTGATGTTGTGAAGGAAGACAGTGGTGGTTTTGCCGTGACTACAAGCAGTCTCACTATGGAAATCATGGCGGTTACCAAAGCGATGATTTGGCTAGAATCACAGACTTTTATCATGCATGTTTTCTCAGTGACTCAATGAGTATGCTCAGGAAGATTGAAACAGGATGGGCTAGGAGACATTGGATAGAATCGCTGGGGAGGTCTAAGCTGACAAAGATCAGTTTTATTTTTGTGCCAGGGCATGCAGGTGTAAGGGGAATGAACGTGCGGATAGGCTTGCAGGTATGGCTGCTGTCCAAAGCGGACGAGCAATGGACCAGGCTGATATTATAAATTCCTTAAGGGAGAGAGGCGTGTACATGATTCACGTAATAGCGGTGAATCCACAACACTAACCAGACTGCAAGAACTCAAAGTTAAGTGTGGTGTAGCTCGACAAGAACGCTATGCTGGCAGACAAAGAAGAATTGTAAACCAACAAAGAACCGGTGTCGTTAGTCGCCACACGCTGATGGACATACTGAGGAGAGATTGGAGCACTTATGGACTAATTTGTTCGACGTGCAGTGATGGTGATCCGACGACTAAACGACTAAACTAAACACACACCCACACGAGTTGTCCACTCAATGTTGATATAAAACCACCAAGTTTTATTAGCTCGTCTCCCAAAGAAGATCTAGAAATTGCAATATTAATAAACATCATGAAAGCCTCGTATTAATTGTCACAGTAAAGTCATATTACAATGTTACCAGTACAGAACTATATTAAATGTACAGTACAGAACTTATTAAATGCTTAAAAGGAATTAGGTTAATCTCTCTCTCAAGATATCCATGTTAATGTTATTATGAAATCTTAATGAACCATCCTCAGAACAGTCACTGTTTCATCAATATCCATATAGCCGCCTCACTAATATCCATGGCAGCCTCACTAATATCCATGGCACCTTCACTAATATCCATGGCAGCCTCACTAATATCCATGACCGCCTCACTAATATACATGGCAGCTCCACTAATATCCATGGCCGCCTCACTAATATCCATGGCAGCCTCACTAATATCCATGGCACCTTCACTAATATCCATGACACCTTCACTAATATCCGTGGCAGCTTCACTAATATCCATGGCCGCCTCTCTAATATCCATGGCCACCTCACTAATATCCATGGCAGCTTCACTAATATCCATGGCACCTTCACTAATATCCATGGCACCTCACTAATATCAATGGCAGCCTCACTAATATCAATGCACCTTCACTAATATCCATTGCAGCCTCACTAATATCCATTGCAGCCTCACTAATATCCATTGCAGCCTCACTAATATCCATTGCAGCCTCACTAATATCCATTGCAGCCTCACTAATATCCATTGTAGCCTCACTAATTTCCATTCAGCCTCACTAATATTTCCATGCCAGCCTCACTAATGTCGATGGCAGCCTCCTAACTCCCAATATCATTGACAGCTTTACTAATATTCATGGTAGCCTCACTAATATCCTGGCAGCCTCACTAATATCATGGATCCTCAGTAATATCATGGCAGCCTCACTAATATTGATGGCAGCTTCACTAATATCGATGTAGCCTCACTAATATCGATGGCAGTCTCACTAATATCTGGCAGCCTCACTAATATCCATGGACAGCCTCACTAATATCATTGATAGCTTTACTAATATCCATGGCAGCCTCACTAATATCCCGGCACCCTCACTAATATCGATTTCAGCTTCACTAATATCTTGGCAGCCTCACTAATATCCTGACGGCCTCACTAGTATCGATGGCAGCTTCACGAATATCGATGGCAGCCTCACTAATATTGATGGCAGCTTCACTAATATCGATGAAGCTTCACCAATGTCAATGGCAGTCTCACTAATATCGACGGCAGCTTCACTAATATCCATGGGTAAGCCTCACTAATATCCATATGTTAGCTTTAGTAATAACCATGGGTCAGCTTCGCTAATATCATGACAGCCTCAGTATATTATAGCTCAGTAATATCCATCTACTGCCTCAGTAATATACATCTACTGCCTCACTAATATCCTGGTAGCCTTACTAATACATATGGAGCAGCCTTACTGATATCCATGGGCCAGCCTCAGTAATAGTCATACAGTAGCCTCAGTAATATCCATGTGTCAGCTTCAGTAATATCCATGTGTCAGCCTCAGTAATATCCATGTGTCAGCCTCAGTAATATCCATGTGTCAGCCTCAGTAATAATCTTCATTAAATCTGTATTAATATAGCGTAACATATTCACTTCATATCTATGACGATGACGACGATATTGTATGATAATCTCTAAAAGAATATTTCGAACAAGCTCAAAACTTTGTGTTCGTGTACTGTCCACGACTCCACCTACTTTGTGTTCTTGTTCTGTCCATGATTCTACCTACTTTGTGTTCTTGTTCTGTCCATGATTCTACCTACTTTGTGTTCTTGTTCTGTCCATGATTCTACCTACTTTGTGTTCTTGTTCTGTCCATGATTCTACCTACTTTGTGTTCTTGTTCTGTCCATGATTCTACCTACTTTGTGTTCTTGTTCTGTCCATGATTCTACCTACTTTATGTTCTTGTTCTGTCCATGATTCTACCTACTTTGTGTTCTTGTTCTGTCCATGATTCTACCTACTTTGTGTTCTTGTTGTGTCCATGACTCCACCTACTTTGTGTTCTTGTTCTGTCCACGACTCTACCTACTTTATGTTCTTGTTCTGTCCATGACTCTACCTACTTTGTGTTCTTGTTCTGTCCATGATTCTACCTACTTTGTGTTCTTGTTCTGTCCACGACTCTACCTACTTTATGTTCTTGTTCTGTCCATGACTCTACCTACTTTGTGTTCTTGTTCTGTCCATGATTCTACCTACTTTGTGTTCTTGTTCTGTCCATGATTCTACCTACTTTGTGTTCTTGTTCTGTCCATGATTCTACCTACTTTGTGTTCTTGTTCTGTCCATGATTCTACCTACTTTGTGTTCTTGTTCTGTCCAGACTCTACCTACTTTATGTTCTTGTTCTGTCCATGACTCTACCTACTTTGTGTTCTTGTTCTGTCCATGATTCTACCTACTTTGTGTTCTTGTTCTGTCCATGATTCTACCTACTTTGTGTTCTTGTTCTGTCCATGACTCCACCTACTATGTGTTCTTGTTCTGTCCACGACTCTACCTACTTTATGTTCTTGTTCTGTCCATGACTCTACCTACTTTGTGTTCTTGTTCTGTCCATGATTCTACCTACTTTGTGTTCTTGTTCTGTCCATGATTCTACCTACTTTGTGTTCTTGTTCTGTCCATGATTCTACCTACTTTGTGTTCTTGTTCTGTCCATGATTCTACCTACTTTGTGTTCTTGTTCTGTCCACGACTCTACCTACTTTATGTTCTTGTTCTGTCCATGACTCTACCTACTTTGTGTTCTTGTTCTGTCCATGACTCTACCTACTTTGTGTTCGTGTACTGTCCACGACTCCACCATTCTTCACTAAAGTGATACATCTTTGTTTCTAGCCTTTATTGATCTTGTTTCTTTCCTTATTACTCTCTCCCTTCTCTCTCTCTCTCTCCCTTATATCTCTCTCTCCTTCTCTCCCTTATATCTCTCTCTCCTTATCTCTCTCTCCGTCCTTCTCTCTCCCCTCTCTCCCTTCCTCCCTTTTCTTTTCCCTCCCTTCTCTTTCTCTCTCCTTCTCTCTCTCCTCCCTGCTTTCTCTCTCTCTCGCTCTCTGACAGGCGTGTCAGTATAAGCTGGCTCTGTGTAACAATGCAGAGCTGTCTTTCTCAACTAATTGTGTATCCATTGTGTCCAATATAACAGCTCGTACAGAACGAATCTCTTTGTCTGAAATGATATAAGTAATTGGACTTTCGTGTTCATTATTTCCAACTTCTTCTTGTTGACTAGTCCCATCTGATCTTGTTATTGGGGCGGCGGTGTTCTTCTATTTATGTTAGAAACCAGATTTGTTCACGTTACATGTATGATATTGATGATATTTTGTGTCTTCTATCTGCTTGATATATTGCCTGGTTGGTTTGTTCACAAATGTTTTCTCTTGATTTTGTCTGTTGACTTGTTTGTGTATATGCTAGAGTGTTCTTAGATTTGATTACATTGTGACTTGTATGTGTATATGCTCGTGTTCTTAGATTTGATATTACATTGTGACTTGTATGTGTATATGCTAGTGTTCTTAGATTTGATTACATTGTGACTTGTATGTGTACATGCTCGTGTTCTTAGATTTGATATTACATTGTGACTTGTATGTGTATATGCTAGTGTTCTTAGATTTGATTACATTGTGACTTGTATGTGTACATGCTCGTGTTCTTAGATTTGATATTACATTGTGACTTGTATGTGTATATGCTAGAGTGTTCTTAGATTTGATATTACATTGTGACTTGTATGTGTATATGCTAGAGTGTTCTTAGATTTGATATTACATTGGAATAATAGAAGATGTTGATAAACAAGTAAATATTTCAGACATTGAGTTAATCTTATCGTATGTTCTTTTTATGCGATCGACGTCATGGCACATTGGGCATTCCCATTCGTGCTCTGGCCTCCGCTGCAGCAGCCATCCCAAAGTCCATTTGCTCACCGTGCCCATGAGAAGTTGAATACTATATCTTCTCTCTCTACCACAAAGACGACACTGTCTGGCATGTCCAAACTTAACGTCTAATTCTCCAACAGATGAGTTAATGTTGGTTTGGATTATGTGCAATATTTGTATTTGGATAAAAAAATGATGTCATTTTTCACAGTATCAAACTACTAATCACATTTTGGATCTGTGAATATAATTATATTATTTCTGATAGTGATTGGAACAACTTTACATTGATAGTTGCACATTATTATAGTGATTGCAACAACTTTACATTGATGGTTGCACATTATTATAGTGATTGCAACAACTTTACATTGATAGTTGCACATTATTATAGTGATTGCAACAACTTTACATTGATGGTTGCACATTATTATAGTGATTGCAACAACTTTACATTGATGGTTGCACATTATCATAGTGATTGGAACAACTTTACATTGATAGTTGCACATTATCATAGTGATTCAACAAACTTTTACATTGATATTGCACATTATCATAGTGATTGCAACAACTTTACATTGATAGTTGCACATTATCATAGTGATTGGAACAACTTTACATTGATAGTTGCACATTATTATAGTGATTGCAACAACTTTACATTGATGGTTGCACATTATCATAGTGATTGCAACAACTTTACATTGATAGTTGCACATTATTATAGTGATTGCAACAACTTTACATTGATGGTTGCACATTATCATAGTGATTGCAACAACTTTACATTGATAGTTGCACATTATTATAGTGATTGTAACAACTTTACATTGATAGTTGCACATTATTTCTGATAGTGATTGCAACAACTTTACATTGATCTCTCTCTCTCTTTGCCTTTTACCCGGGTTAGGCATAGGCCCTCAACCAACTCATGCCAAGTCTTCCTATCTCTAGCTATCTCCTGCAGCTCCCTCAGCTCTTCTTTATATTGTTGATCTCCGCCTCCAAATCTCGTCTCCATGTATTTCTCGGCCTCCCTTCTTTCGCTGTCCCTGCGGGTTCCAGGCAAGGACCCTTCTTGTTATATTCCCTCCGGTTTTCGCAAAGTGTGTCCTATCCAGCGCCAGCGTCTTTTTAACCTGTTCGTTCACTTGAATCTGTCTTGTTCTCTCCATAAGTTCCTCATTTGTGACCCTATCATACCATCTTATTCCTCTATTCTGGCAGACACCAGTTGATGAATGTTTGCAATTTATGCGCTATTGTTTTAGTTGTTCTCCATGTTTCTGACCCATACAGCAGAACTGCTTTAACATTAGAGTTAAATATCCGAATTTTGTTCTAGATTTGATTTCTTTGGACTTCCAAATGTTTCCCAGTGCAATGAAAGCTCCTCTTGCCTTCTGTATTCTTATTTTAACATCTCTATCTATTCCACCCTCTTTGTCTACGTTGCTGCCCAAATATGTGTATGATTCTACCTCTTGAAGTGGGATTTCCCCGGGAGATCGAGTTGTCGTTTGCTTGGTTAATTCTCAATATCTTTGTCTTTCCTTATGAATGTTCAGCCCTAGTTGCTGGGACCTTTGATTCAATGTGTTTAGCTTATCCTGCATCTGATTTCGTGTATGTGACAGAAGGGCTATATCATCAGCGAAGTCCAAAGAAATTTACATTGATAGTTGCACATTATTTCTCATAGTGATTGCAACAACTTTACATTAATAGTTGCACATTATTTGTTGACTTGTTGTTGTTAAATCTTTATATAAGAATCATCATCAGTAATATTTGTTATCAACGTATTGTCAACATGGATGTTTAATGTCAGTTGTGGAGACCTAGAACTCTTAACATATACCTAACGGTCGTCGCGCCCCCAAGAGCTCTAACATGTTCCTAACGGACGTCGCTCCTCCAAGAGCTCTAACCTGTTCTTAACCCGACGTCGTTCCTCCAAGAGCTCTAACATGTTCTTAACCCGACGTCGTTCCTCCAAGAGCTCTAACATGTTCTTTAAACCGACGTCGTTCCTCCAGAGCTCTAACATGTTCTTAACCGACGTCGTTCCTCCAAGAGCTCTAACATGTTCTTAACCCGACGTCGTTCCTCCAAGAGCTCTAACATGTTCTTAACCCGACGTCGTTCCTCCAAGAGCTCTAACATGTTCTTAACCCGACGTCGTTCCTCCAACAGAGCTTTTCTAACATGTCGTGGAGACTCAGGACTCTTAACATGTTCCTAACGGTCATCGCTCCTTCAAGAGCTCTAACATGTTCCTAACGGTCATCGTTCCTTCAAGAGCTCTAACATGTTTCTAACGGTCATCGTTCCTTCAAGGCTCTAACATGTTTCTAACGGTCATCGCTCCTTCAAGAGTCTAACATTTCCTAACGGTCATCGCTCTTCAGAGCTCTAACGTATCCCGGACGGACGTCACTCCTCCAAGAACTCTAACATGTTCTAACGGTCATCGTCCTCAAGAGCTCTAACATGTTCCTAACGGACGTCGCCTTCAAGAGCTCTAACGTATCCCGGACGGACGTCACTCCTCCAAGAACTCTAACATGTTCCTAACGGTCATCGCTCCCTCAAGAGCTCTAACATGTTCCTAACGGACGTCGCTCCTTCAAGAGCTCTAACGTATCCCGGACGGACGTCACTCCTCCAAGAACTCTAACATGTTCCTAACGGACGTCGCTCCTCCAAGAGAACTTTCCTAACATGTTGTGGAAACTCATGACTCTAACATGTCCCTGACAGACGTCACTCCTCCAAGAGAACTTTCCTAACATGTTGTGGAAACTCATGACTCTAACATGTCCCTGACAGACGTCACTCCTCAAAGAGAACTTTCCTAACATGTTGTGGAAACTCATGACTCTAACATGTCCCGGTCGGACGTCGCTCCTCCAAGAGAACTTTCCTAACATGTTGTGGAGACTCATGACTCTAACATGTCCCTGACAGACGTCACTCCTCCCAGAGAACTTTCCTAACATGTTGTGGAAACTCATGACTCTAACATGTCCCGGACGGACGTCACTCCTCCAAGAGAACTTTCCTAACATGTTGTGGAGACTCATGACTCTAACATGTCCCTGACGAACATCACTCCTCCAAGAGAACTTTCCTAACATGTTGTGAAACTCATGACTCTAACATGTCCGGACGGACGTCACTCCTCCAAGAGAACTTTCTAACATGTTGTGGAGACTCATGACTCTAACATGTCCCTGACAGACTCACTCTAGAGAACTTTCTAACATGTTGTGAAACTCATGACTCTAACATGTCCCGGACGGACGTCACTCCTCCAAGAGAACTTTCCTAACATGTTGTGGAGACTCATGACTCTAACATGTCCCTGACAGACGTCACTCCTCCAAGAGAACTTTCCTAACATGTTGTGGAGACTCATGACTCTAACATGTCCCTGACAGACGTCACTCCTCCAAGAGAACTTTCCTAACAAGTTAGATAAGATCATAAAAGTCATGTAAACGACTAACAGCACAAGAACTGTAAACACATTATTTAGTTTTAAAAAAAAAAACTGAACTAAGGGCACGACATCGATGCTCAGTCCCTTTCAATTTAATGATGCTTCCAGTGCCAGATCACATTTAAACAGAGGAGCCGACAGCGGTACTTCTTAGAATATCTTGTAGCAGCACTCACTGAGTTAGAGCATTGAAGGGAGAATATATACATACTTGAGAATGTCTTCTTCAACAGTTTGTACTCGATGAACGATGCCATGTTCTTGTTAACTCCTGAGTGTACTTGATGAACGATGCCATGTTCTTGTTAACTCCTGAGTGTACTTGATGAACGATGCCATGTTCTTGTTAACTCCTGAGTGTACTTGATGAACGCTGCCATGTTCTTGTTAACTCCTGAGTGTATGTAATTGTCTTTGTTTCTCTGCAGCATGTTATCATTTATTGGTGTGTTTTGTCATTTGCGTGACGTCATCAGCTCTTCAACCACAACCGAAGGAATGATTTATTTGTGTATTTTACCGCAGACACATTTCGAATTTGTAGTTCACACTGTTGGGATGGTAAAGTTCTGCCAGGACAAGCTATTTGATGTGTTCACACTGTTGGGATGGTAAAGTTCTGCCCAGGACAAGCTATTTGATGTGTTCACACTGTTGGGATGGTAAAGTTCTGCCAGGACAAGCTATTTGATGTGTTCACACTGTTGGGATGGTAAAGTTCTGCCCAGGACAAGCTATTTGATGTGTTCACACTGTTGGGATGGTAAAGTTCTGCTCAGGACAAGCTATTTGATGTGTTCACACTGTTGGGATGGTAAAGTTCTGCTCAGGACAAGCTATTTGATGTGTTCACACTGTTGGGATGGTAAAGTTCTGTCCAGGACAAGCTATTTGATGATGTGTAGTTCACACTGTTGGGATGGTAAAGTTCTGCTCAGGACAAGCTATTTGATGTGTTCACACTGTTGGGATGGTAAAGTTCTGTCCAGGACAAGCTATTTGATGTGTTCACACTGTTGGGATGGTAAAGTTCTGCTCAGGACAAGCTATTTGATGTGTTCACACTGTTGGGATGGTAAAGTTCTGCTCAGGACAAGCTATTTGATAATGTGTAGTTCACACTGTTGGGATGGTAAAGTTCTGCTCAGGACAAGCTATTTGATGTGTTCACACTGTTGGGATGGTAAAGTTCTGCTCAGGACAAGCTATTTGATAATGTGTAGTTCACACTGTTGGGATGGTAAAGTTCTGTTCAGGACAAGCTATTTGATGTGTTCACACTGTTGGGATGGTAAAGTTCTGCTCAGGACAAGCTATTTGATGTGTTCACACTGTTGGGATGGTAAAGTTCTGCTCAGGACAAGCTATTTGATGTGTTCACACTGTTGGGATGGTAAAGTTCTGTCCAGGACAAGCTATTTGATGTGTTCACACTGTTGGGATGGTAAAGTTCTGTCCAGGACAAGCTATTTGATAATGTGTAGTTGACACTGTTGGGATGGTAAAGTTTTGTCCAGGACAAGCTATTTGATAATGTGTAGTTGACACTACAACTAATATTGTTATTTCTATTGTCTTTGTGTGATTTCGTTCTATGAATAACTCGTTCATGTTTCTATTTTGTTTTTTTATGTTACTTGGTCCGGTCGGATTATTTGTAATTGCGTGTGTGATGTGATAACTTGCGTTGTATTGCTTTCATGTTACTTGGTCCGGTCGGATTATTTGTAACTGCGTGTGTGATGTGATAACTTGCGTTGTATTGCTTTCATGTTACTTGGTCCGGTCGGATTATTTGTAATTGCGTGTGTGATGTGATAACTTGCGTTGTATTGCTTTCATGTTACTTGGTCCGGTTGGATTATTTGTAATTGCGTGTGTGATGTGATAACTTGCGTTGTATTGCTTTCATGTTACGTGGTCCGGTCGGATTATTTGTAATTGCGTGTGTGATGTGATAACTTGCGTTGTATTGCTTTCATGTTACGTGGTCCGGTCGGATTATTTGTAACTGCGTGTGTGATGTGATAACTTGCGTTGTATTACTTTCATGTTACTTGGTCCGATCGGATAATATGTGTCTGCTATGATAACTTGCGTGCCTGTGGATGCTTTACTTCACGACCCTGTTCCTGATATCGGTGTGTGTGTATTATTGTGCTGGTATCAGTAAAAAAAACCTCCGCAAAACTAGTGACGTATTCTTTCGTGTTTACAGTCGGACTTCCTGAGCCCTGCAGTCACATCCCCTTTGCAGTCTCCACTTGTGCGAAAATGTCGAGATGAGCTCACATTTGATGGTGCCCCAGGTGGGTTGCGACGCTTACAGCGGACCGTGTCTGAGGACATCAAGCAGCTGCATAGAGAAAGCATGCCTTCAACACCTACCGGTCCACAACCCCGCCACCCCCGTACACAGTGAGTAGATAACATGTCTTCTTAATTAACCATACCTTATCCAGAAACACAAACACTAAAAGCATACACACCAGAAGCATACAATAACAAGAGATCAGGTACTAGATCCAAGGAAAGACCAAGTAAAAGATGGATAGACAATATCAAGACCAGACTAAATAATCACGGATATAACACAACAAGGACGACTCATCTGGCACTGGAACACAAATTAAAGCTCCCACCCCTACACTTACGGCAAGAGTGGACAACCAATTCTATCATCCACTTGTGGAAAGACAATAGACAATAAAAAACACACACACAGAACTATCTGTCATTGATTCAATGAAAGTAAAAACACTACCTTCGATCAATCAAGTGTTCTCCTTCATACTTTGCTCTAACCAATCAAGTGTTCTCTTCATACTTTGTCTAAAAGTTCAATCAAGAAATTACATATAATTTGAATAGGGAAACATTTTGTTAAGACAATCATAGAAGATCAGGAAAACATAATACAGAGAAGGAAAACATCAAACATCAAACAGAGAAAGAAAACATCAAACACCAAACAGAGAAGGAAAACAAACACCAAACAAGAAGGAAAACACCAAACACCAAACAGAGAAGGAAAACACCAAACAGAGAAGGAAACACCAAACAAGGAAAGCACAAACACCAAACAGAGAAGGAAACACAAACACCAAACAGAGAAGGAAAACATCAAACACCAAACAGAGAAGGAAAACATCAAACACCAAACAGAGAAAAAAACACATCAAACACCAAACAGAGAAGAAAACAGCAACACAAACAGAGAAACACCACACACACAGAAGGAAAACAGAAACACCAAACAGAGAAGGAAAACATCAAACAGAGAAGGAAAACATCAAACAGAGAAGGAAAACATCAAACAGAGAAGGAAAACATCAAACAGAAGGAAAACATCAAACACCAAACAGAGAAGGAAAACATCAAACAGAGAAGGAAAACAGAAAAGGAAAACATCAAACAGAGAAGGAAAGCATCAAACACCAAGCAGAGAAGGAAAACATCAAACAGAGAAGAAATCATCAAACATCAACGAGAAGAGAAACATCAAACAGAAGAAACAGCAAACACACAACAGAGAAAAAACACCAAACAGAGAAGAAAACATCAAACAGAGAGGAAACATCAACACCAACAAGAAGAAACAGCAAACACCAACACAGAAGGAAACAGCAAACACCAAACAGAGAAGGAAAATATCAAACACCAAACAGAGAAGGAAAACAGCAAACACCAAACAGAGAAGGAAAACATCAAACACCAAACAGAGAAGGAAAACAGCAAACACCAAACAGAGAAGGAAAACATACCAATAAAAAAACAGAGAAGGTAAAAATCGAAGTAAATCAATCCAGAATCGAACCTATGCCTATCCGAAGGTAATAATTCGAGACATTAAGATGAATGGATACAACTAGGACAATATGCACCAAGTTTATGTATTTATATTGAGATATTAAGATGATTGAATACAACTAGGGCAATATGGACCAAGTTTATGTATTTATATTGAGATATTAAGATGATTGAATACAACTAGGGCAATATGCACCAAGTTTATGTATTTATATTGAGATATTAAGATGATTGGATACAAACAACTAGGGCAATATGGACCACGTTTATGTATTTATATTGATAGACTCAATTTCTGACGTAATCTCTCATGGACAGACAAACATAATTCCAGAAAGACAGACAGATAGAAAGACCGACATACTTAGGATGTCAGATCAGACACAGGTTATTTGCTGAGAACTTTGATGCATAATAATGAGAACATATAGAATAATGAGATTATATAGAATAATGAGATTATATAGAATAATGAGATCATATAGAATAATGAGATCATATAGAATAATGAGATCATATAGAAGAATAATGAGATTATATAGAATAATGAGATTATATAGAATAATGATATTATATGAAGAATAATGAGATAATATAGAATAATAATGAGATATAGAAGAATAATGAGATTATATAGAAGAATAATGAGATTATATAGAATAATAAGATCATATAGAATAATAATGAGATTATATAAAGTAATTATATAGAAGAATAATGAGATTGTATAGAAGAATAATGCGATTATATAGAAGAATAATGAGATTATATAGAAGAATAATGAGATTATATAGAAAAATAATGAGATCATATAGAATAATGAGATTTTATAGAAGAATAATGAGATTATATAGAAGAATAATGAGATCATATCGAAGAATAATGAGATTATATAGAAGAATAATGAGATTATATAGAAAAATAATGAGATTATATGAATAATAATGAGATGATATAGACGAATAATGAGATCATATAGAATAATGAGATATTATAGAAGAATAATGAGATTATATAGAAGAATAATGAGATTATATAGAATAATGAGATTATATAGAAGAATAATGATAATAATATCGACCACGTTTACTTACCATTGATTGTTCTAATTTATAACTTGAGACTCGGTATAGATAAGTGACACGTAGAATCTACATTCTCAAAGCAGGGGGGAATGGGTATGTCCTCCCAAGCACAGTTGATAGTCAAGAAATTGTCGTCGAGGGAACTGAAAGTGCTATGAAAGTACTACTACCTGTAGCTAACTGAAAGTGCTATGAAAGTACTACTACCTGTAGCTAACTGAAAGTACCCTGAAAGTACTACTACCTGTAGCTAACTGAAAGTGCTATGAAAGTACTACTACCTGTAGCTAACTGAAAGTGCTAAGCTAAAGAATGAACTAGCTACTACCTGTAGCTAACTGAGAATGCTGTGAAAGTACTACTACCTGTAGCTAACTGAAAGATGTCGATCGCATGTAGTTTGTCAATATTTGCTCAGTCAGTTTGTGGATCAAAATTGTCAATAATTTTTTGGTAGAGTTTAGAAATGTGTTCATGTGCAACTACTGACGACTTTCCAATGAGAAGACTCTCCATTTTCTGCCTGCTAGAACTAAATTTATACTTTCAATATAATAGATCTCTATTGTCTGTCTTGCTAGATTTTTACTTTCTATATAATAGATCTCTATTGTCTGTCTTACTAAATATCCTAGCTCTATTGTCTGTCTTACTAAATATCCTAGCTCTATTGTTTGTCTTACTAAATATCCTAGCTCTATTGTTTGTCTTACTAAATATCCTAGCTCTATTGTCTGTCTTACTAAATATCCTAGCTCTATTGTTTGTCTTACTAAATATCCTAGCTCTATTGTCTGTCTTACTAAATATCCTAGCTCTATTGTCTGTCTTACTAAATATCCTAGCTCTATTGTCTGTCTTACTAAATATCCTAGCTCTATTGTCTGTCTTACTAAATATCCTAGCTCTATTGTCTTTTCTTACTAAATATCCTAGCTCTATTGTTTGTCTTACTAAATATCCTAGCTCTTGTAACGTACAAGACAGTTGATGATTATCTAGTCTTCTAATTACTCACAGATATCGTGCACCCAATTGAGGCCACCAACTTGTTGAGAATGAGAAGCACAATGATAGGACAGTCTGCCCCCTCATTGATCAACACTCTGGTAGGCTGCTATTGCTGACATCTTTCTTGTAACTTGTCAATGTTTCATTGTTCTAGAGCTGTAGCAGATGTGGAGGAGAATTTGTCGCCATTGTCATGTTTAGTACATTCTGTATCTACGCATTTTCATGTGCGTTGTCGGTGTTTGTGTGATATGTGTGTGATATGTGTGTGATGTGTGTGTGATATGTGTGTGATATGTGTGTGATATGTGTGTGATATGTGTATGATATGTGTGTGATATGTGTGTGATATTTGTATGATATGTGTGTGATATGTGTATGTGTTAGAAGAATCCTGCACATTTTCTGGCCAAATACCATAACAACTGAGATGCCTTTGAAACGAACGGACTTGCATCTTTGCAGACCATCATTAAAAGCCGAAGATGGAGGTGGATTGGACATGTATGACGTATGCCAGTAGGGTCATCGGCTAGGACATCTCTCAGGTGGACAGTGGATGGAAAGAGAAGGCCTGGACGTTCAAAGTAAACACGGAGAAGATCTGTAGAGAGAGTGTGGCCTGACGTGAGAGACGGTTGGTAGAAAGGTGACAGAACGGCAGAAGTGGAAGTCTCTTATGGAAGCCTTATGTGTCAATCGGAACACGAAGAGGATATGTATATATATTTGTGTGTGTGTGCGCGGTATCGATGTGTGTACGTGTGTGTGGTATGTATGTATGTGTATTTGTGTATGTTCGGTGTTGGCGTGTGTTTATGGGTTATGTATCTATTTGTGTGAATATTTGTCAGTTTATCAGTTTGTTTGTGTGTACGCATGTTTTTATATGAGGTGTGATTTTGATGTCTGCAGATTTCGCGTGTATGTGTGTGTATGTGTGTGCGTGCGTGCGTGCGTGAGTGCGTGCGTGAGTGCTTACGCGTGGTGTGTGTGTGCGATGAGGACGTTTTTGTTTTTGTGTCTTTATTCTGTTCTGTCTGGTAGCAAAACAACAGATGATCGACAGCATTTTCATACCTACTTTGTGATACTAGAGCCAAACATGGACAATGAGCAAAGCGCAGTCGCAGAAAATAACTAAATGTGGAATGTGATGTCTACGAAAAGTTACCAACAACACCAGAAAAGACAGAGTCACCAACATCAGCATAAGAAGAAAGTTGGCACAGAACCTTGCTTGAATTACATTGAGAAACCAAGAATGAAATGGTTAGGCCACTTAATAAGAATGCATCCAAACTCCACAGTATACAGAGTCTTCTACAACAGAACATCAGGAAAGAAGACGAGAGGGAGACCAACGAAACACATGGTTAGATGGCATAGCAGATACCTGACAAAGAGCAAAAATAACCCAAGCCACTAGAGTAGCACAGAGCTAAAAAAACAGAAAACCACGACACTGGGCAACAGCCCGGTAGCAGTGTGACAACACTGGACACAACCCGGTAGCAGTGTGACGACACTGGACAACAACCCGGTAGCAGTGTGACGACACTGGACAACAACCCGTAGCAGTGTGACGACACTGGGCAACAACCCGGTAGCAGTGTGACGACACTGGACACAACCCGGTAGCAGTGTGACGACACTGGACAACAACCCGGTAGCAGTGTGATGACACTGGACAACAACCCGGTAGCAGTCTGACGACACTGGACAACAACCCGGTAGCAGTGTGACGACACTGGACAACAACCCGGTAGCAGTGTGACGACACTGGACAACAACCCAGTAGCAGTGTGACGACACTGGACAACAACCGCAGCAGTGGACGACACTGGCACAACGTAGCAGTGACGACACTGGACAACAACCCGGTAGCAGGTGACGACACTGGGCACAACCTGGTAGCAGTGTGAGACACTGGCAACAGCCCGGTAGCAGTGTGACGACACTGGACAACAACCCGGTAGCAGTGTGACGACACTGGACAACAACCCGGCAGCAGTGTGACGACACTGGACAACAACCCGGTAGCAGTGTGACGACACTGGATAACAACCCGGTAGCAGTGTGACGACACTGGACACAACCCAGCAGGGACGACCTGCAGCCCGTAGCAGTGTGACGACACTGGACAACAACCCGGTAGCAGTGACGACAAAAGAATAAGACGAGCACATTCATGTATGAAATATATATTCACAGCTAGAGCTGGGTTGAATACGTTCACAGCTATAACTGGGATAAATAAGTTCACATCTAGAGCTGTGTTGAATAAGTTCACAGCTAGAGGTGTGTTGAATAAGTTCACAGCTAGAGGTGTGTTGATTACGTTCACAGCTAGAGGTGGGTTGAATACGTTCACAGCTAGAGGTGGGTTGAATAAGTTCACAGCTAAAGCTGTGTGTTGTGTTGAATAAGTTCACAGCTAGAGGTGTGTTGGATAAGTTCACATCTAGAGCTGTGTGCTGTGTTGAATAAGTTCACAGCTAGAGCTGTGTTGAATAAGTTCACAGCTAGAGCTGTGTTGAATAAGTTCACAGCTAGAGCTGTGTTGAATAAGTTCACAGCTAAAGGTGGGTTGAATAAGTTCACAGCTAGAGGTGGTTGAATAAGATTCACAGCTAGAGCTGTGTTGAATAAAATACGTTCACAGCTAGAGGTGTGTTGAATAAGTTGACATCTAGAGGTATGTTGAATAAGTTCACAGCTAGAGCTGTGTTGAATAAGATACGTTCACAGCTAGAGGTGTGTTGAATAAGTTGACATCTAGAGGTGTGTTGAATAAGTTGACATCTAGACTTGGTTGAATAAGTTACAGCTAGAGGTATGTTGAATAAGTTGACATCTAGAGGTGTGTTGAATAAGTTGACATCTAGAGGCGTGTTGAATAAGTTGACATCTAGAGGTGTGTTGAATAAGTTCACAGCTAGAGGTGTGTTTAATAAGTTGACATCTAGAGGTGGGTTGAATAAGTTGACATCTAGAGGTGGGTTGAATAAGTTGACATCTAGAGGTGGGTTGAATAAGTTGACATCTAGAGGTATGTTAAAAGATAAGTTGACATCTAGAGGGGTGTTGAATAAGTTGACATCTAGAGGTATGTGAATAAGTTGACATCTAGAGGTGTGTTGAATAAGTTCACAGCTAGAGGTGTGTTTAATAAGTTGACATCTAGAGGTGGGTTGAATAAGTTGACATCTAGAGGTGGGTTGAATAAGTTGACATCTAGAGGTGGGTTGAATAAGTTGACATCTAGAGGTATGTTGAATAAGATAATTGACATCTGAGGTGTTGAATAAGTTGACATCTAGAGGTATGTTAATAAGTTGACATCTAGAGCTGTGTTGAATAAGTTCACAGCTAGAGGTGTGTTGAATAAGTTCACAGCTAGAGGTGTGTTGAATACGTTCACAGCTAGAGGTGGGTTGAATACGTTCACAGCAAGTGGTTGAATAAGTTCACAGCTAAAGCTATGTGCTGTGTTGAATAAGTTCACAGCTAGGTGTGTGTTGGATAAGTTCATCATTGGCTGTTGCTGTGTTGAATAAGTTCACAGCTAGCTGTGTTGAATAAGTTCACAGCTAGAGCTGTGTTGAATAAGTTCACAGCTAGGCTTGTTGAATAAGTTACAGCTAGTGTGGTTGTTGAGTAAGTTCACAGCTAGAGTGGGTTGAATAAGTTCACAGCTAGAGCTGTGTTGAATAAGTTCACAGTTAGAGCTGTGTTGAATAAGTTCACAGCTAAAGGTTTGTTGAGTAAGTTCACAGCTAGAGGTGGGTTGAATAAGTTCACAGCTAGAGCTGTGTTGAATAAATGTTCACAGCTAGAGGTGTGTTGAATAAGTTGACATCTAGAGGTATGTTGAATAAGTTGACATCTAGAGGTGTGTTGAATAAGTTGACATCTAGAGGTGTGTTGAATAAGTTGACATCTAGAGGTGTGTTGAATAAGTTCACAGCTAGAGGTATGTTGAATAAGTTGACATCTAGAGGTGTGTTGAATAAGTTGACATCTATAGGTGTGTTGAATAAGTTGACATCTAGAGGTGTGTTGAATAAGTTCACAGCTAGAGGTGTGTTGAATAAGTTGACATCTAGAGGTGGGTTGAATAAGTTGACATCTATAGGTGTGTTGAATAAGTTGACATCTAGAGGTGGGTTGAATAAGTTGACATCTAGAGGTATGTTGAATAAGATAAGTTGACATCTAGAGGTGTGTTGAATAAGTTGACATCTAGAGGTATGTTGAATAAGTTGACATCTAGAGCTGTGTTGAGTAAGTTCACAGCTAGAGGTGTGTTGAATAAGTTCACAGCTAGAGGTGTGTTGAATACGTTCACAGCTAGAGGTGGGTTGAATAAGTTCACAGCTAAAGCTGTGTGCTGTGTTGAATAAGTTCACAGCTAGAGGTGTGTTGGATAAGTTCACATCTAGAGCTGTGTGCTGTGTTGAATAAGTTTACAGCTAGAGCTGTGTTGAATAAGTTCACAGCTAAAGGTGGGTTGAATATGTTCACAGCTAGAGGTGGGTTGAATAAGTTCACAGCTAGAGCTGTGTTGAATAAGATACGTTCACAGCTAGAGGTGTGTTGAATAAGTTGACATCTAGAGGTATGTTGAATAAGTTGACATCTAGAGGTGTGTTGAATAAGTTGACATCTAGAGGTGTGTTGAATAAGTTGACATCTAGAGGTGTGTTGAATAAGTTGACATCTAGAGGTGGGTTGAATAAGTTGACATCTAGAGGTGGGTTGAATAAGTTGACATCTAGAGGTGGTTTGAATAAGTTGACATCTAGAGGTATGTTGAATAAGATAAGTTGACATCTAGAGGTGTGTTGAATAAGTTGACATCTAGAGGTATGTTGAATAAGTTGACATCTAGAGATGTGTTGAATAAGTTCACAGCTAGAGGTATGTTGAGGTGTGTTGAGTAATTTACACAGACATTGAAAAACCGAATCAAAGACAAAACGAATAATTATTGACATGCAGCGAGTAATATTATCAGCGAAGATTTGAAAGAAAGTAAAAAGCAAGTTCTGGTCGTGTTCTGCGATAAATTGACCTGATCTCGACATGTCATAACAGCTTTCAGAGCCTGTATTCTTTAACTTTCTTTGATTTCCTGCTCTTAACACAGTTTTTGTTATTGTTGTTGTTTCTCAACTCAGATTTCTTACATGTCTGTATGATTTCTGTTTAATATATAGCTTTCTGTCTTCCTGCGCAGCTTTATATATATATCGATGTGAAACCCATTTTCTGAAATGCACTTTCTGGCATACAATATTTCATCAGTACAACACAGATATTACAGGAAACATTATATCCCAGGTTTGACAAATCCTTCTATCTGTATGATCTTTATTCCCTGCATGTTTTTGTTTTTTTGGTAGTAGATGTTTAACACGGATATTTCAAACACCTGCAACAGGTAACACATAGATAAACCTGATGTTAGTTTTTTCACTTCTTCTTTCAGTGTGTTTAATATATATATAAAAACAAAAGTTGAACTTCTGTGTGTGTGTGTGTGTGTATATGTCTGTCTGTTCCATTTGTTGTTACTACTTCTGTGTGTGTGTATATGTCTGTCTGTTCCATTTGTTGTTACTACTTCTGTGTGTGTGTGTATGTCTGTCTGTTCCATTTGTTTTTACTACTTCTGTGTGTGTGTGTGTGTGTGTGTATGTATGTATGTCTGTTCCATTTGTTTTTACTACTTCTGTGTGTGTGTATGTCTGTCTGTTCCATTTGTTTTTACTACTTCTGTGTGTGTATGTATGTCTGTCTGTTCCATTTGTTTTTACTACTTCTGTGTGTGTGTGTGTGTGTGTGTGTGTGTGTGTGTGTGTATGTCTGTCTGTTCCATTTGTTTTTACTACTTCTGGACATCGTACGTACTTTAAATTTGACAAGCGAGCAGCTTCTATAGAGTGCGGAAGATGTACAAAAATTATAAAACTAGACTATTAGTACGTCTTTACGTCTTAAAGGTGGCGTCTGTGGCTTAGGGATAGTGACTCGGTCTATTAACCCCGACGTGCTGAGTTCGAATCACACTGTGGACAGTTTGGTTGCCTATTGTTTCGCGTGGATTTTTACAAAACGACGATGGCGCCACCTGTTCAGAAAGCAAAGGCAAACTACTGAACGTAATAATGCCTAGAAAAACACAAACAGCGTTAAAAAGCTGGGGTTGATTCGCAAAGTTCTGTAAAGGATATACAGTGAACTTTTTTTTACGTCTTAAAAACTAATTTAATTACCAAATTGTCGTGAATAGTGAATAGTAAAAAAAAAATCGCGAAAAAAACCAAAGTCGTTTCATGTTATTTAGTCTGGCTTTGAATTTCAATAGAGACCTCTCTTTGGACTATTGGCATTTCCCCAAAACAATAAGAAATATTTAACTGAATGCAAACATGCCACGAACTTGAAATTTGACAAATGGGTAGTTTCTGTAGAGCGAAAAATGTAACAAGTATAAAACTGGCTTTGATGTAAGTACGACTGTTTTTACAACTGTTTAAGTTTGATCTGTACTACTGTTGTTGTCGCTTACTATTGGAATTTTAACAAATCTGGTCACTTTTGTTCTGAATAAGCTTATATATTAGTTCAGTTCTTGAATTTGAAGCTTCCGTAGTGTGAGTAATGTAAAAAGTATAAAACTAAACTCTTTAACTTCCATGGAGCGCAGGTTAGCACCACTCATGAACAAAACATGGTCTACTTCAAATATTTATTTGTTTGTAAAACGTATACAAATTTGAACTTTTACAAATTTCCAGTAATCCACACGACATCATTGATTGGTCAAATACTAGTAGCCACACGATATCATTGATTGGTCAAATACTAGTAGCCACACGATATCATTGATTGGTCAAATACTAGTAGCCACACTGCATCATTGATTGGTCATTCATTAGTAATCACACGGCATCATTGATTGGTAATTTACTAGTAGCCACAAGGTATCGTTGAGTGGTCATTTACTAGTAGCCACAAGGTATCATTGAGTGGTCATTTATTAGTATCCACACGGCATCCTAGGTTGGTCATTTACGATCACAGCATTGCTCGGCAGTGCACTCGCTCTCTCATTGACCTTCACCCCAGAATGACATGGGACAAAGATGAAGGTCAGTGTCTAGATTGTGACATTTTGTATTAATTGCACCCACTGCCTTCGTACATAACCGGCCTTGATCTTCTGTATCATGCTCATAGACTCGCTGAGCATGCATGTGTGAATGTATGCGCCTGTAGCCACTCCAGGGATTTTGTCACCGCCATAATCTCCATAATCTCCATAACCTCCATAGTCATGCTGCTGGTAGTTGTTGTATATGCGCCACTTGCCTTTTTGATGACATTCCCTTTAGTACTAGCCGTAAAGGTACATGCGCCCTGTCTGTGCCAAATCACAGAACCATCAGTGTAGACAACAGCATCTTGCTCCATCAGTGTAGACAACAGCATCTTGCTCCATCATTGAAGACAACAGCATCTTCCTCCATCAGTGTAGACAACAGTATTTTCCCCATCAGTGTAGACAACATCTTCCTCCATCAGTGTAGACAACAGCATCTTCCCCCATCAGTGTAGACAACATCATCTTCCTCTATCAGTGAAGACAACAGCATCTTCCTCTATCAGTGAAGACAACATCATCTTCCTCTATCAGTGAAGACAACATCATCTTCCTCCATCAGTGTAGACAACATCATCTTCCTCCATCAGTGAAGACAACATCATCTTCCTCCATCAGTGTAGACAACAGCATCTTCCTCCATCAGTGAAGACAACATCATCTTCCTCCATCAGTGAAGACAACAACATCATCTTCCTCCATCAGTGTAGACAACATCATCTTCCTCCATCAGTGTAGACAATATCATCTTCCTCCATCAGTGTAGACAACATCATCTTCCTTCAACAGTGTAGACAACAGCATCTTCCTCCGATGTGTAGTCATTTATTAACACTTCAACTTCTACGTTGACTATTGTCAGCGGCGAATCTCGACTTGATTTGTTTACCGTGGTGACTATTGTAAGCGGCGAATCTCGACTTGATTTGTTTACCATGGTGACTACTGCAAAGGATTGTCTGTGTTCAGTGGGTATTGGTATCAACTCTTCTCCGTGATCGATGTCCTGGATGTCACCTCCTCTGTTCGGCCCAGCCACGACTGGCCACGATTAAGTCAGTTTTCAAGTTGATTGTGTAATGTACATGTTAAGTATTTTATTGTCATGATATGACGTCATGATGGAGGTCTACAAGAGAAATAGGTGATCGTGCTCAAACCATTTCTAGACATAATTTCCTTGGCTATCGACAACCACTTGTCAGAAAATAGTATGGTCAATACTGGGGGGTCACTCAGTGATATATATATATACAAAATAGATAAGACTGCAGTAAAACTATTTGATTGGTAAAACACGTAATCACAAAGTACTGTAGTTTTACAAATTACAAATATAATGACAAAATACAGCAACGTTTCGACACAAGGTTTTATCAGCAAACGAACAACAGGAGTGACAATTTAAAAACAAATGGACGACTAAATACAAACGTTTCTAATCTTACATTTCTAACATTAGAAACGTTTGTATTTAGTCGTCCATTTGTTTTTTTTAAATTTGTCACTCTTGTTGTTCGTTTGCTTGATAAAGGCCTTGTTGGTCGAAACTTTGCTGTATTTTGTCATTTATATATTATCACCCTTTATATTAAATATTGGCATTAGATGATGAGAGTGTTGACGAGGTAAAGAAATACAGGCATTAGATGTACACTTCTGTCTGTCCTCAATGATCTGGACTATCATTAGTCATTTAGTCAGACACTGTGTGTGGAAACGTCGCAAAGAAAGGCAGAGAGAGAGACAGAGAGAGATACACAGAGAGAGAGAGAGAAAGAGAAAGTAAGAGAGAGAAAGTAAGAGAGAAAGTAAGAGAGAAAGAGAGAGACTATAGGAAACACATCTTAAAAGATCAGACTAAGATTGGAAGACAAATCAAATTAAACTAATGAGAAATAATCATCACATCTTAATAATAATAATTCTGTTATACGTTACATAGGGCCTACAAGAAATTTTTCAATACCGCTCTATCCTGGGCAACTCGCTCAATCTCCTCCATGAAACTGAAACTGATATTTCCTGCCTCTCTCAGCAAACTTCGTTTCAGGGTCTCCTTAGGTCGTCATCTCATTCTCGAACTCTTTGCATTATTCCACTTCAATGTCTGCTTTGATATTTGTTGATCATTTCTCCTCAAGTTGTACCCAACATATCTCCATCTTCTCTTTCTTATAATAGTTTTCACTAGTGGTTGATCAGACATATCTCTGATTTCATCACTTCTCCTGAATTCGTTCCATTTTATATTCATTATTTTTCACAGACATCTATTTTCAAATGCATTCAACTTGCTTTCTATATCTCTAGTCATTTTCCAACTCTCGCTGGCATATGTTAGGATTGATACAACATTTGAATTGAAAATTCGGGATTTAGTTTTAATACTATATAACTCGCAGTTCCATATTTTATTTAGACTTTTAAAAGCTGATGTTGCTTTGCCAATTCGTATCATATTTTATGTTTAAACATTTCCTGTGCAATCAAAATTGCTACCTAACTACTTAGTTAAATCATGCCTAGTGTTATCTCTGATAGCCCTTCTTATAACTGGAATTAGTTAAACCATGCCTAGTGTTATCTCTGATAGCCCTTCTTATAACTGGAATTAGTTAAACCATGCCTAGTGTTATCTCCGATAGCCCAAAATTGAAAGCCCAGAATCAAAATTGCTACCTAAATAGGTGAACTGCTCTGTAATTTGTATCATTTTAGATTCCAGTGTGATATCTGCATTACTTGCCATAGGTGTCTTCATTATATTTGTTTTTCATAGCTTATCTGCAGTCCAACTTTTGATGTTATAGATGACAAGTTGTCTGTTTTTCTTTGCATATCTTGGTTGTTTCTACTTAACAAGGCAATATCATCTTCAAAATCCAAATCTTCTAGTTGACTATTTTCTACCCAATCGATGCCAGTTTCGCCTCTGCAACATTTTCGCATCACCTAGTCAATGGCCACTCCAAACAATAGCGGAGATAGAATACAGCCTTGTTTTACTCCTGTTTCAACCATAAACCAGTCGCTGTGTCCACCATCAGTGCGAACTGCACACTGTGAACCATCATAGAGGCTCTTTATAATGTTTATTATTTTGTCTGGTATTCCATAGCATCTCAGAATATTCCACACAGACAATCATTATATCTTGCATGTTAAATATTGCTTACAGACAATCATTATATCTTGCATGTTAAATATTGCTTACAGACAATCATTATATCTTGCATGTTAAATATTTCTTACAGACAATCATTATATCGCATGTTGGGGTCTTTGAGTAGGTCTCTCTATAAAGTAGATCTTTAAGAATGCCACCATCTTCTATATGCGAGATGTGCCCCAGCCACGTGAGACGTCCCCCATGAGATGATGGAAGTACGTGGTAGGAATATCTGCTTTCTCAAGTAACTTCTTTATTTGTTACGTGATCCGTGCAGATGATATACGTCTCAGAATATTAGAAAAATGTATATTTTGTTATAACTCTCTCTCTGAATTCCTATTCTTTTTTTTGTGTCAATAGAAAGACATGGCAGTGACTCGCAAGAACAGTCGCAACCACGGTCGTAAATCAGTGGTAGCAGCAACAGTAGCAGCAGCAACAGCAGTATCCACCTCACCAGTACACCCGCTACGCTGTATATCACCACAAAACCACCCAGGTAACATATTCTAGGTTTTTCTTTTGTACATAAGAAATATAGAGAGTTTAATTTTTTTTTTTTTTTTGGTGGGTCAATAAAACGTGTGGCAATGAAGCGTGTGTCAATGGAAGCGGGGGTCAATGGAAGCGGGGGTCGATGGAAGCGGGGGTCGATGGAAGCGGGGGTCGATGGAAGCGGGGGTCGATGGAAGCGGGGGTCAATGGAAGCGGGTGCTATTTGATTATGTTAAACTGACGTCGCTCCATATTTTGTATTTACTAGCGAATTATCTACACATTGTCTCAGTTGCCACAAACATGGTAGTCTTAGTCAAAACATGGCAGTCATGAATCATTCTTCTTCTGCGTTCGCCCACTGTAAATACGGGCGTTAGCCATGACGTCTGGTATGGCGCTTCTGACTGATTTTTACGTGAAAACCTGCTTTACCATTTGATTGGTGTCCCCTGCCATGCAGGCAAGCCTTCGCTAACTTCAGAGGTAATTGCATCCTGATATTCCAAACAACTATTGTCGTACACAGCAACACACGATTCAACAAAGCTGTTAGCAATGTTTTTACCAAGACAGAACTATGATCAATTCATTTTTTGTGTCAAATTTATTTTGTAGACACCATAATTAAACTTTCAAAGCAGGGAGATCGTAAAGTTTGACCGCATTTGCCCTGGAGTTTGAAATCTTTTCCAGAGAATTGTTTGCTTAACACCCTCATACAAAATAGGTCATCTTGACATCAGTATAGTGTACACTTGTATTTGTTCTTGACATCAGTATAGTGTACACTTGTATTTGTTCTTGACATCAGTATAGTACAGATTTGTATTAGTTCTTGACATCAGTATAGTACAGATTTTTCTTGACACATATTAGTTCTTGTATGTTCTTGCATCAGTATAGTACAGATTTGTATTAGTTCTTGACATCAGTATAGTACATTGTATTTGTTCTTGCATCAGTATAGTACATTTGTATTTGTTCTTGACATCAGTATAGTACAGATTTGTATTAGTTCTTGACATCAGTATAGTACAGATTTGTATTAGTTCTTGACATCAGTATAGTACAGATTTGTATTAGTTCTTGACATCAGTATAGTACAGATTTGTATTAGTTCTTGACATCAGTATAGTACAGATTTGTATTAGTTCTTGACATCAGTATAGTACAGATTTGTATTAGTTCTTGACATCAGTATAGTACAGATTTGTATTAGTTCTTGACATCAGTATAGTACAGATTTGTATTAGTTCTTGACATCAGTATAGTACAGATTTGTATTTGTTCTTGACATCAGTATAGTACAGATTTGTATTAGTTCTTGACATCAGTATAGTACAGATTTGTATTTGTTCTTGACATCAGTATAGTACAGATTTGTATTTGTTCTTGGCATCAGTATCTTGGAATCGAACCAGGAGAGGAATGGATCGCTGTTCCACCCCAATTTCAGACTGCTTTTACAGTCATTACATCCATTAAGAAAAACTGAACAAAATAATCCATCACTAATCAACTCGGAGGTTGAGGCTCTCTTGAATGACCACGTCAATGAAACAGATGCAGTAATCTACACCGATGGTTCAGTCATTCGTCAACAATGCTGTGCATGGGCTTTTTCTGGACGTTCAGGGGGAAAAAATAATAGGAGAGGCCAGTGGGGCCTACACGACAACCACAAGTAGTTTGAAGATGGAGGTACGGGCGGTTACAGAGGCGGTGACGTGGTTGTCATCTCATGACTTCGTGCGTGTTTTTATACTCAGTGACTCCATGAGTATTATTCGTAAAGTCGAAACAGGAATGGTGAGACGGAACTGGGTGGAGTTACTGGTACAGACTGGGATCAAAGAAATAACTTTCATTTTTGTCCCTGGACACGCAGGAGTAATGAACGAGCTGACAGATTGGCTGGTATGGCCACAGTATCCGAGGGTGCTGCAATGGACCGAAATGACATTCTTAACGCACTACGAGAGTCTTTTCGAACAGAAGTGTTTCAGGGTTGCGAGTCTCACTCGCTGACCAGATTGAGAGAGATGGGTGTCAAGATTAGTGTTCTTGGCATCCGTATAGTGTAAACTTGTATTTGTTCTTAGCATCAGTATAATATTTGTTCCTGACATCAGTATAATATTTGTTCCTGACATCAGTATAGTATTTGTTCCTGACATCAGTATAATATTTGTTCCTGACATCAGTATAGTATTTGTTCCTGACATCAGTATAATATTTGTTCCTGACATCAGTATAGTATTTGTTCCTGACATCAGTATAGTATTTGTTCCTGACATCAGTATAATATTTGTTCCTGACATCAGTATAATATTTGTTCCTGGCATCAGTATAATATTTGTTCCTGACATCAGTATAATATTTGTTCCTGACATCAGTATAATATTTGTTCCTGACATCAGTATAGTATTTGTTCCTGACATCAGTATAATATTTGTTCCTGACATCAGTATATATTGTTCTGACATCAGTATAATATTTGTTCCTGACATCAGTATAATATTTGTTCCTGACATCAGTATAGTTGCATATCCTTTTACAGGACTTTGCGAATCAACCTCCATCTTGTTAACGCTGTTTGTGATTTTTCTAAGGATTATTACGTTCAGTAGTTTGCCATTGCTTTCTGAACAGGTGGTGTCATCGTCCTTTAGTTAAAATCCACGCGAAACAATTTGCAACCAAATTGTCCGCAGCGTGATTCAAACTCAGAACGTCGAGATTAATAGACCGAGTCACTAACCCCTAAGCCACAGACGCCACATCAGTATAGTAGTGAAACACGTACAAACAAAGTACTATAGTTTTACAAAATACATAAACAGTGACGATAAACAGCAACGTTTCGACCAACAAGGCCTTTATCAAGCAAACGATAAATATAGTACAGATTTGTATTTGTTCTTGGCATCAGTATAGTACAGATTTGTATTAGTTCTTGACATCAGTATAGTATAGATTTGTATTAGTTCTTGACATCAGTATAGTACAGATTTGTATTAGTTCTTGACATCAGTATAGTACAGATTTGTATTAGTTCTTGACATCAGTATAGTACAGATTTGTATTAGTTCTTGACATCAGTATAGTACAGATTTGTATTAGTTCTTGACATCAGTATAGTACAGATTTATATTAGTTCTTGACATCAGTATAGTACAGATTTGTATTAGTTCTTGACATCAGTATAGTACAGATTTGTATTAGTTCTTGACATCAGTATAGTACAGATTTGTATTTGTTCTTGACATCAGTATAGTACAGATTTGACTAAGTCTTGACAAAGATATATTTGATTTGTGATATAGTTACTTTGATAATCTTATTCATTAGAATTTGATATTCTGGAAACATTATCTGTCATTATTTGACAATTGTTATCTGTCATCATTATTTGACAAGTTTCTGCATAATTATTTGACAATGTAGTTATCAGATAATTATTGTCATTGTTTTATCAATGACTTCTTCCTGATAAATATTTGCTTGTACTCAAACATATTGTGTTATTGAGCATATGAAAGTACGTCACTGTCAGTGAATGGATGAATATATCAGAGGATATGACTGATTACACCAGGGTTGTCAGTAAACTTGGACGCTGCTGCAGAGAATGAGCCCCGGGCGTCGTCAATGTGGACATTTTTGCACTTGTGGATCAGCACTCCGATCCATGTGATATCAGTATCTACACCGATGGCTCTGTCAGACTCAGAACCATATCATCGTGGGCTTATTCAGCACAGCGAAACGGTCACACACTTCATGATGACGACATCGAGCATCACTATGGAGATCACTGCTGCCTCCAGGGCTCTGTCATGGGTCGCTGAGCAACAGGTTACCCATACGATTATCATATCAGACTCGATGAATATGCTTCAAATTATTGAATCTGGAAGTATGGGAGTGGAATGGGTGGGCATCATTCGGAGATCACATCTCAAGAAAATGACTTGGCTGTACACACCTAGGCATGCTGGAGTTCAGGGTAACAAGCGCGCTGACTGTCTTTCAAACAATGCCCCAACTCAAGATTGCAGAAGCATGGATAGAACCGATATCATCAATGCGGTACGCTCTCAATTATGTGACATGGGCAGTATGCTCTCAATTATGTGACATGGGCAGTACGCTCTCAATTATGTGACATGGGCAGTATGCTCTCAATTATGTGACATGGGCAGTACGCTCTCAATTATGTGACATGGACACGACTCAGACACTGGAACGAGTTCGAGAATTAGGTGTACACAGACAGTGTCGTCTTCGTGGTAGAGAGAGAAGATATAGTAATCAACTTCTCATAGGTACGGTGAGCAAATGGATTTAGGATGGCTGCTGTAACGGAGGACAGAGCAAGAGTGGGAATGTTCAATGTGCCATGACGTCGATCGCATAACATAACATAACGTCAATGTCAGCTATGAAAGGAACATTAACTCTAGTTTGAAAGTTACGTTTGATGTTTTAAAGTGATTACATCCCCTTCATGATTTTTCAATCAATCAAGTGCCGTGCCTGCCGGCGTAGGCGATCATGTCTCTCCACAACTCTCTTTGCTTGGTGCATCTAATCAGTTCTGCCGTCGATATTTTGTCGAACCATGATGTCAGACCATCCAACATCTTCTCCTCTGTCTTCCACGATCTCTCCTTCCCTGAATGTTACCTGTAGTCACCAAATGTTCTAAACCTTCTCTTCGCATTATATGCCCGAAGAACCTTGATTGTCGGATTCTTATACTTTTGATAAGGTTTATTTGTGTGCAGGCCTGATTTAAAACCTCATTTGTTTTCTTTGGCAAAACACGTAATTACAAAGTACTGTAGTTTTACAAATTACAAAAACAATGACAAAATACAGCAACGTTTCGACCAACAAGGCCTTTATCAAGCAAACGAACAAACAGGAGTGACAAATTAAAATGAAACACAAATGGACGACCAAATACAAACGTATCTAAGGAAAATCTGGAAAAAAAACGAATAACGAAATAAATGTAACACAAAAACACACATAAAAACTAGAAATAGAAAGGAAAGAAACAATGAAACATCTAGTAAATATATAACTGGAATACATGCAACATATACCCATATAGATGACAAAGCATGGGAAGAGAAAGTACTAAGAAGCATAATAATGGAATATAACATGAATACATGCAACATATACCCATATAGATTACAAAGCATGGGAAGAGAAAGTACTAAGAAGCATAAGAATGTAATACGTTGAGCCGCGTGGTCGCAAGGTACCATACAAAGAAATCAACCGATTCTCCAGAGCAAATCGACTGCGATCATCCGAGGAACATGATCGGATGGCTGTGACCTGGACATCGTGAGCACCTAAATGGCCAGTATCATTGAAATGGGTGGCTACAGGGTCACAGAGCATTGGCGTATGTCGCGTAAGTGTTGGGCGAATCGGTCACTGAGCCTCTTGCCTGTCTCGCCGATATAAGCCTTGTTACACCGCTTACAGATAATGGCATAGATAAGATTACGGGACTGGCATGTGAACCCATCGTCAATAAGAAACGTGCCTAAAGGAAAGATACAGTACGCGTCTGTATCACATAAGCACACGTGTTGCAACGCCGACGGCCACACTGGACAGTGCCAAAATGAGTCTGGATATTGGACTTAAGGCGACTGTGTACCAACATATCCTTAAGACTTCTGTCCCGTCTGTAAGACACCAAAGGATAGTGGGGGAAGACAGAACGGGTCTCAGGATCTGATCTAAGGAGAGACAGATGACGGAATAAAACATTTTCACCAGGGAACTATGGGGGTGGTAAGTTAAGATAAGTTTTACTCTGTCAGAGTTAGTAGTCCTATGCTGGCTGGTAAGGGCCTGCTGTCGAGTGATTTTCTGAACGCGATGCATAGCCGAGACAAGCACCCCTCCGGGTATAGGCGCCTACGAAAGAAATCAAGCATCTCGCGAGCTCTCTCAAGAAAATCATCTCCTTCACTACAAAGGCGACGAAGGCGTAAGAGCTGCGAGAATGGAAAGAGTCACGACAAGCCCGGGGATGGGAAGAATTATAGAGGAGAAAACTATGTGCATCAGTAGGCTTGTAATATACTGATGTAGTGATAGCGGATAGGCGTAATGTGATAGTAATGTCAAGAAATTTGACACAAGTAGTGGAGATGTGAGAAGTAAAACGAATAGAAGGGTTGAAAACATTAATGAAATTAATGAAGCGTGACAAATCGGCTTCAGGCATATCAGTGATGCCAATACAGTCATCAATGTATCTGTGATAGACAGACGGAAGGGGGCCATCATATGTAGTCCATACTAGGTGTTCAAGATAACCCATGAATAGACAAGCATAACTAGGTCCCATTTTAGTACCCATGGCAACCCCACTGATCTGCTCAAAGAATTGGTCATTAAACTGAAAGGAGTTAAGAGTGAGAACTAGTTCCGCAAGACGAAGGAGAGCAGAAGTTGACACAAGTGGATTAGTTCTCCTATTGAGAAAGAACTGAGAGCTATAAGGCCGTCAGGATGAGGTATAGAAGTGTACAATGAGCACACATCAAGGAGGAAGAGACGGTAGGTTCTCTCGGTAGCAACTCAATGGTAGAAAAGACAGACAAAGCGTGGTTTGTATCCTTCAAAAATGACGGGAGTGTGGTGACTATGGGATTAAAGATGCTATCAAGGAATTCGGAGATGTGTTCCGTAGGGCAAGAGCAAGCAGAAACGATAGGCCTACCGGGATTGTGGAGTTTATGAATTTTGGGGAGCATATAAAAGGCGGGTTTACCCAAACAGCTATCGATCACACAGAGTGATGATGCACTGGATGGAAGGTCGTTCGTGGCAATTAAGTTCTTAATGACTTCACGAACCTTATTATTATTAGACTGAGTGACATCAGTAGGGCTGGTTTTATAAAACTGAGTGTCACGCAGTTGGGTATGACCTTCCTGAAGGTAAAGATCTTTGCTCCAGACGACTATAGCTCCGCCTTTGTCGGCGGGTTTGATAACAATGTCATCACGTCGACGGAGGTGTGATAGAGCACGAAACTCCGACGGTGACATGTTAGACTGCCAAAGGCGTTTTGGGTGGAGCAGTCCAATATCATGTATAGTATTCTTGATGTAGAGATCAAGAGCGTTAGAGGCACCAGGTTTAGGTGTCCAGTCATGTTTACGAGTAGAAAACTTGGAAAACATACTCGTGTCAGGACATAGGTCAGAGTCAACCTGGTTTGTTTTCTTTGCTGTCCATGGAATTTTCAACATTCTTCTGTAAAACCACATCTCTGTGTCTTCCAATGATCGTATTGATTGTTTGTTCATTGTCCATAATTTGCTGTCATACATAAGTATTGGTTCAATATAGCACTGGAGTACTCGTGTTTTCGCAATGTCATTGGTAGTTAGTTCACGCATAAGTTCATAAGTACGGTTCTAACTTCACTGCAACGGCTCACCCCATAATTGCTCCGTTCCTGTGCCAATAAAAATCCCACGAAATGCTAACAACTCTGAAATGTCAACTGTTATTCCTGTCTTTACTTCTATAGATCTCATGATGTTTTCGTATATAGGTTGAACAGGTCTGGTGAGAGTACACATCCTTGTCTTACTCCTAATTGTATCTCCTGATAGATTCCACACGGATTCTCTAGTCTTATGGCTGCGCTTTGTTGCCAGTACAAATTCTTGATCAGTCTAAGATCTTTACCATCAATATTTATACTTTCTACCATGCTGATTATTTCTCCATGTTTTACTTTATCGAAGAAAGCTTTTGAGTAGTCTATGAAACATAGGTATAAGTCCAACTTCATTTGTATTGATCTTTCCATTATTGTTCTTATTGTATATATTGCGTTGTTTGTTCCCCTGCGTTCAACAAAGCCTCCCCTGCGTTCAACAAAGCCTCCCCTGCGTTTAACAAAGCCTCCTGCGTTTCAGCTCCCTGCGTTTAACAAAGCCTCTGCGTTTAACAAGCTCCTGCGTTCAACAAAGCCTCCCCTGCGTTCAACAAAGCCACATTGTTCTTCCTTAACTTCTGGTCTTATTTTGTTTCGTACCCTTCTCATGATAATGATGAAAAGTAGTTCTGTTACGTGACTCATAAGTTGGTAGTGCTATAAAAATGGATTGTCGTAAATCTTTGGGTACATATCCGGTGTTGTAGATGTCATTGAATAATTTTATTAAAACGCCTACGCCCAATTCACCTGTTGCTTCTATTTCTTCTGTTGTTATATTGTCTGGTCCTGGATTTTGCCTTTTTCATGTGTCTTATGGCTATTGATAACTTCTGATGGAAGTATTTGTGGTCCTTCATGGTTGTAATTGATGTTTATTTCTTGTCTGTTATCACTGTATGTCACTAATGTATTCTGTCCATCTCTCTATTTTCTTGTCTGTTTCCATCAGGATATTTCCCTGTTTTGATTTTAAACATCCAGTAGTTAGTTGTGCGTTTACGTCTGCCAAGTAAGTCGTCTACGTTTTCGTATATTGATTTGGGGTCTTCTTTGTGTTCTGTCTCGATCTGTTTGCATTTTTCATTTAGCCACTCTTCTTTTGCTGTTTTACATTTTTGTCTTATCTCTTTATTGATTCGATCATATTCTGATTTATTATGTTTGTTTTTCCTTCTATTTTCCATTAATTCCAAAATGTCTTCCGTCATCCATTTCTTTTTGATCCGTTGACATGTTGTTGGGGTTAGTTCCTTTGACGTTTTTTGACGATGATTTTTACGTGATTTAAATAACTTCAAAATTGGTAAGAATTTCTCTGTTTTTCTAATTTCCTTTCCCATTACCAATCATGTTTCATTATTAGTCACTATCTCAGTTTTCCCATTACTAATCATGTTTCATTATTACGTCACTATCTCAGTTTTCCCATTACTAATATTGTTTCATTATTACGTCACTATCTCAGTTTTCCCATTACCAATATGTTTCATTATTACGTCACTATCTCAGTTTTCCCATTACTAATCATGTTTCATTATTACGTCACTATCTCAGTTTTCCCATTACCAATCATGTTTCATTATTATGTCACTATCTCTAATCATGTTTCATTATTACGTCACTATCTCAGTTTTCCCATTACCAATCATGTTTCATTATTTCGTCACTATCTTTGTTTTCCCATTACCAATCATGTTTCATTATTATGTCACTATCTCTAATCATGTTTCATTATTACGTCACTATCTCAGTTTTCCCATTACCAATCATGTTTCATTATTTCGTCACTATCTCAGTTTTCCCATTACTAATCATGTTTCATTATTATGTCACTATCTCAGTTTTCCCATTACTAATCATGTTTCATTATTATGTCACTATCTCAGTTTTCCCATTACTAATCATGTTTCATTATTTCGTCACTATCTCAGTTTTCCCATTACTAATCATGTTTCATTATTTCGTCACTATCTCAGTTTTCCCATTACTAATCATGTTTCATTATTTCGTCACTATCTCAGTTTTCCCATTACTAATCATGTTTCATTATTATGTCACTATCTCTAATCATGTTTTCATTATTCGTCACTATCTCAGTTTTCCCATTACCAATCATGTTTCATTATTTCGTCACTATCTTTGTTTTCCCATTACCAATCATGTTTCATTATTATGTCACTATCTCTAATCATGTTTCATTATTACGTCACTATCTCAGTTTTCCCATTACCAATCATGTTTCATTATTTCGTCACTATCTTTGTTTTCCCATTACTAATCATGTTTCATTATTTCGTCACTATCTCAGTTTTCCCATTACTAATCATGTTTCATTATTTCGTCACTATCTCTGTTTTCCCATTACCAATCATGTTTCATTATTATGTCACTATCTCTGTTTTCCCATTACCAATCATGTTTCATTATTACGTCACTATCTCAGTTTTCTTACATCGCCATGTCTTTCTTACACAGTTCATCTCTTACACTTCCTCAGTTTGCTAAAATGTTGGTCTCTTCCAACGACTTACTGTCTTAACAAAACATAACAGCAACAGACTTACACTAGACATCACAATGAACATCTTTGCTGGACACAACTGTTGAAATGTACTCACGTTATCAGCATCATTGAATGAATGTAATCTTGCTATTTGTGACTTCACATCTTCTTTTCTTCTTTATGTCTACTGTCTGACATGACTTCACTATTACCCCATTCATTTACATGTATCTCATTGTTCTTCCAAGACACACACAATAGATTATATCAATATCTCAACTAAAGTTATACAAAATCTTCAACTAAGTTATACCAATATTCCAACTAAAAGTTATACAATATCTCCAACTAAAAGTTATACAATATCTCAATAAGTTTACTCAATATCTCCAACTAAAGTTATATCAATATCTCCAACTAAAGTTATACCAAATCTTCAACTAAAAGTTATACTAATATCTCAACTAAAGTTATACCAATATTCAACTAAAGTTATACCAATATCTTCAACTAAAAGTTATATCAATATCTCCAACTAAAAGTTATATCAATATCTCCAACCAAAAGTTATACCAATATCTTCAACTAAAAGTTATACCAATATCTCCAACTAAAAGTTATATCAATATCTCCAACTAAAAGTTATACCAATATCTCCAACTAAAAGTTATACCAATATCTTCAACTAAAAGTTATACCAATATCTTCAACTAAAAGTTATACCAATATCTTCAACTAAAAGTTATATCAATATCTCCAACTAAAAGTTATATCAATATCTTCAACTAAAAGTTATATCAATATCTCCAACTAAAAGTTATACCAATATCTTCAACTAAAAGTTATATCAATATCTCCAACTAAAAGTTATATCAATATCTCCAACTAAAAGTTATACCAATATCTTCAACTAAAAGTTATATCAATATCTCCAACTAAAAGTTATATCAATATCTCCAACTAAAAGTTATATCAATATCTCCAACTAAAAGTTATACCAATATCTCCAACCAAAAGTTATACCAATATCTCCAACCAAAAGTTATACCAATATCTTCAACTAAAAGTTATACCAATATCTCCAACTAAAAGTTATATCAATATCTCAACAAGTTATACAATATCCAACAAAAGTTATACCAATATCTCCAACCAAAAGTTATACCAATATCTTCAACCAAAAGTTATACCAATATCTTCAACCAAAAGTTATACCAATATCTTCAACTAAAAGTTATATCAATATCTCCAACTAAAAGTTATATCAATATCTCCAACTAAAAGTTATACCAATATCTCCAACCAAAAGTTATACCAATATCTTCAACCAAAAGTTATACCAATATCTCCAACCAAAAGTTATATCAATATCTTCAACCAAAAGTTATACCAATATCTTCAACCAAAAGTTATACCCATATCTTCAACCGAATGGATGTCTCTCCATGAGAACAATCATAGAAAAATCTAGAGAGTATAATGTAGATCTATACTCATGCTTTATTGACTACTCAAAGGCATTTGATTGTGTAGAGCATCAGGAATTGTGGAAGATTATGGAAGAAATGGGATTCCCATCACATTTAATACAGATCATAAGAAAACTTTATAGTGATCAAATGGCGGCTGTAAGAACATGTGATGATACATCAGATTAGTTTCACATAGGGCAGGTAGTCAGACAAGGCTGCATTCTGTCGCCTTGTCTGTTTAACATATATGCAGAAAACATCATGAGGAATGTTACAGAAGGTAGTGGAAAAGAACAATACGATCCTTTTATAATCGGAGGAAGAGGAATACATGAACAAAGATACGCTGACGATACAGTGTTACTGTCAACATCACAAAAGGGATTGAGAAATTATTAGGAGAAGTGAAAGATAAACGGAAAAACAAAATCTATATCTCAATGTAAAATATAAAACAAAAATGACAACAGATAAAACGAACATGACAAAAGATATTTTTATCAACGGAGAGAAAGTAGAAAATGTGAACAGTTTTGAATATCTTGGTTCACTACTAACAACAGATGGAAATGGGATGAAGGAAATTAAAAGAGGAACAAACATGGCTTTACAAAAAATTAAACAATTAAAAACAGTATGGAATGGAACTGATAAGAAAACAAAGATCAGAATACTAAGAGCATGCATATTCCCAGTGGCAACGTATGGGTGTGAAGTATGAACATTTAATAAAGCAGTGGAAAAACATGTGTGGGCTTTTGAATATAAGTGTTACAGAAGAATCCTCCGTATATCGTGGATAGAGAAGAGAACAAATAGATCTATACAGAAAGAACTCAAAATCAAAGAAAATTGGCTGATGCTACAAATAAGAAAGAGAAAATTGAGATATTTTGGACATATAAAAACATGAAGGGCTGGAGAAGACCATGATGGAAAGAGGCATACCGGCAAAGAGAAGAAGAGGAAGACCACGGAGAAGATGGATTCAGGATGTAACTGATGGTTTGAACATGACGGCTGCAGAGGCAGGATATCTGGCCTATGAGAGAGAGAAGTTCCGGAGAACTGTTGGGGTGGCAAAGTTCTGTTCAGGAGAAGCTATTTGATGATGATGATGACCACTCGAAACTTTCTTCCTGTATACAGTAGCATCCAGTTCAGCAAGTCTACAGTAGATCAGTTCAGAAGTAACAGATTTGTCTCAGTTGTATTTGATTTCAGTTTGTTCATTCATTATCGATAGGAAAATCGATATCAATAATTAATAGTTGTTTGTGTAGATTGTTGATCTACTTGTTACTGTGACACTAAGCTAGATTTGGCTTGTGTCTGTAGATTGTTGATCTACTTGTTACTGTGGCACTAAGCTAGATTTGGCTTGTGTCCGTAGATTGTAGATCTACTTGTTACTGTGACACTAAGCTAGATTTGGCTTGTGTCCGTAGATTGTAGATCTACTTGTTACTGTGGCACTAAGCTAGATTTGGCTTGTGTCTGTAGATTGTAGATCTACTTGTTACTGTGACACTAAGCTAGATTTGGCTTGTGTCTGTAGATTGTTGATCTACTTGTTACTGTGGCACTAAGCTAGATTTGGCTTGTGTCTGTAGATTGTTGATCTACTTGTTACTGTGACACTAAGCTAGATTTGGCTTGTGTCGTAGATTGTGTTATGATCACTTGTTACTGTGACACTAAGCTAGATTTGGCTTGTGTCTGTAGATTGTAGATCTACTTGTTACTGTGACACTAAGCTAGATTTGGCTTGTGTGTAGATTGTTGATCTACTTGTTACTGTGACACTAAGCTAGATTTGGCTTGTGTGTAGATTGTTGATCTACTTGTTACTGTGACACTAAGCTAGATTTGGCTTGTGTGTAGATTGTTGATCTACTTGTTACTGTGACACTAAGCTAGATTTGGCTTGTGTCTGTAGATTGTAGATCTACTTGTTACTGTGACACTAAGCTAGATTTGGCTTGTGTCTGTAGATTGTAGATCTACTTGTTACTGTGACACTAAGCTAGATTTGGCTTGTGTGTAGATTGTTGATCTACTTGTTACTGTGACACTAAGCTAGATTTGGCTTGTGTGTAGATTGTTGATCTACTTGTTACTGTGACACTAAGCTAGATTTGGCTTGTGTGTAGATTGTTGATCTACTTGTTACTGTGACACTAAGCTAGATTTGGCTTGTGTCTGTAGATTGTAGATCTACTTGTTACTGTGACACTAAGCTAGATTTGGCTTGTGTCTGTAGATTGTAGATCTACTTGTTACTGTGACACTAAGCTAGATTTGGCTTGTGTGTGTAGATTGTTGATCTACTTGTTACTGTGACACTAAGCTAGATTTGGCTTGTGTCTGTAGATTGTTGGTCTACTTGTTACTGTGATACTAAGCTAGATTTGGCTTGTGTGTGTAGATTGTTGATCTACTTGTTACTGTGATACTAAGCTAGATTTGGCTTGTGTGTGTAGATTGTTGATCTACTTGTTACTGTGATACTAAATGTGAATGTGCTTGTTGCTAGATTTGGCTTGTGTCTTCAATTCTACAGTTAGATGCACTACATAATAGCCTCAGTAGTATCGATATAGGAGAGGACTGCAGTCAAACTATGTAAAATGGCGAAACACGTAATAACAAAGTACTCTAGTGTTACCAAATACAAAAACAATTGTTAGTATTACAATTCAGAATACAGTTACAACGGTTGGAGATCTGCGTGCGCGTGTGTGTATGCGTATGTATGTATATGCTGTAGTTGTAAATCTTTTTCTCCTTACTTCTCCCCCGTGCTTTTGAATCCTCCGAAGAAGGAATATTTCTCCACACAAGATCAGATGGAAAATTGTTCAACATGACGCGACTCAAAGCAAAGACCAAAGTCCAAAGAGTTACCATCAGGGAACTTCTGTTTGCCGATGATGCAGCATTAACATCACACACAGAGGAAGGGTTACACCTCATGGACAGATTTGCAGCAGCATCAAATGAATTCGGCCTGACCATCAGCCTGAAGAAAACAAATATAATGTTCCATGTTCCAGGATATTAGCAGAGCACCATCTATCAACATTGGTAGTCATACGCTTGAAGTAGTCAACATCTTTACATACCTTGACTCTGTCATCAGTAGCAACCTCTCCTCGATGATGAAATTAGTAGTCGCATTGGGAAGGCCTCCACTGCTATGTTTAAATTAGCAAAGCGTGTATGGGAAAACAGGGCACTCACAAGAAACACCAAGACACAAGTATATAAAGCTTGTGTTCTCAGCACTCTGCTGTGTGGTAGTGAAACATGGACCACATATGCTAGACAAGACCATCGTCTCAACACCTTCAACATGCGCTGTCTCAGGCGAATATACAACATCCGATGGAAAGACCACATCTCCAATATAGAAATCCTGGACAGTGCTGGCATTCCAAGCATGCACACTTTACTGAGTCAGCGACGTCTGAGATGGCTGTGACACGTGTGCCGTATGAGCGATGATAGAATCCCAAAGAACATTCTATATGGTCAACTCGCATCTGGTGCTAGACAGCATGGGCGGCCATTATTACGCTTCATTGACACCTGCAAGCGTGATCTAACTTCATGCGGCATAGACAAAGAAAACTGGGAGCGACTGGCCAAAGACAGGCAAGCATGACGAGCAGCAGTGAGGGGCGGCTCAAAAAGAAAAGAAGGAAAACAACATCACATGTGGAGGCAAAAGAGAGCAGAGAGAACATCCTATGCATCGGCTCTAGTCTCCAGTTTTACCTGCAGCAACTGTGGCAAGGAGTGCCACTCCAGAATAGGCTATTACAGCCACATGAAACGTTGTGATTCAGCACAGAACATACTACGTGACGCAACACCTATTGTCTCCTGAGACAAAGAGGCCAATGAATGAATGAATGAATGAATGAAATGTTAGTCTTTTGTTTTTATTTTAAACTGGTGTTGTGGTAGTCAGCTGTGATTAATGGTTAATTTGATGTTTTCCTTTTCTATTACTTCGATAACTTTCTTTTCCTTTTCTTTCCTGTCTTAATTATGTTTTGTCTCACAGCGTCAGGATAAGAAGAGATTTCTAGAACGGGCTTCTGTGTGCTCTTCATGAACATCGTCTTTCATCGCCTCTGTTATAATCTGAGGCCCACCTTTGCGTGGACGGCTTTTGCTGTGCATCCATTGTATCGGAGTAACATTGTATCGGAGTAACATTGTATCGGAGTAACATTGTATCGGATTAACATTGCTCTTTGTATCCATTGTATCGGAGTAACATTTGCTTATGTCGTCGCTGAACCATTTAATTTGTTGTTTCTTGATGAAGTTTAGTTCTATTGTTCAGTAATATTTCATTACTAATATTTTGTTATCTTCAATGGGCAATAATGAACAAGTGAGTATAATTTAGCAATGGTCAACATTTTCAGTTAACTGAATGCTTCTAAGTTGCATATTAATTTGATATGATTATTTTTAAGAGAGCTGCAGCAGCGTACATGTTAGTAAACTCGATAAGCTTATGCGCGTGTTACAGGTTCAATTCCACAGTGGAAGAAGAAGAATATTTGTCCGACTGTAACGGCTCACAGGTCGACGGAACATCAATTGGGTACCAGAAGTAGCACTGGAAAGTAAAGGCGACCGGCGTGATGCTGACCACATCACTCATCGTGTGCCGATAGTCAATGGAAAATACGGATCTACTTATTTAACTACTCTGTGTGATTTGTATGTGATCTGAACCTAAGAGCGATTGTACGTTGTGCCAGTTATGCGCCTACAAGTAGGCCAGCACATCCGATTTCTGTGATGTTTTTTATTTACTAGGGTAGCATCTCTAGGTTCTACATCAGTCGCCTCTTACGACATGCGTTGTAGGTTGCAGTGATACTACTCTTTGCTTCCCTTGCGGGCCCCGGCACCACATGGGCGAAATATCGATCTAAGACCGTATTACCCACATATTACCCACATATTACCCACATATTACCCACATATTACCCACATATTACTTACATATTACTTACATATTACCCACATATTACCCACATATTACCCACATATTACCCACATATTACTTACATATTACCCACATATTACCCACATATTACCCACGCATTACCCACGACATTACCCACGATTACCCACGTATTACCCACGTATTACCCACGTATACACTAATGTATGAGAAAGAGTTCCTTTACATTTACTGGGTTGTTAAAATTATTCTGATGCGTGTATGACTTTTGTGCTTGTTTGTTTCCAAATTGTATTCAACCTGGCAATAACATGTTGTATGC
The DNA here is from genome assembly GCA_020796225.1 of Arion vulgaris. NCBI lineage: Eukaryota > Metazoa > Mollusca > Gastropoda > Stylommatophora > Arionidae > Arion > Arion vulgaris. Next base: position 41,206,469 of record CM036769.1, read on the forward strand.
ATTGTATTCAACCTGGCAATAACATGTTGTATGCATTGTATTCAACCTGGCAATAACATGTTGTATGCATTGTATTCAACCTGGCAATAACATGTTGTATGCATTGTATTCAACCTGGCAATAACATGTTGTATGCATTGTATTTTGTATGGTTACTTTTTGTCTAAATATATAATTACAACATATGAAGAAATTCACAGAACTATCAGCGTTGCAACGTTCTACTAGAACAATCTCTTGGAGGATGATGACTATAGACTACTTTCTGTACTATCTCTAATACTATCCTGATGATCTCTAATACTATCTATCTATTCTCTAATCATGTTTTGCCTTTCAGCGTCAGGTGGAAAAAGGAGACACCTGGAGCCTTCCTCTCTATGCACCTTGTCTTTCTTTCTCTTCTCCAATCCTGATTTGCCTTACAGCTTCAGGTGAAGAAAAGTTTTCTAGCACGGGCTTTTGTGTGTGCTTCATAAAAAGTGTCTTTCATCGTCTCTGTTATCTCTGAAGTCCACCTTTTGCTTGGCCGGCCTTTTGCTTTGTATCCACTGTATCGGAGTAACATTGCTCTTTGAGGCTCACTATCTGTTGGTAATCTGTTTATTTAGCCAAACCATTTAATTTGTTGTTTCTTGATGAAGTCTAGTACTGATGTTGTACCCACATTTTTCCTGATGTTTTCATTTCTCAACCGGTCTCTTCTTGTTACTCCCAGCATTCTGCGTAGACACTTCATCTCTGTTGTGACTAGTTTTCTTCTGTCATTTAATGTCATTGTCCAGGTTTGACATCATGTAAGGAGAAATATTGTGTTAACCAATGCTTTTTGTGTTTATGGTGACATGTTTGCATTTGAAGATTTCCCACCATTTGTCCTAGTGTTTGATTTGCTTTGTGACATCAATGTCGTACTATCTCTAATACTAGAATATATAATGTGTTCTGTATTGCATTTGTTTACTCTCTTCTGTATTATCTCTTCTACTGACTTTCTGTAGATTGCTCTATGCACTAATTTATGAAATACATTCGTTACTATTCTCTGTGTTTTCATCCGTATTGCTTTATGCATTCCCTCATGCATTACCTCCTATATTACCTTCTGTATTACCTTCTGTATTCCTTCTGTAATACCCTCTGTATTACCCTCTGTATTACCTTCTGTATTACCTCTGTTTTCCTCTGTTACCTCTGTATACCCTCTGTTTTACCCTCTGTTTACCTTCTGTTTTACCTTCTGCTTTACCCTCTGTTTACCTCTTTCTACCCTCTGTATTACCCTCTGTTTTACCCTTTGTTTTACCCTCTGTTTTACCCTCTGTTTTACCCTCTGTTTTACCCTCTGTGTTACCCTCTTTTACCTCTGTGTTACCATCTGTGTTACCCTCTGTATTACCTTCTGTATTACCTTCTGTATTACATTCTTCACTACATTCTGTTCATTTTATGTATTTCATTCTGATTAACCTATGGTATTACCGTTAACTTTCTAGTACTGCCTTGCCTTGTTTTCTTCTATGTGACCATATATGCTAGTGTGTCTAGACGTCTAGACATTTGATGACTTCTGTCTATGTCACTAAGTGTTTTACTTGATGTCATATCTTACAACGCACTAAGTGTATTACTTGATGTCATATCTTACAACGCACTAAGTGTATTACTTGATGTCATATCTTACAACGCACTAAGTGTATTACTTGATGTCATATCTTACAACGCACGGTGTGTATTACTTGATGTCATATCTTACAACGCACTAAGTGTATTACTTGATGTCATATCTTACATCGCACGGTGTGTATTACTTGATGTCATATCTTACAACGCACTAAGTGTATTACTTGATGTCATATCTTACAACGCACTAAGTGTATTACTTGATGTCATATCTTAACGCACTAAGTATCCTTGCCTGATGTCATATCTTACAAGCACTAAGTGTTTGACTTGATTATATCTACAACGCCACTAAGTGTATTACTTGATGTCATATCTTACAACGTACTAAGTGTATTACTTGATGTCATATCTTACAACGCACTAAGTGTATTACTTGATGTCATATCTTACAACGCACGGTGTGTATTACTTGATGTCATATCTTACAACGCACTAAGTGTATTACTTGATGTCATATCTTACAACGCACTAAGTGTTTTACTTGATGTCATATCTTACAACGCACTAAGTGTATTACTTGATGTCATATCTTACAACGCATTAAGTGTATTACTTGATGTCATATCTTACAACGCACTAAGTGTATTACTTGATGTCATATCTTACAACGCACTAAGTGTTTTACTTGATGTCATATCTTACAACGCACGGTGTGTATTACTTGATGTCATATCTTACAACGCACTAAGTGTATTACTTGATGTCATATCTTACAACGCACGGTGTGTATTACTTGATGTCATATCTTACAACGCACGGTATAATCAAATTTCTTTGACAGCAGCCTGACTTTCCTGTTAAAAATAAAACTTTCCATAAATATTTACTGACATTCCAAGAATACAATATTTCACATTTAAGGTTTAACACTCTTGTACTAGAGTGTTTTTAGTTGTATATCGATCGACCGTCTCAATAGCTCATCGCTATAAATGTTTGTTATTCGTGGACAGAGCGACAAACAGAGAGAGAGAGAGAGAGAGATGATAGTGATGATAGAGAGGGAGAGAGAGATAATAGAGAGGGAGAGAGAGATTAGGAGAGAGAGATAGAGAAAAAAGAGAGAGAGAGGGAGGTTGAAGTTGGAGAGAGTATATTGTAAATGTTGCAACTTGAAGATCACATTATGATATCTTCGATATTTGAGATGTATGTCATCGATGCCCATCGTAGTCGCCAGTTAATCTTTGATCACCATCTCCTCTGACATTGACAAATCCATCATGTTCCGTCTTCTGTCAATATCTATTGACATGGTCAGATTGTTGTATGTTTTCATGTCTGACGCTTTATCCATTTATAGCATTGTTATCGTTTGCCACTGACACTTCACCCTGACACTTCATACGTCTTATTAATACAGACCAGACAAATTGACACACATGACTTGTTTACATCTATTAATGTCAAGGTACAACAGATGATAGTTGTATCAAACTAGACATACATTGTACAAAGATAAAATCAGATACATTGTATCAAATTGACATACATTGTACAAAGATAAAACATCAAATTGACATACATTGTACAGAGATAAAACATCAAATTGACATACATTGTACATTGTAATAGATAAAACATCAAACATACATACATTGTTAGTTAGTTAGTTAGTTTATTCCTTTCGAGCCAAAGGCGGCACATAGGGCAGAGGTTTTAGATCTCCATGTGATACGGTTCTTTGCTAGCAGTTGGAGATCTTGTATGGTTTTACATCCCAATAGTTTACTTTCTTGTTGGATGGTTCTTCGAAGAGTGGTCTTTGGTCTTCCACGTTTTCTTTTCCCAACTGGTGACCACATAAGGACTTGTCGATTTAGTCTCTTTTCGTCTGATCTAAGAACATGACCTAAATATTTCTACCTTCGTTTCCTTATAATATTTGATACGGGTTGTTGGTGTGTTCTATCTCTCACTGTGTTGTTAGAAACGAAATCACTCCATTTTACTTTTAATAATTTTCGTAGACATTTATTCTCAAAGCTGTCCAGTTTCTTATCAATTTTCTTTGTTGATTTCCAACTTTCACAACCGTAGGTCAGTACAGGAATCACACATGACCTAAATAATTTAACTTTTGTGCATATACTAAGGTCTTGAGATTGCCAGATATTCGTTAATTTAGTGAAGGCACTAGCTGCTATAGCAATACGAGAGTTTATTTCTTTCATCGTGTCTCCGTTGTTTGACACTTTACTACCCAAATATGTAAAATGTTCAACTTTCTCCAGTGTTTGGCCATTTATTACGATGTTGTCTGTCGAGTTCGTGAGGTCCATAATTTTGGTCTTGGCAGAATTGATCTGGAGACCAACCTGTTCTGCAAGTGTGCAAAGATTGCTCGTTAGTTTGTGGGTTGCTTGTGTGGTTGAATTCAATATGGCATTGCACAGAGATAAAACATCAAATAGACATACATTGTACAAAGATCAAACAGACATACATTGTACAAAGATAAAACATCAAAAAGACATACATTGTACAGAGATAAAACATCAAATAGACATACATTGTACAGAGATAAAACATCAAACAGACATACATTGCACAGAGATAAAACATCAAATAAACATACATTGTACAGAGATAAAACATCAAACAGACATACATTGTACAAGTTTAAAACATCAAACAGACATACATTGTACAGAGAATTAAATATTTACATTCATCAACCGAGTTTCAGGAACATTAAAATCAGAATCATCCCGGCTCTGCAAACATTAAAATAACTAGGAAACCGATGGAGGAGATTTTATATAATGGCCAAACGTTTTGGGAGCATGTAGTTTTACCCATAGCAGCGTATGGTTGTTAGGCATGAATTATTGATAATACCGAACGCCAGTGAATACCAGCACCAGAGAAATGTGTTCACATAATATTATGGACATAAACAAACTCCCCCCCCCTCCCCTTCCCTCCCACACATATGACCTCTCAAAGAGAGAAAGAGAAAGAAAGTGACATATATGCCATTGCAGAGCCGTGTCGTGCTATGATTCAGAGAGTCAGCCGCATCAGGCGGCACCGCAAGGCGGTCGGCATAAGCAGCAAAATCAAAATTACAATTGAAGGTTATTTTAAGGAAAAAACATTTGAGAAGCGGCATTTCGTAGACTTGCATCATTCTGAGAAAATATACTGCATGGCACTGGCGACATTTGGAAGACTTGCATCATACTGAGAAAATATACCGCACGGCCCTGGCGACATTTCGAAGACTTGCATCATACTGAGAAAATATACCGCACGGCCCTGGCGACATTTCGAAGACTTGCATCATGCTGAGAAAATATACCGCACGGCCCTGGCGACATTTCGAAGACTTGCATCATACTGAGAAAATATACCGCACGGCCCTGGCGACATTTCGAAGACTTGCATCATACTGAGAAAATGTACCGCACGGTCCTGACTACATTTCGAAGACTTGCATCATACTGAGAAAATGTACCGCACGGTCCTGACTACATTTCGAAGACTTGCATCATACTGAGAAAATGTACCGCACGGTCCTGACTACATTTCGAAGACTTGCATCATACTGAGAAAATGTACCGCACGGTCCTGACTACATTTCGAAGACTTGCATCATACTGAGAAAATATACCGCACGATCCTGTGCCATTGTTTCTGTTCTCATGTCGAATTAACTGTCTATCAGATCTTAGTTTCATGCGCATCTCTTTGATGCCCTCTCAGAGAAAGAGAGAAAGAGAGAGAAGAGAAAGAAAGAGAGAGAAAGAGGGGAAAGAGAGAGAAAGAGAGAGTGACATATATGCCATTGTTTCCGTTCTCATGCCGAATTAACTGTCTATCAGATCTATAGTTTCATGCGCATCTCTTTGATGCCGATGGTTCTCAAACAATGTTGAGAGGGTTCCAAATGTTAGCAACTAAATTACTTCTTATTTGTCTTCTAACATCTTTTCTACATTCATGTAATGGGACACGCCGCATTCAACCATAGACTCTATCATGTTGATTATTTTAGTCCGTTAATTAACTAATACAACTAACTGTAACAACCTCTTGTGTCTCTCCTCGCCGCTTCCAAACAGTTCAGGAACCAACAGCTGTTAGCCGCCGCAAGCAGATACCTAGAAGGCACGAGCGAGAAAGCACGTGAAACGATTGCCTACAATCTGGTTCTTGTTTGTTTGTCCCGGAAGAAAGATATCATCTTGTGTGTCTATATCTGTTGTCTGTCTCTCATATATACACAGACTTCAACGATCGCGAGAGATATATACACAGACTTGGTGTACGAGAAGTCTTGTGTATAGCCACACAGACAAAGATGTTTGCGACGAGAAGCCGTGGTAATTCCGTCTGTCTTTCTATTCGTTCTCTGCTTTGTTCTATCAAGTATTATCAGTTAGAATTATCTTGGTGATTCGAGGCATTGTTGGCGCCGTGTGCACTTGATAGTCTAGTCACATAAGTACATTGTTGGCCGTGTGCACTTGATAGTCTAGTCGCATAAGTATATTATTGGCCGTGTGCACTTGATAGTCTAGTCACATAAGTACATTATTGGCCGTGTGCACTTGATAGTCTAGTCGCATAAGTATATTATTGGCCGTGTGCACTTGATAGTCTAGTCGCATAAGTACATTATTGGCCGTGTGCACTTGATAGTCTAGTCACATAAGTACATTGTTGGTCGTGTGCACTTGATAGTCTAGTCACATAAGTATATTATTGGCCGTGTGCACTTGATAGTCTAGTCACATAAGTACATTGTTGGTCGTGTGCACTTGATATTCTAGTCACATAAGTATATTATTGGCCTGTGCACTGATAGTCTAGTCACATAAGTACATTGTTGGTCGTGTGCACTTGATAGTCTAGTCACATAAGTATATTATTGGCCGTGTGCACTTGATAGTCTAGTCACATAAGTACATTGTTGGTCATGTGCACTTGATAGTCTAGTCGCATAAGTATATTGTTGGCCGTGTGCACTTGATAGTCTAGTCGCATAAGTACATTGTTGGTCGTGTGCACTTGATAGTCTAGTCACATAAGTATATTGTTGGTCGTGTGCGCTTGATAGTCTAGTCACATAAGTACATTGTTGGTCGTGTGCACTTGATAGTCTAGTCACATAAGTATATTATTGGCCGTGTGCCATGTCTAGTCACATAATACATTGTTGGTCGTGTTGATAGTCTAGTCACATAAGTATATTGTTGGTCGTGTGCGCTTGATAGTCTAGTCACATAAGTACATTGTTGGTCGTGTGCACTTGATAGTCTAGTCACATAAGTATATTGTTGGTCGTGTGCGCTTGATAGTCTAGTCGCATACCACAGTGCTAGCATTGTTTGCCGTGAGCGCTTGATAGTCTAGTCGCATACCCCAGTGCTATCATTGAATTAATTTATATTTTATCTTCTCAGTGTATATCATGTAGTGTGTTGTTACGAGTTAATCTACTTCAGTGTATATCATGTAGTGTGTTGTTACGAGTTAATCTACTTCAGTGTATATCATTTAGTGTGTTGTTATGAGTTAATCTACTTCAGTGTATATCATTTAGTGTTTTGTTACAAGTTAATCTACTTCAGCGTATATCATTTAGTGTGTTGTTACGAGTTAATCTACTTCAGTGTATATCATGTAGTGTGTTGTTACGAGTTAATCTACTTCAGTGTATATCATTTAGTGTGTTGTTACAAGTTAATCTACTTCAGTGTATATCATTTAGTGTTTTGTTACAAGTTAATCTACTTCAGTGTATATCATTTAGTGTGTTGTTACAAGTTAATCTACTTCAGCGTATATCATTTAGTGTTTTGTTACGAGTTAATCTATACTAAACTATATGTAATATATAGACAGTATGTGCCATAACATAATGTTCAATGTTGATCTATGTGCTTGTTATCATATCAAGTTTTCAACATTGAATTTCTTAGTAAGTTGTTGATAAATATTCTATAAATATGTGCTTGTTGTCATATCAAGTTTTCAACATTGAATTTCTTAGTAAGTTGTTAATAAATATTCTATAAAATTGAATGTTCAACATTGATTAAGTCATAAATTCTAGAATATGTGCTTGTTGTCATATCAAAGTATTTCTATAAATATGTGCTTGTTATCATATCTAGAAGTTGTTAATAAATATTCTATAAATATGTGCTTGTTGTCATATCTAGTTTCGCTCGTGTGTTGCCGGGGCTCACATAAATATTCTATAAATATGTGCTTGTTGTCATATCTAGGCTGCTGTGTTGCCGGGGTCACATAAATATTCTATAAATATGTGCTTGTTGTCATATCTAGTTTCGCTCGTGTGTTGCCGGGCTCAATAAATATTCTATAAATATGTGCTTGTTGTCATATCTAGTTTCGCTCGTGTGTTGCCGGGGCGCACAAGGGGAGCAAAGAATAGTAACACTGCGGCCTACAAGGCATGCAGTAAAGGCGACTGAGGTAGGGACCTAGGGAATTTTCTCTAGTAAATAAAAAGCGTCTCAACTTGTAGGCGCATAACTGGCACACCGTACAATCGCTCTTAGGCTTGGATCACATACAAATCACACAGAGTGGTTAACAAGTGGTCGATATTGAGCGTTTGAATAAAACAAGGATATCTAGTTTTAATTGTTACATTCTTAATTGACTTCATTGAATTTCTTAGTAAGTTGCTTGTGAATAATATATAAATATACTAACTTGACTACTCAACAGCTTGATATAGAAGACTAGCAGTTGTACCCCGTTCTGTGCAAGGGAAATTTGGTTTAAATCTACATGTAAAGTACAAACAGTGCGGCGAGATTGAGCATATTCAAGAAACGTGTCCTGTTGCCTCAAAATCGGCTTCTTTCCATTAAAAACAATACTTTTTCTCTCCATGCTTGGTGGGAAAACTTTGTCGGTTGACCACATAAGATTAAAATGTCCTTCTTTTCTATTGCAAGTAAAGCCTGATACAACAGAACTCCCGTGAAAGTTGATAAATAACAATTTGCAAAAAGAATTTATTCAGAGTCAGTTCTATCGTTGCAAATGAAATTTCTGTAGTTCTGATAATTTGACACGACGTTGCTGAAATTTCATTGCGAATACACACAACCTAAGTACGAAACTGAACATATTAAATAGACATCCCCCGTCCCCTGTCACCGGTATGACATCAAAATCGGCTGCTGATCCATAAATAAAACTTTACAAAAATGATCAAATGTGTTAATAAAAATAAAGTAATAAAAGAAGTGATTTTAATGCAGTCTCTGACAATTGTTGTTTTTCTCTCTGAGATTCTCAAATGTTTCGCTGGAATTTCTTGTCTCATTTTCTCCTGGTATCTATGTTTATTTCCCTCACCGACAACTTCTATATCACAATTGATACTTTTATGGAGGAAATCTCACTACATGACATGTATGCATCTTCTTCTTGTGCTCTTCCTACAAGTTAACATTGATTTGACTTTATCTCGTGCTATTTAATATTCCCCGCCCCACACCCATTACTTTGCCTTGGTCTCTACCATACCTCCGGTAACATATGTGTTGCCGTTGGCCACGGTCTGTACTAACTCAACTGACGCTTCATCTCGTACTATTTTATATTCACATTGCCCCCGGTCTCTACTACTAAACTGACCATCTCGTACATTATATTCACATTGCCCGGTCTCTACTAACTCAACTGACGCTTCATCTCGTACTATTTTATATTCACATTGCCCCCGGTCTCTACTAACTCAACTGACGCTTCATCTCGTACTATTTTATATTCACATTGCCCCCGGTCTCTACTAACTCAACTGACGCTTCATCTCTCCGCTCTACTCTATGCTATCGATATCTCTCTCTCCTTCTCGCGATCACCGCCCAGACCGATGTACCAGACCTCCCATAAATTCTATTCATGTAGAATCTTATTCATGCAGCCTTAGCATTGGTGTGTTTTACGTTATATCTTCAGCACCATTTGGAGCTCTGGTGCTTATCCTTCGGCGATGTGTCCGCTTTCAGCAAGCGTTTACTCGGTTCGCTCTCCGTTCTGTAGCCATCTAGTGTTTTTACGGTGTGGGGTAGCTAGCCCCATGCCCTACCTCCTTAGTCGCTTTTTACGACATGCGTGGCAGGTAACAGTAGGTTCTAATCAATACCTCCCAAATATTCAAATTTCCCCCGGTCTCTACTAACTCAACTGACGCTTCTTCTCGTACTATTTTATATTAAATTCTCCCCGGTCTCTACTAATTCAACTGACGCTTTATCTCGTACTATTTTATATTCACATTTCCCCTTGGTCTCTTCTAACTCAACTGCCACCCCTGCCGCTGATTGAAATCCACGAGATATGTGATCGCACTATGTGACCTTTTCCTGACTGTATCGCTTTCATCTTTTCTTATCCATATCTATCATCACTTTTTACCATCAATTTTCCTCCTCCTAGTTTTCAAAGATGTTAGTTTCTCACAGACACAGTCAATGCTAGAGTAACATTGATCTTAGTCAGAGTCTGTTTGTGCAAGTCAGTATGTTGACATCTTGTGACAATACATGTTCATACAGATTAGCTCATGTTTGCACAAGTTTGCACACGGGAAAAACAAGACGTTTTTTAGGCAATAGTTAATTCTGCAAAATAAACTCAACATGTTGACGTGTGATACGCCTTTGATCAATGGGAGGGGAGTGTCCGTACGAGGCGTCAATTACATGTTAATTAACGCAATAGATTTATGGAAAGCCGAGTCTTTAAACTATATGTTAGTTTGTGTAATTGCGTGTACGTACGTGTGTATGTACGTGTGTGAGTGTGTGTGTGTTAGTTAAGGAATGATTGAGTATATGTAAGCAGAAGTCTTGTCCACAAAGTATACCTATTTCCTTATTGTATTCTAGATTTTATGTTGTCAAATCTTCTTTAATAGCATCGTCTTTGTCTTCTGTTGTTGCTTGTATATTAATCATCGTCTTTGTCTTTTGTTGTTAATAATAATAATTCCTCTCGTACCGTTATACGTTACATAGGGCCTACAAGTAATTTCTCCATACCGCTCTATCCTGGGCAACTCGCTCAATTTCCTCCATGGAAGTGAGACCGATATTTCCTGCCTTTCTCAGCAAAGTTCGTTTCAGGGTCTCTTTAGGTCGACCTCTTTCTTGAACCCTTTGCATCCCACTTCAATGCCTGCTTTGATATTCATTGATCATTTCTCCTCAAGGTGTACCCAACATATATCCATCTTCTCTTTCTTATAACAGTTGTCACTAGTGGTTGACCAGACATGTCTCTGATTTCATCACTTCTTCTGAATTCGTTCCATTTTATATTCATTATTTTTCGCAGACATCTATTTGAAAATGCATTCAACTTGCTTTCTATATCTTTAGTCATTTTCCAACTCTAGCTAGCATACGTTATGATTGATACAACATTTGAATTGAAAATTCGTAATTTAGTTTTAATACTATATAACTTGCAGTTCCATATTTTATTTAGACTTTTAAAAGCTGATGTTGCTTTGCCAATTCGTATCATAATTTCTTTTTTAACATTTCCTGTGCAATCAAAATTGCTACCACATAGGTGAAATGCTCTGTTATTTTTATCATTTTAGATTCCAGTGTGATATCTGCGTTACTTGCCATAGGTGTCTTCATTATATTTGTCTTTTCATAGTTTATCTGCAGTCCAACTTTTGATGCTATAGATGACAAGTTGTCTGTTTTTCTTTGCATATCTTGGTTGTTTCTACTTAATAAGGCAATATCATCTGCAAAATCCAAATCTTCTAGTTAACTGTTTTCTACCCAATCGATGCCAGTTTCGCCCTGCAACATTTTCGCATCACCCAGTCAATGGCCACTCCAAACAATAGCGGAGATAGAATACAGCCTTGATTTACTCCGGTTTCAACCATAAACCAGTCGCTGTGTCCATCATCAGTGCGAACTGCACACTGTGAGCCATCATAGAGGCTTTTAATAATGTTTATTATTTTGTCTGGTATTCCATAGCATCTCAGAATATTCCACAGAGAGATTCTGTTTAGACTATCAAAGGTTTTTTTAAAATCGATGAAATTTAGTATGAGTGGTTGTTGCTTCTCAATATGTTCCTCCAAAATTAGTCGTAGGGTAATTATTTGGTCTAAGCAGCTTCTCCCAGGTCTAAAACCAGCTTGTTCTTCTCTCAGGGTTGTGTCCACTGCTCCTTTGATTATATTAAGAATGATTTTGCAGAAAGTCTTGGTCATTACTGATAATAGGGTGATCCCTCTCCAGTTGTTACAATCTTTGAGATCACCTTTTGGGGATCTTAACAATTATTCCCTTTTTCCATTGATCTGGGACAGTTTCTTCTTCCCATACTTTATTAAATAGTTCTTGCACCTGGCTAATAGTTGTATCATCAGCCGCTTCTGCTGTTGTATGTACATTAATCATCGTCTTTGTCTTCTGTGACTTTGTCTTCTGTTGTTGTGTGTACATTAATCTTCGTCTTTGTCTTCTGTTGTTTTGTGTACATTAATCTTTGTCTTCTGTTGTGTGTACATTAATCATCGTCTTTGTCTTCTGTTGTTTTGTGTACATTAATCTGTGTCTTCTGTTGTTGTGTGTAATTAATCTTTGTCTCTGTTGTGTGTGTATATTATCATCGTCTTTGTCTTCTGTTGTTGTGTGTATATTAATCATCGTCTTTGTCTTCTGTTGTTGTATGTACATTAATCATCGTCTTTGTCTTCTGTTGTTGTGTGTACATTAATCATTGTCTTCTGTTGTTGTTGTGTGTACATTAATCATTGTCTTATGTTGTTGTTGTGTGTACATTAATCATCGTCTTTGTCTTCTGCTGTTGTGTGTATATTAATCATCGTTATATTCTTCCACTTTCTTTTAATGTGTAATTTATAAATTATTTCATTAGTTGCTTCAAATTCAACAATGTATGCACATAAGTTTTGTCCTGGTGACATCTGATGTCTCTAGTTCATGTTTATTTTATGTGTTTCCTCCACAAACTATGATCTTTCTGCTACGGTTTCCTGTCCTAGCCGCCTGATTTCTTGTATTGCTGTTATGTCGCCGTTGCAATTCCTGAGTTTGTGTGTTTAGCTACTTCTGCCTTATAAAGATTTGTGTATACTCCACGTTCAACCAGAAGTCATTGTTCGCTCCAGGACCGTTAATTTTGTCTGTCCAATATTGAGGTTCATTCACGTTGATTATACCTAAATATAACACACGACAACCGTGTTACGTCAATGTATTCAATGTTCTTACATTTGGACCTGTCTGACTTTGGGAGGCACTTCTGGTAGTTACGCTACCGCTGTCATACCTATGCGGGCTATTGAAACAAAAAAAAGATTTCTCACAGCGACAAGTGGTGGGGGACACAGTCGGTAGAGAATTACAGCTGCAGATGTTTTAATCGCTACTGAGCCACACTGGGAAAATATTCTGCAAAATACTTGAGAAAAGGCTCCGCCACATCATCGAGCCACAGCTTAATGACTCCCAAATGGGATTCAGGAAGAACAAAAGCTGTACAGACGCAATATTCGCCCTCAGGCAGTTAGAAGAAAGGACTATCGAATCCGACAAACATTTACACGTTGCATTTGTAGATCAGGAAAAGCGTTCGACCGCGTAGATAGGCACAAGTTGTGGAAAATAGTAACAACCTATGGGGTTAATGAACACCTAATCAACCTTTGCAAGAACATTTATACTGACAGCCAATGTACGATTAGAACAAATACAGGATTATCAGAAAAGTTTCACGTAGGGTCAGGAGTAAGACAAGGCTGCGTACTATCACCGCTGCTATTCATCACGTACATTGACCACATTTGTAAAATAGCTAACACCAGCGAAGGAAACAACCTCGGAGAACTCTTAAATGAATTTCTTTTGCAGACGATCAGGCAATCATATCAACAACAGAAGAACAGCTACAACAACACATCAACAGACTCCAGTTAGCATGTAACGAATACAACATGAGAATTAACATCGACAAAACAGAAGTAATGACATTCGCCAGAGAGGAAAACACTACCAACATCTCCATCGATAATCATCTACTAAATCAAGCAAAATATTTCACATACCTGGGGAGCATTTTTTCAGCAAATGGAAGAATAACTAATGAAATTCAACACAGATGCAACAAAGCAAACCAAATGATAGGACAAATGGCGCCAATTTTAAGATGCAAACACGTCACCATGAACACAAAAGAGCAATGTTCAACACAATCTTTCTCCCACATTATGTTACCAGTGCCAAACCTGGACGCTGACAACAAACGATAGAAGAAAACTAGTCACAACAGAGATGAAGTGTCTACGCAGAATGCTGGGTGTAACAAGAAGAGACCGGTTGAGAAATGAAGACATCAGGAAAAAGTGGGTACAACATCAGTACTAGACTTCATCAAGAAACAACAAATTAAATGGTTCGGTCACGTAAGCAGATTACCATCAGACAGTGCACCCTAAAGAGCAATGCTGCTCCGATACAATGGGTACAAAGCAAAAGGCCGGCCACGCAAAAGATGGACCTCAGAGATAACAGAGGCGACGAAAGAGACTATCTACGAAGCGCATACTAGGCCCGTTTTAGAAATCTCTTCCTGACCTGACGCTGTGAGGCATACAGGATTCGAGAAAGAAAGAAAAGAAAGAAAGATGTTTTAATCTCCGAAAGAAATGATAAAATAGTTGAGCATGGTTCGAATCTAGTCTTGGATCATTAATACTGCCAACTTGAATTCGTTCCATGTGGTTGAAGACTTTTACAAATTTAGTAATTATACTTGTTGCTTATGAGACTCATTTTGGTATTACAGTGATGATATATATTTGATATAGTTGATGATATAGTTGTAGCTTTACTTATATATTTGATATAGTTGATGATATAGTTGTAGCTTTACTTATATATTTGATATAGTTGATGATATAGTTGATGATACAGTTGTAGTTTTACTTATATATTTGATATAGTTGATGATATAGTTGATGTTATAGTTGATGATATAGTTGATGATATAGTTGATGATATAGTTGATGATATAGTTGATGATATAGTTGATGATATAGTTGATGATATAGTTGATGATATAGTTGATGATACAGTTGTAACTTATATAGTTTGATAAAGTTATGATATAGTTGATGATATAGTTGATGATACAGTTGTAGTTTTACTTATATATTTGATATAGTTGATGATATAGTTGTAGTTTTACTTATATATTTGATATAGTTGATGATATAGTTGTAGTTTTACTTATATATTTGATATAGTTGATGTTATAGTTGTAGTTATTACTTATATATTTGGTATAGTTGATGATACAGTTGTAACTTATATATTTGATATAGTTGATGATATAGTTGATATTATAGTTGATGATAAGTTGATTTATATATTTGTATGTGATATAGTTGTAGTTTACTTATATATTTGGTATAGTTGATGATACAGTTGTAGTTTTACTTATATATTTGGTATAGTTGATGATACAGTTGTAACTTATATATATGTTATATAGTTGTTATAGATGATATAGTTGATGATATAGTTGATAATATGATAGTTGATGATATAGTTTACTTTTTGATATAGTTGATGTAGCTTGTAGTTTACTTATATATTTGGTATAGTTGATGATCATGAAATATAGTTGATGATATAAAGTTGATGATATAGTCTGATGATATAGTTGATGATACAGTTGTAACTTATATATTTGGATATAGTTGGGAGGATATAGTTGATGATATATAGTATGATGAATTATATGTTGATGATATAGTTGATGATATAGTTGATGATACAGTTGTAGTTTTACTGATATAATTGATATAGTTGATGATACAGTTGTAACTTTGCATATTTAACTGTGATTTGACAGTGATTATCTGCGTATTATAATTGACGATGTAGTTGAAACTTGCCAATCAAAGAAAACTAATGCTAATGTCGAGTTTCATTTGGGTACCTCCACCAGTACTTTGTTGATTAGAGATTCTTCTAGTGCTTAAGAGATACAGAACATGTATTATTACAACACACACCCCCTTTCCCTCCCGTGACATAAGTCAGTTTGACAGTCGTGTAGTGCAGATTTGGAATGGTTCTTCTTCTTCTTGTTCGCGTTCGTTCTTCGCGGCCAATTTTATCATTCTTATTGTGATATATAATTGTGATCTTTGACAAGAACGTTCTAACGTTACAATTTTATCATTCTTATTGTGATATATAATTGTGATCTTTGACAAGAACCTTCTACGTTGTGCCAAATTATGTGATTATGGTGACTATGCCAGCACATGCGATTTAGTTCCAGCATTTTATTTACTGGAGTAGCTTACCCTAGGATTTGCTCTTTTACGATAATCTTTCGCCGTATATTTAGGCTTTATGATCTACGCCACAGAGCTGTGCAGCCTTTCTGACTGTTTCGGATTAAGAACATTTCTCAGTCTTTTAGAAACACATAAGCTTGTCCTGGGACGGCATCTTACTCGTGCAACACACCGTGAAAAGTGTCGGCCTTCGCCATTGTTCGGAGTTGGACAGCCTGTCAAATCTGTACAATGTCGGCCTTACTTTTCTGACCACGTTGAGTTTATTCCAGAATAGGAACATTCTCAGCCTTTTCGAGGCGCGTGTCCGTACTTGGCAATTTGCAATTTCTACTCTGCATTTTCCCTGGCGCCGGGAAACACTGGACTGGGGTACAAATAATGCAGAAGGTCGTTTCATTAGGCGCTATCAGCGCAACTTAGATTTTGCGCTTGCCAAGCATCACCAGTCCCGGTTTCTCCGGGGATGTTAGTTTTAAGAACAATAGTACCGTCCTCGGTTGTTTCAGTGAAAGCAGTTTCGTTAGGCGCTATCCAATAGAAAGTTGATCATCTAGCTAATGTGGTTGCTTATCCAATAGAAAGTTAATCATCTAGCTAATGTGGTTGCTTATCCAATAGAAAGTTGATCATCTAGCTAATGTGGTTGCTTATCCAATGGAAAGTTGATCACAGAAGAGACGTTTTAAGTCAAAGATTGAAGTATTTCCAAGTGGATTCAGTATTAGATGTCTGCAAAGTGTATGACATGTAACAGACAGAAGTCGACACGCAATGGATGATAATACTGTGGTTATATTGCCGGCTAGACGTGCGTCAGGTCATACTCTATGGGGCTCCAGCTCTGAGGACAATCTTCACTTCCATGGCTGGGAGGATCTGGCGAAGAAGCAACGTTGCCGAAGTAGGTCTCGGTATTATAACAGGTGGTTAGCCTTGCCTGACATAAGGGGTAAGTAATTGACATCATGCTTTGTGAGTGAGTAATGTGGTTGACAGTTTAGTGTATGGTTGACATAGTAGTGTATGGTTGACATAGTAGTGTATCGTTGACATAGTAGTGTATCGTTGACATAGTAGTGTATCGTTGATATAGTAGTGTATCGTTGACATAGTAGTGTATCGTTGACATAGTAGTGTATGGTTGATATAGTAGTGTATGGTTGATATAGTAGTCTATGGTTGACAATTTAGTGTATGGTTGACAGTTTAGTGTATGTTTGACAGTTTAGTGTATGGTTGATATAGTAGTGTATGGTTGACATAGTAGTGTATGGTTGGGTAATGTGGTTGGCATAGTGAAGACCAACATCTATATTTGAATACACAAAAACAAAAATCATGTCAACTGACAAAGCAAAAGGCTCATCTAACATCCAAATAAACAATGAAGAACTCCAATGTGTAGAGAGCTACGAATATCTGGGCTCACTAATTAACAATAACGGTGACTGCTCCAAAGAGATCTCAAGAAGATTGGCAATAGCAATCAAGAAGTTAAACACAATGAAGAACATGTGGCAAAGCACCAGCAAAATACTAAAATTTAAAATATTGAGAGCATGCATTTTCCCAGTGGCTACTTATGGTTGTGAATCATGGACTATTACACAAACATTAAGAACGAAAATCCAGTCCTTCGAAACTAAATGCTACAGAAAGATCCTACGAATACCATGGACAGAAAAAGAAAGAGCACTGATGTCCTGAAAGAACTAAACGTTAAAGAGAATTGGCTGATAAACAACATACTATACAGAAACATTACATACTTTGGTCACATCAAGCGTCACGATGGCCTGGAAAGAACAATATTAGAGGGCAGGGTCCCAGGACGCAGAGGCAGACCAAGAAGAAGATGGCTACAAGATATTAAAGAAACCATGAACATGACCATCGACGAAGTGGGTGAACTGGCAAGAGTGAGTTTAAGATGTGCTGCAAAGAGAGCAACGTCCTATAAAGGATACGTACCTTGATGATGATGATAGTAGTGTATGGTTGGGTAATGTGGTTGACAGTTTAGTGTATGGTTGACATAGTAGTGTATGGTTGACAGAGTAGTGTATGTTTGGGCATTGTGCTTGACAATTTAGTGTATGATTGGGTAATGTGGTTGACAGTTTATTGTATAATTAGACAATGTGGTTGGCAGAGTAGTGTATGGCTTGAAAATGTGGCTGACAGAGTAGTGTGGGATTGTATAATGAAAATTGAAGTACTTAAATGATTGTATAATGAAGGTTGAAGTACTAACATACGATTTGGCAAGGATAGAGCGGTATGGAGAAATTATTAGGACAGTGGGATGGTTTTTTAAACAAATTGCAATAGCCGGAAGACCGTGTTCACTGGAGCACTACGGAAAAAAGCACCAATATACTGTTAGTGCAAAATGATTTCTTTTTGTCTTGAAATTCTGATTGACGTTAATGCCGACCACGTACAATAGGCGGCGCAAGAAATGTCTAGTAAGAATGTAATACAACCTACTGTACTCATACAGCTTAGTTCATCTACATAAAGATGTCGGAAGAAGGTCAGACAATAACAATAACAATTATGTCCTCCTCAAGGGAGAAATGGAACTGCTATTTGACCCGTAACTGGGGAAGTGGGTTGGTTGCAGTACACCACTCGTTGATGGGCTCTGCGCTGTCACTTTGAGGGACTTCTCTCTGCTCCTGGTAGTTGTTTCGCTCCTGTTTGTCCGCTGCTACCTGGGTTAGTTTGTTTTCCGCTGCTACCTGGTTAGTTTGTTTTCCCTGCTCCGTTTGTTTTCCGCTGCTACCTGGGTTAGTTTGTTTTCCGCTGCTACCTGGGTTAGTTTGTTTTCCGCTGCTACCTGGGTTAGTTTGTTTTCCGCTGCTACCTGGGTTAGTTTGTTTTCCGCTGCTACCTGGGTTAGTTTGTTTTCCGCTGCTACCTGGGTTAGTTTGTTTTCCGCTGCTACCTGGGTTAGTTTGTTTTCCGCTGCTACCTGGGTTAGTTTGTTTTCCCTGCTACCTGGTTAGTTTGTTTTCCGCTGCTACCTGGGTTAGTTTGTTTTCCACTGTACCGTAGTTTGTTTTCCGCTGCTACCTGGTTAGTTTGTTTTCACTGCTACCTGTTAGTTTGTTTTCCGCAGTTTTCTTCAACGGCAATAGTTTGTAGCGACTTATTTTCTCTTGGTGTCTCCTGTCTTAGTATATATGGATAGTTCGTTAGATATATATGTGCCACCAGCTATCCCGTCCTATCCTGCATGGGAGAATACGGATATTTGGTCCTGGACTGCTTATTTGTCCAGTTTTAACCTGGCTTATATTGCAGTTGACAATACATTTCTGAAGGTCGTTCCACCAGTCGCCACCTGTGGAGGCCTTGTCGTTTTCAGTCGGTTCAGGTGGTCTGACCGAAGATATCCAGTACTACCCTAGTACTGACATCCATAGTTCTCAATATTAGAACTAACACTGTCTATAGTTCTCAATATTAGAACTAACACTGTCTATAGTTCTCAATATTAGAACTAACATAAGGGAGGTTATTCATGTTTTATATGAAAATTAGAAACTGCAGCTCTCGTTCTCTACCGAGTTATATTAGTCATAAGATAAATAATGAAAGTAATATTCGCTGCATGAGCTACGTGAAACGTGTTCTTTTCCCAACAACAATATATCAATGATCCTAGATACCACATGTGATGATGACGATGATGTTCTAGTATTATATCTGTTGAGATGATAGTAACAGTTGTTGTTCATCTGTTCTAGTATTATATCTGTTGAGATGATGGTAACAGTTGTTGTTCATCTGTTCTAGTATTATATCTGTTGAGATGATGGTAACAGTTGTTGTTCATGTGTTCTAGTATTATATCTGTTGAGATGATAGTAACAGTTGTTGTTCATGTGTTCTAGTATTATATCTGTTGAGATGCTGGTAACAGTTGTTGTTCATGTGTTCTAGTATTATATCTGTTGAGATGATAGTAACAGTTGTTGTTCATCTGTTCTAGTATTATATCTGTTGAGATGATGGTAACAGTTGTTGTTCATCTGTTCTAGTATTATATCTGTTGAGATGATAGTAACAGTTGTTGTTCATCTGTTCTAGTATTATATCTGTTGAGATGCTGGTAACAGTTGTTGTTCATGTGTTCTAGTATTATATCTGTTGAGATGATAGTAACAGTTGTTGTTCATGTGTTCTAGTATTATATCTGTTGAGATGATAGTAACAGTTGTTGTTCATGTGTTCTAGTATTATATCTGTTGAGATGATAGTAACAGTTGTTGTTCATGTGTTCTAGTATTATATCTGTTGAGATGCTGGTAACAGTTGTTGTTCATGTGTTCTAGTATTATATCTGTTGAGATGCTGGTAACAGTTGTTGTTCATGTGTTCTAGTATTATATCTGTTGAGATGCTGGTAACAGTTGTTGTTCATCTGTTATAGTATTATATATGTTGAGATGCTGGTAACAGTTGTTGTTCATCTGTTCTAGTATTATATCTGTTGAGATGATAGTAACAGTTGTTGTTCATCTGTTCTAGTATTATATCTGTTGAGATGATGGTAACAGTTGTTGTTCATGCGTTCTAGTATTATATCTGTTGAGATGCTGGTAACAGTTGTTGTTCATGTGTTCTAGTATTATATCTGTTGAGATGATGGTAACAGTTATTGTTCATGCGTTCTAGTATTATATCTGTTGAGATGATGGTAACAGTTGTTGTTCATCTGTTCTAGTATTATATCTGTTGAGATGCTGGTAACAGTTGTTGTTCATCTGTTCTAGTATTATATCTGTTGAGATGATAGTAACAGTTGTTGTTCATCTGTTGTAGTATTATATCTGTTGAGATGATAGTAACAGTTGTTGTTCATCTGTTCTAGTATTATATCTGTTGAGATACTAGTAACAGTTGTTGTTCATGTGTTCTAGTATTATATCTGTTGAGATGATAGTAACAGTTGTTGTTCATGTGTTCTAGTATTATATCTGTTGAGATGCTGGTAACAGTTGTTGTTCATGTGTTCTAGTATTATATCTGTTGAGATGATAGTAACAGTTGTTGTTCATGTGTTCTAGTATTATATCTGTTGAGATGATAGTAACAGTTGTTGTTCATGTGTTCTAGTATTATATCTGTTGAGATGATAGTAACAGTTGTTGTTCATGTGTTCTAGTATTATATCTGTTGAGATGATAGTAACAGTTGTTGTTCATGTGTTCTAGTATTATATCTGTTGAGATGATAGTAACAGTTGTTGTTGTTGATTTAGCAGCTTACTCAAGTCAATTATTGATCAATAAATATGTTCTATCTGCTTTTTTCTTCGAACGCTCCACATCGACCACTTGTTAACCATTATGTGTGATTTCTATGTGATCTGAGCCGAAGAGCGATTGTAGGCTGTGCCAATTATGCGCTCACAAGTAGGCCAGCACATCCGATTTCTGAGCTGCATTTTATTTACTAGGGTAGCAGCCCTAGGTCCTACATCTGTCGCCTCTTACGACATGCATTGTAGGTTGCATGACACAATTCTTAGCTTCCCTTGCGGGCCCCGGCACCACACGGTCGTGTAAACTATGTTCAAGATAGTGTGACTTGTCAAAACAAAGCAAACATATATGTCTCAATGCAACTCTATAAGTTCATATTCTCCAAACATTATATATGTCTCAATGCAACTCTATAAGTTCATATTCACCAAACATCAGTGGCGGCTCTTGGTCATTTTTGGTGGCGGTGCCAGACAAAAATTTCGGAAAAATCATGGCTTTTAGGCTCGGTTTATATTTTAGTATTTACTATTATTTGTCTATTCCGCAAAGTTATTCCCCTTTACTATAATGATTTGGCGCCGCATGCGCAAATAACAAACGGGACAACGTTGCGCCAGGGTAAGTGAGCTGGCACTGATCAAGACCCTACTCCACCTCATCGTGGTGACCCTGGAAATAGACAAAAGATCATGTCTGGCTCAGTGGGTAAGGATCGAGAGAGAGCTAGTCTGGTATAGGTAATAAAGCAAACGCAGACACGCCTCTTGGGTCCTAAATACTAGTGAATGCACGCATCTTCTGCCGATGTCTAATGAAAAAGTTGCATAAATGCAAAGCAAAGGTAAAGTAAGAACGTACGAGTCGCGTGTAAGCGTATACTATCCTCCTAAATCAATGGTCAACCATAATTGCCAGCTCTCATTGCAAGAAAGCCGGCACTCTCCCCAACGCACTATAGGCAAAATGGTGAAAACTCAAAATTCCTGGGGTTCAACAACAACTAAAATATATACCATATAACTAAGGTACAAAAAAGATCCCTACAACCTACCGTTGACAACAGTCCTTCACCATGAAATAGCAAACAATAAAAACAAAAAAACTTTGCTTTTCTTCACTGACAGTTAACCACGATTTTTACTAAACCACTTATTATTGAAAGTTCTCTTTTTCTTGCCATCTTGTTGCACATATACACAGCTATTTGGCTGATGTGCACATAGCCGTTTAATTTCAAGCTTTTCTTCTATCTTTAACGAAGGAAACGGATTTCGTAATAAATAATCCACTTGATTCATTTTGAATTTCGAGTAAGCCACAACTTCAAAAGTAGGTCACAGCTTGTCAATCGCAAACGAGTTTGCGTTGTAGAAGACATATGTATATTGAATACGAAACGGACGATTACCGTTAATGATTATTATAATAATAGTTAGTTACATATTTCTATTAATGCATATCCTTTTCTACTATTGTTATATAATTTGTGATTCAGTCGATAATTATACAAAGTACTATTTAATCAAGAGTCGTCGTTTAACTGTTAATTGGTTGATCACGTAGGAACTTAGCTTCCGGTGAATAAAATGGCATAAATTGTTTTGGCAATTATTATTAAAGGTAGCGGTCAACGGTAAGAGATCACAATGTTACATCGTCAGTAGAGAATTTTAAAACGACCCGATAAAACATAGTGCGCTGATATATACGTCAAGCGTTTATAGAGAGAAGCTGAATTTGAGACCGTATATAATATTTTTAAAATAATAATGTTTATATATTATGTGTGGCGTCGTGGCTAGGGGTTAGTGACTCGGTCATTAACCCCGACGTTCTGAGTTCGAATCAAGCTGCGGACAGTTTGCTTGCAAATTGTTTCCGTTGATTTTAACAAAGGACGATGGCGCCACCGTTCAGAAAGCAATGGCAAACTACTGAACGTATAAGTGGTGCCTAGAAAATCAACGACTTGTTTACTGGGGTTGATGGCTACGTCCTTTGGGATATGCCACGATTTTCATTTCATATATTTATGATTGTTATATTATTATGATATAATATTTATATTTTAGTGTTAAATATTCAACTTTCAAATCTAATCAGTGTCAAGTTAACAATAATAATTACGAACAAAATTTAAAAAATAATAAGTACACGTTAATTATTTTTGGTTTGGTTGGCCTGTTCTTACTGGCCCCTAATGACCATGGATGTATACTAATTGGAGGAAAAATATGTTGAATTTTAGATTTCAGAATGTGTGTGATATTTTAGCGCTATATATCAACTTTCAAAGGTAATCAGTATCCTGTTGAAAGTAATAATTATAAACAAATAATGTTTGAAATAATAAGTACACGTTACTCAATATTTTTGGTGGGCCTGGCCCCACTGGCCCTTAATGACGAGCCGCCCCTGCCAAACATTATTTCTGTCTCAATGCAACTCTATATGTTCTCCAAACATTATATGTCTCAATGCAACTCCATAAGTTCATATTCACCAAATAGTATATATGTCTCAATGCAACTCTATAAGTTCATATTCTCCAAATAGTATATATGTCTCATTGCAACTCTGTAAGTTCTCCAAATATTATATATGTCTCAATACAACTCTATAAGTTCATATTCTCCAAATATTATACATGTCTCATTGCAACTCTGTAAGTTCTCCAAATATTATATATGTCTCAATGCAACTCTATAAGTTCATATTCTCCAAATATTATATATGTCTCAATGCAACTCCATAAGTTCATATTCACCAAATATTATATATGCCTCAATGCAACTCTATAAATTCAAATTCTCCAAACATTATATGCCTCAATGCAACTCTATAAGTTCATATTCTCCAAATATTATATATGTCTCATTGCAACTCTATAAGTTCTCCAAACAAATCCGCTAGAATTAATAGACTTATTATTTACATTCCACGCGACTTCAAAGAGTAAGATAGTCCTGTGTATGATGACGAGACAACATAATCCACTGTATTTATCTGTACTTACTAGATGTCTCTTATCTCAGCGATGGTAGATACAACATATATAGTATCATGTAGTTATAGTTGCAATCTGTGGACCAGTCAAGACATTTTATGTTTTTGTGAAAGTTGACTGAAGACTGGGTGATTCATATTGATCACACTTACATGTTCAATCTAAGTTGCTAGAATTACAGTCGGCTACCTCGTAGAGTCACAGTACTGTCAGAGTCGGCCATCTCGTAGAGGTCACAGTACTATCAGAGTCGGCCATCTCGTAGAGGTTACAGTACTATCAGAGTCGGCTATCTCCTAGAGGTTACAGTACTATGAGTCGGCTATCTCTTAGAGGTTACAGTACTATCAGAGTCGGCTATCTCGTAGAGGTTACAGTACTATCAGAGTCGGCTATCTCCTAGAGGTCACAGTATTTTGTATCACAGAGCTCGCTTTCAGAATTTACAGCCAAAACTTTGTCAACATTTCCATATTTGTCAACGATATCATTACTCTTGGAAGAGAATGTAGAGATTGGGCAACATGAAGGCTGATCTCGCAGTTAAGCAGCTGATAGAAGATAATGCAGGGATGATGATGTTGTATATACCGATGGTCGCTCAACGTGGTGAGAAGTCCGGCTGGGGTTTCTGGCTAATGCGCTTGGTAGGGTTGTTGCAGGCGAAGTGGGGCATACAGGACAACTACTTCTAGTATGAGGATGGAGTTGAGGTCGTTACTGCTGCCCTCCATTGGAACTCTGTGACTTCATTTACTGGGGTCGTTGTTGTATCTGACTCTCAGTCGATGCTTCACAAGATCCAGAAGGCAGGTTTCGGTATGACTAGATGTCGTTTATAAGTTCTAACCTCCAGAGGCTTACATGGATATACTGTCCTGGGCATGCGGGTGTTTACGGTAATGAGAGGCGAACAGACTTGCATCAGCATCGATTGTTGGGGAGCTGAATATGGATAAGTGGGATGTTCTTCGGTCTCTTCGCGACTGTCTTTTGAATGAGGACACTAAAATCGATGTTGAATAGATCAAACGATTTAGGCAGTTTGGAGTTACCGTTGTCAAGTCTAACTGGATGCATGAGAGGCAGAGTGAGAGGTGTGTTTAATCAGCGAGCCACGAGAACCATCAGTATGCATACTCTTCGATATCTGTTGGGGAGACTGAGCACTATGGGTCTGCCGGAGTGCAATGACGTCAGTTTAGTAACCAATAACCAATTGTATTGTGTCTTGTCTTGTTCAGAGATTATGATTGTATATGTGACAGTTCAGACAGGATTTTTTTTTTAAAGGAGTTTTGTTGTCAATGAGATTCTTAGACTGAACTTGTGACAAGTTTTGTCAATGAGATTCTTAGACTGAACTTGTGACAAGTTGTGTCAATGAGACTCCTAGACTAAAGTTGTGACAAGTTGTGTCAGACAGCAAAATGACAGTCAGATGTATGTGCGTCCGTGTATAGAAACGCTAAACAATTTGCTTTATCTTCTTCGAGTCGATTCTCTTCTTTACAAATATGTTTAATTGTTGCTTATTCTCTTCTTTACAAATATGTTTAATTGTTGCTTATTCTCTTCTTTACAAAATTTTTAATTCTGTGTCTGTATCGTTTGTATATCTTGTTATTTGTTAGTAGTTCTGTGTCTGTATCGTTTGTATATCTTGTTATTTGTTAGCAGTTCTGTGTCTGTATCGTTTGTATATCTTGACATATTAAAATCATATGCGAACGTATGAAAAACGGTCAACTATATTTAGTGATTAAACGTGTAGCATCATCTCGAGCGTGTAGCATCATCTCAAGCGTGTAGCATCGTCTCGAGCGTGTAGCATCGTCTCAAGCGTGTAGCATCATCTCGAGCGTGTAGCATCATCTCGAGTGTGTAGCATCATCTCAAGCGTGTAGCATCATCTCGAGCGTGTAGCATCATCTGTAAACTGGTTTGATTAAACATTTACAACGTCAAGTAAATAGCTAACCTGATTTTATGGTATTTAGAGTTTGTGAAGAGTGAAATTGCGCGATAAACACCCCCAAATAAAATAATACAGCATGGCATCAGCTTAGAACAGATGTGAACTCTTCCAGATAATGGGTAAGGCAGGTTGATTATGCTTTATCTTCCTTCTTCTTCTTCTTTTGTCGTCACACTGCTACCGGGTTGTTGCCCAGTGTCGTCACACTGCTACCGGGTTGTTGCCCAGTGTCGTCACACTGCTACCGGGTTGTTGCCCAGTGTCGTGGTTTTCTGTTTTTGTCTTGCGCTGTTCTCGTGGCTTGTGTGGTTGTTATCTTTGCTCTTTCACAGGATTCTGCTACGCCATCTAACCATCTTTTCCGTGGTCTTCCTCTTGTCTTCTTTCCCGATGTTCTGTTGTAGAAAACTCTGTATACTGTGGAGTTTGGATGCATTCTTATTAAGTGGCCAAACCACTTCATTCTTTATTTCTCTATCTTTATCTTCCTAGTAGATAAAAATGTGTTCCGGTTGAGCATTTTCTGTTTTAGTCCTTGTTCTTTTAGAATATTCTGCTAGTTATGGTGATGAATTAATTGCAAAATTGTTGGTTCGAATTTTACCCCAGGTATTGATTCATTCTTTATTTAAATGTGCGGGTACTAGACAGAAAATATCTCCAGCTATGTACCTGCCATATTTGCAGAATCGATTGTCTGAGCTAAATATCGTGCATGCTGCGTCTGTGAAATGCCAAAACCCTTACCAAGGACTCTCAATCATGGCAGCGTTGTAAACAAGAAATCTTTGATCTTTGTATCATGCTGTTATCTTCTGCTCATCTAAATGACTGATACTGTTTGAAAGTTGTACGTTGTTTTCATGTAGTAGTTATTGTGTTCTTTCTCTTGTATGTAGAATTGTTAGAAATAATTCATGACCTTTATTTGATGTTTCTTGTTGAAGAAAGCTCGAGTCCTCCTATGTGCATTGTATGATGACTATCCAGAGAGTTACATAATGGTGGTAAAGAGATATATATAACTCGACAAAATTCCTGTAGAAATCCTCAAATATAACAAAGGTCAGTTACGTGCGGTCAATGGACTAGCAGGGCTAGTCAAGTCCCCCAGAGCTCAAACATTATAGTTAATCTAATTTGAGTTAAATTTATATGGGCCATAAGCGCATAAAATAAACATATTGATTAAACAGCATTAATACTAAACAAATAAATGCACAAGACATATTATCAATGAATAAGTAATTATTAAGAGAGGTTTTAACAAATATGAAACAAAATCAAATCGTGGCATATCTCTTACATGACTTAGCCATCAACAACAGTAAACGAGTCGTCGATTTTCTAGGCACCACTTATACATTCAGTAGTTTGCCATTGCTTTCTGAACGATGAGGTCTAGTTTTATCGTTCGTAAAATTCAAGGGAACTAATTTGCTTCGAAACTTGCCCGCCGCGTAGTTTGAACCAGGTACACTTGGGTTGTGATTTAACAAATATAGTCACTCTCAAATATTGTGTACACATACATAGACAGGGTCCTTGAAAACCATACTATAGGCAATGCTTGATGAATGCTTGAGGGTATGGGTTGATGGTATGGGTTGATGGTATGGGTTGATGGTATGGGTTGATGGTATGGGTTGGGACAATGGTTGAGGAATGGTTGAGGGTATGGGTTGATGGTATGGGTTGATGGTATGGGTTGGGACAATGGTTGAGGGTATGGGTTGATGGTATGGGTTGATGGTATGGGTTGGGACAATGGTTGAGGAATGGTTGAGGGTATGGGTTGATGGTATGGGTTGGGACAGTGGTTGAGGGAAAGGGCCAAGTGTAAGAGTTGAGGGTATGGTTAAGGGTAAGGGTTGAGGGTAAGAGTTGAGGAAATGGCTGTGATAAGGGTTGAGGGAATGGTTGAGTGTAAGAGTTGAGGGAATGGTTGAGTTTAACTAAAGGAATGACTGAGTGTAAGGGATGTAGACGGTGATTAAATTGAGAGCTTAGCATTAAAAGATGAACAGAACAATATGGCAGAACACTCAACCACGGAAGAGACAGATCCCTTTTGAAATGTGTTAAAGTCAACCTTTGATGTCAAAGTTTCAATTAATAATGAAAGGATGTGTGTATATCATCATTGCTCAACTTGTTCTGTGCAGAACTTTGCCCTATAAATTCACTTCTCCGAATTCTCTCGAACTTTGTACTTTTTACAGACAGACAAAATAAACAGAAAAATACATGTATTCATCTATCATGTGTCCATCTATCCTGTGTCCATCTATCATGTGTCCATCTATCATGTGTCCATCATCATGTGTCCTATCATCCCTCATCAGTGTCCATCTATCATGTGTCCATCTATCATGTGTCCATCTATCATTCCATCGTTGTCCACATCTATCATCTATCATGTGTCAAATGTGTTCATCTATATGTCCATCATCATGTGTCCATCTATCATGTGTCCATCTATCCTGTGTCCATCTACAGTGTCCATCTATCGTGTCCATCTATCAGTGTCCATCTATCAGTGTCCATCTATCATGTGTCATCTATACGATCAGTGTCCATCTATCAGTGTCCATCTATCATGTCCCTCTATCATGTGTCCATCTATCACTGTGTCCATCTATCATGTGTCCATCTATCATGTGTCCATCTATCATGTGTCCATCTATCATGTGTCCATCTATCACGTGTCCATCTATCATGTGTCCATCTATCATGTGTCCATCTATCACGTGTCCATCTATCATGTGTCCATCTATCATGTGTCCATCTATCAGTGTCCATCTATCTATGTGTCCATCATATCATGTGTCCATCTATCCGTGTCCATCTATCATGTGTCCATCTATCCTGTGTCCATCTATCATGTGTCCATCTATCATGTGTCCATCTATCAGGTGTCCATCTATCACGTGTCCATCTATCAGTGTCCATCTATAGTGTCCATCTATCCGTGTCCATCTATCATGTGTCCATCTATCGTGTCCATCTATCGTGTCATCATCGTGCCATCTATCAGTGTCCATTATCCGTGTCCATCTATCAGTGTCCATCTATCATGTGTCCATCTATCAGTGTCCATTATCCTATTCCATATATCCTGTGTCCATCTATCTGTTCCATTATCCTATGTCCATTATCCTGTTCCATCTATCCGTATCCATCTATCCTGTTCCATCTATCCTGTTCCATCTATCCTGTATCCATCTATCCTGTATCCATCATCCAGTGTCCATCTATCACGTGTCCATATATCCTGTATCCATCTATCATGTATCCATATATCCTGTATCCATCATGAAAATGTGTATGGTCTTACTAAGAAGTACATGAAAACACGTTTAGTTTAGTTAGTTAGTGTCGGATCCATCACTGCGTCGAACAAATTAGTCATAGGCTCATCTCTCCTCAGTATGTCCATCAGCGTGTGGCGACTAACGACACCGGTTCTTTGTTGGTTTACAATTCTTCTTTGTCTGCTAGCATAGCGTTCTTGTCGAGCTACACCACACTTAACTTTGAGTTCTTGCAGTCTCGTTAGTGTTGTGGATTCACCGCTATTACGTGAATCATGTACACGCCCTCTCTCCCTTAAGGAATTTATAATATCAGCCTGGTCCATTGCTCGTCCGCTTTGGACAGCAGCCATACCTGCAAGCCTATCCGCACGTTCATTCCCCTTACACCTGCATGCCCTGGCACAAAAATAAAACTGATCTTTGTCAACTTAGACCTCCCCAGCGATTCTATCCAATGTCTCCTAGCCCATCCTGTTTCAATCTTCCTGAGCATACTCATTGAGTCACTGAGAAAACATGCATGGATAAAAGTCTGTGATTCTAGCCAAATCATCGCTTTGGTATCCGCCATGATTTCCATAGTGAGACTGCTCGTAGTCACGGCAAAACCACCACTGTCTTCCTTCACAACATCACCTCCGACCTGAGCAGTGAAAGCCCACGAGCTCCGCACATGTCGAATCACCGAACCATCCGTATAAATGATTACATAATGCTTAGATGCGTTCTCAGAAATTAATGCCTGAACCTCTGCCTCCACAACAAGTGGGTTGTGTTGCCTGCATTCTTTATCAAGTTCGATGCATACAGAAAAGGATGTAGCAATTCCTCTTGGCACTGGTATCCATTCTTCACCTTGATAAATGTCTGCAAGTGTACACACCTGTTCAATACAGTCCTCGGCCTGACCCATCCACGATTTTCCTCTTTTTAACCTATTTCCTTTTTGTCGCTTTATTTCCAAGTGCAGAGGATGTTGTGTGTCAGCATTGACTCGAAGGTATGCTCGTGCACGGCTCATCAGTATTCTATACGCCATAGTAGGATAGTCAAGGAGATAGCGCATCGCCCTGCACGACGTGCCTTTAGTGCAACCAAGTATAATGCGCATCGCCTCGTTCTGTATTCTTTCCAGTCGTTCTATCTGACTATGACTGAGAGTCAGGATCGCCAGCGCATACTCAAGCACAGAAAGGACCAGACCCTGGTATAAAGACAAAGATGGCGCTGTTCACAATCCGCCGCAGCCATTACCCTCATCGCCAGCAAACCTTTCCTCGCCTTCATTATCACATGAGCTATGTGTTCCGTAAAAGCTAGACTACGATCAAAAACCACGTGATTATGGAGAATCGTTGTAATCAAAATACGAAAGTTGAGAAGAAGAAAAAAGCAACACAAATATCTAACAATGAAATATTCCACAGACCTGAAATACAAGTTGATCAATGCCTCCATTAGTGCAGTCACATATTCTTGATTAGTCATGCGCACTTGTCGTTAATTTGAATAATGAATACACGTACCATGATGATGATGTTTATTTGTGTTGTGTTACTTTGCGAACAATGTTTTCATATTTCTAATGTTTGTCTGTTCTGACATCCTAGGTTCTCCACATGAAAGTCCTAAAAACCTATCACCAAATCAACATGGCCATTTCGCTTTTCATCCTATGCGCAAGTAAGTATGGCACACCGTTATGATCACATTTGTTTATGAAGATGTACATTTTAATGTTATATTCACTGTTATTCGTCATCATCATCATCAAGTAGCTTGTCCCTTCCGGAACTTGGCTCCATGACAGCAGTCCTGACTCTCTGTTCTATGCAAGTTGGCCGGCATCAGCAGCAGTCATTCTCAGATCGTCAATGACATCCTGCACCCATCATCTTCTAGGTCTTCCTCTCGTTCTTCTTCCAGGCACCATTCCTTCCAAAATTAATTTTCCCAGACACTCATGTCGTTTAATGTGTCCGAATATTTAATTTTCCATGTTTTTATGCTTTGTAATAGCCAACTCTCTTTAATATCAAGCTGTTGCAGAATATAAGCATTTGTTCTTTTCTCTGTCCATGATATTCTATGTACTCTTCTGTAGCATTTGCATTCAAAGGCATTAATGATCTTCTCCGCCTCTTTGTCGTGTTCCTTGTCTCACAACTATCTGTTGCGAAGGAAAAACTGTTATTAGTTCACATCAATTAGTGTTAGCACACCTACATGACAGAGAGGAAAACTGTTATTAGTTCACATCAATTAGTGTTAGTACACCTACATGACAGAGAGGAAAACTGTTATTAGTTCACATCAATTAGTGTTAGTACACCTACATGACAGAGAGGAAAACTGTTATTAGTTCACATCAATTAGCGTTAGCACACCTACATGACAGAGAGGAAAACTGTTATTAGTTCACATCAATTAGCGTTAGTACACCTACATGACAGAGAGATCATCACATATCACATCTGTTTGTATTCAATGCAACTGTCTTGTGTTCAATGCAACTGTCTTGTATTCAATGTAACTGTCTTGTGTTTAATGCAACTGTCTTGTATTCAACTGTCTTGTATTCAACTGTCTTGTGTTCAATGCAACTGTCTTGTGTTCAATGTAACTGTCTTGTGTTCAATACAACTGTCTTGTGTTAAATGCAACTGTCTTGTGTTCATTGCAACTGTCTTATGTTCAATGCAACTGTCTTATGTTCAATGCAACTGTCTTGTGTGCAACTGTCTTGTGTTTAACTGTCTTGTGTTCAGTGCAACTGTCTTGTGTTTAACTGTCTTGTGTTCAGTGCAACTGTCTTGTGTTCAATGCAACTGTCTTGTATTCAACTGTCTTGTGTTTAATGCAACTGTCTTGTGTTCAATGCAACTGTCTTGTGTGCAACTGTCTTGTGTTTAACTGTCTTGTGTTCAATGCAACTGTCTTGTGTTCAATGCAACTGTCTTGTATTCAATGCAACTGCCTTGTGTGCAAATGTTTTGTGTGCAACTGTCTTGTGTTCAATGTCTTGTGTTCAACTGTCTTGTGTTCAACTGTCTTGTGTTCAACTGTCTTGTGTTCAACTGTCTTGTGTTCAACTGTCTTGTGTTCAGTGCAACTGTCTTGTGTTCAACTGTCTTGTGTTCAGTGCAACTGTCTTGTGTTCAACTGTCTTGTGTTCAACTGTCTTGTGTTCAACTGTCTTGTGTTCAACTGTCTTGTATTCAACTGTCTTGTGTTCAGTGCAACTCTCTTGTGTTCAGTGCAACTGTCTTGTGTTCAACTGTCTTGTGTTCAACTCTCTTGTGTTCAACTGTCTTGTGTTCAACTGTCTTGTGTTCAACTGTCTTGTGTTCAGTGCAACTGTCTTGTGTTCAACTGTCTTGTGTTCAACTGTCTTGTGTTCAACTGTCTTGTGTTCAACTGTCTTGTGTTCATTGCAACTGTCTTGTGTTCAACTGTCTTGTGTTCAACTGTCTTGTGTTCAACTGTCTTGTGTTCAACTGTCTTGTGTTCAACTGTCTTGTGTTCAACTGTCTTGTGTTCAGTGCAACTCTCTTGTGTTCAGTGCAACTGTCTTGTGTTCAACTGTCTTGTGTTCAACTGTCTTGTGTTCAACTGTCTTGTGTTCAACTGTCTTGTGTTCAACTCTCTTGTGTTCAGTGCAACTGTCTTGTGTTCAACTGTCTTGTGTTCAACTGTCTTGTGTTCAACTGTCTTGTATTCAACTGTCTTGTGTTCAATGCAACTGTCTTGTGTTCAACTGTCTTGTGTTCAACTCTCTTGTGTTCAACTGTCTTGTGTTCAACTGTCTTGTGTTCAACTGTCTTGTATTCAACTGTCTTGTGTTCAATGCAACTGTCTTGTGTTCATTGCAACTGTCTTGTGTTCAACTGTCTTGTGTTCAACTGTCTTGTGTTCAACTGTCTTGTGTTCAACTGTCTTGTGTTCAACTGTCTTGTGTTCAACTGTCTTGTGTTCAATGCAACTGTCTTGAATAGTCTAGTTCAGATGTCTTGTTTCAATGTCTTCTGAAACCTAGATATTTCTTGTAGTAACTCAACTGTAATATTGTTTAAGATCTATGTTAAAATTTGCTTGTGTATCATCAAATGTAGAATTTCTTGTGAATAGTCACTCAAATGTAGATATTTGCTTGTGAAGTAGCACTAAACCTGTAGATATTTGCTTGTGAAGTAGCACTAAAAATGTAGATATTTGCTTGTGAAGTAGCACTCAAAATGTAGATATTTGCTTGTGAAGTAGCACTCAAACCGTAGATATTTGCTTGTGAAGTAGCACTCAAAAATGTAGATATTTGCTTAGTGAAGTAGATTTACTTTCCTCAACATATATTCTCATATCTGAAAGATATTAAGCAGCAGTGATAGTCCATGTTCGCTAGATAAAAGTAGATATTTGCCTGATGTATGATTCTTGACCTTTCCAAATTCCGTCATGATTGATTGATTGATTGATTGATAGGCCATCATCACAGATCTTCAATAAATAACTGATATCTTGAGTTCTTTCTTTACATCATGATGATAATGATCTGTTAAGCTTGTCTTAATGTGTTCTGAGAAATGGTTGATATTTATATCTGTTAAACTTTTCTTTACCATGTGTTCTGAGAAATGGGTTGATGTTTATATCTGTTAACTTTTCTTTACCATGTGTTCTGAGAAATGGGTTGATATTTATATCTGTTAAACTTGTCTTTACCATGTGTTCTGAGAAATGGGTTGATATTTATATCTGTTAAACTTGTCTTTACCATGTGTTCTGAGAAATGGGTTGATATTTATATCTGTTAACTTTTCTTTACCATGTGTTCTGAGAAATGGGTTGCTATTTATATCTGTTAAACTTGTCTTTACCATGTGTTCTGAGAAATGGGTTGATATTTATATCTGTTAACTTTTCATTTTTTAAATGATAATAAATGATATAGTCAGCTTGATATATGGGTTAGTGCCGATATTGTGACACTTTACGCCATGATGTCCATCTTCCCACATATATCAATGATGTCCATCTTCCCACATATATCAATGATGTCCATCTTCCCACATATATCAATGATGTTCATGTTTCCTGATATATCAACGATCTTCATGTTTCCTCATATATCAAAGATGTCCATGTTTCATATATCAAGATGTCATGTTACTCATATATCAAAGATGTCCATGTTTTACTCATATATCAAAGATGTCCGTGTTTCCTCATATATCAAAGATGTCCGTTCTCTCATATATCAAAGATGTCCATGTTTCTCATATATCAAAGATGTCCATGTTTCTCATATATCAAAGATGTCCATGTTTCTCATATATCAAGATGTCATGTTTCCTCATTTATCAAAGATGTCCATGTTTCCTCATTTATTAATGATGTCATGTTTCCTCATATAAAGTGTCTATTCTCATTTATTAATGATGTCATGTTTCTCATATAAAGATGTCCATGTTTATCTCTATATATCAAAGATGTCCATGTTTCCATATCAAAGATTATTTATTAATGATGTCCATATTATTGATGTCCATGTTTCCTCATATATCAAAGATGTCCATGTTTACTCATATATCAAAGATGTCCATGTTTACTCATATATCAAAGATGTCCATGTTTCCTCATATATCAAAGATGTCCATGTTTACTCATATATCAAAGATGTCCATGTTTACTCATATATTAATGATGTCCATGTTTACTCATATATCAAAGATGTCCATGTTTCCTCATATATCAAAGATGTCCATGTTTCCTCATATATCAAAGATGTCCATGTTTCCTCATATATCAAAGATGTCCATGTTTCATCATATATCAAAGATGTCTATGTTTCTCATATATCAAAGATGTCCATGTTTCCTCATATATCAAAGATGTCCATGTTTCCTCATATATCAAAGATGTCCATGTTTCCTCATATATCAAAGATGTCCATGTTTCCTCATATATCAAAGATGTCCATGTTTACTCATATATCAAAGATGTCCGTGTTTCCTCATATATCAAAGATGTCCATGTTTACTCATGTATCAAAGATGTCCATGTTTCCTCATATATCAAAGATGTCCATGTTTCATCATATATCAAAGATGTCCATGTTTCCTCATATATCAAAGATGTCCATGTTTACTCATACGAGGCGTGTTCAAATGAAAACGGAACTTGTGGATTTATTTAAAACGTATCATTCGCAAATTAACAGTTTCAACGGAATTAAACAAAGCAACCACTTGTGAATAAGAATGCACCTGGTTCATCAGAAAAAATCTCCGTTTGCATTTAGGCAAGCATCCCACTGTTTAGGTAGACGTCGAATGCCGTCCGAGAAAAAGGTGCTTGGCTGCTCACTGAACCATGTGGTCACCGCTGTCTTCACGTCTGCGTCGCTGTTGAATCGCTGTCCCTTTAGTGCTTTCTTCAACGGTCCGAACAAATGGAAATCACACAGGGACAAATCGGAACTATAGACTGGGTGATGAAGAACTTCCCAATTCTTCTTTGCCAATGTTTCCTGCACAATTTTGCGACGTGCGGACGAGCGTTGTCGTGGAGAAGAATCACACCTTGAGAAAACTTGCCTGGTCGCTTAGCCTTGATGGCCTTATGCAGCTTGTCTAAAGTGTCTTTATAATGGGCGGCATTGATGTTGACACCAGGTTCCTTAAAATCGGCCAACAAAAGCCCTTCATGGTAAAAAAATTCGTTCACCATAACCTTCCCAGCAGAAACCTGTGTCTTGAATTTTTTGGGTTTTGGTGAACCTGGATGTTTCCATTGCATGCTGTCAATTTTGCGGCTCGGTTCATAGTGGTGGCACCACGATTCATCACCTGCCACAATGCTCAACAGAAATGCATCACCCTCTGTCCTGTAACGCATCAAGTGGTTCAAACTCCACCCCATCCGTTCTTCCTTATGGTGGTCAGTCAACATCCGTGGGACCCACTGTGAACACACCTTCCGATAGTTCAATTTCTTCCGAACAACCATGTGGGCTGTCCCAATTAACATATGGAATTCTTCTGTAAGCGAACGAATGCTCCGACGATGGTCAGTCAGTACTGCTTTATCAAGCAAGGCTATGGCTTCTTCTGTTGCAACAATATGCGCCTGACCTGGCCGTGCAAGATCTGCTGACAACGCTCGTCCGGACATCGCAAAAATTGTGCAGGAAACATTGGCAAAAAAGAATTGGGAAGTTCTTCATTACCCAGTCTATAGTTCCGATTTGTCCCTGTGTGATTTCCATTTGTTCGGACCGTTGAAGAAAGCACTAAAGGGACAGTGATTCAACAGCGACGCAGACATGAAGAGAGCGGTGACCACATGGTTCAGTGACAGCCACGCACCTTTTTCTCGGACGGCATTCGACGTCTACCTAAACAGTGGGATGCTTGCCTAAATGCATACGGAGATTGTTTCTGATGAACCCAGGTGCATTCTTATTCACAAGTGGTTGCTTTGTTTAATTCCGTTGAAACTGTTAATTTGCGAATGATACTTTTTAAATAAATCCACAAGTCCGTTTTCATTTGAACACGCCTCGTATATCAAAGATGTCCATGTTTCCTCATATATCAAAGATGTCCATGTTTCCTCATATATTAAAGATGTCCATGTTTCCTCATATATTAAAGATGTCCATGTTTCCTCATATATTATTGTAAAATATTGTTAGTATGTCTTATGTTCAGATGGGCAGAACATTTTGAAGAAATATTAAATAGACCTGATCTACCAGTACTACTCAAGTTTGACGAAGAGGCAAGAAACAGCTCCTACCAATTAACGAAGAAATGATAAGTGTAGCTGAGGTCAAGGAGGCAATCAATTCCTTGATAAACAATAAGGCAGCGGGTGATGACAACATTACTGCAGAAATGCTCAAAGCGGCTGATGATACAACTATTAGCCAGGTGCAAGAACTATTTAATAAAGTATGGGAAGAAGAAACTGTCCCAGATCAATGGAAGAAGGAATAATTGTTAAGATCCCCAAAAAGGTGATCTCAAAGATTGCAACAACTGGAGAGGGATCACCCTATTATCAGTAATGACCAAGACTTTCTGCAAAATCATTCTTAATAGAATCAAAGGAGCAGTGGACACAACCCTGAGAGAAGAACAAGCTGGTTTTAGATCTGGGAGAAGCTGCTTAGACCAAATAATTACCCTACGACTAATTTTGGAGGAACATATTGAGAAGCAACAACCACTCATACTAAATTTCATCGATTTTAAAAAGCCTTTGATAGTCTACACAGAATCTCTCTGTGAATATTCTGAGATGCTATGGAATACCAGACAAAATAATAAACATTATAAAGAGCCTCTATGATGGTTCACAGTGTGCAGTTCGCACTGATGGTGGACACAGCGACTGGTTTATGGTTGAAACCGGTAAAGCAAGGCTGTATTCTATCTCCGCTATTGTTTGGAGTGGCCATTGACTGGGTGATGCGAAAATGTTGCAGGGCGAAACTGGCATTGATTGGGTAGAAAACAGTCAACTAGAAGATTTGGATTTTGCAGATGATATTGCCTTGTTAAGTAGAAACAACCAAGATATGCAAAGAAAAACAGACAACTTGTCATCTATATGATGTATAACTGAAATTAAAAGAGAATAGGAATGGCCAAGGATAATTTCAATAGTATGAGAAAGTTACTGACATCCAAACAAATCACAAACAGGCTAAAAATTAGAATGATCAAATGCTATATATATCCTATATTAATGTATGGCTCGAAACATGGACAATGAACAAGCAGTTAGAAGACAGAATTGATGCATTTGAGATGTGGATATATAGAAGAATAAGCAGAGTTTCATGGACAGAAAACAGACAAATAAAGAAGTTTTAGGAAAACTAGGCATGAAGAAACAATTATTAAGAGAAATAAAATTCAGACAAGTAAAGTATTTTGGGCACATAAAAAGGCATGACACCATGATAAAACATTTACTAGAGGGGAAAGTTGAGGGAGAAGAGCAAGAGGAAGACCGAGAGATAAGTGGAGGGAAACTTTAAGAAATGGACAGGTTACAGTCTGGCAGTGTGCAACACCAAGGCGAAAGACAGAGGATGCTGGAGATTCATTGCAGCCAACCTTCGATGTGGAGACGGCACCTGATGATGATGTATGTCATCTATAGCATCAAAAGTTGGACTGCAGATAAGCTATGAAAAACAAATATAATGAAGACACCTATGGCAAGTAATGCAGATATCACACTGGAATCTAAAATGATAAAAATAACAGAGCAGTTCACCTATGTGGGTAGCAATTTTGATTGCACAGGAAATGTTAAAAAGAAATTATGATACGAATTGGCAAAGCAACATCAGCTTTTAAAAGTCTAAATAAAATATGGAACTGCAAGTTATATAGTATTAAAGTTAAATTACGAATTTTCAATTCAAATGTTGTATCAATCCTAACATATGCTAGCGAGAGTTGGAAAATGACTAAAGATATAGAAAGCAAGTTGAATGCATTTGAAAATAGATGTCTGCGAAAAATAATGAATATAAAATGGAACGAATTCAGGAGAAGTGATGAAATCAGAGACATGTCTGGTCAACCACTAGTGACAACTGTTATAAAAAAGAGAAGATGGAGATATGTTGGGCACACCTTGAGGATAAAAGGATCAAGAATATCAAAGCAGGCATTGAAGTGGGATGCAAAGGGTTCAAGAAAGAGGTCGACCTAAGGAGACCCTGAAACGAACTTTGCTGAGAGAGGCAGGAAATATCGGTCTCAGTTCCATGAGGAGATTGAGCGAGTTGCCCAGGATAGAGCGGTAGGGAGAAATTACTTGCAGGCCCTATAACGGTATGAGAGGAATTATTATTATTATGTCTTATGTGTTTATGTCTTTAATTTCTCATGTCTTATATTTGTCAGTATCTTATATTTCTCAATGTTTTCTGTTTTGTATATTAGTGTATGTTGTATATTTGTCCATGTATTATATTTGTCCCTGGTGTTATATTTCTCCATGTTCTAATATTTCTCTCTCTGTCTCTGGTAGGTGTGATGGCCGTCGGTGGTCTTTTGCCTCTATCCCGTCGTCTGGTTACGGTACCAATACACCAGGCAGTTCTAACGTCTCGGTAAGGTTATTATTGTATTTCTACTGTACATGATTTTCTCCTTAACAATAGTACTCTTGTATTCTCGAAACTGGGTTTATTGTATGTGTATATTCTTGTTGATATCTTCTATATTCTTGTTGATATCTTCTATATTTTTGTTGATATCTTCTATATTCTTGTTGATATCTTCTATATTCTTGTTGATATCTTCTATATTCTTGTTGATATCTTCTTGTTGATATCTTCTATACTCTTGTTAATATCTTCTATATTCTTGTTAATATCTTCTATATTCTTGTTAATATCTTCTATGTTCTTGTTAATAACTTCTATATTCTTGTTGATATCTTCTATATTCTTGTTAATATCTTCTATATTCTTGTTAATATCTTCTATATTCTTGTTAATATCTTCTATATTCTTGTTAATATCTTCTATATTCTTGTTGATATCTTCTATATTCTTGTTGATGTCTTCTATATTCTTGTTAATATCTTCTATATTCTTGTTAATATCTTCTATATTCTTGTTAATATCTTCTATATTCTTGTTGATATCTTCTATATTCTTGTTGATATCTTCTATATTCTTGTTAATATCTTCTATATTCTTGTTGATATCTTCTATATTTTTGTTGATATCTTCTATATTCTTGTTAATATCTTCTATATTCTTGTTAATATCTTCTATATTCTTGTTAATAACTTCTATATTCTTGTTAATATCTTCTATATTCTTGTTGATATCTGCTATATTCTTGTTGATAACTTCTATATTCTTGTTAATATCTTCTATATTCTTGTTGATATCTTCTATATTCTTGTTAATATCTTCTATATTCTTGTTAATATCTTCTATATTCTTGTTAATATCTTCTATATTCTTGTTAATATCTTCTATATTCTTGTTAATATCTTCTATATTCTTGTTAATATCTTCTATATTCTTGTTAATATCTTCTATATTCTTGTTGATATCTTCTATATTCTTGTTAATATCTTCTATATTCTTGTTAATATCTTCTATATTCTTGTTGATATCTTCTATATTCTTGTTGATATCTTCTATATTCTTGTTAATATCTTCTATATTCTTGTTAATATCTTCTATATTCTTGTTAATATCTTCTATATTCTTGTTAATATCTTCTATATTCTTGTTAATATCTTCTATATTCTTGTTAATATCTTCTATATTCTTGTTAATGTCTTCTATATTCTTGTTGATATCTTCTATATTCTTGTTGATATCTTCTATATTCTTGTTAATATCTTCTATATTCTTGTTGATAACTTCTATATTCTTGTTAATATCTTCTATATTCTTGTTAATATCTTCTATATTCTTGTTGATATCTTCTATATTCTTGTTAATATCTTCTATATTCTTGTTAATATCTTCTATATTCTTGTTGATATCTTCTATATTCTTGTTGATATCTTCTATATTCTTGTTAATATCTTCTATATTCTTGTTAATATCTTCTATATTCTTGTTAATATCTTCTATATTCTTGTTGATATCTTCTATATTCTTGTTGATATCTTCTATATTTTTGTTGATATCTTCTATATTCTTGTTAATATCTTCTATATTCTTGTTAATATCTTCTATATTCTTGTTAATAACTTCTATATTCTTGTTAATATCTTCTATATTCTTGTTGATATCTGCTATATTCTTGTTGATAACTTCTATATTCTTGTTAATATCTTCTATATTCTTGTTGATATCTTCTATATTCTTGTTAATATCTTCTATATTCTTGTTGATATCTTCTATATTCTTGTTAATATCTTCTATATTCTTGTTAATATCTTCTATATTCTTGTTAATATCTTCTATATTCTTGTTGATATCTTCTATATTTTTGTTGATATCTTCTATATTCTTGTTAATATCTTCTATATTCTTGTTAATATCTTCTATATTCTTGTTAATAACTTCTATATTCTTGTTAATATCTTCTATATTCTTGTTGATATCTGCTATATTCTTGTTGATAACTTCTATATTCTTGTTAATATCTTCTATATTCTTGTTGATATCTTCTATATTCTTGTTAATATCTTCTATATTCTTGTTAATATCTTCTATATTCTTGTTAATATCTTCTATATTCTTGTTAATATCTTCTAT
The DNA here is from genome assembly GCA_020796225.1 of Arion vulgaris. Lineage (NCBI taxonomy): Eukaryota > Metazoa > Mollusca > Gastropoda > Stylommatophora > Arionidae > Arion > Arion vulgaris. Next base: position 41,248,363 of record CM036769.1, read on the forward strand.
ATTCTTGTTAATATCTTCTATATTCTTGTTAATATCTTCTATATTCTTGTTAATATCTTCTATATTCTTGTTGATATCTTCTATATTCTTGTTAATATCTTCTATATTCTTGTTAATATCTTCTATATTCTTGTTGATATCTTCTATATTCTTGTTGATATCTTCTATATTCTTGTTAATATCTTCTATATTCTTGTTAATATCTTCTATATTCTTGTTGATAACTTCTATATTCTTGTTGATATCTTCTATATTCTTGTTAATATCTTCTATATTCTTGTTAATATCTTCTATATTCTTGTTAATATCTTCTATATTCTTGTTAATATCTTCTATATTCTTGTTAATATCTTCTATATTCTTGTTAATATCTTCTATATTCTTGTTGATATCTTCTATATTCTTGTTGATATCTTCTATATTCTTGTTGATAACTTCTATATTCTTGTTGATATCTTCTATATTCTTTTAATATCTTCATATTCTTGTTAATATCTTCTATATTCTTGTTAATATCTTCTATATTCTTGTTAATATCTTCTATATTCTTGTTGATAACTTCTATATTCTTGTTGATATCTTCTATATTCTTGTTGATATCTTCTATATTCTTGTTAATATCTTCTATATTCTTGTTAATATCTTCTATATTCTTGTTAATATCTTCTATATTCTTGTTAATATCTTCTATATTCTTGTTAATATCTTCTATATTCTTGTTAATGTCTTCTATATTCTTGTTGATATCTTCTATATTCTTGTTGATATCCTCTATATTCTTGTTAATATCTTCTATATTCTTGTTGATAACTTCTATATTCTTGTTGATATCTTCTATATTCTTGTTAATATCTTCTATATTCTTGTTGATATCTTCTATATTCTTGTTAATATCTTCTATATTCTTGTTAATATCTTCTATATTCTTGTTGATATCTTCTATATTCTTGTTGATATCTTCTATATTCTTGTTGATATCTTCTATATTCTTGTTAATATCTTCTATATTCTTGTTAATATCTTCTATATTCTTGTTGATATCTTCTATATTCTTGTTGATATCTTCTATATTCGTGTTGATATCTTCTATATTCTTGTTAATATCTTCTATATTCTTGTTAATATCTTCTAAATTCTTGTTAATATCTTCTATATTCTTGTTGATATCTTCTATATTCTTGTTGATATCTTCTATATTCTTGTTAATATCTTCTATATTCTTGTTGATATCTTCTATATTCTTGTTGATATCTGCTATATTCTTGTTGATAACTTCTATATTCTTGTTAATATCTTCTATATTCTTGTTGATATCTTCTATATTCTTGTTAATATCTTCTATATTCTTGTTGATATCTTCTATATTCTTGTTAATATCTTCTATATTCTTGTTAATATCTTCTATATTCTTGTTAATATCTTCTATATTCTTGTTGATATCTTCTATATTTTTGTTGATATCTTCTATATTCTTGTTAATATCTTCTATATTCTTGTTAATATCTTCTATATTCTTGTTAATATCTTCTATATTCTTGTTAATATCTTCTATATTCTTGTTGATATCTGCTATATTCTTGTTGATAACTTCTATATTCTTGTTAATATCTTCTATATTCTTGTTGATATCTTCTATATTCTTGTTAATATCTTCTATATTCTTGTTAATATCTTCTATATTCTTGTTAATATCTTCTATATTCTTGTTAATATCTTCTATATTCTTGTTAATATCTTCTAAATTCTTGTTAATATCTTCTATATTCTTGTTAATATCTTCTATATTCTTGTTGATATCTTCTATATTCTTGTTAATATCTTCTATATTCTTGTTAATATCTTCTATATTCTTGTTGATATCTTCTATATTCTTGTTGATATCTTCTATATTCTTGTTAATATCTTCTATATTCTTGTTAATATCTTCTATATTCTTGTTGATAACTTCTATATTCTTGTTGATATCTTCTATATTCTTGTTAATATCTTCTATATTCTTGTTAATATCTTCTATATTCTTGTTAATATCTTCTATATTCTTGTTAATATCTTCTATATTCTTGTTAATATCTTCTATATTCTTGTTAATATCTTCTATATTCTTGTTGATATCTTCTATATTCTTGTTGATATCTTCTATATTCTTGTTGATAACTTCTATATTCTTGTTGATATCTTCTATATTCTTGTTAATATCTTCTATATTCTTGTTAATATCTTCTATATTCTTGTTAATATCTTCTATATTCTTGTTAATATCTTCTATATTCTTGTTGATAACTTCTATATTCTTGTTGATATCTTCTATATTCTTGTTGATATCTTCTATATTCTTGTTAATATCTTCTATATTCTTGTTAATATCTTCTATATTCTTGTTAATATCTTCTATATTCTTGTTAATATCTTCTATATTCTTGTTAATATCTTCTATATTCTTGTTAATATCTTCTATATTCTTGTTGATATCTTCTATATTCTTGTTGATATCTTCTATATTCTTGTTAATATCTTCTATATTCTTGTTGATAACTTCTATATTCTTGTTGATATCTTCTATATTCTTGTTAATATCTTCTATATTCTTGTTGATATCTTCTATATTCTTGTTAATATCTTCTATATTCTTGTTAATATCTTCTATATTCTTGTTGATATCTTCTATATTCTTGTTGATATCTTCTATATTCTTGTTGATATCTTCTATATTCTTGTTAATATCTTCTATATTCTTGTTAATATCTTCTATATTCTTGTTGATATCTTCTATATTCTTGTTGATATCTTCTATATTCGTGTTGATATCTTCTATATTCTTGTTAATATCTTCTATATTCTTGTTAATATCTTCTAAATTCTTGTTAATATCTTCTATATTCTTGTTGATATCTTCTATATTCTTGTTGATATCTTCTATATTCTTGTTAATATCTTCTATATTCTTGTTGATATCTTCTATATTCTTGTTGATATCTTCTATATTCTTGTTAATATCTTCTATATTCTTGTTAATATCTTCTATATTCTTGTTGATATCTTCTATATTCTTGTTGATATCTTCTATATTCTTGTTGATATCTTCTATATTCTTGTTGATATCTTCTATATTCTTGTTAATATCTTCTATATTCTTGTTAATATCTTCTATATTCTTGTTGATATCTTCTATATTCTTGTTGATATCTTCTATATTCTTGTTAATATCTTCTATATTCTTGTTGATATCTTCTATATTCTTGTTAATATCTTCTATATTCTTGTTGATATCTTCTATATTATTGTTGATATCTTCTATATTCTTGTTAATATCTTCTATATTCTTGTTGATATCTTCTATATTCTTGTTGATATCTTCTATATTCTTGTTGATATCTTCTATATTCTTGTTAATATCTTCTATATTCTTGTTAATATCTTCTATATTCTTGTTGATATCTTCTATATTCTTGTTGATATTTTCTATATTCTTGTTAATATCTTCTATATTCTTGTTGATATCTTCTATATTCTTGTTAATATCTTCTATATTCTTGTTAATATCTTCTATATTCTTGTTAATATCTTCTATATTCTTGTTAATATCTTCTATATTCTTGTTAATATCTTCTATATTCTTGTTGATAACTTCTATATTCTTGTTGATATCTTCTATATTCTTGTTAATATCTTCTATATTCTTGTTAATATCTTCTATATTCTTGTTAATATCTTCTATATTCTTGTTAATATCTTCTATATTCTTGTTGATAACTTCTATATTCTTGTTAATATCTTCTATATTCTTGTTAATATCTTCTATATTCTTGTTAATATCTTCTATATTCTTGTTAATATCTTTTGTGTTCTTGTTGATATATGTTCCTACACATCGTTCTGCCCCTACACCTTGCGTTGTCCCTACTTGTCACGTTGTCCATGCATGTCACACTGTCAATGCACGTCACGTTGTTCCTACACGCCACGTTGCCCCTAAATTTCACGTTGTCCCTACATTCCACTGTCCCTCACACGTCACATTGTCCCTACACGCCATAAACACCCACAAGTCACACAAGCCCTATATATTACACACTTCAACACCCGCACGTCACATGCGAAATCAAGGAGTTGATGAGGTGCATGTACAGTCTCTCTCTGTCTCTCTCTCTGTGTGTATGTTTGTGTGTCAAGCACACGCACTTTAGCAAAACCTCACTACGTCAGTAGTTACCATAAGGTTTCACCGGTTTCTTTTCATCTCACCCGCAGTCACGCTACTCCTCCCAGGAGAGACTACACCAGTTTCCGTCCCACCCGACCGCAGAAGAGCTTCACTTTCTGTCCAGCCACTTTGTCAGTTCGGAGAATGTGGCTACTTCACACGATGACAGCGACCTTCACCTTCACACCAACTTGAGACCAAGATCACGCAGTTTAAGGTTTATATTATTCCTTTGATGTTCTTTAGATAGTTCTAATTCACGTCACATTTCAAGTCAGGATGTGCCCATATGTCCAGCCATTTCTGTCTTTATATATATATATATATATATATATATATATATATATATATGTGTGTGTGTGTGTGCGTGCGTGCTGTTTTTCTGGTTTTTAAAATTCTTCTCCCCTTGAAGCATAAGGCAAATTTCCCCAAAACAAGATCTGTCTTGAGAAAGCCAGCTTAGTTCATTAAAGGTTATTCCAGCAACTTATCTTTCTATGTTTGCAGCTCGTCTCCATGTATCTCCATGTCTTCCCCAACTCCTCTTGTCTCCCAGATCCCATTTCAGAGCCACATATGACGTCAAGTATGCTAGTATGATATTTTAACATTTTCTTGGCTACATGTGCTATTTTACCTGTCTCCACCATGGTCCTGACATTCCATGTCCCTATCCTTAGAAGTGTTATGTGGGCTGCCAAGGATTCTGTCAGAGACTGTCTTAGAACTGTTATGTGGACTGCCAAGGATCCTGTCAGAGACTCTGCCGTAGAATTGTTATGTAGTCTGCCAAGGATCCTATCAAAGACTCTGCCGTAGAAGTGTTATGTGGACAGCCAATGATCCTGTCAGAAATGCTGCCTTAGAAGTATTATGTGGGCTGTCAAGGATCCTGTCAGAGACTGTCTTAGAAGTATTATATGCTTTTCAAAAAACGCTAATGCACTTATCGCAGACCATCCGGTCCTAGCAAACTGCAAAACCAAAGCAATCCCGGCAACCGATTAGTGCCCGCCGTGGAAAACCAAAATGCCGGAACTAAGGGAATTAATCCCAGGCATACTAAAAAAAGGCCAGCAAGAAAACTTCGAGAGAAGAGCGGCCACAGAAAAATACATAGAGACAGAGTACCTTGAAAATAAGTGGTTACACGTCTATACTGAAGGATCGGCTAGGAACGCATTCAGCGACGGCGTAGGAGGAATAGTGCTTAAACTCTCAAAGAAAGTGACGGTCACAAAGCGATTGCCACAGGCAAATACTCAAATAACTACCGGACAGAGGCAGAGGCAATAAGAACAGCGACCGAAATGATCCTAGAGAGAAGAGGCACCTCTCGCAACAAAGTCGTGATATTCACCGATGCTCTATCGGTCATCACGGCACTCAAAAGCACAGACAAAACAGAGCTCAATGAACTCAAAGCGACCCTCGATGCATTAGTGCACACACTCAAACGCACCGTCATTCAGTGGATCCCATCACACTGTAACATTAGCGGAAACGAACACGCCGACAAGCTAGCTAAAGAAGGCGGGCGACTACCTCAGACTGATCTCGAGATCAGTTATGAGGAAGCCAGAACAACCATCGACTGGCACTATAGAGACAAATGGACAAAAGACCATCCTCAGTACAACAACAGCGACGTTTACTAGGTCTGTCTCGTAGTGAACAAGTTGCCATACTCCGCCTCCGTACCGGCAACAACAAGCTCCGCGCCCACATGTTTAACAAATTTAAAACTGGCACAACTAGCCTGTGCCCCTGCAAAAGGCGGACATGACGGCAGAACACGTTCTGCAAGATTGTCAACTGATAGCAGATATAAGAAAAGAAACCTGGCCCAAAGCACAGAGCTTCGCGAGAAGCTGTACGGAGGAACGGAGTCCCTTAAAACACGGTAAAATTCATGATAAAAGTTGGTTCATCAGTCTAGGCAGTGATCGTGAGAGAGAGAGAAGTATTATGTGGGCTGTCAAGGATCCTGTCAGAAATGCTGCCTTAGAAGTGTTATGTGGGCTGTCAAGGGTCCTGTCAGAGACTGCCGTAGAAGTGTTATGTGGGCTGTCAAGGATCCTGTCAGAGACTGCCGTAGAAGTGTTATGTAGGCTGTCAACGATCCTGTCAGAAATGCTGCCTTAGAAGTGTTATGTGGGCTGTCAAGGATCCTGTCAGAGACTGCCGTAGAAGTGTTATGTGGGCTGTCAAGCATCCTGTCAGAGACTGCCGTAGAAGTGTTATGTGGGCTGTCAAGCATCCTGTCAGAGACTGTCTTAGAAGTGTTATGTGGGCTGTCAAGGATCCTGTCAGAGACTGTCTTAGAAATGTTATGTGGGCTGTCAAGGATCCTGTCAGAGACTCTGCTTCCTTGCGGGTTTGGTCGATCTTGTCATACAAGTGTTTCCATCTCAATTCTCAACTGTACTCCCTGTTCCTGGTTGAACAAAATCTGTCAACACTTCTGTAGCTCTATTTTTGTTCTATGGTGGACATCCAACCCAATGCAAAATCCTTCAACCTGATTGGTAATGGATGTGCCTCTTCGTCCTATCCATATCCTTTTATCTGTTCGACATGGTTAAACCTACCGTCAGCCTTATATAACCAGCCTGAATTGACTTGTGCATAATCACAGAGTCGTTGAGTATTCATACGTGTGCCAACTCTTGTGTACTGAGTTGTTGAGTATTCATGCGTGTGCCAACTCTTGTGTACTCATCAGTGAGAAGCTCAATTTACTAGTTATTTCATCCACATATTGAGAACAAAGCTATCTTAGTAGGTGAAACCACCTACACCTTATGTGTTACAAGGACCTCTCTCCTGGTGTTAAGGACGAAGTGTGGTTACCGGAACTCCAGATGTATAGAGGAGAAAGTTTGGCTACCTGAACTCCAGATGTTAGGAGTTAGGGACAAAGTTTGGCTACCTGAACTCCAGATGTTAGGGAGTTAGGGACAAAGTTTGGCTACCTGAACTCCAGATGTTAGGAGTTAGGACAAGTTTGGCTACCTAACTCCAGATGTTAGGAGTTAGGACAAAGTTTGGCTACCTGAACTCCAGATGTTAGGAGTTAGGACAAAGTTTGGCTACCTGAACTCCAGATGTTAGGAGTTAGGGACAAAGTTTGGCTACCTGAACTCCAGATGTTAGGAAGTTAGGGACAAAGTTTGGCTACCTGAACTCCAGATGTTAGGAAGTTAGGGACAAAGTTTGGCTACCTGAACTCCAGATGTTAGGAGTTAGGACAAGTTTGGCTACCTGAACTCCAGATGTTAGAGTTAGGACAAAGTTTGGCTACCTGAACTCCAGTGTTAGACAAAGTTTGGCTACCTGAACTCCAGATGTTAGAACAGTCTGGCTACCTGCACTCTAGATGTTAGGAACAGTCTGGCTACCTGATGTTAGCGACAAAGTCTACCTTCCAAAATGCCATATCAGCATAGTTTATTTAGATATGATATTTACTTTTCAAATAAGTGGTTTTTTTATTGTTGGAAACTTATTGGTGATCTCCCCTTGTTCTGACATGACTTTGGCAAACATTTCTTCTGAAATCAAACTAGTAGAAAATCAAAACACATCTACTATCAACGTTTATCACTGGAGACGTAATGTTGTATACATTATTCTTTCCAGTTGACCTGCGTCGTCGTACATCAATGTCGTTGTATCATTTTGTTTCATAAATTTTATTTCATTTTACTTTCGTTTGATTTCTACAGCCTGTCATGGCTTGCTTTAGAGTAAGATAGTTGTTGTTTCTATGTATACACGTATGTTCGTATGTCTGTAGTGACTGTATGTTGAGCATGACATGTCAATGTTGTACATGTTGGTTATGTTGAACTTCAATATTGTCTGCACTTGTGTTTGATTTTATTGTCTTCTGTCAACGGTGTCTTACTAAATATACGATAACTGCTATTGGCGAAACACGTAGTAACAAAATACTGTAGTTTTACAAAATACAAAAACGATGACAATATACAGCAACATTTCGACCAAAAGGAATTTATCAAGCACACAATACAACAGAAATGACGAATTTTACAGCACACTTCAAATAGACTACGAAAGAGATATATTCCAACGGATATAAAAAGAAAATCTACAGATTTCCATGTTATGCCCGTTGAAATATATCTCTGTCGTAGTATATATGTAGTGTGCTGTGAAATCGTCATTTCTGTTGTATCGTTTGCTTGATAAAGGCCTTTGGTCGAAACGTTGCTGTGTAGTGTCATTGTTTTTGTATTTTGTAAAACTACAGTATTTTATTCTTACGTGTTTCACCATTGCTACATAGTTTTACTGCAGTCTTCCCTATATAGATATTGGTAACTACTATTCAGATATGAACTGGGTTTAGAATAACTAACAGTCATTTCCTTGGATGCTTCAATGCCAAGGATATGTGTGCATCAATGGATGGCAGGCTATAGATGCTTTCAACCTCCTGAGTCTTGAATGGATCTTCAGTTCTGGATAGGCAGGTGTCCGTGTTAATATTAGAGCAGATAGATTTGCATTTCAACCACCTATATTCAATGTGTGTGATATGGAGACATAATGCAACCGCCTGTTAGATGAGGTCACGTCACATGATGATACATTGGTAACTGACATTTAAGAAAGTTGAAATTAAACCTTGGTAGAGTAGTACTAATCTAATACACGGTGAACCCGTACAAGGTGAACCTGTACAAGGTGAACCCTTACAAGGTGTGCTGTACACAGTGAACCCATGCAAGGTGAGTCCGTCAAGGTGAGCCCGTACAAGGTTAGCCTGTACAAGGTGAGCCTGTACTCGGTGAACCCATACACGGTGAACCCTTAGAAGGTGAGCCCTAACAAGGTGAACCCGGACAAGGGAGCCCGCAGACAGTGAACCCGAATAAGGGAACCCGTAGACAGTGAACCCTTGCAAGGTGAACTCGTACAAGGTGAGCCCTTACAAGGTGAACCCGTAGACTGTGAATTCGTATAAGGTGAACCCTTATACGGTAAGCCAGTACAAGGTGAGCCCTTACACGGTAAGCCAGTACAAGGTGAGCCTTTACACGGTAAGCCAGTACAAGGTGAGCCTTTACACGGTAAGCCAGTACAAGGTGAGCCTTTACACGGTAAGCCAGTACAAGGTGAGCCTTAACACGGTAAGCCAGTACAAGGTGAACCTTTACACGGTAAGCCAGTACAAGGTGAAGCCTTGAACCGGTAAAAATGAGTCCAAGGTGAGTCTGTGCAGTGAGTCTGGAGATGAGCTGCAAGGTGAGTCTGTCAAGGTGAGTCTGCGATGATTGCAAGGTGAAGCTTCAGGTAGTCTGCAAGATGAGTCTGTGCAAGGTGAGTTGTGCAAGGTGAGTCTGTGCAAGATGAGTCTGTGCAAGGTGAGTCTGTGCAAGGTGAGTCTGTGCAAGATGAGTCTGTGCAAGGTGAGTCTGTGCAAGGTGAGTCTGTGCAAGATGAGTCTGTGCAAGATGAGTCTGTGCAAGATGAGTCTGTGCAAGGTGAGTCTGTGCAAGGTGAGTCTGTGCAAGATGAGTCTGTGCAAGATGAGTCTGTGCAAGGTGAGTCTGTGCAAGGTGAGTCTGTGCAAGATGAGTCTGTGCAAGATGAGTCTGTGCAAGGTGAGTCTGTGCAAGGTGAGTCTGTGCAAGGTGAGTCTGTGCAAGATGGTCTGTGAGGTGAGTGTGTCGGTGAGTCTCAAGATGAGTCTGTGCAAGATGAGTCCGTGCAAGGTGAGTCTGTGCAAGATGAGTCTGTGCAAGGTGAGTCTGTGCAAGGTGAGTCCGTGCAAGGTGAGTCTGTGCAAGGTGAGTCTGTGCAAGATGAGTCTGTGCAAGGTGAGTCTGTGCAAGGTGAGTCTGTGCAAGATGAGTCTGTGCAAGATGAGTCTGTGCAAGATGAGTCTGTGCAAGGTGAGTCTGTGCAAGGTGAGTCTGTGCAAGGTGAGTCTGTGCAAGGTGAGTCTGTGCAAGGTGAGTCCGTGCAAGGTGAGTCCGTGCAAGGTGAGTCCGTGCAAGGTGAGTCCGTGCAAGGTGAGTCTGTGCAAGGTGAGTCCGTGCAAGGTGAGTCCGTGCAAGGTGAGTCTGTGCAAGGTGAGTCCGTGCAAGGTGAGTCCGTGCAAGGTGAGTCCGTGCAAGGTGAGTCTGTGCAAGGTGAGTCCGTATAAGGTTAAATAAGGAGTGATGTTTAACTGAAACCATTGACATGATTTACCTGTAAAGAACTGCTGGATAAGACTGCATATTTCATCAATGATAGCCTTAACGTCTGCATCCAGCGCCACGGGATTCCTCTCTTTGCAACTTTTGTCAAATTTAATGATGGTGGAAAAAGTGTTCCCGTATATTGAAGGCATTGGTATCCATTCTTCCTCATAATCGATATTTGTGAGCCTGCATACCAGCTGAACAGTGTCTGCAGCACGGCCAACCCACGACTTGCCCCGCTTTAATCGATTTCCTCCACTGGTGCTGAGCAGCTCGTGCATTGGGTGATCCTTTTTAGCATTTATTTGGAGGTACGTACGTGCTCTAGCTATCTTGAGTCTATACTCCATGGTCGGGAAATCCAGGAGAAACCTCATCGCCACGCAAGGCGTATCCCGTGTGCAACCGAGAATGATACGCATAGCCTCATTCTGTATTCTTTCCAGTCTTTCAATTTGCGTTTTACTAACAGTGAGGATGGTCATTGCATATTCAATGGTAGAGAGAACCAGTGTCTGATACAGGATGACAAGCAGCCATTTCGATATATTAGCAACCGTCATAACTCTCATTGCCGCTAAACCTTTACTTGCTTTGACAATAACATACTCAACATGTTCCCTGAAACACATGCAATGAAGGTGCCGTTGTGATTTATACGGATGGATCGGTAGTTCGTCACGAAAAGTCCGCAGGGGTCTTCTCTGAAAGCTCATTGGGCAGAATGGTCCATGAGGCCAGTCGTGCATTTAGTATGACAACAAGCAGCATGACAATGGAGGTACTGGCGGTGACTTATACTTTACCTTGGCTGGAGTCACAAAACTACACTCATGCGTGCATTCTGAATGATTCATTGAGTATGATCCGCTAGGTAGAGGCTGGTTCGGTGCGCAGGCAATGGACTGAATCACTACACGCGTCAACAATTTGCAGAATTACACTTATCTTCGTTCCGGGGAACATGGGTGTCGTTGGCAATGAGAGAGCAGGCTGGCTGGCTCTGCCACCGTTTCAGAGGGCCTGCCAATGGATAGAGCTGATACTTTGAACGCCTTAATAGAGTGTGGCCGCAAATAAGATTTTTATTTAAACCAATCCACGTCAACTACTAGATTGCAGGAGCTGGGTTTGAAGATTGCAGTAGCAAGAAAAGAACAGCATAACAGATATATGAGTAGGCTCATCAATCAAAATCGAACTGGTACGGTCAGTCGCTGGACGCTGTTGGAAATATTGTGAAGGAGATCGGAGCACCTATGGACATGTCCGGAGTGCAATGAAGATATTCCAAACTGAAACTGGATAAGATTAAGGAGCGATGGGTTTGTCTGTGTATAGTGTTGCTATGAGATGGATTCAATAATCAATAACCAGGAAAGTGATCACTTGGAGCATGTATTAACATCATCAATTTATACACACACATACACACACACACATATATACACACACATACATGCACACACATGCATACACACACATGCATACACACCCATAGATGAAGTATTCAAATAATTCACTTATAGATGTATGTTAGTAAATGTACGCCCATATGAGATCACTTGATTTCAAGGCTTAGGGAGACTATATTCTTGAGTAGGTTCACTTCAGTCTTTCGTTATTTTCGCTTGGTGGCTTACACTGGCTTAAACTGGCTTAAACTGGCTTAAACTGACAAAATTAAACAAGACAAATTTCAATAGAGATGAAATGCATGTGTAAAAATATCGAAAGTAACAAGAAGAGATAAGAGTGGAACAACACCAGTACTAGAGTATATTCAGAAACAAAGCATCAAATTATTTAGTCATTTGAACAACACCAGTACTAGAGTATATTCAAAAGCAGATTATTTAGGCATTGTAGGAAGATTAGTACCTACCATCTAACAGTACCACACAAACAAACATTACTATTCAGATACAATGTTTCAGTTATGTAACAAGTTATACCTACCATCTAACAAATATATTACACAAACAGACATTACTATTCAGATACAATGTTTAGTTATGTAACAAGATTAGTACCTACCATCTAACAGTACCACACAAACAGACATTACTATTCAGATACAATGTTTCAGTTATGTAACAAGATTAGTACCTACCATCTAACAGTACCACACAAACAGACATTACTATTCAGATACAATGTTTTGAATGCTAAAGGTCGACCACGCAAACTATGAAACACAGAAATATCAGAGACGGTATGAAACACTATACACGTGAAACACTATATCACAAGGTATTGTTCTGTCATGTATAGAATATGCATGCGATCTCCTAACAATTAGTCCTACGCAAACAGTGAGACTGGAAAGAATTCAGAATGAGGCTATGCGCATCATTCTGGGATGCACTAAAGATACACCAGGAGTGTCAATTAGATTCCTTCTTGACCTCCCAACTATTGCTAACAGAATTGAAACTTGGAGGGTTCTATATCAAAAAATCATCGCAAACAAGGAACATCCTCTCCATGAAGAACTCATTAAGGAAAAGGGGAGTAGACTCAAGAGAGGCAGATCATAGCTGAGTCAGGCGGAAGATACTCTTAGGAAAATATGTGATCCTTCCGAAATTGAAACAGAAGAGGAATGGATTGCTGTGCCACCTCAATTTCAGACTGCTTTCACCGTTATTACATCTATTAAGAAAACTGCGAACAAAATAATCTATCACTGCTAAACGTGGAGGTGGAGGCTCTCTTGAATGACATCATCAATGATACAGATGTGGTTATTTACACCGATGGTTCAGTCATTCACCAACAACGCTGTGCGTGGACTTTTTCAGCACGCTCAGGAGGAAAAATAATAAGGAAGGCCAGTGGGGCCTATGCAACAACAACAAGTAGTTTGACAATGGAGGTTCAGGCGGTTACGGAGACGGTGAACTGGTTGGCATTTCACAACTACTCTCGTGTTTTCATACTCAGTGACTCCATGAGCATGATTCGTAAAGTCGAATCAGGAATGGTAAGACGCAACTGGGTGGAGGTACTGGTACATACAATGATCAGAGAAATCACCTTCATTGTTGTCCCTGGGCACACATGGGTTAGGGGTAATGAACGAGATGATAGATTGGCTGACATGGCTACAATATCAGAGGGAGCTGCCATGGATCGAAGTGACATTCTTCACGCATTGAGATAGTCTTTCCAAAAAGAGGAGTTTCAGGGCTGTGAATCCCACTCGCTGACCAGATTGAAAGAGATGGGTGTCAATATTGGTGCAGCCCGAAAAGAACGACATACTAAATATGCAAGGAGATTGATTAATCAACATCGAACTGGCGTGTTGGGCGCTGGACGCTGCTGGATTTGCTGAGGTGGAGATTGGAGCACTTATGGACATGTCCGGAGTGCTATGATGATAGTCCTCATATAACTGATAACTGATAACACGAGGCGCACTTGAGGGAACTCACCAGAACTCTTGGCATACACTAATCTCTGAATGATACAAGAGACATAAAGGCAAGAAATAAAGAAGACAGACGGGACCAGAATTTTAAGAGTATGTTGGTACACCGTCGCCTTAAAACCATTGTCTTCCGTCATTTTGACACCGTACAGTGTGCTCGTCGGCAATGTTATGCATGCGCTTATGTGATACAGATTCGAAACTGGCAGTAAGTTTGAGTAAACGTTTCGGCCAGCATCGATCTGAGTACTATGTCCAGCATTGATCTAAGTACTATGTCCAGCATTGATCTAAGTACTATGTCCAGCATTGATCTAAGTACTATGTAACCACTGTTGTAGCTTCTTATTTCATTGAAACTGACCATTTGGAAGCTCATGCCATACAGGTCAGATCTCACTGATCGTGTTCCTCTGATTATCGCTGCCGATTTGTTCTAGAAAATCAATTTATATTTATATATGGTACCTTGTGAACTCTTGAGCTCAACGTATTGCAGTCCTAAGCTTCTTGATATCATCTCTTATCATGTTCCTTTATTTATATATGTATATACAAGTTTTTCCACATTTGTTTCACATTTTTGTTTTGAGTCATATATTTTCATTTGAGTGCAGTTGGGCATTAATCGTTTCACTGTTGATGGTGTATCGGACATATGTATCCCGTTTGTCTTGTATCCTTTTCTTGATAAAGACCTGTTGGTAGAAACGTTGATGTATGTTGTTTTTGTACTCTGTAATTTGTATAAATAATAATAATAATAATTCCTCTCGTATGCATAGGGCTGCAAGCAATTTCTCAATACTGCTCTATCCTGGGCAACTCTCTCAATCTCCTCCATAGAACTGAGACTGATATTTCTTGCCTCTCTCAGCAAAGTTCGTTTCAGGTCTCCTTAGGTCGACCTCTCTTTCTTGAACCCTTTGCATCCCACTTCAATGTCTGCTTTGATATTCGTTGATCATTTCTTCTCAAGGTGTGCCCAACATATCTCCATCTTCTCTTTCTTATAACAGTTGTCACTAGGGTTGACCAGACATGTTTCTGATTTCATCACTTCACCTGAATTCGTTCTATTTTATATTCATTATTTTTCGCAGACATCTATTTTCAAATGCATTCAACTTGCTTTCTATATCTTTAGTCATTTTCCAACTCTCGCTGGCAAATGTTAGGATTGATACAACATTTGAATTGAAAATTCGTAATTTAGTTTTAATACTATATAACTTGCAGTTCCATATTTTATTTAGACTTTTAAAAGCTGGTGTTGCTTTGCCAATTCGTATCATAATTTCTTTTTAACATTTCCTGTGCAATCAAAATTGCTACCTAACTACTTAGTTAAACCATGCCTAGTGTTATCTCTGATAGCCCTTCTTATAACTGGAATTAGTTAAACCATGCCTAGTGTTATCTCTGATAGCCCTTCTTATAACTGGAATTAGTTAAACCATGCCTAGTGTTATCTCTGATGCCCTTCTTATAACTGGAATTAGTTAAACCATGCCTAGTGTTATCTCTGATAGCCCTTCTTATAACTGGAATTAGTTAAACCATGCCTAGTGTTATCTCTGATAGCCCTTCTTATAACTGGAATTAGTTAAACCATGTCTAGTGTTATCTCCGATAGCCCTTCTTATAACTGAAATTAGTTAAACCATGCCTAGTGTTATCTCTGATAGCACTTCTTATAACTGGAATTAGTTAAACCATTGCTAGTGTTATCTCTGATAGCACTTCTTATAACTGGAATTAGTTAAACCATGCTAGTTTATCTCTGATAGCCCTTCTTATAACTGAATTAGTTAAACCATGTCTAGTGTTATCTCATAGCCCTTCTTATAACTGAATTAGTTAAACCATGCCTAGTGTTATCTCTGATAGCACTTCTTATAACTGGAATTAGTTAAACCATGTCTAGTGTTATCTCTGATAGCACTTCTTATAACTGGAATTAGTTAAACATGCTAGTGTTATCTCCGAAAGCCTTCTTATAACTGGAATTAGTTAAACCATGTCTAGTGTTATCTCTGATAGCACTTCTTATAACTGGAATTAGTTAAACCATGCCTAGTGTTATTCTGTAGCACTTCTTATAACTGGAATTAGTTAAACCATGCTAGTGTTATCTCTGATAGCACTTCTTATAACTGGAATTAGTTAAACCATGCAGTGTTATCTCGATAGCCCTTCATAACTGAATTAGTTAAACCATGCCTAGTGTTATCTCTGATAGCCTTTATAACTGGAATTAGTTAAACCATGCCTAGTGTTATCTCTGATAGCCCTTCTTATAACTGGAATTAGTTAAACCATGCCTAGTGTTATCTCTAATAGCACTTCTTAACTGAATTAGTTAAACCATGCTCTAGTTTATCTCTGTAGCACTTCTTATAACTGAATTAGTTAAACCATTTAATGTATTCGTAATTTTTTAACTATATAAACCAGTTCATATTTATTTTAGACTTTTAAAGCTGGTGTTGCTTGCAACTATCTTATAATGGTTTTAACATTTCCTAGTGTACATAAATTATACTAACTTTAGTTAAACCATGCCTAGTGTTATCTCTGATAGCCCTTCTTATAACTGGAATTAGTTAAACCATGCCTAGTGTTATCTCTGATAGCCCTTCTTATAACTGGAATTAGTTAAACCATGCCTAGTGTTATCTCTGATAGCCCTTCTTATAACTGGAATTAGTTAAACCATGCCTAGTGTTATCTCTGATAGCCCTTCTTATAACTGGAATTAGTTAAACCATGCCTAGTGTTATCTCTGATAGCCCTTCTTATAACTGGAATTAGTTAAACCATGCCTAGTGTTATCTCAGATAGCCCTTCTTATAACTGGAATTAGTTAAACCATGCCTAGTGTTATCTCTGATAGCCCTTCTTATAACTGGAATTAGTTAAACCATGCCTAGTGTTATCTCTGATAAGCCTTCTATAACTGGAATTAGTTAAACCATGTCTAGTGTTATCTCTGATAGCCTTCTATAACTGGAATTAGTTAAACCATGTGATGTTATCTCGATAGCCCTTCTTATAACTGGAATTAGTTAAACCATGCCTAGTGTTATCTCTGATAGCCCTTCTTATAACTGGAATTAGTTAAACCATGCCTAGTGTTATCTCTGATAGCCCTTCTTATAACCGGAATTAGTTAAACCATGTCCTAGTGTTATCTCGATAGCCTTCTTATAACTGAAATTAGTTAAACCATGCCTAGTGTTATTTCTGATAGCACTTCTTATAACTGGAATTAGTTAAACCATGCTAGTGTTATCTCTGATAGCCTTCTTATAACTGAATTAGTTAAACCATGCCTAGTGTTATCTCTGATAGCCCTTCTTATAACTGGAATTAGTTAAACCATGCCTAGTGTTATCTCTGATAGCCCTTCTTATAACTGGAATTAGTTAAACCATGCCTAGTGTTATCTCCGATAGCCCTTCTTATAACTGGAATTAGTTAAACCATGTCTAGTGTTATATCTGATAGCACTTCTTATAACTGGAATTAGTTAAACCATGCCTAGTGTTATCTCTGATAGCCCTTCTTATAACTGGAATTAGTTAAACCATGTCTAGTGTTATCTCTGATAGCACTTCTTATAACTGGAATTGAGTTAAACCAATGCTATATGTTATTCTCGATAGCCCTTCTTATAACTGGAATTAGTTAAACCATGTCTAGTGTTATCTCTGATAGCACTTCTTATAACTGGAATTAGTTAAACCATGCCTAGTGTTATCTCTGATAGCACTTCTTATAACTGAAATTAGTTAAACCATGCCTAGTGTTATCTCTGATAGCCCTTCTTATAACTGGAATTAGTTAAACCATGCCTAGTGTTATCTCTGATAGCCCTTCTTATAACTGAAATTAGTTAAACCATGCCTAGTGTTATCTCTGATAGCCCTTCTTATAACTGAAATTAGTTAAACCATGCCTAGTGTTATCTCTGATAGCCCTTCTTATAACTGGAATTAGTTAAACCATGCCTAGTGTTATCTCCGATAGCCCTTCTTATAACTGAAATTAGTTAAACCATACCTAGTGTTATTCTGATAGCACTTTTATAACTGAATTAGTTAAACCATGCCTAGTGTTATCTCTGATAGCCCTTCTTATAACTGGAATTAGTTAAACCATGGCCAGTGTTATCTCTGATAGCCCTTCTTATAACTGGAATTAGTTAAACCATGCCTAGTGTTATCTCTGATAGCCCTTCTTATAACTGAAATTAGTTAAACCATGGCCAGTGTTATCTCTGATAGCCCTTCTTATAACTGGAATTAGTTAAACCATGCCTAGTGTTGATCTCTGTATCCCTTCTTATAACTGAATTAGTTAAACCATGCCTAGTGATATCTCTGATAGCCTTCTTATAACTGGAATTAGTTAAACCATGTCTAGTGTTATCTCCGATAGCCCTTCTTATAACTGAAATTAGTTAAACCATGCCTAGTTTTATTTCTGATAGCACTTCTTATAACTGGAATTAGTTAAACCATGCCTAGTGTTATCTCTGATAGCCCTTCTTATAACTGGAATTAGTTAAACCATGCCTAGTGTTATCTCTGATAGACTTCTTATAATGGAATTA
The DNA here is from genome assembly GCA_020796225.1 of Arion vulgaris. NCBI lineage: Eukaryota > Metazoa > Mollusca > Gastropoda > Stylommatophora > Arionidae > Arion > Arion vulgaris. The sequence goes on from CM036769.1 coordinate 41,266,836, forward strand.
GTTAAACCATGGCTAGTGTTATCTCTGATAGCACTTCTTATAAATGGAATTAGTTAAACCATGTCTAGTGTTATCTCTGATAGCACTTCTTATAACTGGAATTAGTTAAACCATGCCTAGTGTTATCTCTGATAGCACTTCTTATAACTGGAATTAGTTAAACCATGCTAGTGTTATCTCTAATAGCACTTCTTATAACTGGAATTAGTTAAACCATGTCTAGTGTTATCTCTGATAGACTTTTATAACTGGAATTAGTTAAACCATGCCTAGTGTTATCTCCGATAGCCCTTCTTATAACTGGAATTAGTTAAACCATGTCTAGTGTTATCTCTGATAGCACTTCTTATAACTGAATTAGTTAACCATGCCTATGTTATTCTGATAGCACTTTATAACTGGAATTAGTTAAACCATGTCTAGTGTTATCTCTGATAGCACTTCTTATAACTGGAATTAGTTAAACCATGCCTAGTGTTATCTCAGATAGCCCTTCTTATAACTGGAATTAGTTAAACCATATCTAGTGTTATCTCTGATAGCACTTCTTATAACTGGAATTAGTTAAACCATGCTAGGTTATCTCTGATAGCACTTCTTATAACTGGAATTAGTTAAACCATGCCTAGTGTTATCTCTGATAGCCCTTCTTATAACTGAAATTAGTTAAACCATGCCTAGTGTTATCTCAGATAGCCTTCTTATAACTGAAATTAGTTAAACCATGCCTAGTGTTATCTCCGATATCCCTTCTTATAACTGAAATTAGTTAAACCATGCCTAGTGTTATCTCTGATAGCCCTTCTTATAACTGGAATTAGTTAAACCATGTCTAGTGTTATCTCCGATAGCCCTTCTTATAACTGAAATTAGTTAAACCATGCCTAGTGTTATTTCTGATAGCACTTCTTATAACTGGAATTAGTTAAACCATGCCTAGTGTTATCTCTGATAGCACTTCTTATAACTGGAATTAGTTAAACCATGCCTAGTGTTATCTCTGATGGCCCTTCTTATAACTGGAATTAGTTAAACCATGCCTAGTGTTATCTCTGATAGCCCTTCTTATAACTGAAATTAGTTAAACCATGCCTAGTGTTATCTCCGATAGCCCTTCTTATAACTGAAATTAGTTAAACCATGCCTAGTGTTATCTCTGATAGCCCTTCTTATAACTGGAATTAGTTAAACCATGCCTAGTGTTATCTCTGATAGCACTTCTTATAACTGGAATTAGTTAAACCATGCCTAGTGTTATCTCTGATAGCCCTTCTTATAACTGAAATTAGTAAAACCATGCCTATTGTTATCTCTGATAGCCCTTCTTATAACTGAAATTAGTTAAACCATGCCTAGTGTTATCTCTGATAGCACTTCTTATAACTGGAATTAGTTAAACCATGCCTAGTGTTATCTCTGATAGCCCTTCTTATAACTGAAATTAGTTAAACCATGCCTAGTGTTATCTCCGATAGCCCTTCTTATAACTGAAATTAGTTAAACCATGCCTAGTGTTATCTCTGATAGCCCTTCTTATAACTGGAATTAGTTAAACCATGCCTAGTGTTATCTCTGATAGCACTTCTTATAACTGGAATTAGTTAAACCATGCCTAGTGTTATCTCTGATAGCCCTTCTTATAACTGAAATTAGTTAAACCATGCCTAGTGTTATCTCTGATAGCCCTTCTTATAACTGGAATTAGTTAAACCATGCCTAGTGTTATCTCTGATAGCCCTTCTTATAACTGAAATTAGTTAAACCATGCCTAGTGTTATCTCTGATAGCACTTCTTATAATTGGAATTAGTTAAACCATGGCTAGTGTTATCTCTGATAAGCTTCTTATAACTGAAATTAGTTAAACCATGGCTAGTGTTATCTCGATAGTTCTTATAATGGAATTAGTTAAACCATGGCTAGTGTTATCTCTGATAGAGTTTCTTATAACTGAAATTAGTTAAACCATGGCTAGTGTTATCTCTGATAGAGTTTCTTAGAATTGGAATTAGTTAAACCATGGCTAGTGTTATCTCTGATAGAGTTTCTTATAACTGATAGCAAGGTTAGTTCCATAGAGTTATCTTAGAATTGAAATTAGTTAAACTATGGCTAGTGTTATCTCCGATAGAGTTTTTTAGAATTTGAATTAGTTAAGCCATAGGTTTTTAGAAATGTTAGTAACTGCTAGATTATAGAGTTTCTTAGAAATTGAAAATCGACTCTGTAGTTGGTGTTCCGAAGAGTTTTTACAGTGCAAGGAAGCAAATAATAGTACCACTGCAACTTACAAGGCTTGTCATAAGAGGCGACTGATGTATAACCTAGGGAAGCTACCCTAGTAAATAAAAAGCAACTCAGAAATTGAATGTGTTGGCCTACTTGTAGGCGCATAACTGGCACAACGCACAATCGCTCTTAGGTTCAGATCACATACAAATCACAAATGTGGTTTAACAAGTGGTCAATATGGAACATTCAAAGAAGAAGAAGAAAACTGGAATTACTGAAACCATGTACACATTTATCTCTTTCATTACTGGAACCATGTACACAGTTATCTCTTTTATTACTGGAACCATGTACACAGTTATCTCTTTCATTACTGAAACCATGTACACAGTTATCTCTTTCATTACTGAAACCATGTACACAGTTATCTCTTTCATTACTGAAACCATGTACACAGTTATCTCTTTTATTACTGGAACCATGTACACAGTTATCTCTTTCATTACTGAAACCATGTACACAGTTATCTCTTTCATTACTGAAACCATGTACACAGTTATCTCTTTTATTACTGGAACCATGTACACAGTTATCTCTTTTATTACTGGAACCATGTACACAGTTATCTTCTTTTTTATTACTGAAACCATGTACACAGTTATCTCTTTCATTACTGGAACCATGTACACAGTTATCTCTTTCATTACTGGACACATTAAGTTCATGTTAAGTTTTGCTTTGTGTTCCTTCATAACAGCAGTCCAGCTCGTTCTCCTGGAGTGGAGTCTGAAATAATCATGATGAGCAGTGTTTACAGGGAACGTTTTCCCAAGGTAAATTATTTTCTTCATCATGTGCCATGCCTTAGAATGAGGTTAATATATTCTGATCACCACTATCTACCTTGTCAACATTTCATGACTTCACATGCTGTTCAGGACTTCCCATGCTGTTCATTACATTTTTTGCTGTTTATGACTTCACTTGCTGTTTATGACTTCCCATGCTGTTCATGACTTCACATGCTGTTCATTGCCTCCAACGCTGTTCATGACTTCACATGCTGTTCATGACTTTACATGCCGTTCATTGCTTCACATGCTGTTCATCACTTCACATGCTGTTCATTACATTTTTTGCTGTTCATGACTTTACATGCCGTTCATTGTCTCCCATGCTGTTCATTACTTCACATGCTGTTCATTGCTTTACATGCTGTTTATGACTTTCAATGCTGTTCATGACTTCCCATGCTGTTTATTACTTTACTATATGTACGTACAATGCACATATTGTCCCATATTTGCCCTACATTATACTATGATCAATGTGACATACCCAGAATCTGATGGAGTCTACATCGGCACTACACAGTTGCCAATCTGACCTAATTTCACTGGGGCTATAGCTATCACATTGTTTGTAAGTAAATATAGGATAAGTTTGGACACTCAAGTCTACTAATGCACTACGTTGCCTGGAGTCACAAAACTGCACTCATGCGTGCATTCTAAGTGATTCATTGAGTATGATCCACAAGGTGGAGGCTGGTTCGTGGCAGACAATGGACTGAATCACAACAAGTGTCAACAACTTGCAGAATCACACTTATCTTCGTTCTGGGGCACATGGGTGTCGTTGGCAATGAGAGAGCAGACAGGCTGGCTGGCTCTGCCACCATATCAGACGGCCAACCAATGGACAGAGCTGATATTTTGAACGCCCTCATAGAGTGTGACCGCAAAGAAGATTTTCATTTAAACCAATCCACGTCAATTACTAGATTGCAGGAGTTGGGTTTGAAGATTGGAGTAGCAAGAAGGGAACAGCATAACAGGTATATGAGTATTCTCATCAATCAAAATCGAACTGGTACGGTCAGTCGCTGGACGCTGTTGGAGATATTGCGAAGGAGATCGGAGCACCTATGGACATGTCCGGAGTGCAATGAAGATATTCCAAACTGAAACTGAAATGGTATCTTTCAAGTCTTTTCCATGTTTTATTCTTTTAAGCATCTTCTTTGCGTTTGTTCTTATCAATCTAGTTGACCACTCATTGTGATCTGTGTAGTTTGAGCTGGGAGTGTTACTACATTTGCAGCCTGGTTCATGTAGGACTGGCACATCCAAAATATTTTGACCCAAAGAAACGCTTGGGTTTACCTGACTGTTTCTGACATTTTTTTTGCACTGAACATTCAACAATCTATTGATCACTATTCATCCACTCAATGCAGCATATACAGTACATGCAACTCATTGAGGTCGTCCTGGATAAGTAACATTTTCAATCATATTTGAGACGTATCATTTTGTTGCCGTCAACAAATTTAGGGAGTTTTCCATTCTGTGTTGGATTCAAGACAACACAAAAAATCAATGGCAGTTTTACTAGATACAAGAACAAGACTTTTCATCTTGCACTAGGTAAATCCTGTCCACCCCATTCCCATGTGTTCCACCTCTGTTACATAGTTTACTGCAGTCTTCATTGAAATAGCTGTATGTGTTCTTTGGCAGGCCACAGCTCAGATGGAGGAAAAGTTGAAGACATTCATTGACAACAATGCAACACTTGATCTGGCCCAGGAATCTGATGCTGTACTTTGTTTCTTACATTATCAGGTAACTGTACATTAAACAATTACCATCACAGGTGAGTCTTTTTCTTTTCTGGTTGTCATTACAGGTGAGTATTTTTCTTGTCTGGTTGTCATTACAGGTGAGTCTTGTCTGATTGTCATTACAGGTGAGTCTTTTTCTTTTCTGGTTGTCATTACAGGTGAGTCTTGTCTGATTGTCATTACAGGTGAGTCTTTTTCTTGTCTGGTTGTATTACAGCTGAGTTTTGTCTGATTGTCATTACAGGTGAATCCTGCTGTCTGAAGAAAGTGTGTGTGGGGAGAGGGGGAGGAGCAGGAAATGCTTTAAGAAATAAAAGTCTGGGCCAGAACTTTTAAACCAAAGCTAAATGCACTAAAAGACAAGATGAGAAGAACCCTAACAGAGCAAGAGAAGACAACATATGAAAGGAGTATTGCAGAAAAAAGTAAATGAAGAGAGAGGAAAGTGACAATAGAGCAATAAACTAAAATATTCACAAAGAAAGAGCCATGACCATCAATAGATAAATTGAATGTGCAGTAACAAAAACTTGAAGACAACAAAATTGTTAGGTTGGTTTGATATTTCACTAGTGTTTGTTGAAGTCAGAGGAGAAGAAATTTATAAATATATCAGGCAATATGTAAAAAGGTATGGGAAACAATAATATGGCCAAAGAAATTGAAATACTGAATATTTATCTCAATACCTACAAATTAGAGTCACAGAATTATGTAATACCTGCAGAAAAGTGTCCCAGATTAGCTACCCAAGTAAAATCTGACCAAAAGTCAATATGGGAAGACTGTGTGTAGGGAAATAGAAGAAAATATCAACATAACACAGACTAGATTTAGATGTAACAGAAATAGGTACATGTGGCCATTTATTTAACATGAGGACAATCTTACAGAAATCTAGAGAGTATAATGTAGATCTATACTCAAACGTTATTGACCATTCACCTGCATTTCTTCATATTTTTTTTTTTTTTTTGGTGATTGGTTTTGTATGCCTGGTCTAAACTATGAGATACATTGCCTCTATGAAGCTGCATTTCAATTTGAGTCCCTCAAGATTTCCCCATAAGTTGCTCCTCTGTGCTCTTCATTTGTGTGGCCACATTTATTTTGCTGTTGTTGGTATAGTGAACAGAACTGCAGGATGTGTTCTGGAGTCTGCTTCATTCTAATATGCTCACTGTTCAGTCTGAGCAGACTATTCGGTGCATGTGGCGGTTGAGCCGCCAGTGTCCTGTTATGCATCAGAAGATTATTGCATGATAGTAACATTAGGTGTTTAGTTTGTATCTTTTTTGTCCCCTCCTTAGCAAGTCTTTCTACTGTCTCATTTTCTGATATGCCACATTGAGCTAATATCTACTGGAGGATGATTTTGTTGTTTTCTGTGAGCTTGTTTAGCTGGTGAGTCAACTCTCTACATATAATTTGGTGGTTTCCTTTGTGTGGACTGCCCGACTCTCTCTCGATCATTCTTTTTGGGCCATTTTGATCATTCTTATTGTGATATATAAACAGCTTTTGCCAAGAACTTATTTTTAGGTCACATCTTCAGTACTATTTTGAGCTCTAGTGCTTGTCCTTCGCGACGTGTCCGATTTCAACCAGCGTTTACTGGGTTCGCTCTTCATTAGCCTTTGACTGTCCCCAGCCGACCTGCAAGGCAGCAGGTTGCTATCTACTTTTAGGGTAGCGACCCTTAGACGACCTACCCTCCCGGGTTGTTGAATGCCATCTGCCCATCTGCCCAGGTTACTGTTCTTTATTTGGACTACTTGGTTTGCCTGCCATCTAGTTTTGTGTACAGTTTACTTTGCTAGCCTTTTATTGTCCCCAATCAAACTACAAGGCAGTAGAAGTTCCTGCGCGGAAATGCACACTGGATTCAAGCCTCTGCTGGGCTTTCCAGTTTTCTGCACATTTGGGTGGTCCGCTCACCCCTACGCCTGCCACGCCCTTTGTCACTCCACCATCAGCGCCGTGCATGTCTGCCCCACCGGTGAGCCCACTCATGCATCGTTCGCTCTGCCCCAGTGCCTGCCCACCGTGCCTGTTATTTCTCACCATGCACACATTCACCATGCCTCTAGATTGTTTGGACATAAAGTTCAACTCCGGCCCCCACCTCAGGGCTCCGAGTTTTTCCAAATGTGGGCCCACGTGCAACTTAACTCGGTCCCGAAGGTGGACGCCTAAGTTTTGCCCCATGTGGCCCACGTATCGTCTCTGGATGCACTGCTCATCAGTTTATGATTATCCGTTTAGCTTTTCCCATCGGCTGGGAGAAATGTGGATTATTAGTCACTCTGGGATTCTGCTCATCTGTGTTGCAAGCGGATCTCATCCAACATGACTACATCTGCATCACTACCTATACCAGAGTAGCTCTCCCTCAATCCCTACCCACTTAGCCAGACAGGAACAATTGTCTGTTTCCAGGGTCATCACGTGGAGGTGGTGTAGGTTCTTGATTAGTGCCAGCTCACTAATCCTGGCACTGCATTGTCCCTTTGCACCTTTGACATGCAGTATCACAGAAAAACAGAGACTATTCTGTATTTTTCTTTTTTCTTTCCTGTTGTATTTTCCTTTCCTATTGTTTAGGGCCTGTAGTATTTCTGGGAGCCATTGACAATTGCATGTTACTCGGCTCTGAAATCTTTTCTCCTGTGGCGGTTTCTGTTTATTTATTGTGATGCCATTTTGGATTAAAGTTCTGGCACCTCCTTTTCTTTCTGTCATTTCCGATGAACCGTTGGTATATATATAAGTAACCGATAACCAAGCACTGCTGCTGTTGTATACTGTAAATTTCTGAGATTTTGTCTACCCAGTTATTGACATTGGAATACAGTGCTAACAAAGCTGTCCAAATCATGACAGGAACAACTTTTAGTGTAGATAATTAACTGATATGAACTATATTTGCAACCATCCACCAGGTTCTGGAGCTAGCCAGGGACTGCTTGAACAAGTCTGCAGAGAAAGTCATGTCCAAACCATATTTTTATGAGCTCCTGGACAATCTAGAAAAGCTACTGCAAGATGTAGGTCACACAACTTTTACAGACATTTTTCATGTTATTGCTTCCTCTCCCTCCCCCAAGCAATCTAGAGAATAATTATTGCTGGTACCATTGATGTACCAAGGATGTAACCATTGATGTACCAATGATGTAATCATTGATGTACCAGTGATGTAATCATTGATGTACCAATGATGTAATCATTGATGTACCAAGGATGTAATCATTTATGTATCAATGATGTAATCATTGATGTACCCATGATGTAACCATTGATGTACCAATGACGTATGATTGTTAATACAGTGTCTGTCTTATTTGATCTTTCTAGTACTATAAGTTGTTGTATATTAAACATGACTAGAACTAGCTTTCATGTAATTAGCTTAAGCTGTGTTTATGAATACATTACTAGAACTTAGCTTTCATGTAATAAGCTTAAGCTGTGTTTAAGAATACATTACTAGAACTTAGCTTTCATGTAATTAGCTTAAGCTGTGTTTATGAATACATTACTAGAACTTAGCTTTCATGTAATAAGCTTAAGCTGTGTTTAAGAATACATTACTAGAACTTAGCTTTCATGTAATAAGCTTAAGCTGTGTTTAAGAATACATTACTAGAATTTAGCTTTCATGTAATAAGCTTAAGCTGTGTTTAAGAATACATTACTAGAACTTAGCTTTCATGTAATAAGCTTAAGCTGTGTTTAAGAATACATTACTAGAACTTAGCTTTCATGTAATAAGCTTAAGCTGTGTTTATGAATACATTACTAGAACCTAGCTTTCATGTAATTAGCTTAAGCTGTGTTTAAGAATACATTACTAGAACCTAGCTTTCATGTAATAAGCTTAAGCTGTGTTTAAGAATACATTACTATAGTTCATTCAAAAATCCGTGAAGACACTAAGGTTTTATTTCAACAAAATCTACCAGATGCATAACAGCAATTTTTGCAGGCAGTCTTATATACCTTATGGTCTTGCAAATTCATGTTGAACTAATTGGTAGGCAGCTTGGGTTGATGCACAGGTCGTTTTTTTGTTCTAAAAGTTAGCACAAGCACAACAAAATTATAATTAAAATTGAGAATTTCAGTAACACTCAAAATGGTGGTGAATGTTTGCAAAGGCGTATCCTTATTACATATTATAGCAAGCAATGTGACATAGTGAGCAAATGATACCTTCCCCTTCTATCAAAGAAAATAAATGTTGTCTGCACACGCCGTTGACATCGTTTGGAAACAGTGTGAAATGATTAATTCCACAGGATTCACGTTTTTTACTTGTACTGAATTGATTTCAAGTTTAACACGCAAATGTGTAATTACAGGAATACTTGTCTTCCGTACTGTTAAAGTTCTACATGTATACCAAAGCAGCATCGCTGTTATTTTACTAATAACTAATAAGTAAAATCTTACAGCACTAAAAGTTTGGGCGGGCAAAAAATACTTTATGAAGGTTGTGACTGTTATCAGTAGCAAAATGTTAAAAACAATAATTTCTGTCAAGTGGATGACTTTATACCTGTCAGTAAATATGTTCACAAATTTTTTAATGAACTATAGAACTTATCTCTGACAGTTTTTGGGGCAGTTTTTTTTTACCTTTATTGCAGACATATTATTGTTCATAATTGTTGCATCCATTATATGTTTATTTTTTTATGACCATACTGTTTATTATATTATTACATACCGATTATTTCTGATCATTATTATAAAGATATTATTTCTGATCATTATTATAAAGATATTATTTCTGATCATTATTATTATAAAGATATTATTTCTGATCATTATTATAAAGATATTATTTCTGATCATTATTATTATAAAGATATTATTTCTTATCATTATTATAAAGATATTATTTCTGATCATTATTATAAAGATATTATTTCTGATCATTATTATTATAAAGATATTATTTCTGATCATTATTATTATAGAGATATTATTTCTGATCATTATTATTATAAAGATATTATTTCTGATCATTATTATTATAAAGATATTATTTCTGATCATTATTATTATAGAGATATTATTTCTGATCATTATTATTATAAAGATATTATTTCTGATTATTATTATTATAGAGATATTATTTCTGATTATTATTCATCATCATCATGGTGTGTATCCTTTATAGGACGTTGCTCTCTTTGCAGCACATCTGAAATTCACTCTGTCTCTTGCCAGTTCACCCACTTCGCAGATGGTCATGTTCATGGTTTCTTTAATATCTTTTAGCCATCTTCTTCTTGGTCTGCCTCTGCATCCTGAGACCATTCCCTCTAGTATTGTTCTTATCATTATTACAGAACAATTATTTCTGATCATTATTATGACCAATTATTTCTGATATTATTTTTGTGACTTGATTTGTGTTATTTTAATTCTCATATTAACTGCAATGATATAATTGTAGCATGCAATGAATAAAATATGAGAATAAACATTGAAGTGGGATGCAAAGGGTTCAAGTAAGAGAGGTTGACCTAGGGAGACCCTAAAACGAACTTTGCTGAGAGAGGCAGGAAATATCGATCTCAGTTCCATGGAGGAGATTGAGCGAGTTGCCCAGGATAGAGCGGTATGGAGAAATTACTTGCAGGCCCTATGTAACGATAACGGTACGAGAGGAATTATTATTATTATTATTAAACATTGACAAAACTGAAGTAATAATATTAGCAGAGAGAGCAAAAGTAGCATCAGTTGTGGAGATCAGTGCCAGATCAATGACACCATCAGTGTCCTCAGGTCTAGAAGCTAACCGAGTTGGGCGGCCGCCATTCAATATCGTCAAGTCAGAGTTTAGTAGAGCAGAACTCAAAGCGATGCCCTGTCTATTCTCGGTAGCGTTGCCCCACTCCTTTGATCGTGCATTGAAATCCCCTGCAATGAGAAACTTTGTGCGTGGTACATCTGAGAGTTTCTCAAGGAAATCCCAGTTATCTTCAATATGGAGTTTGTCCACATGGGCGTAAACATTATAGATTCGCCATACCTGATCACGAATTGTTAATTGAATCCCTTGTAATTCCACACCCTCGGGTAAGAAGTCAGGCGTGTCAAGGCAGTTGTGGGGAAGGCCATGTTTCACATAGATAGCCTGACCGCGTCCTACTCCGGGTTCACTGGGAGTGAAATAACATTTGAAGCCTGGACACGCAAGGGCTTTATCCTGCTGCAAGTTGGTTTCCTGAATCATGAATATGTCAAAGTCATAGACTAGCTTCTGTAGAATTGGTCCTCTCTGTTTTGCACTTCGACAATTCCAGTAGCCAATGCGTAGATATTTCAGAGCAAGTCGGCTGGTAAACTGGATAGCTGCTTCTTTAATGGAGAGAACCGTTGCACTCTAGGAACATGGACATCGGATCCTGCTCTGATATGCCCGGGATTACCCAGGTTCTCCTCTATCACCCGTGTTGTTTAATATTTACACAGCAAATGTAGCTAAAATTCAGCCAACCGGATTGGGTCGGACATTGACATTTGCAGATGATATCTTAATATATAGGACTGGGTCAGATAGACGAGAGATGGTTGACGACATTCAGAAAACATTGCATACCATCTCGGTTGGTGTAGAGAGTCTCGCTCTCAGGTCAATCCTGAAAAGCGTGTATGTTGTGGTGCTCGTTGAATAATCACATCGCCAAGGCTGACCTACCCTGTGTAATCTTTGATGAACATACCATCGAGCGCAGAGACAGGCTTCGCTATCTTGGAATAACCTTTGATCGTAGTCTATCTTTCAAACACCATATTGAACAGACGATACAACGGTGCAAGCGTGGTCTTGCGGCTCTCAAAGTTATGGTGGCCGCACACCTTGAGCAGAGACTACTTGCCCTTTTGTTCGATCGACTGGTAATGTCAGTGGTAGATTACGGACTCGGAATTCTTACGATATCAAGATCACAATGTGAACGACTTGAACGGGTTCAGAATGAAGGTATGCGTATAGTTCTGGGCTGCACTAGAGATACCCCATTGTGAAGATGAGATATATGCTTGGCCTTCTGTCACTACGCTCCCGTCATGCAATCGCCCAAACCAAGGCATATATGCGGTTACTGCGGATAAGAGACATCCACTTCACAGGAACACTAATGATGTTAAGGGCACAAGAATCAAGCGTGGCATGTCGTGGATGGCCCAGGCTGAGATAACGATTGGCCAGGTGACTACGGTTGCGACTCTACCAAAAGGGGAAGAATGGATCCCAACAGATGGAAGCATGATGAACTATCTCAACGTTATCATTACTCTTGGAAGAGAATGTAGAGATTGGGGCAACATGAAGGCTGATCTCGCAGTTAAGCAGCTGATAGAAGATAATGCAAGGGATGATGATGTTGTTGTATATACCGATGGGTCGGTTCAACGTGGTGAGAATCCGGCTGGGGTTTCTTGGCTAATGCGCATGGTAGGGTTGTTGCAGAGCGAAGTGGGGCATACAGGACAACTACTTCTAGTATGAGGATGGAGGTTGAGGCTCGTACTGCTGCCCTCCATTGGATTTCTGGGACTTCATTTACTGGGGCAGTTGTTGTATCTGACTCTCAGTCGATGCTTCACAAGATCCAGAAGGGCAGGTTTCGGTATGAGTGGATGTCGTCTATAGAAGTTTCTAACCTCCAGCGGCTTACGTGGATATACTGTCCTGGGCATGCGGGTGTTTACGGTAATGAGAGAGCGGACAGGCTTGCATCAACAGCATCGATTGTTGGGGAGTTGAGGATGGATAAGGGGATATTCTTCGGTCTCTTCGAGACTCTCTGTTGGATGAGGACACTAAGATCGATGTTGAATCGATCAAGCGATTTAAGCAGTTTGGAATTACCCTTTGTTCAAGTCGAACTGGATGCCTGAGAGGCAGAGTGAGAGGTGTGTTTAATCAGCGAGCCGCAGGAACCATCAGTATGCATACTCTTCGATATCTGTTGGGGAGACTGAGCACCTGTGGGTCTGCCCGGAGTGCAATGACGTCAGTTTAGTAACCAATAACCAATAAAGCAGAGAGATGAAAACACTCCATCGACAAACATCAATTAAAGCAAGTCAAAGACTACATACTTAGAGAGCATTTTCTCAGCAAATAAAAGAATAACTAATGAAACACAACATAGATGCAATAATGCAAATCAAATCGTATGACAAATGGCACAAATTTTGAAATGCAGACATGTTACCATGAACATTAAAAGAGCAATGTTGAATACAATCTTTCCCCAAACATTGTGCTATCAGTTAGGAGATTGAACAAAGACAGGTATAGGCAGTATTACATAAGTAGTGAAAAATTAATTATAAAATATGAAAAAAACAACACTCAACGTTTCGGTGCTAGATTTTTATCAAAAACAAATATGTACACAAAAACTTAATTAACTAAAACATAATACTAACTAATGATGAAAAGATACTGGCATACAAACCCGCTCCAAAAGTGCTTGTCTCTTGGTCGGTATCTCATGAATGATAGAATGGACAGGAAATAGTAAGACTATTAAGTTTCCGGTTGGCTGGTTTCTGACAGCAAACGATAGAAGAAAACTAGTCACGACAGAGATGAAGTGTCTACGCAGAATGTTGGGAGTAACAAGAAGAGACTTGTTTAGAAATGAAGGCATCAGGAAAAAAGTTGGTACAACATCAGTCCTGAACTTTATTGAGAAACAACAAATTAAATGGTTCAGCCACATAAGCAGATTACCAACAGATAGTGCATCTCAAAGAGCAATGCTTCTCTGATACAGTAGATACAAATAATAGACCTCCATGCAAAAGGTGGCACTAAAAGATAAGACAGGCGGTGTAAAACACTATTTATAAAGTGCACACAAAGGATTGCCTGTTCTAGAAATCTCTTCTTATCATGATTGCTTTGAGGCAAAACAGGATTAGAGCACACAAAGGATTGCCTGTTCTAGAAATCTCTTCTTATCATGATTGCTTTGAGGCAAAACAGGATTAGAGCACACAAAGGATTGCCTGTTCTAGAAATCTCTTCTTATCATGACGCTGTGAGGCAAAACAGGATTAGAGCATACAAAAGATTGCCTGTTCTAGAAATCTCTTCTTATCATGATTGCTTTGAAGCAAAACAGGATTAGAGCACACAAAGGATTGCCTGTTCTAGAAATCTCTTCTTATCATGATTGCTTTGAGGCAAAACAAGATTAGAGCACACAAAGGATTGCCTGTTCTAGAAATCCCTTCTTATCATGATTGCTTTGAGACATGTTCTAGAAATCTCTTCTTATCATGATTGCTTTGAGACATGTTCTAGAAATCTCTTCTTATCATGATTGCTTTGAGACAAAACAAGATTAGAGAAAAAGAAGAAAAATATAATTGTTTACATTTTGTGCATAGTATTATTTGTATGTGCATTGTATGTGCATTGTATGTGCATTCTATGTGCATTGTGTTTGCATTGTATGTGCATTGTATGTGCATTGCATGAATGTTGTTTTTATATTTCAGGCTCGTGAGCGTTCGTTGGATGCCTACAAGAACCTCTACCCTCTAATTAAACAGCTGTTACTCATTCTGTCAAGGCCACTCCGACTTCTAGAATGTCTGGTCAGTTTGTTGGCAATGTCTTATTGGTTCATTTGTCTGTCACTCATGCAACTGTCTGTCACTCATTTCTATATTTCTCCATTATTCTGAGCATTGTAAAATACGATTTGTCATCTAGGGACACCGATTTGTATCTGGGGACACAAATTTGTCATCTAGGGACACAGATTTGTCATCTAGGGACACAGATTTGTCATCTAAGGACACATATTTGTCATCTAAGAACACAGATTTGTCATCTAGGAACATATATTTGTCATCTAGGGACACCGATTTGTCATCTAAGGACACAGATTTGTCATCTAGGGACACCTATTTGTCCATTTAGGGACACAGATTTGTCATCTAGGGACACATATTTTTCATCTAGGGACACATATTTGTCATTTAAGGACACAGATTTGTCATCTAGGGACACAGATTTGTCATCTAGGGACACAGACTTGTCATCTAAGGACACAGATTTGTCATCTAGTGACTGGAACTTGTTATCTATGAACATTATCTCCAACATCATGAGCAGCACAGGTCATGAACGACACAGATAACAAGCCACAGAGACTACTAGCAGCACAGGTCATGAACGACACAGATAACAAACGACAGAGACTACTAGCAGCACAGGTCATGAACGACACAGATAACAAACGACAGAGACTACTAGCAGCACAGATCATGAACGACACAGGTAACGAGACAGAGACTACTAGCAGCACAGATCATGAACGACACAGATAACAAGACAGAGACTACTAGCAGCACAGGTCATGAACGACACAGATAACAAATGACAGAGACTACTAGCAGCACAGATCATGAACGACACAGATAACGAGACAGAGACTACTAGCAGCACAGGTCATGAACGACACAGATAACGAGACAGAGACTACTAGCAGCACAGGTCATGAACGACACAGATAACGAGACAGAGACTACTAGCAGCACAGATCATGAACAACACAGATAACAAATGACAGAGACTACTAGCAGCACAGATCATGAACGACACAGATAACAAACGACAGAGACTACTAGCAGCACAGATCATGAGTGGCAGAGATCATGAGAGAGCAGAAAAATAGAACTGTCTATTTACTGTATGAACTTGTTGTGAATGATGTTTTATACATTGTTGTATGTTACATATTTGTCTTGTTGGCTTGACAGGAATTTGATCCTGAAGAGTTTTATATGCTTCTGGAAGCTGCAGAAGGTCAGGCTAAGCAGACAATCAAAGCTGACATTCCTCAGTACATTATCTCTAAGCTTGGCTTGGCAGGGGATCCTCTCTCAGGTACTCTAACCACACAGCATCACATTAGTTCTTGTCATTTCATTTATGAGATACAAATTCTACCATCATTCAGCTGATCCTTGCTATCAATGAACATATTTTAATTGGTTTTTGAAAATGTGCACAAAAAGAGAAGTTACAAGCACATGCTGCATGTTACATGCACATGGCCGCATGTTACACACACATGGCCGCATGTTACAAGCACATGCTGCATGTTACATGCACATGGCCGCATGTTACACACATAGTCACATGTTAGATACACAGTTACATATTCTTATTCCTTAATTGAACAGAGTTTGAGTATTGATGTAGTTTATAACTTGTGTGTTAGTTATACGTCTAGAGCATAGATTTCCAAACTTGTGTGTTAGTTATACTTCTAGAGCATAGATTTCTAAACTTGTGTGTTAATTATACGTCTAGAGCATAGATTCCCAAACTTGTGTGCTAGTTATACGTCTAGAGCATAGATTCCCAAACTTGTGTGTTAGTTATACGTCTAGAGCATAGATTTCCAAACTTGTGTGTTAGTTATACGTCTAGAGCATAGATTTCCAAACTTGTGTGCTAGTTATACGTCTAGAGCATAGATTTCCAAACTTGTGTGTTAGTTATACGTCTAGAGCATAGATTTCCAAACTTGTGTGTTAGTTATACGTCTAGAGCATAGATTTCCAAACTTGTGTGTTAGTTATACGTCTAGAGCATAGATTCCCAAACTTGTGTGTTAGTTATACGTCTAGAGCATAGATTTCCAAACTTGTGTGTTAGTTATACGTCTAGAGCATAGATTTCCAAACTTTTTCGCCCCACCGCCCACTGTGCACAATATAAACTTTGTAACGCCCCCCTCCACATTATAGCAGTTTGCCAACGCTCCCCTCCCTATATATACATGCTCTATTTTCTCTTTGACATCGAAAATTGAAATATATTTCTGTCATACATGGTCAATTTTCAAATGGTTATATACATGAAATAGAAAATTGATGAAAAAATGGATCGTGTAAGATGGGTATAAGATGAATTAAAATGCAGAATTCAAATTTTTAATGATTATTCAATCGCAAAATCACAAAACTTCCCCCAAAAATGCTTCTGAACCACTATCGCCTCAATGGAAGGCTTCAGCACCCACTGGGAGGGGATGCATACCACCCACTTTGGGAACTCATGGTCTAGAAGGAAATACATGGTCAATGCTGACAGACATTTTCAAATGTATGTTACTATATGATAAATGAATATAAGTAATTCTGTATGTGCTGTGGTACATTGTATGGAGTAGGAGATTCTCTAAGCTAACATTGAACAAGAAAGTATCTGAAGTCAACAATAGACCAAAGTAGATTGACAACCCTTGGGATATTTTCCATTCAAAAGAAACACTCCCATAAATATGAGTTTTTATGATATTACCTGAAACTCTTATTTACATCAAAGTACACAAACATGAATTATTATTTATTAGATTTCTGTTGCATGTTACATATAGCCTACAAACTATTTCTCCATACCATTCTATCCTGGGTGTAACTTGTTCAATCTCTTTTATGGAATTATGTCTGATATATTTTTCCTCTCTGAGTAAAGTTCATTTCTGGGTTTCCATATGATGTCCTTTCTTTCTTGGAGACTTGCATACACTACAGTGCACTGTATACACTATAACCTTACAACACCTGCTACCACTTTACAGCACTCACTACCACTGTCCAGCACCTACCTTCACTTTGCTGTATCCACCGCCAATGTTCAGTGACCACCCCTACTGTGATGAAACGCCAACCACCAAATGTGCAACATCCAGTACCACTACGCCACATCCACTAACCACTGTGCCACATCCACTAACCACTGCGTCACATCCACAAACCACTGTGCCACATCTACTAACCACTGTGCCACATCCGCTAACCACTATGCCACATCCACTAACCACTGTGTCACATCCACTAATCACTGGGCCACATCCACTAACTACTGTGCCACATCCACTAACCACTGTGTCACATCCACTAACCACTATGCCACATCCACTAATCACTGGGCCACATCCACTAACCACTGTGCCACATCCACTAACCACTATGCCACTAACCACTATGCCACATCCACTAACCACTATGCCACATCCACTAACCACTATGCCACATCCACTAACCACTGTGACACATCCACTAACCACTATGCCACATCCACTAACCACTGGGCCACATCCACTAACCACTATGCCACATCCACTAACCACTGTGACACATCCACTAACCACTATGCCACATCCACTAACCACTTTGACACATCCACTAACCACTATGCCACATCCACTAACCACTATGCCACATCCACTAACCACTATGCCACATCCACTAACCACTATGCCACATCCACTAACCACTGTGCCACATCCACTAACCACTATGCCACATCCACTAACCACTTGGCCACATCCACTAACCACTATGCCACATCCACTAACCACTATGCCACATCCACTAACCACTTGCCACATCCACTAACCACTGTGCACACTAACCACTGTGACATGTCTACTGTCAATGTCAGCAAATGCTGAGAAACTTCAAGAAAATGTAGCTTGCACAAGACTGTTAAATTGTTCATAGTCCTCCGATATAATTGACAAATAGTTTGATACGTTTACATTTAATTGACTTACTTAACCAAACCTTCTTCTAGCTTCAAACCCTCTTCTAGCTTCAAACCCTCTTCTAGCTTCAAACCCTCTTCTAGCTTCAAACCCTATTCTAGCTTCAAACCCTCTTCTAGCTTCAAACCCTCTTCTAGCTTCAAACCCTCTTCTAGCTTTGACTTCTGGATGTTCTCTATTCTTATTTGTGCTTATTATGTTGCCCACAGTTCTGAACGAACAAAATATGCCAACAGAGATTTGAACTTTATGTTTTCTTACCATCATAACCTTCTCAAGATTTCTCATGTTTTTGTTTGGAGCGACTCTGTTCCGTTTGTAACATTGCCTGTCACTTAGATTTATAGAGCAACATTGCTAAATATTTGTAAACCTCTTTGTTCTTTTACTTATCTCTCTTTTGTTGAATATTACATGATTGATATCACTGAGGAAATACTTAGTGTTTTTAATAACATTTAGGAATGTCCATTTAGACAAATATTATAAAAATGGTTTAGACAAATATTATAAAAATAATTTAGATATTAAATCAGATATTTGTCCAAATGAAATCTCAAAAATGGAGTCAGATCCTAACTGATTCCGTATCATGGAACACTGGAGTGTAAATATTTCTTATCTGCTGGGACCACGCGTCGCTCAAAGGATGATGACTATTTTGTTGAGTTTTTATTATTTTTTGTTCCGAATGAAGATTTTTATTAACCAGAAACTACTTAGAAGTGATGGGTAAATGATAACGAATACATAGCAGCATGGTTTATGCTAGAAATAGAATTGAAACAGAGTATATCATTCATTTTAGGATACCCTTTGACCCTAAAAAACTAGCGAGTTTTATGAAGGTTCATGATGCTAGTTTGTGAACAGTTAATAAACCATACACTCCTTCACTATTTTCTTAATGTTTATGTATTCATAAATGGATTACATATATAAAGAGTGCAGTTAGACTGATTTATACAACATATTGTTCATCAAGGCCCTTGATAAGTTAGATTTTTGTTCTCACAATTTCAATTTCTTTTTTTTAATACATACTAATATTTTTCATGCATAGTCAACACAACATTATGTTTTTGGACACAATACTATTTTGTGAAAGTACATTCATTTATCTTGAATTTGATATATAATAAGTTCAACTTTAAATAATATTTAGAAACAATATTTTAGTTTAGCTAAAGTATGTGTGCAATATTTTAAGCTAATAAAATAATTTGGTCCAGAGACGAAAACAATCTGGTAGTGTATCAGTTAACTCTTAGTGGACCAGGACAAAAGCCATGTTTTTACAAGACATTTGCTTTTATAATAAAAAATGCCATTTAGTGTGGCTCTGGTAAAAGGCATCCAACCCAAAGACATGTAGTGTGGCATTTGGTAATAGCCGTCCATCGCAAGCGATGATGACAACAATCTCAGACGTGTACTGTTGCACCTCTCTGGTGTGTGCGGAGGTGACTGTAGAGTCCAATCCTAGAACAGAATCCCCGACCACAGGTGGGGCATACATGATCAAGGTTAGACATGTGCGTGTTGTGGTGCTCTGTCTTTTCGCGTTGCTTGTTTTCTCTGTGACTCAACAATACGATGATTCTCAGCTATTCGGGTTCCTCTTTTGTTGTTACAGCGCCACATTTGGCGATCTTGCGCAAGGGATTCCCAGCACGTATTGTCTATATCGAAGCATTTCAGAGACACTTTAAGAGTGTCCTTAAAGCGTTTTTCTGTCCACCAGCTAAACGTCTGCCCCTTCAAGCTCGCCATACATCAACTGTTTTGGGATGGTTTATCAGGCATTCGAGCAACGTGACCACCCATCTCAGTTGGGCCTTCTGCAACAGGGTGTTGACGCTTGGGATCTTTGCTCTTGTGAGGACTTCGCTGTCTGGAATTTTGTCCTGCCAGTTTATTTTTAGTATTCTGCGTAGACAGCTTGTGTGGAAATGGTTTAATTTTCTTGCGTGTCTGCTATACACTGTCCATGTCTCGCTTGCGTACAGCAGCGTGGTTAGCACTATAGCCTGGTAAACTTTCAGCTTTGTGACTATGCTTATCCCTTCCGTTCCCACACAGTGACACGTAACCTTCCGAACGCAGCACTGGCTTTGGATATCCTATTGTGACCTCAGAATCTATGTTTGCCGATCTGGATAGGAGGCTGCCAAGATAAGCAAAGTTATCCGTTGACTGGAGACGCTGGTGTTTAATGTTGATGACTGGATCGTAATACTGTTCTCTAGGGGCGGGCTGGAACATGACCTCTGTTTTTGGTGTTAATGGTGAGGCCAAACCTATCACAGGCCATTGAGAACTTGTCCATGTAAGTCTGCATTTCTTCCACAGAGTTGGTAGCGAGGGCACAGTCATCAGCAAACAACAGGTTTGAGATAGTTGATTCTTTTACCTTGGTGGATGATTTTAACCTCCGAAGATTGAATAGATTACCGTCTGTCCTGTATCTAATCTTTACCCCATGTTCGTCGCCTTCCCAAAAGACATCCGTGAGCATGGCAGCAAACATCATGCTGAAGAGTGTTGGGGCCAGTACACAGCCCTATTTGACACCATTGGTGACATGGAAGGCTTCCGACAGCTCCCCTTCGTCAAGTACACGTGCCATCATGTCCTCGTGAAACTGTTGGACGATCTTGATGAATTTCCCTGGGCATCCAAATTTTTCCATGATCTTCCATAGACCCTCCCTGTTAACCGTGTCGAAAGCCTTTGTCATTTGGTACATAAGGAGTTAATATCAACATTAGATATTTTTCATTGCTTTATTATTTTAATTGAATGATATCTTTTGTGTTGTCAGACATGACCCCTCGAGTAGAACACTATCATTCATCTAATCATACAACTGTAGTAGGAGAAGAGAAGGATGATGATGATGATGGAGAGTCAGGGGTGAGATTTTCTTATGCCTTGTATACATTATACATTTAAAAAAAAAAATTGAAACCTTTTTTGAAAGTTATGAAATGAGCTGACATGCCAAAGATTAACTTTCACCTAGAGACACACTTACTAGTTACAATAACTGAACACAATTTTGTTCTCATATTTGATAAGACTTGAATAATTGGTTGCTTGCAGATTGTGCAGGTTGGTGATGTTTATTCTCTCTCCTAAGCTGGTTAAATCTCTCTCTCTCTCTCTCTCTCTCTCTCACTCTCTCTTGATCAATGCTTAGACTGATGTACCAGATTTCCTCATAAATTCTGCTGTTGTTTTAGGACTCCATCCTCTGTATAGCTTCTTATTTAGCTCGGTATTTTCTGGTCAAACTGGTTAAATCTGTCTGTACTCAGGGTAAGCTTATAGCTTTCTTTAAAGTTTCCATCAGGAAGAAGATAGGTAGCAAAAGGGATTGTATGAAATATAGAGAAATATTGCTACTTAGTCACAGCAGAAAAATAATCTGTAAGTACTTGAAAAAAGACTGCACCATATCATCAAGCCACAGCTTAACTACTAACAAATGGGATTTCGGAAGAACAGAAGCTGTAAAGACAAGATATTCACCCTCAGGCAGTTAGTGGAAAGGACTGTCGAATCCGACAAATACCTGCATGTTGCAATTGTAGACCAGGAAGAAGCGTTCGACCGCCTAGATAAAAACAAGTTGTGGAAAGTATTGTCAATCTATGGGGTTAATGACCACCTAATTAATCTATGCAAGAGCTGCTATATAAACAGCCAGTGTACGAATCAAACAAACACAGGACTATCAGAAGTTCCAGGTAGGGCCAGGAGTAAGACAAGAATGCATACTATCACCACTGTTGTTCATCACATATATAGATCAAATCTGTAAAACAGCTAACAACAGCGAAGGAAACAACCTTGGGGACTCTTAAACAAATTTTTTTGGTCGACGATCAGGCAATCATGTCAACAACAGAAGAACAGCTATAGCAACACATTAACAGACTCCAGTTAACATGTAATGAATATAATATGAGAATAATCATGGACAAAACCCAAAAAATGACATTAGCTAAAGAGGAAAACACTATCAATATCTCCTCCATCGACCAACGTCCATTAAAACAAGAAACAAGTCAAAGACTTTACATATCTATGTAGCATTTTTCAGCAAACAAATGAATAATTAATTAAATCCAACACAGATGCAACAAAGCAAATCAAATGATAGGACAAATGGCGTCAATTTTAAAATGCAGACATGTCACCATGAACACAGAGAAAAGCAATGTTCAACACAATATGCTATCAGAGCCAAACCTGGATGCTGATATTAAATGATAGAAGAAAACTAGTCACGACAGAGATTAAGAGTCATGATGATCTATTGAGAAATGAAGACATCAGGAAAAAAAGTTGGTACAACATCAATATTGAACTTCATCAAGAAACAACAAATTAAATGCCTCAGCCACATAAGCAGACTACCAACAGAAAGTGCACCTCAAAGAGCATTGCTGCTCTGATATGATGGATACAAAGCAAAAGGTCGGCCACTCAAGAGGTGCACCTCAGAGATAACAGAAGCAACGAAAGACACTATTTATGAAGCGTACACTAGGGCTTGTTCTAGACATCTCTTTGTACCCTGATGCTATGAGGCAAACCAAGATTAGAGAATAGAAAAGAAAGAAAATAACTTTCTGGTGGTTGATATTGCCAGCGGCAGCAGCAAAGCAATTACACATTCATCATCATCATCTCAGATGTTGACGCTCTACCGTGCCATGAAGTCAGGCTATCCAACATTTCTCTCTCTGTCTTCCCTGTCTCGTCTACCCTCGATTTTACCGGTTGTCACAATGTGTTCTAAACCTCCCTCCTCATCACATGCCCGAAAAATTACCTCCACATTACCTCCAGAAATTACACATTACCTCCAGAAATTACACATTACCTCCGGCAATTACACATTACCTCCAGCAATGATTCCAAATATTTCAACACTTAGAAATTCTGAGTTACCCATTTTCTTCAAAATAGACTATTGAATAGGCTATGCATGAAATTGAACACTATACATTGGATCACAAATCCAAGAAATTGACACTGCTCGATACTAGGACAACATTTTGAACCTTACCACGAATTGATCCAGCATTCTCAGAATTGAAACATCCATGGATAAATCACACCCCACCCCCATCCCTCCCTCCTCTCTAGTCCATAATTACCAACAGTTGAAATATCTAACAATCTGTATTTTCACTATGAATTCTATTGTTTAATTCTACCCACATCGCAGTGATCCACATGCACTGTTTCATTCATATGAGATATGCCCAGCCACATTGCAGTAATCCACATGCACTGTTTCATTCATATGAGATATGCCCAGCCACATTGCAGTGATCCACATGCACTGTTTCATTCATATGAGATATGCCCAGCCACATTGCAGTAATCCACATGCACTGTTTCATTCATATGAGATATGCCCAGCCACATTGCAGTGATCCACATGCACTGTTTCATTCGTATGAGATATGCCCAGCCACATCGCAGTGATCCACATGCACTGTTTCATTCATATGAGATATGCCCAGCCACATCGGAGTGATCCACATGCACTGTTTCATTCATATGAGATATGCCCAGCCACATCGCAGTGATCCACATGCACTGTTTCATTCGTATGAGATATGCCCAGCCACATCGCAGTGATCCACATGCACTGTTTCATTCGTATGAGATATGCCCAGATATTGATCACTGTTGTCCACAGATAATATAACATTAACAGAATAGTTTGACAAATAACAAGATAAATCCTCATGTAACAAGGGTTTAAGTCTCAACTTACTAAGCAACTAAAATTACTTGGACTTTAAAGTGACATGTTGTCACTTCTAGTTTAACCTTTGTTTAACCTTTGTCTATGTGTCTGTGTGCACAGGAACAGGAAGGTTCATCTCTAACCAAGCCCAAACAACCTTGTGAGGAAGACTATGAGACACTGAAACTGATCAGCAATGGAGCTTATGCGTATGTATAATGTTTCACAGAATTATTTCATTCATCAAACATGCCAGTCAAAATATATTGTTGAGAAATGTCAGAGTGTGTGTAGGTTATATTGAAAACACTGACCAAACACTGACTAAACACTGACCAAACACTGACCAAACACTGACCACACACGGACCAAACACTGACCAAACACTGACCACACAAAGCCAGGATCAACATAATCTCTGGAAACCATCTAAAGTGGAAACCTTCTAATGTGGAAACCTTCTA
Organism: Arion vulgaris; assembly: GCA_020796225.1. Lineage (NCBI taxonomy): Eukaryota > Metazoa > Mollusca > Gastropoda > Stylommatophora > Arionidae > Arion > Arion vulgaris. The sequence goes on from CM036769.1 coordinate 41,291,540, forward strand.
AAGTGGAAACCATCTAAAATGGAAACCATCTAAAGTGGAAACCATCTAAAGTGGAAACCATCTAATGTGGAAACCTTCTAATGTGGAAACCTTCTAATGGGGAAACCATCTAAAGTGGAAACCTTCTAATAAACTAACTTAGCTAGTTATTAAGTTAGCAGATCATCCTCATTACACAAGGAAAAAAGTTGAAAAGTGTTCATCTACCTTGTATCTGTCAGCATGCGGTGACTGACAGTGACTGACAGTTCTAGTTTTATATTGGCAAAACACGTAATTACAATTACGTAATTATGTAATTGATTTTCCTTAGATACGTTTGTATTTGGTCGCCCATTTGTGTTTCATTTTAATTTGTCACTCCTGTTTGTTCGTTTGCTTGATAAAGGCCTTGTTGGTCAAACGTTGCTGTATTTTGTCATTGTTTTTGTAATTTGTAAAACTACAGTACTTTGTAATTACGTGTTTTGCCAATCAAATAGTTTTACTGCAGTTCCATATATATATACTGAATAGTTTTATATTGGTTAATGAAACATCATCTACTCCAAGTTATGCTCTATCATCTGTCAGTTTAGTCATGCTTGCAACTTTTGCTCTATCATCTGTCAGTTTAGTCATGCTTGCAACTTTTGCTCTTATCATCTGTCAGTTTAGTCATGCTTGCAACTTTTGCTCTTATCATCTGTCAGTTTAGTCATGCTTGCAACTTTTGCTCTTATCATCTGTCAGTTTAGTCATGCTTGCAACTTTTGCTCTTATCATCTGTCAGTTTAGTCATGCTTGTAACTTTTGCTCTATCATCTGTCAGTTTAGTCATGCTTGTAACTTTTGCTCTATCATCTGTCAGTTTAGTCATGCTTGTAACTTTTGCTCTATCATCTGTCAGTTTAGTCATGCTTGCAACTTTTGCTCTATCATCTGTCAGTTTAGTCATGCTTGCAACTTTTGCTCTATCATCTGTCAGTTTAGTCATGCTTGCAACTTTTGCTCTTATCATCTGTCAGTTTAGTCATGCTTGTAACTTTTGCTCTTATCATCTGTCAGTTTAGTCATGCTTGCAACTTTTGCTCTATCATCTGTCAGTTTAGTCATGCTTGCAACTTTTGCTCTTATCATCTGTCAGTTTAGTCATGCTTGCAACTTTTGCTCTTATCATCTGTCAGTTTAGTCATGCTTGCAACTTTTGCTCTTATCATCTGTCAGTTTAGTCATGCTTGCAACTTTTGCTCTTATCATCTGTCAGTTTAGTCATGCTTGTAACTTTTGCTCTATCATCTGTCAGTTTAGTCATGCTTGTAACTTTTGCTCTATCATCTGTCAGTTTAGTCATGCTTGCAACTTTTGCTCTATCATCTGTCAGTTTAGTCATGCTTGCAACTTTTGCTCTATCATCTGTCAGTTTAGTCATGCTTGCAACTTTTGCTCTATCATCTGTCAGTTTAGTCATGCTTGCAACTTTTGCTCTTATCATCTGTCAGTTTAGTCATGCTTGTAACTTTTGCTCTTATCATCTGTCAGTTTAGTCATGCTTGCAACTTTTGCTCTTATCATCTGTCAGTTTAGCCATGCTTGCAACTTTTGCTCTATTATCTGTCAGTTTAGTCATGCTTGCAACTTTTGCTCTTATCATCTGTCAGTTTAGTCATTATGACAATGCAGACATGGATGATTCTCTGTGTCTCCAGCCAGGCCATTTCCTTGGTCATGACAATGATTTCCATTGTCATGCAACTTGTGGTCACAGTTAAAGTACCACTCTCTTCCCTAACAACTCTCCCACTACACTGAACTGTGAAAATACACGCGCTATACAAATGATAAACAGCTGCCCCATCTGTGTAAATAATTTTGTCGTTGTATCTCTTGTGTGTGCATGCAAGAATCATGTTCATAGCCTCATATTGATTTTTACAAATAATCTTTCAGTCCATTATCCTGCTGAGCGTTTCAGTTGTTATATCAATTCAAACTTGATATAACTGTCATGTTCATTAAGTTTAATATTATGTCATCAGTGTCATTAAGTTTAATATTTGTCATCAGTGTCATTGTTTAATATGGATGTCATCAGTGTCATTAAGTTTAATATGAATGTCATCAGTGTCATTAAGTTTAATATTTATGTCATCAGTGTCATTAAGTTAAATATGGATGTCATCAGTGTCATTAAGTTTAATATTTATGTCATCAGTGTCATTAAGTTTAATATTTATGTCATCAGTGTCATTACGTTTAATATGGATGTCATCAGTGTCATTAAGTTTAATATTTATGTCATCAGTGTCATTAAGTTTAATATTTATGTCATCAGTGTCATTACGTTTAATATGGATGTCATCAGTCTCATTAAGTTTAATATTTATGTCATCAGTGTCATTAAGTTTAATATTTATGTCATCAGTGTCATTACGTTTAATATGGATGTCATCAGTCTCATTAAGTTTAATATGAATGTCATCAGTGTCATTAAGTTTAATATGGATGTCATCAGTGTCATTAAGTTTAATATGGATGTCATCAGTGTCATTAAGTTTAATATGAATGTCATCAGTGTCATTAAGCTTAATATGGATGTAACAAGATGCTTCTGCCTAAAAACTTGTTCAACAGTGATGTGCCAGATTTCTCAACATTATCACACTTTTATTTCAGAGCTGTGTATTTGGTACGTCACAAAGAAACTAGACAAAGATTTGCTATGAAGAAAATCTGCAAACAGAATCTTGTATTAAGAAACCAGATTGAGCAGGTGTTCCTGGAGAGAGATATCCTATCCTTCACTGATAACCCTTTTGTGGTGTCCATGTACTGCAGCTTTGAGACCAAGGTATTTGTGGTGTCCATGATATTTGTGGTGTCCATGATATTTGTGGTGTTCATGATATTTGTGGTGTTCATGATATTTGTGGTGTTCATGATATTTGTGGTGTTCATGATATTTGTGGTGTTCATGATATTTGTGGTGTTCATGATATTTGTGGTGTCCATGATATTTGGTGTTATGTATTGCAGTTTTGATACCAGGTATTATGGTGTCCATAATGCTTTGATATAGATACCACGTGATGTTAGTAATGTTTGTTGTACTGTCTTGCCTACAGAAACACTTATGTCTCAGCCAAGATTGTCTCTGTTAGTAATACCTGTTGTACTATTTTGTCTACAGAAACACTTATGTCTCAGCTAAGATTGTCTCTGTTAGTAATGTTTGTTGTACTATCTTGTCTACAGAAACACTTATGTCTCAGCCAAGATTGTCTTTGTTAGTAATGTTTGTTGTACTATCTTGTCTACAGAAACACTTATGTATGGTGATGGAGTATGTCGAAGGTGGAGATTGTGCTACTCTGCTGAAGAATATTGGAAGTCTAGCTCTAGACTTGGCCAGGTAGAAAGATGTTTGTTGTAGTTGCTATTTTTATCAAAAAACATTCAATTATTTTTTTGCTGAAAGCTGTTCCAATTTTAGGATTCAACTTATTCTCTTTACCAGAATCTATGTACCAACTTAATCTGGACAATGAAGAATCATCTAACATCTTAGTATACATACACAAATATCATCTTAGTGTACATACATAAATATCATCGTAGTGTACATACACAAATATCATGTTCGTGTACATACATAAATATCATGGTAGTGTACATACATAAATATCATCGTAGTGTACATACACAAATATCATGTTCGTGTACATACATAAATATCATCTTAGTGTACATACATAAATATCATCTGAGTGTACATACATAAATATCATGGTAGTGTACATACATAAATATCATCTTAGTGTACCGCCCAAGTGATTACCGGGGCCCAAATTTGGGGTGTAAAGAATAGAATCACTGTTACCTGCCACACATGTCGTAAAAGGCGACTAAGGAGGTTTGGCTGAAATCGGATGCACATGTCCTAAACGTGTAGAATTCTATGCGTTTGCGGCCTACCAAACCAATGTGCGACGTATACACGTTCTTGGCAAAGATCAAACATATCACAAAGAGTGATTAAAATTGGTCGTAAGAACGAATGCAAAGAAGAAGATCTTAGTGTACGTACTGAAATATTCAAGTGATGAACAGTTTTGTGTTGCTACATTCGCGACGGCCATATGCATATTATGCGGTGCAGGTTGCTTTTTGTGGCGATCGCGGCTGTTTCATTCTGGAATTAGTTCACACAGGAAACTTTTCACAGGTGTTAGCATTTCGTGTGATATTCATTGGCACAGGAAGGAGACAATTATGGGGTGACCTGTTGCAGTGAAGTTGGAACCGTACTTATGAACTATGAACTGAAATATTGTCTGTCATAGAACCTCCTATGTCTGTCATAGAACCTACTATGTCTGTCATAGAAACTCCTATGTATGTCATAGAAACTCCTATGTATGTCATAGAAACTCCTATGTATGTCATAGAAACTCCTATGTCTGTCATAGAACCTCCTATGTCTGTCGTAGAACCTCCTCTGTGTGTCATATAAAAAAATGTCACCTTATGGATGTTACATTTCACAGAATGTACTTTCTCTCACAGAATGTACTTTGCCGAGACAGTACTGGCACTGGAGTACCTGCATAGCTATGGGATTGTACATCGAGATCTCAAGCCAGACAAGTTAGTTTCTGAATAAATTATGCTTAGAAATCTATGTCAGAGAGATGGAGAAATATTATTTGAAAAAAGCACAAAATCCTGGTTGTTACTTCAATTGTTCTGAAATATAATGTTATCTAATAACATTTTGCTGGCATTTTCTTATTGTTGCTATTTTAACTTTAAATATTCAACAAAATTACCAGCGGAAGAGTGTGACTCAAATGCAACTTATTACGTTTAACATGTAGAATTAAACAGAAATGAAGGAAAGTATTTGCAAACTAAATATCTTAGATGTTTCATTAATTAGAAGAGTCCTCCGTATATCTTGGACAGAGAACAAATAGATCTATGCAGAAAGAACTCAAAGAAAACTGGCTGATGCTACAAATAAGAAAGAGAAAATTGAGATATTTTGGACATATAGAAAGACATGAAGGGCTGGAGAAGAACATCATGGAAGGAGGCATATCGGCATAAAGAGGAGAAGAGGAAGACCACAGAGAACATGAATTCAGGCTGTAACTGATGGTTTGAACATGATGGCTGCAGAGGCGGGACATCTGGCCTATGAGAGAGAGAAATTCTAGAGGACTGTTAGGGTGACAAAGTTCTGCTCAGGACAAGCTATTTGATGATGATGATGATCATTAATTATTTATTTACACCATTATTCTTCCATTTTACTTCATTCTACAATGTATCCATGTTTATCATCATCATCTTGTGCCATACTGACAGATATAGGCTATCATGAATGTCCACAAATATCTTTCCTTAATACTAAGTTAATTGCATATCCTTTACAGGACTTTGCGAATCAACCCCAGCATATCCTTTACAAGACTTTGCGAATCAACCCCAGCATATCCTTTACAGAACTTTGCGAATCAACCCCAGCATATCATTTACAGGACTTTGCGAATCAACCCCAGCATATCATTTACAGGACTTTGCGAATCAACCCCAGCATATCCTTTAGCAGATTTCTAGGCAATAACTCAGTAGTATCATTTACAAGGACTTTTGTAAAATCACCACATTTGCAATCCTTACAAGACTTTGCGAATCAACCCAGCATATCCTTTACAGAACTTTGCGAATCAACCCCAGCATATCATTTACAGGACTTTGCGAATCAACCCCAGCATATCCTTTACAGGACTTTGCGAATCAATCCCAGCTTTTAACGCTGTTTGTGATTTTCTAGGCATTATTACGTTCAGTAGTTTGTCATTGCTTTCTGAATGGGTGGTGCCATCGTCCTTTGTTAAAATCCACGCAAACAATTTGCAACCAAACTGTCCGCAGCGTGATTCGAACTCAGAACGTCAGAGTTTAATAGACTGAGTCACTAACCCCTAAGCCACAGACGCCACCTAATACTGACTACAAGATTGAATATTGATACACTTCCATGCCATGAAGTTCGCATGTTCTGAGTGTTCTCTCTCTGCTCATTACATGTTTGTGTGTGTAGGTCCTTATCCTTGTGATTTCATTTATTTGCCTGTGTAAAGATTGTGTGTTGTTTTAATGTTTGTATTTAAGTTCTCTTCTTCTCAGATTGAATCAGTTCTGTTTGATTTATTATCTATTATTTCCTCATTTAATCTTTTATATTCTTCTCTTTCTTATGTTCTCTTCATACATCCATTAACTATCAGATTTCCTTTGTCATCTGTTCTCTTCATACAGCCATTAACTATCAGATTTCCTTTGTCGTACATTTCTAAAGTGGTTGCTGATAGCAAAATTGAGAACACACTGCATTAGTGACACACTGTACTAGTGACATATGTGCTATGGAAATTCCAGGGTTCGTAGACAGCTTGGATCAACAAATTTGTCAGTGTGCACATGATACACGTCTTCAGTGTGCACATGATCACATCAGTGTTGAACTTACAGGAAACTCTGATCTTTTACTTGGGTAATCTCAATTACAAGGACTTCTCAAGTTACAGTAAGGCTGATCTCAATGGCAAGGGACACTGATGATAAGGAAAATAAGCCTTCAGGCAACAATTAGTTTTAGATGCCATGACTACACCTGAACCACAACCAACTATAAACTCATAGGGCCTTCGGACTCAGTTAAAAATTAATGGAAATCAGACCACAACCGTGACCTCACATTCCAGTATTGTTGTATTAAGACAGATTCATTTTAAAATCAACACAAAATGCGAAATCAAGGTTATATTATGCAACAAGTTAAGTTTAACAATACGGAATATGACTTATGAAATCGAAGTTATATTATGCAACAAGTTAAGTTTAACAATAAGGGAGATCAGTGTTATGAATATTTTTCATCAATAAATAACCCTAGACTCATAGAATTGAGTACAATAGCAAAAAAGCTTGCAGTGTTCTATCAAACATATCTCTCTCTCTCTCTCTCTCTCTCTCTCTCTCTCTCTCTCTCGATCACCGCCAAGACCGATGTACCAGACTTCCCCATAAATTCTATTCATGTGGAAATCTGATTCATGCAGCTTTAGCATTGGTGTGTTTTATGTCACATCTTCAGCACCATTTGGAGCTCTGATGCTTAACCTTTGGCGATGTGTCCGGTTTCAGCCAGCGTTTACTCGGTTCGCTCTCCGTTCTGTAACCATCTAGTGTTTTTTTACGGTGTGGAGTAGCTAGCCCCACTGTCAACCCTCTTAGTCACCTCTTACGACATGTGTGGCAGGTAACAGTGGTTCTATTCTTTACACCCCAATTTGGGCCCTGGTAACCACTCGGGCGAAACATATATAAATTCCAGCCCCCAACTGAAACTAGGTCAGGGTTTTTCCAATCAGTTATGCGCCCCAATTATTAGAGTTGTCTGTGCCTGAACTCATAGCGAGCAAACGGAATAAACACAATCATAACCTGCTTTGTTAGGTAACCATGGAAATAATTATACAGTTGTATATATTCAGTTCTTGGAAGTATATTGTGTTTGATATTCTTCAAATTTAAATCTTGACTATATTTTTTGAACAGTTTACTAATCACTGCGCTGGGTCATGTCAAGCTGACAGACTTTGGTCTCTCCAAGATAGGACTCATGAGCTGTAAGTTATCATCATGTTGTTACTTGTGAACTTCTAAAGTAGTATGTTATCTGTATAATATCATGTTAAATTTAAAGTAACTATATAGAATAGAACTCTATCCAGATTTACGTTGATATGAATTATGAGAGTTAGACCACTAATCTAGATCCTTAAAGCACCATCATATTGGGGCTCATCATGGAAACAAATAAACTCATTCTTTTCATTTTTCTGATGAATGTTTAACTTATAGTGGACCAGGGCAAAAGCCATGTTTTTACAAGACATTTGTTTTTAGAATTAAAAATGCCCTTTAGTGTGGCTCCTGGTAAAATGTGTCCCACCCAAAGCCACATAGTATGGCGTTTGGTCCACAACGAGTTAAAAGATCTGGTAACTTCACTACAGCTACTGAGCAGTTATGTTTGCATCTGTTGACTATCTCAAGAATTCAATTTGTTCACACACACACACACACACACACACACACAAACACCAGTTGAACGATATCACTGTGTACCAGTGTCCCCCCAATCACAACTTGTCTCTCTCTCTATGGGAGTACATTTGTGAATCCTGTTAGTCTGGTTGATCCTGGCTAATTCTGTCAGTGACCACCATACCTGTGATGTTTCCTTACACGGAACACTCTCTGTGATGTTTCCTTACACAGAACAGTCTCTGTGATGTTTCCTTACACAGAACAGTCTCTGTGATGTTTCCTTACACAGAACAGTCTCTGTGATGTTTCCTTACACAGAACACTCTGTGATGTTTCCTTACACAGAACACTCTCTGTGATGTTTCCTTACACAGAACAGTCTTCCAAAAGAAATGGATCAGTTCTTGGTGTCTGCATCGATTGTTGGAGAAATGTTTAGAAATGACCATTGGAAATCATTTATCCAACTTTGATATCAAGCCCATGTTGCAGTTGCCTGATATAGCACATCTCCTCCATGTAGGGTGTCATTCAAGCCATACATCAAGCTTCTTACACAATGGTCTCTAAGCTGTATCAATACACACTTGCCAAGATTTGACATATGAAATTTTCTGATCATTTCTTTGCAAGCAGATGTTTTGATCCATTTGAATCCATTTGAAAATATACTACTAAATTGTAAAATTGTGTTGTCAATTATGCATCACTTAGCTATACTGTTACATATCATATTATCTCTCTCTCTCTCTCTCTCTCACTCACTCACTCACTCACTCACTCACTAGTTACTCTGTTACAGTTAGACTTTTGGTGTCAAGTTGTTAGAGCACTGGTGTCAAGTTGTTACAGCATTCTTGTATAGTCATACACATTGGCTTTTTCCTTTTTTCGTTGCTATCATTCAATCTCTTGTCATGCCTGATACCATAGGCAATCATGTATCTCTACAACTCTCTCACCCCCTGGTGCAGTTAATCAGTTCTGAAGTCAATCTCTTGTCGTGCCTGATGCTGTAGACAATCATGTCTCTCTACAACTCTCTCACCCCCCCCTGATGCAGTTAATTAATCAGTTCTGATGTCAATCTCTTTTCAAACCATTATGTAAACTATCCAACATCTTCTCCTTCTGTCTTCCACAATCTCTCCTTCCCTGTATTTTACCTGTTGTCACTAAATGTTTCAAACCTCCTTTTTTGCATTTTATTCTTGAAGAACCTTGATTATCTGAATCTTTTTCTTTTGATAAGGTTTCTTTGTGTACAGGCCTGATTTAAAACCTCATCATTTGCTTTCTTTGCTGTCCGTGGTATTTTCAGCATTTTTCTGTAAAAACCACATCTCGATGCCTTCCAGCCTTCTCATTGATTGTTTGTTCATTGTCCATGATTCACTGCCGTACATAAGTATTGGTTCATTATGGTACTGAAGAAATCTTTTCCGCAGTGTTGTTGGTAGTGAATTCACACACTGTAAGGTTTTCATGTTCATAAAAGTTGCTTTTGCTTGAGCTATTCTACTCCTTATCTCTGTTGTACATCTTCTATCTGATGTGATGAATGCTACAGATATTTGAAATTGTGTTGTTATACACAGTGTTATTGTTTTCATGGTTATACATAGTGACATTGATTGTTTGTACACTTGTACACAGTGACAACAAATCTTTATGAAGATGCTCTTGACAAGGACTGTAAACAATTCAGAGATAAGCAAGTATTTGGAACACCAGAGTACATTGCCCCTGAGGTCATCCTGCGATCTGGATATGGAAAGCCAGTAGATTGGTGGTCAATGGGTGTCATCCTCTATGAGTGTCTAGTTGGTTGTGTCCCTTTTTTTGGTGACACTCCTGAAGAGCTCTTCTCACAAGTTATCAATGGTGAGTTTCAATTAATCTTAGGATGTAGTAGCTGTGTATTTATACCTGTTCTAAAATGTTGTCAAAATTAACATTGCAGACGAAAATTCAAATATATCGAGCCTGTGTAATTATCTGTTTACTATATGGCTTAGAAACATGGACAACCTACTCATGGCATGAGAGGAGACTAAACATCTTTCGACTTTGATGTCTCCACAAGATTATGAATATCAGGTGGTACGACAAGATAACCAACTCTGAAGTACTGCAACATGCAAACTTGCCTTCCATCATGGGAATACTCAGCAGTAGAAGACTATGGTTGCTAGGGCATGTGAGAAGAATGTAAAATTGTCGCAAAACAAATGTTATTCTGTGAACTTACTGAGGGGAAGATGCACCAAGGCAGACCACTGCTCAGATATAAGAATGTCTGCAAGGTCATAATGAACTTTTCTATTGGTCCCAGCAAATGGGAAAGACTAGCTGATGACAGAGTTATGTGTAAAACAACATTATGTAAAGGTGCAGGATCTTTTGCAAAGAGATTTAGGAATGAACTAAAAGACAAGATGGACAAGTGAAAACTCAGAAGTTGTCACAATAAAACACTTCACAATAAAGGCCAATTGACCTTCTGTAAAGATGAAAAAGACCATATATATCAAATGTTGTATCTATATATATAAATAACCTTAATGAAATTGTGTGTATGTCTGTTAATTTTAATTGAAGATATCTGGACATCCTACGGACTTGAAATTTGGTAAAAGGGTAGCTTTCATAGATGGGAAGATGTAAATATTATAAAACCGAACTATTGGTTCTTTTCTATATCTAAATACTAACTTAACGAAAAGTTCAACACCGAAAAGGTGTATCCATGTTTTAACTTGCCGGTCACATGTTAAAGCGATGATGACAACTATTATTATAACGTATTCTAACACATCTGCTAAGAGGTGTTGTGACTGAATTGATAAGAGCGCAGTCTCCCATGTGGTAGACCCGTGTTCGATTGACGGTAAGACCAAGGATGTGTTTTGGGGGGTTTTTAAAAACACATCTAGTCACTATTCTATAAGTTTATAATCACAATAAATTCAATTTGCCATTTGTAATTTTAGCCAATTTTGAAAATATATGGACATGTTTCTTTAATATTCTCAGTCTCACGCTGTTTGGGACGTGAAATTTCAGAAATGATACAATTTCGTAGATCTATCAAAACTAATAAAGTTATGCAGTTGGAGAATGATAAGAAAAGAAAATGAAGTCCAGAAACATGGAGACAGGAGAAAAGATTAGTTATTAGGCTTGACTACAAGCGTCGGAGGAGTGTAAAGGCGATTGCTGAGGAAACTAAAGAGGAATGACTTGGAAGATCAGCGGAAAGGATAACAAATGTAACTTTTAAAGTGTTGAACATTACAACTAGATTTAAACTAAATTCCCGCCTTGCGAAGAACGGGTACATCTGCTAGTATATATACATAATTATGCACTAGATAACGGATTAATATAATCTGAGTATACACTTCTTGTTCTCATGTTTTCCCACTTCAAAATAACTCTATTGTACTGGAAGATAGCCCTTACTAAAATACTACAGGAGGTAGTTTCTCAGTAATATCAAGCATTACTTGTGTATGATCCAGATTTGTTACTTTATGTCTGGTCTAAATATGGTCCAGAATTTTACAGATGTTTGGCCGTTATGTGGCCTAAACTGTTACTTGTGAATGACATATGAGACATAAAACTTGATGTTTGATTGTTATGTTAGCTGAACTGTTATATAAAACTTGATGTTTGATTGTTATGTGAGCTAAATATGTTATATAAAACTTTATGTTTGATTGTTATGTGAGCTAAACTGTTTTACAATACTTGATGTTTTATCGTTATATGAGCTAAACTGTTATATAAAACTTGATGTTTATGTAAGCTAAACTGTTACATAAAGCTTGATGTTTGATCGTTATGTGAGTTAAACTGTTATATACAACCTGATGTTTGATCGTTATGTGAGTTAAACTGTTATATAAAACCTGATGTTTGATCGTTATATCAGCTAAACTCTTATATAAAACTTGATGTTTGATTGTTATGTGAGCTAAACTGTTATATAAAACTTGATGTTTGATTGTTATGTGAGCTAAACTGTTATATAAAACTTGATGTTTGATTGTTATGTGAGTTAAACTGTTATATAAAACCTGATGTTTGATCGTTATATGAGCTAAACTCTTATATAAAACTTGATGTTTGATTGTTATGTGAGCTAAACTGTTATATAAAACTTGATGTTTGATTGTTATGTGAACTAAACTCTTATATAAAACTTGATGTTTGATTGTTATGTGAGCTAAACTGTTATATAAAATCTGATGTTTGATCGTTATATCAGCTAAACTCTTATATAAAACTTGATGTTTGATTGTTATATGAGCTAAACTGTTATATAAAACTTGATGTTTGATTGTTATGTGAGCTAAACTGTTATATAAAACTTGATGTTTGATTGTTATGTGAGTTAAACTGTTATATAAAACCTGATGTTTGATTGTTATATGAGCTAAACTGTTATATAAAACTTGATGTTTGATTGTTATGTGAGTTAAACTGTTATATAAAACCTGATGTTTGATTGTTATGTGAGTTAAACTGTTATATAAAACATGTATGAAATAATGATTATCTCTCAGAGAATATCCAGTGGCCAAATGAAGAGGAATGGTCAGTGTGTGATGATGCCAAAGATCTCATCCTGGGATTGCTACAGCATGATCCACTTCAAAGACTTGGAACAGGAGGAGCCCAAGATGTTAAAGAGCATGTCTTCTTTGCAGGCTTAAACTGGGAAAACTTGCTGAGGCAGAAGGCAGAGTTTGTTCCACAGCTAGACGGAGAGGATGATACTAGTTACTTTGACAGTAAGTTACTCTGACTTTATCATTTGGATCAACCTTCAGCTTTTTTATAGGTATTGTTAGATATGGACAGAATCATCCTTCAAAGTTGGACATATTTGATGCCATCACAAGTTTCCTATGACCAAATTCACTTGTTAAAAGAAACTCACATATGAAAGTTTCTACTTGTTAATATAAGTCTCCACATATAGACAAAAGTTTCTACTTGCTAATAGAAGTTCATAACAAGTTTCACTTGTTAATAAGTTTTACATAGACAAAAGTTTCTACTTGTTAATAGAAGTTTTCACATATAGACAAAAGTTTCTACTTGTTAATAGAAGTTTTCACATATAGACAAAAGTTTCTACTTGAGTGTCCACATAGACAAAGTTCTCTTGCTAACAGTTCATATGACAAAAGTTTCTACTTGTTAATAAGTTCCATATAGACAAGTTTCTACTTATAGAAGTTTCACTATAGACAAGTTTTACTTGTTAAGAGTTTCAAATGGGAAAAAATGTGTGTGTTCGAGAGTGTATATGTGTCAACAGAATATATACCAAGTGATATACTAAACCCAACAAAATTCAAGCAGAAGTGAAAGTTAGTGTTCACATGTGTCGGACAACATGTCTGAAGATTTGAAATAGTGCAGTCTGAGTCAAAGCTTGGAAAAGATCAGTATACATCCCCATCCGAAAGAAAAGTTATTTAAAGCTGTACATCAACTATCATATTATTTCTTTCATAAGCCAAACCAGCAATTCTATTGTAGATTATCCTTTCATAAGACATTCCAGCAGCAGCAATTCTATTGTAGATATCATTTCATAAGCCATGCCAACAGCAGCAATTCTATTGTAGATTATCCATTCATAAACCAAACCAGCAGCAATTCTATTGTAAATTATCCTTTCATAAGACATACCAGCAGCAGCAATTCTATTGTAGATTACCTTTCATATGACATACCAGCAACAGCAATTCTATTGTAGATTATCCTTTCATAAGACATACCATCATCAAATAGCTTGTCCTGAGCAGAACTTTGCCACCCCAACAGTCCTCCAGAATTTCTCTCCTAGGCCAGATGTCCTGCCTCTGCAGCTGTCATGTTCAAACCATCAGTTACATCCTGAATCCATCTTCTCCGTGGTCTTCCTCTTCTTCTCTTTGCCGGTATGCCTCCTTCCATGATGGTCTTCTCCAGTCCTTCATGTCATTTTATATGTCCAAAATATCTCAATTTTCTCTTTCTTATTTGTAGCATCAGCCAGTTTTCTTTGATTTTGAGTTCTTTCTGGATAGATCTATTTGTTCTCTTCTCTGTCCAAGATATACGAAGGACTCTTCTGTAACACTTGTATTCAAAAGCACTTATATGTTTTTCCACTGCTTTATTAAATGTCCATGCTTCATACCCATACTGGGAATATGCATGCTCTTAGTATTCTGATCTTTGTTTTCTTATCAGTCCCGATCCATATTGTTTTGAGTTGTTTAATTTTTGTAAAGCCATGTTTGTTCTTCTTTTAATTTCCTTCATCCCATTTCCATCTGTTGTTAGCAGTGAACCAAGATATTCAAAACTGTTCACATTTTCTACTTTCTCTCCGTTGATAAAAATATCTTTTGTCATGTTTGTTTTATCTGTTATCATTATTTTTGTTTTTGCCACATTGAGATATAGATTTTGTTTTTCGCATTTATCTTTCACTTCTAATACTTTCTCAATCCCTTTTTGTGATGTTGACAGTAGCACTGTATCGTCAGCGTATCTTTGTTCATGTATTCCTCTTCCTCCGATTATAAAAGGATCGTATTGTTCTTTTCCACTGCCTTCTGTAACATTCCTCATGATGTTTTCTGCATCTATGTTAAACAGACAATGCGACAGAATGCAGCCTTGTCTGACTACCTGCCCTATGTGAAACCAGTCTAATGTATCATCACATGTTCTTACAGCTGCCATTTGATCACTATAAAGTTCTCTTATGATCTGTATCAAATGTCATGGAATTCCATTTCTCCCATAATCTTCCACAATTCCTGATGTTCTACACAATCAAATGCCTTGGAGTAGTCAATAAAGCATGAGTATAGATCTAAATTATACTCTCTAGATTTTTCTATGATTGTTCTCATGTTAAATATATGGTCACGTGTACCTCTGTTCCGTCTAAACCCAGCTTGTGTTATGTTGATATTTTCTTCCATTTTCCTATACAGTCTTCCCATAATCATTTGTAATAAGATTTTACTTGTGTGGTTAATCAATGCCACTGTTCTATAGTTGGTACATAATTTGGTGTCTCCCTTTTTAGGTATTGGGATAAACATTGATCTTTTCAATTCCTTGGGCCATATTCCTGTTTCCCATACCTTTTTGCATATTGCATGATATATTTTATGCTTTGCTCTCCTCCTGCTTTGATAAATTCTGCTGAAATATTATCACATCCTGGTGATTTTCCCATCTTTAAGCTTTTTATTGCCCGTTCAACTTCCTCTAGCGATGGTTCTGGTTCTTTCTCTGTGATTATTTCAGTGTTCGCTCTATTGTCCTTTTCGCCTCTGTTCATATACATTTCGCTGCAATATTCTTTCCATCTGTTGAGAATTTCTGCTTGTTCTGTTAGGATTCTTCCCACACTATCTTTTATTGCATTTAGTTTTGGTTTAAACGTTATAGTCATTGATTTTATTTCTTTGAACATTTTCTGCTCTCTCCTTTTCTTCTGGTGTTCTTCTAACCTTGCACAACAATTTTGTAGGTATTGCTTTTTATCTCTTCTTATCTTCTTCCTTATTTCTGTTGCTATATTTTTGTAGGCTAACCTATTTTATTCCTTTGCTATTCCCTGTGCTTTTTTCTCTCTTCTCTGTTGTATTAACTCGAGTGTATCGTTTGCAATCCACTCATTCTTTCTGTCTTTTCTCAGTGGAACCATAAATTATGGTGCCTCGACTCAATAGGATATCTCTAGCATGTGTGGTCAACTCATCTGGTGTCATCTCTTTTTGGACTGTCAATAATAGGATATCTCTAGCATGTGTGGTCAACTCATCTGGTGTCATCTCTTCTTTGGGCTGTCATCAGTATTTCAAATCTGTTCTTTACTTCTACTCCATATTCCTCTGGGATTTTATTAGCGTCAAAACGTACTGGTTTTAGTTTCTTCTCGAATTTTCTGAGCTTAAATTTTATCATCGCCATCAACAGCTCATGGTCACTTCCACAGTCTGCACCAGGCAGGGTTTTGGCTGTTGTTATGTTTGATCTCCATCGCTGTTGGATTATTATATAATCGATTTGGTTTTTGGTCTTCCTGCTGGTGACGTCCAGGTATATAACCTTCTAGGATGTTGTTGAAACAGTGTGTTTGCTTCACCAGATCATTTTCAGCACAAAAAGTTAAGACATACCAGCAGCAGCAATTCTATTGTAGATTATCCTTTCATAAGACATAGCAGCAGCAGCAATTCTATTGAAGATTATCATTTCATAAACCATACCAGCAGGAGCAATTCTATTGTAGATTATCTTGAAGAGGATACAAAGGAATATCAAATACATGAAGTGCATATGTATTTGAGATAAGGTGCCAGCAGGTACCACATTTGTAATTTGAGAAGCATCTACGAGAAATGCAGAGAATACAATGTAGATCTTTATCTCTAGAATGTTTTATAAATGAGCCCAAGCAAGGCATTCTGCTACGTAAAATATGAGAAATTGAGAAACAATATGAGAAATATCATTTCCATCACATTTGATACACACCTAATTCATCTATGATATGAGAAATATCATGTTTCCATCACCTTTGATACACACCTAATTCATCTATGATATCATGAACAACACCAAACAGCTGTTAGAGTAGGTGGTCAAGAAACATCAGAATAGTTTGAGGTGCAAAGGAGATAAACTATTTCCTTGTATCTTCTTCTTCTTTGAATGCTCCATATCGACCACTTGTCAACCACTCTGTGTGATTTGTATGTGATCTGAGCATAAGGGCGACTGTATGTTGTGCCAGTTATACAAGTAGGCCAGCACATTCAATTTCTTCTTATTTTGAGATCTCCTATGGGCCTACACTTGTCAACCACTCTGTGTGATTTGTATGTGATCTGAGCATAAGGGCGACTGTATGTTGTGCCAGTTATACAAGTAGGCCAGCACATTCAATTTCTGCGCTGCTTTTTATTTACTAGGATAGCATCCCTAGGGCCTACATCTGTCGCTCTTTCTGACATGCATTGTAGATTGCAGTGGTACTATTCTTTGCTTCCCTTGCGGGCCCCAGCACCACACAGGTGATTTCGTTGTATAACTTCTGATATGACATTCTGCTGACAGAATCATCAATACTTGAACTATCAACAAGAAATATGCTGTCAAACTCAGATCTGAAAATAACTGTTTGAATGTGTATTCTAATGTCTTCATTGTTCTGCTTTAGTTCTGCTCTGTTGTAGCCACTCATTTCATGGAACTGACTATTTGGGAGCTCACGATATCCAGATCACAGCAATCCAACCTTGTTCCTCTGATAGTGGAGTCAACTTGCACTCGAAAATTGTTGAATATCTTGATATGGTATCTGCTACCTCTTGAATCAACACACTACATTCCTATGCTTCTTGATACCTTCTCTTCTCATGCTCTATAAATATATGTGTATATCTCTCATGCTCTATAAATATATGTGTATATATTAACGTTTCACCCTTCTGGGCCGATACACTGGCTTGCAGTATTTTCTAATATGACGCAACGCCAGCTCACTGACTAATTCAGCACACATAGCAATAGAAATGCGTTCGAGGTCAGCATACATAGCAATAGAAATGCGTTCGGAGGTCAGTACACATAGCAATAGAAATGCTTCGAGGTCAGCACACATAGCAATAGAAATGCGTTCGGAGGTCAGCACATCAAGCAATGAAATGCGTCTCGAGGTGAGCACACTGCAGTGGAAATGGTCTGATGGATCGCACTCATAGCTAAAAAGCTGCTTCAGAGATAGGTACCATGCAATAGAAATGCGTTCGAGGTCAGACACATAGTCAATAGAAATGCTTCGAGGTCAGCACTGCATACTAATAGAAATGCATTCTGATGATCAGCACACATAGCAATAGAATGCTTCTGAGATCAGCACACATAGCAATAGAATGCGTTCGGAGGTCAGCACACATAGCAGTGGAAATGCATTCGGAGGTCAGCACACATAGCAATAGAAATGCATTCGGAGATCAGCACACATAGCAGTGGAAATGCGTTTGGAGGTAAAGAAGAAGTTACGGAGGGAAAGGGTTAAATATATATTTGTGCTTTTTAATGTGTTACACAGTAGAGTACTTTGTATATCATACATAGAAGAGTACTTTGTATATCATGAACAGAAGAGTACTTTGTATATCATACATAGAAGAGTACTTTGTATATCATAAACAGAAGAGTACTTTGTATATCATAGATAGAAGAGTACTTTGTATATCATGAACAGAAGAGTACTTTGTATATCATGGATAGAAGAGTACTTTGTATATCATGAACAGAAGAGTACTTTGTATATCATGAACAGAAGAGTACTTTGTATATCATGAACAGAAGAGTACTTTGTATATCATGAACAGAAGAGTACTTTGTATATCATGAAGAGTACTTTGTATATCATGAACAGAAGAGTACTTTGTATATCATAGATAGAAGAGTACTTTGTATATCATGAACAGAAGAGTACTTTGTATATATACACAGAAGAGTACTTTGTATATCATAATAGAAGAGTACTTTGTATATTATAATAGAAGAGTACTTTGTATATCATAAATAAAAGAGTACTTTGTATATCATAGATAGAAGAGTACTTTGTATATCATACATAGAAGAGTACTTTGTATATCATGGACAGAAGAGTACTTTGTATATCATAGACAGAAGAGTCCTTTGTATATCATGGACAGAAAAGTCCTTTGTATATCATGGACAGTAAAGAGAATAAATAAATCTATCGAGAAAGAACTCAAAATCAAAGAAAACTGACTGATAATACAAATAAGAATGAGGAAATTGAGTATTTTGAACATATAAAAAGACATAAAGGATTGGAGTTGATCAGTTTCGGTTTGGAATATCTTCATTGCACTCCGGAAATGTCCATAGGTGCTCCGATCTCCTTCGCAATATCTCCAACGGCGTCCAGTGGCTAACTGTACCAGTTTGATTTTGATTTGATGAGCCTACTCATATACCTGTTGTGCCATCCAATCATATTGATGCACCCATCTAGTTCAATAGATAATTCAATAATTGAACATGTGTTAGAAATGTCTCACTGAGTAAGAATGCTTACCCTTGTTTTTCTGACAGGTCGTGTGGACAGATACAACCATGAAATCGATGTTGAAGACACAGAAGATGATGGAGATGACTTATTGTTCCACAGTTTCTCATCCTGCTCCCCACGTTACTCCAGAGTCTAC
Organism: Arion vulgaris; assembly: GCA_020796225.1. Taxonomy (NCBI): domain Eukaryota; kingdom Metazoa; phylum Mollusca; class Gastropoda; order Stylommatophora; family Arionidae; genus Arion; species Arion vulgaris. The sequence goes on from CM036769.1 coordinate 41,310,925, forward strand.
AACCGTGGGCTGGAGCCCCTTATTAATGATGTAAACATGGCCTTCCTCAGCCCATACACTAGCATCCCTCCACAGGTCACTAGCATGTACATTCATGAAAGCTTCGTCACCATGGTGATCATTGTAAACATGTGACCATGAATCTGCTTGTATGTTGTCCTCAAGCACATAATTGTAATCATCTTTAAAGTCATCAATGTCTGTCATTCAATGCTGTTCTAATCTTTAAAGTCATCAATGTCTGTCATTTGATGTTGTTCTTATCTTTAAAGTCATCAATGTCTGTCATTTGATGTTGTTCTAATCTTTAAAGACATCAATGTCTGTCATTCGATGTTGTTCTAATCTTTAAAGTCATCAATGTCTGTCATTTGATGTTGTTCTAATCTTTAAAGTCATCAATGTCTGTCATTTGATGTTGTTCTTATCTTTAAAGTCATCAATGTCTGTCATTTGATGTTGTTCTAATCTTTAAAGTCATCAATGTCTGTCATTTGATGTTGTTCTAATCTTTAAAGTCATCAATGTCTGTCATTTGATGTTGTTCTTATCTTTAAAGTCATCAATGTCTGTCATTTGATGTTGTTCTAATCTTTAAAGTCATCAATCTCTGTCATTTGATGTTGTTCTTATCTTTAAAGTCATCAATGTCTGTCATTTGATGTTGTTCTTATCTTTAAAGTCATCAATGTCTGTCATTTGATGTTGTTCTTATCTTTAAAGTCATCAATGTCTGTCATTTGATGTTGTTCTTATCTTTAAAGTCATCAATGTCTGTTATATTCTATCATGTTGATGTCCCTTAAGTTTTTTTATTAATAACAACTTTGTTAACAATGAAGTGATCTTGCTAACAACTTTATTAACAATGAAATGATATTGCTAACAACTTTATTAACAATGAAATGATATTGCTAACAACTTTATTAACAATGAAATGTCCTACGTCTTGAATATTGGGAAACTGTACTACTTCCAAAAGCAAGAGCACACATCTAAATTTGGAACATAGTTGACCTACATGTTCTCAGTGTATGTAGTGACAAATATTGTCACATGTCAGCATATGTTTGACTTCTAAAACATTATTACTTAGTGTGTGCGTGTGTGTGAGAGAGTTAGAGAGCTAGAATATCAATCAGAATTAATGTCCCAACTTGCAGGAACAGGAACATCTCTGTTTGCAGCAGACTAGATGCAATCTCTGACAGTCACTCAAGCATCCTCTCAAAACAAAATAGTGTCATTAACACTGAGAATTTGATATAATAACACTAGAGACAACATAGATAAAGTAGATTGATATAATAACACTAGAGACAGCATAGATAAAGTAGATTGATATAATAACACTAGAGACAGCATAGATAAAGTAGATTGATATAATAACACTAGAGACAACATAGATAAAGTAGATTGATATAATAACACTAGAGACAACATAGATAAAGTAGATTGATATAATAACACTAGAGACAGCATAGATAAAGTAGATTGATATAATAACACTAGAGACAGCATAGATAAAGTAGATTGATATAATAACACTAGAGACAGCATAGATAAAGTAGATTGATATAATAACACTAGAGACAGCATAGATAAAGTAGATTGATATAATAACACTAGAGACAGCATAGATAAAGTAGATTGATATAATAACACTAGAGACAGCATAGATAAAGTAGATTGATATAATAACACTAGAGACAGCATAGATAAAGTAGATTGATATAATAACACTAGAGACAACATAGATAAAGTAGATTGATATATAACCTAGAGACAGCATAGATAAAGTAGATTGATATAATAACACTAGAGACAGCATAGATAAAGTAGATTTCAAACGTAAATAACAATTTGTTTAGTTAAGTTGCCAGATCATCAACGTCACTGCACATCAAATCAATTAGTCTGTAACTGCTTCAACCTCTTTCTCGATATGTTCTTCAGCATGTGACAACTAATGACACCTGTTCTGTGTTGGTTTACTATTATCCTTTGGCTACCAGTATAGTGCTCTTATACTGGTACAGTGACCAGGAATCAGATTGACCATATATGCATAAATACACAATTTATTCCAGATTTTCCTTAGATACGTTGGTATTTGGTCGTCCATTTGTGTTTCATTTTAATTTGTCACTCCTGTTTGTTCGTTTGCTTGATAAAGGCCTTGTTGGTCGAAACGTTGCTGTTTATCGTCACTGTTTATGTATTTTGTAAAACTATAGTACTTTGTTTGTACGTGTTTCACTATTTACCAAGTTTTACTGCAGTCTTCCCCTATTTGCATAATACACAATTTAGAACATCATTGCTGGATGTCCGTGCATACAGAGGGCAGATGTAGGAAGTGATCATAATTTATGCATAGGTAAATTGAAACTGAAATTGAAAATTCATCATACTAAAAAAGAACAACTGTGAATAGACAGTCAAAGGCTACAAAATAAAGAAGTAAAAGAGGAATATCAGCTCGAACTTAAGAATAGGTTCGAGTTACTCAATGTGAAAATAAACAGAACATTGCAGATGGACTAAGATAAAGGACACACTATTGGGGGCAGCAAATAATAGCGCAGGATTAAAGATAAAAGACAGAAAACCCTGGATAAGCGATGACACCTGGAAATGTATTCAAGAAAGAAGAAAGATGAAACTAGCGATATTTAATACTAAGGATGCAACAGATGAAATCCAAGCTAAAGAGGAATATAGACTAAAAGACAAGGAAGTGAAAAGAGCGGCTAGAAGAGATAAAAGAGCATATGTCAATCGACTGGCTGAAGAAGGGAAAAGGCAGCTAAGACTGGAAACAGTAAAATGCTATACAATACACTAAAACCACTTACTGGAACTTTTGTTTCAAAGGGTGGCCCAATCAAGAGTAAAGACGGTAAAGTTCTAACATCAGATACCGAGCAGAAGAAAAGATGGGCAGAACATTTTGAAGAAATATTAAATAGACCTGATCCACCAGTACTACTCAAGTTTGACGAAGAGGCAAGAAACAGCTCCTACCATACGAAGAAATGATAAGTGTAGCTGAGGTCAAGGAGGCAATCCATTCCTTGATAAACAATAAGGCAGCGGGTGATGACAACATTACTGCGAAATGCTCAAAGCGGCTGATGATACAACTATTAGCCAGGTGCAAGGACTATTTAATAAAGTATGGGAAGAAGAAACTGTCCCAGATCAAAGGAAAAAGGGAATAATTGTTAAGATCCCCAAGAAAGGTGATCTCAAAGATTGCAACAACTGGAGAGGGATCACCCTATTATCAGTAATGACCAAGACTTTCTGCAAAATCATTCTTAATAGAAAGGAGCAGTGGACACAACCCTGAGAGAAAACAAGATGGTTTTAGACCTGGGAGAAGCTGCTTAGACCAAATAATTACCCTACGACTAATTTTGGAGGAACATATTGAGAAGCAACAACCACTCATACTAAATTTCATCGATTTTAAAAAGCCTTTGATAGTCTACACAGAATCTCTCTAAATAAACATTATTAAAAGCCTCTATGATGGTTCACAGTGTTCAGTTCGCACTGATGGTGGACACAGCGACTGGTTTATGGTTGAAACCGGAGTAAATCAAGGCTGTATTCTATCTCCGCTATTGTTTGGAGTGGCCATTGACTGGGTGATGTGAAAATGTTGCAGGGCGAAACTGGCATCGATTGGGTAGAAAATAGTCAACTAGAAGATTTGGATTTTGCAGATGATATTGCCTTGTTAAGTAGAAACAACCAAGATATGCAAAGAAAAACAGACAACTTGTCATCTATAGCATTAAAAGTTGGACTGCAGATAAGCTATGAAAAACAAATATAATGAAGATACCTATGCCAAGTAATGCAGATATCACACTGGAATCTAAAATGATAAAAATAACAGAGTAGTTTACCTATTTAGGTAGCAATTTTGATTGCACAGGAAATGTTTAAAAATAAAATATGATACGAATTGGCAAAGCAACACCAGCTTTTAAAAGTCTAAATAAAATATGGAACTGCAAGTTATATAGTATTAAAACTTAATTACGAATTTTCAATTCAAATGTTGTATCAGTCCTAACATATGCCAGCGAGAGTTGGAAAATGACTAAAGATATAGAAAGCAAGTTGAATGCATTTGAAAAAGATGTCTGCGAAAAATAATGAATATAAAATGGAACGAATTCAGAAGAAGTGATGAAATCAGAGATATGTGACAACTGTTATAAGAAAGAGAAGATGGAGATATGTTGGGCACACCTTGAGGAGAAATGATCAACGAATATCAAAGCAGGCATTGAAGTGGGATGCAAAGGGTTCAAGAAAGAGAGGTCGACCTAAGGAGACCCTGAAACGAACTTTGCTGAGAGAGGCAGGAAATATCGGTCTCAGTTCTATGGAGGAGATTGAACGAGTTGCCCACGATAGAGCGATATGGAGAAATTAATTGCAGGCCCTATGTAACGTATAACGGTATGAGAGGAATTATTATTATTTATAGTGCTCTTATCTAGCTACACCACATTTGAGTTTCAGTTTCAGTTTGGAGTATCTTCATTGCACTCCGGACATGTCCATAGGTGCTCCGATCTCCTTGCAATATCTCTGTGTCCAGCGACTGACCGTACCAGTTCTATTTTGATTGATGAGCCTACTCATATACCTGTTATACTGTTCTTTTCTTGCCACACCAATCTTCAAACCTAGCTCTCGCATTCTAGTAGTTGACGTGGATTGGTTTAGATGAAGGTCTTCTGCGGCCACGCTCTATGAGGGCGTTCAAGATGTCAGCTCTGTCCATTGGCTGGCCGTCTGATAAGGCGGCAGAGCCAGCCAGCCTGTCTCCTTCTCATTGCCAACGACACCCATGTGCGCCGGAACAAAGACAAGCCTAATTCTGCAAATTGTTGACGCCTTCAGTGATTCAGTTCATTGCCTGCGCACCGAACCGGCCTCCACCTTTTGGATCATACTCAATGAGTCACTCAGAATGCACGCATGAGTGTAGTTTTGTGACTCTAGCCAGAGTAGTGCATTGGTCACCGCCAGTACCTCCATTGTCATGCTGCTTGTTGTCATACTAAATGCACCACTGGCTTCCTTAACCATTCTGCTACATGAGCTTGCAGAGAAAGCCCATGCAGACTATTCGTGACGAACTACCGATCCATCCGTGTAAATCACAACGTCGTCTGCATTGCAGTTTTCATCAATGATGGCTTTGACGACTGCATTCAACGCCACGGATTTCCTCTCTGCAACCTTGGTCAAATTTAATGATGGTTGAAAAATGGTTCCAGTATATTGGAGGCATCGGTATCCATTCTTCCCATAGTCAATATTATTGAGCCTGCATACCAGCTGAACAGTATCTGCGGCACGGCCAACCCATGACTTGCCCCGCATTAACCGATTTCCACCACTGGTGCTGAGCTGTTCATGCAATGGGTGATTCTTTTTGGCACTTATTTTGAGATAGACACATGCTCTAGCTATCTTGAGTCTATACTCCATGGTTGGAAAATCCAGGAGAAACCTCATCGCCACACAGGGTGTATCCCTTGTGCGACTGAGGATGATGCACATAGCTTCGTTCTGTATTCTCTCCAGTGTTTCAATTTGCGTTTTGCTGACAGTGAGGATGGCCATTGCATATTCAATGGTGGAGAGGACCAGTGTCTGATACAGGATGACAAGCAGTCATTGCTCGATGTTAACAGCCGCCATGACTCTCATTGCCGCAAACCTTTGCGTGCCTTGACAATGACATACTCAACATGTTCCCGGAAACACAGGCTGCGGTCAAATGTCACACCCAAAAATTACATCGATTTATCTACGGCAAACCAACACCACGAAGTTTCACACTAGGCGTACATGCGTTAACAGTGTATTATTGAGTGAGAACCATGTCACTGCTGCTTTGGTAGGGTTAACTAGTGCACCAGAGAAATCACACCAGTCTGTGATGCGGTCGAGTTCCTTCTGTATCTCACCAGCAATTGCATCCTTGTCTTTCCCTTGTCTATACACTAGGATATCATCAGCAAATAACAGAGTTCTACCTCTGTGATCGAGTTGTTGTTCTATGATTGACACCGTACATATATTGAATAAGACAGGGAAAGAGGAGAGCCCTGTGGCAATCCGGAATGTACAGTCACCGGTTCAGAAAACCAACCACCACATCGCAGTACAACCTTCCTTTTGAACAGCGTAGCAGCTATCCATCTTATGTATAGAGGATGCACCTGGAGTTTGACAAGCTGTTGCATGAGATAGTCATAGGGCACTCTGTTGTATGCGTCTTCCAAGTCCACCATTGCTGCACATGTTTCAATACCTGCATGGAAACCCTCGAAGACATCATAGGCGAAGACCACAGCATTGCACCATGTTTCTTTCCCAGATCTGTAACCTCCGAGAGTGGGTGGGAAGATATGGCGACTTTCGAGGTTCCATGCCAGTCGACGTGCCACGATTTTCTCAAGAAGCTTGCCTGTCGTGTTTTGCAGTGCAATAATTCTGTAGCCGACTATCTGAGAGTGATCTTTCTTGGTCTTCGGCAATGGTAGTAGGTAGCTATGAAGCCACTCCTCCTGATCTCACCAACCTGGATGCTGACGCTTGAATTCTCTTACCAGTTCCTTGATGTCGCTTTTGATAAATCAGTAATATCCTTGTATCGAATGCCATCTGAGTTTATATTCTTGGAGTCTGATTAGGGTTGCAGATTCACCCTATTCTTGGAATCTGGTTAGTGTTGAAGGTTCACCTTATTCTTGGAATCTGGTTAGAGTTGGAGATTCACCCTATTCTTAGAATCGTTTACACACCTCTCTCCTTATACAGGATGTTCAAGATAAAGTAGCCCCATTGACAAATCAAAGTTGCCAATTACCATTATGTTGTGTCTATTTACTAATTAAACCAGTTCTGACTAGCTCGTCCTACGTCACATTTCTTCATCGCCTCTTCCGCTACAATTACACGTCACACAACCTGACCTATACTACGTCATAACTGAACCTTCTCATTTTCATAAATATATGCCAGATTAACTCCATCGATAGGCTACTTTTATCTTGAACAACCTGTAGCATTCAGATTAGCAGCCTGGTCCATTGCTCATCCTCTTTCTACAAAAAACCATACTCACAAGCCTATCACGCATTCATTTCCTTTCGCCTGCATGCCTGACACAAAATTAAAAATAATTCCCAGATTTTCATTAGAAACGTTTGTATTTGGTCGTCCATTTTTTTTTTTAATTTGTCACTCCTGTTGTTCGTTTGCTGATAAAGGCCTTGTTGGTTGAAACGTTGCTGTATTTTGTAATTGTTTTTGTAATTTGTAAAACTACAGTACTTTGTGATTACTTGTTTGCCAATCAAATAGTTTTACTGCAGTCTCATCTATTTTGTGAATATTTCCAAAAATAAAACTGATTTTGTCACCTAGTTCTCCTCAGAGACTCAGCACTGTCATTGATCCTAGCTCTTCTCATTCTTATGGAGCATACTCATTGAGTCACTGAGAAACATGCATGGATAAAAGTCTGTGACTCCATACTCATTGAGTCACTGAGAAACATGCATGGATAAAAGTCTGTGACTCCAACCAGATCATTGCTTTAGTTACTTCCATGATCTCCATAGTGAGATTACTTGCAGTCATAGGAAAACCACCACTATCTTCCCTCACAACATTCCCTCTGACTTGAGAAGTGAAAGCCCATGAGCTCCGCATATATAGAACCAATGACCCATCTGTGTAAATGATCACCCTCAGACAAGTTCTCAGAAATTATCTGAACGTCTGCTTCCACAACCACTGAGTTTTCTTGTCTGCAATTTCTATCAAGTCTGATACAAACATAAATTGATGTATAGCTTCCTGTTGGCACTCTTTTCATTTCTTCATTGGGTTCAATATCTATTCTACTCAGATTACTGTCATTGTGTACTTGATGAAATATCTAATCTACTCAGATTATTGTCTTTGTGTACTTGATCAAATATCTATTCTACTCAGATTACTGTTTTTGTGTACTTGATGAAATATCTAGTCTACTTAGATAACTGTCTGTGTGTACTTGATCAAATATCTGTTCTACTCAGATAACTGTCTGTGTGTACTTGATCAAATATCTAGTCTACTTAGATAACTGTCTGTGTGTACTTGATGAAATATGCAGTCTACTCAGATAACTGTCTGTGTGTACTTGATGAAATATCTAGTATAATTAGATAACTGAATACAGACAGCAGTCATGTATTTTATTAATTGTCTTTTATTAAACAGGAGCTTAGAGAGAGGCGGCGTCACTCAAGTGCTGATGACTTCCGTGCCAGAGTCTTAGAACGACAAGCGCTGGAACGCAAAGATTCAAATCACTCAGAAGGATCGGATGGATCTGTTGAAAGGATGAGGAGAAAAGACAGTTTGGTATCTGACACAACTAACAGTTTACCCAGTGACAGGTGTCCTCATGATGATGATGACATGTTCAGGCATCATGATAGGTATGTCATATATAGGATATGCTTAATTTATCAAACTAATGGTTGTACAGTGGTGTTGTACAGTGGTGTTGTACAGTGTTGTTGCGCAGTGGTGTTGTGCAGTGGTGTTGTGCAGTGGTGTTGTGCAGTGGTGTTGTGCAGTGGTGTTGTGCAGTGGTGTTGCAGGTACAGTGGTGTTGCGCAGTGGTGTTGCGAGTGGTGTTGCGCAGTGGTGTTGCGCAGTGGTGTGCGAGTGGTGATGCATTAGTGGTGCGCAGTGGTGTTGCGCAGTGGTGTTGCGCAGTGGTGTTGCGCAGTGGTGTTGCGCAGTGGTGTTGCGCAGTGGTGTTGCGCAGTGGTGTTGCGCAGTGGTGTTGTGTTGTACAGTGGTGTTGTGCAGTGGTGTTGCACAGTGGTGCTGCACAGTGGTGTTGCGCAGTGGTGTTGTGCAGTGATGTTGTGCCCCACCTTTTTGGCTGAAAGAAACATAGTTCGCATTTTGTTGTCTTTGCAGACGATAGTTATGTAAGTTGTTCTCTAATGAGATCAAAACTACCACACATGATGATGATGATACATGGGACTAGCAGGATCAACATACATTAAGAAAACAATGATACATGGGACTAGCAGGGCTTCAATATCTCTTGCAATGGACTATCACAATGAATGCTGCCTCCCTCTTATACCCTATGTAAACAAATGTTGCCGCTCCCTCTTATACCCTATGTAAACAAAGTAACATTTGATCTATTACTGTTTCAGACATGTGAGTGACAACATAAGCATTTCAGATTCATCACAGACAGACAGTGATTCATGTCACTCCCCGCAGGTGATACGTACAAACAGCAGGCTGGCTATTAGAAACATCATTCCCAAGTTTGCTATCTCATCAGAGGAAGACAAACCTACCAGCCCCAAAGGTTATTTCTTGGATACAACTGTTTCTTTATCTCTTTTTTGTTATTCTTCAGAGCTTTTCTGTGTTCTGTTTTGTCTATCATTACTGTATGTTACTGTGTGCTGAACAGTTTTGTCTATCATTACTGTATGTTATTGTGTGCTGTACAGTTTTGTCTATCATTACTGTATGTTATTGTGTGCTGTACAGTTTTGTCTATCATTACTGTATGTTATTGTGTGCTGTACAGTTTTGTCTATCATTACTGTATGTTATTGTGTGCTGTACAGTTTTGTCTATCATTACTGTATGTTACTGTGTGCTGAACAGTTTTGTCTATCATGACTGTATGTTACAGTGTGCTGTACAGTTTCTCCATCACTGGTTATGGGGCTTCACCTGAAATTAGAAATTATTCTGGAAATCCCTGCACTTAAAATGAGAGATCACATCTATTGTAAAATCACATGACCAGTTCAGAAATCACATGACCAGTTCAGAAATCACATGACTTTAGTTGAGGAATCACATTACTTTAGATAAGAAATTGTTCATGCTAATTTGATTCGACAGAACTCTCTCCAGTGGAGGAAGGAAAAGAAGTCAACAAAGAAAAAGCAGAGCTAAAGGCAAAGGGAGATAATTAGCTATCCATGCAGAAATCTGTTTCTGCCTAATGCACTAACTTTACTTATCACATCTACTGGAGGTAAGTTGGACTGGTCAAATTATGTGTCTTCAATTGTAGTCTTACTGGAGGTAAGCTGGACTGGTCAAATTATGTGTCTTCAATTGTAGTCTTACTGGAGGTAAGCTGGACTGGTCAAATCTCATTGGAGGTAAGTTGGACTGGTCAAATTATGTATCTTAAATTGTAGTCTTACTGGAGGTAAGCTGGACTGGTCAAATTATGTGTCTTAAATTGTAGTCAAGTCTCATTCCAGCATTGATTCCGACTAGTGCAAGAAATTCTGAGTAATTATATATTTCCTTATGGTCAACTTGTGCAATGGTATTCAACTTGTGCAATGGTATTCAACTTCAGCAATGGTATTCAACTTGTGCAATGGTATTCAACTTGTGCAATGGTATTCAACTTGTGCAATGGTGGTCAATTGCAATGGTTGTCAACTTGTAATGGTGGTCACAAGATCACGATCTGGTGTGGCGGAAAACTGATGAAGATAAAGTAATGGCCTTTCTGGATCATTTTATTCAACAGATGAATCGAAATGATAGGGAAGCAAGACTCAATATCATTTCGCTGTTATCGGAGCAATGTGTCGCAACGAGTGGAATGACAATCTTGAATTCATGAGTAATGAAATACATGCAATGCTTAAGAGATCACACAATACTGCACCATGCCCTGATGGTATCCAATACAGTGACATAAGCAGGATATCGGACAAAGACATGAATGAGTTTAGTAAATAATTCAACACTAGTTTAAAAAATGGTGAGATCACGGAGGAATGGCTACACAGTTATTTAATACCACTGGCAAAACCTAACAAAATCACAAAACACATAAACGGTTTTAGAATAATTGCAATGCAGAACACAGTAGTCAAGCTTCTGGAAAAGTTAGTGACATGCAGACTGAGGGATTTGGAGGAACGTCACATGTTTCCTTCCACCTCGGCGGATACAGGCGGAATAAAGAAACTTGGTGTAATGTATCGATCTTTTCATATGACGTCATTGAAGGTTTCCAGGCTGTTTGGAGATGTGTGCTGTTGTACTAGATCTCGAGGATGCTTACAACAAAGTTCCAATCACATACCTTATACAAATGCTCACACTATTCAATATCAATACATTGCTCATAAGATGGATTGCAAGGATCCTGTTCGAGAGAAAAGTGGCACTCAGGTGTGGTAATTAGTACTCTGTGAAACAAAAATTTCACCAGGCCTACCACAGGGGTCCCCACTATCTCCAATATTATTTAATGTATTCACCATAATGATTACGAAGCAGCAACTATCTGGCAGGGACGAACACTGTCATTTGCAGACGACATCATGGTGTACAGACAGGGCGAAACAGGATGAAATTGCTAATAAACTACAGGAAGAACTGAACAGCATCATGGCCTGATGCAATGTTTCTGGTGCAATGATAAACCATACCAAAGCTGTGCTATCATGGTTCTCCTAAATAATCACATTGTGAAGTCTGACACAGCATATGTCACTTTAGATGGACATACACTCACCCAAACAGCATCTATGAGTTATTTGGGTGTAAAATTTGATCGTGATCGCAATCTATGCTTTAGTGACCACATCGACCAAGTTATTGCCAAGGCTCGCAACGCACTATCCGCACTGAGAATCATGGCGGCTGCTAACATTGAGCAACGCCTTCTTGTGCTCTTGTACCAAGGTATTGTTCTGTCATGTATAAAATATGCAAGCGCTCTCCTAACAGTTAGTCCTACGCAAACAGTGAGACTGGAAAGAATTCAGAAAGAGGCTATGCGCATCATTCTGGGATGCACTAAAGATACACCAGGAGTGTCAATGAGATTCCTTCTTGACCTCCCCACTATTGCTAACAGAATTGAAACTTGGAGGGTTCGATCATATCTAAGAATCAATGCAAACAAAGAACATCCTCTCCATGAAGAGCTCATTAAGGAGAAAAGCTGTAGACTCGAGAGAGAGGCAGATCATAGATGAGTCAGGCGGAAGATACTCTTAGGAAAATATGTGATCCTTCCGGAATTGAAACAGGAGAGGAATGGATTGCTGTGCCACCTCAATTTCAGACTGCTTTCACAGTTATTATATCTATTACAAAAAACTGCGAACAAAATAATCTATCACTGATTAACGTGGAGGTGGAGGCTCTCTTGAATGACATCATCAATGATACAGATGTAGTTATTTACACCAATGGTTCAGTCATTCGCCAACAACACTGTGCGTGGGCTTTTTCAGCACGCTCAGGAGGAAAAATAATAAGAGAGGCCAGTGGGGCCTATGCAACAACCACAAGTAGTTTGACAATGGAGGTTCGGGAAGTTACAGAGGTGATGAAATGGTTGGCATCTCACAACTACTCTTGTGTTTACATACTCAGTGACTCCATGAGCATGTTTCATAAAATCGAATTAGGAATGGTGAGATACAACTGGGTGGAGGTACTGGTACTGACTTCTTCTTCATCTGCTGCGATCAATATTTGCTATGCGACTACTCCGGTATGTGTCATAAACAGGGCGGTGCGCTTGAGGTCTTCACCGGTTCCCAATAGTTTGTCTTGTAGTGTTGTTTCTGTTGGCCAGATCTCCAATCTCTCACTATGGTGTTGTGTTAGGCTCCCCCCAGCCCTTGCGAGTTTGTCAGCCTTTTCGTTTCCTGGTATGCCACAGTGAGCTGGTATCCACTGTAAGACCAGTTAGGATTTTTTTGACAACAAGCTGATATTTTGCCATATGTCCTGAATGAGCTTGTCTTGTCTGGGACATGAGATAGCCTGGAGAACGGATCTTAAATTGCTAAAGATTGCAATATTTTTTGCTGACACTTGCTGGTCGTTGAGAATCTGTATGGCTGCAAGAAGGGCTGTTGTCTCTGCTCTAAAGTTGGTGCATGTTTCTCCTGCTGCCAGAGAGTGTGTTTCTGTGTTTCCTTGAGGGTGAGTGATGTCGATTCCGCTGCCTCCCTTTCTGGTAGCATCTGTAGCTGAGTCATATGTGAACACATGTGTCTATGTGCTGGTGGGATATTGCTCTCGTAGCATTTGGAGTGAAATGGCTCTTTACTCTGTCTCTGTTTGTATTTTTTTAGATTATTCCTGAGACTTCTAGGTGTATTTGGGCCATGTTTTGGTAGCGTGTCCATGGCTCTGGTATTATGGGTTCCACATTTCTGGGTCAGTTTCTAGGATGTCTGTATGTTGCATATGAAATTCTCTGGCCAGATGGTTGGGACTTTTCCTTGCAAGTCTGTTTTTGTTTTCTCTTGGAATTTTGTGTGTAGAGGGTGTTCTTTTAGCCGTTTTAGTTTTTCAAACTGGGTGAGTGTTTTAAATTTCTGGAGCTCTAGAGGCTCTATGTTTGCGGTTTTTCCACTTCTATGATAGGACTGCTTTTCATTGCTCCCAGAGTTATTCTTAGGCCCTTGTCTAGTTTGTGTGTGTTTGTTTTGGCTGCTGTTGTCCAAGAGCTGGAGCCATATTCCATGATGGGTCTTACTGCTCCTGTGTAGACCTGCTTTAATATTTTTGAATTTGCGCCCAGGACGTGCCAGCTAGTTTCTTCATCACAGCAAGTCTTTGTATTGCTTTTCTTTGAATTTTGTCTATGTTTGGCTTCCAGGTAAGTCTGCTGTCTAGGTTGATTCCAAGGAAGGTGGGTGTATCTGTTTGGGGTAATGTTTCGTTTTCTAAATTGATGAATACTTTTCCGTGTGAGGAGAGGGAAAAACAGTTGCTGTGGTTTTTGTGTGGTTAATTTTGAGGTCCCAGCTTTTTGTCCAGTTCTCCACTTTTTCCACTGTTTTTGTAGTAGATAGGATGTTTTTGAGTGTGTTCTGCAGCTGTCCAGATTGCGAAGTCGTTTGCATGTAGGCTGTTTGAGACCTTCTGGGGGCAACATTTGGTGATGTCATTTATGTATATTAGGAATAGCGTTGGTACTATCACACTGCCCTGTGGAACTCCTTCCTTCATTTTTGCATCTTGCTGAGGTCATTGTCTATTTTTACTCTGGCTGTACGTTGGGAGAGGAGGTTTCTGATCCAGGAGAAAATGTTGTGGGAGACTCCTGTTTGTAGGACTTTCAGCATTAGGCCATCGTGCCATACCGTATCAAATGCTCGGGACAGGTCAAAGAATATAGCTGTTACTTTCTTTCTTTCCTGGAAGGCATTTTAAATGTCCTGGGTGATGTAAGCCAGTTGGTCCTCTGTGCTTCTGTTTTGTCTGTATCCGGTCTGGCGGGTGAGCAATGAATTGATTTCTAGGTACCATGTCAGTCTCCTGTTTACTAGTCTCTCCATCAATTTCCCTGCACAGCTGAGAAGGCTGATGGGTCTATAGCTCTTTGGGTCATTTTTGTCCTTGCCTGGTTTCAAGATGCGGTAGATGTGTGCCTCCTTCCAGGCTGATGGAATTTGACCTGTTTTCCAGCTCTGGTTGAAAATGCTGAGGAGAAACTTTTGCCAAGAGGGCCAAGGTGTTTAAGGAATTCATTGGTAATTCCATCCGCTCCAGGTGCCTTTTTCTCCTTTAGCTTTTTATTTGGTCTTCTAGCTCCTGCAGGGTAAACATAGCTGTCATGCTGTCTGTTGGGATTGTAGAGTTAAGACTATTCAGTAGTTGCTTTGACTGGTTTTTAACTTCCTTTTTCTTGCCTGTTGAATTTGGACTTGACTTTTCCATTGATAGGTTCTAGCTAATAGGTCTGCTGCTGCTCTGCCGGTGACAAATCCTGTGTCTGTGTGTAGCACAGTTTTGGTCCTTTCTGTCCTGTCACCATTTAGGGTTTTTGTGAGGTTCCATAGTTTTTAGTGTCTTTCTCAGATTTAGAGAAGCAGTTTTTCATGCCAACTGTCTCTCATGCTTTTCTTCTTTTCTTTGGTAAATATTGCCTTTGTCTTGTTGTGTAGGGTAACATTTTCATCTGTGGGTCTGCTTTCATGTTTTCTCTTTGGATGCTGAGTTCAGCGTGAAGCTCTTCCAGTTTAGGGGACCAATAGGGTCGGTAGTCTTCCTTCTTCCTCTTGGTATACTTTTTTGCTGCATCTAGAACCCAGTTGTTGAATGTTTGGAGTTTGCGGTTTAGGGCTATTTTCTTTATTTTCATGTTCTTAACCTTTTCGCCCTGTATTATTTTGACCTCTGGACGCATTTATTTTGCGATTCAAATTTAACATTCAATATCAATTAGTTTAATCCTTTATAACTATAAAACTGTTTCTCTAAAGTATGACATATTATATATTAAATTGTTGCTAATTGGATGTGGAATACATTAATATAATAAAATTTTACATCAGGTGATATACCTTTGAGAAAATTAGATTATTATAGCATGACTATTTTGAAAAAACAAAAAAATCATAAAAATATTTTTACTCTCGGGTTTGTATTACATCTTAATATTTATAGATGTTTCCAGAAGTAACAGTTAAATAAAGATAATCCATGTGCGAACATATTCTAAAAGTTTCATCTAACTAGGTGCAGTAGTTTTATAATATTCACTTTTTAGTGCGGACACGTCAATAAACGGAATGTGGAAAGCCCATTCTTTAGATGCAATTATTATATTAGACTTACAACTACCGATACTACATTACATAAATAATCAAATGTCATTATTACCATCAATTAAATATTCTTCATTACTATCACAAGTTATAATTTGATCTAACAGTACTCAAGATTACACTGTAAACATCGCAGAAACATTAACGTTTAAAACAAAAAGTATCGACTTGAACACAATAATACACTGCTTTTCCTCTTTCAAATCTTTGTTAAATGGAGATAGGAATGTACCTACATATATGTACTTTCCGTTTCTGAAGATTTTTAACTTCAGTAAAGGGTTCTGAAGATACATTCGTTTCCGTGAACAGACATCCAAAAGCCGATATATCGGTTCTGCGACATCATCAACATTACTCTGAACCGATATATCGACTCTGCAGTCCCGTTGGGTTAATGGCTTCTTCTAGGTGTGAGGAGAAGATATTCCAGTTTGCTTTCTTATAGTTCCAGCTAGGGGTGAGTGTTCCTTTGGGAGTTCCTCTGTCCTTTCATGGAGATTATTATGGGTTTATGGTCACTGCCCCTAGTTGATTGCACACACTTCGACTTGTGAATTTTTCAACATCTTCAGTCACTATTGCTAGGTCTGGGTTGCTGGTTGTTCTCCAAGGTCGGGAGTAGTATGAGTGTGGGTCATCAAGTTTGTTTAGGAGAACAAGACTGTTGTTGATGATGAAGTCTTCTACTTCCTCTCCTTTTACATTTAGGTCAGAGTACCCCAGCTTGGAGAATGGCTGTTGAAATCTCCAACTATTATCCAGTTTTCTGTGTTTGGTTGTATGTTGTTTAAGTGGATAAATTTGTTTGGTGGTGAATATATGTTGCAAATTGTGATTTCCTTGTCGTTGGTTTTTAGGCAGATGGTTATTGCCTCTGCGTCGGTTGATTGGGAGCGATGCGTTTCCCAGGCTGAGAACCTGTTTTTGATGGCAGTCATGACTCCTACCTTGGGTCGGTCTTCCCTATCTTGCCGGAAGATTTCATAGCCTCTAATGGAGAATCTGTGCATGCTGGTAAGATGTGTTACTTGGATGCAGCACACATCGATGTCATGCTCCTTCAGGAAGTTTTGCAGCTCTATTTTTTTTTTTCTGACGCCTTCATGCTTCCACTGCATTATTTTCAAATCTTGACCCATGTGTTTACTCTTGTCTTCTCTGGTCGATCTGAGAGTGTGAGGAATTGTGGTTGCTGTTGTGTTTGGAGGATGGGGGCCCGGTGTTGAACCTACCTGGTTTCGACCTGTAAATATGACACCGTACCGGAGTAGTGTTGGTTGCATAGCTCCGGTTGTAGTGCGTAGATGCGCGTTTTTATTCCAGTGCCGCTTGGGCATGCATCTTCCGACTTCGACGGTTGAGATTTCATTTCTGAAATCCTCCTACCATAAGCAGATTGCCTTTCTAGGCTTAAGGCTTCTACCTACCCCGGACCGCCGTATTTAACACATAGTGAAAGCGGCGTGTCGGTAGCGATCGCAATTCTGATCGGTCACCATCGTACTTCGAGTCGCTTTAAATACACCACAAAATATATCCATGAATAACACAATATATCCTGCGTCCAAATGAAGGAAAAGTAGTAATCCAGGCCATGGAAGCAAGATGAAGTGATCAAAATTTATTACTGACGCTAACCGAAAAGTTCGCTCAGCGCTATTTGTAAACCGGAAGTCACTCTGGTACAGACAATGATCAGAGAAACCACCTTCATTTTTGTCTCTGGGCATGCAGAAGTTGGGGGTAATGAATGAGCTGATAGATTGGCTGGCTTTGCTACATTATCAGAGGGAGCTGCCATGGATCGAAATGACATTCTTCACGCATTGAGAGAGTCTTTCCGAACAGAGGAGTTTCAGGGTTGTGAATCCCACTCGCTGACCAGATTGAGAGAGATGGGTGTCAATATTGGTGCAGCCGAAAAGAACGACATACTAAATATGCAAAGAGATTGATTAATCAACATCGAACTAGCATGTTGGGCCACTGGATGCTGCGGGATTTGCTGAGGTGGAGATCGGAGCACCTATGGACATGTCTGTAGTGCTATCATGATAGTCCTCATATAACTGATAATTGATAACTTGACCATGTTAAGTCTGTGTTGAAGGACAAGATAAATATTCTATGCAGTCTTACTTGACCATGTTAAGTCTGTGTTGAAGGCACAAGACGAATATTCTAAACCTAAGATTGTCTTGAAATATTGTTCTTTCATTTTAGATGAATTTACAACCCCAAAGATCATATCTCCTGCTGGCTCAAGCACAAGTTCGAGGGATGGGTCTCCCAGCAGAGACACATCACCCATAGCTCGTGGTCTTAAACCACCAATCATACTCAAGAAAGGTGCTCGTGGTTTTGGTTTCAGTTTTAGATCTATTCGGTTTACATTGGGAGTCTGATGTCTACACCCTGCAGCATATTGTTACGGTGAGTAGCATCTCCTGTACTGATGTATACACTTGTTTAGTATCATTGTTTAGACATTCTCTATTTAGCATCTCCTTTACTGATATAATTTATCTATTCAATCTATTCAATCTATTGTTCATCTATTCAATCTATTGTTCATCTATTCAATCTATTGTTCATCTATTCAATCTATTGTTCATCTATTCAATCTATTGTTCATCTATTCAATCTATTGTTCATCTATTCAATCTATTGTTCATCTATTCAATCTATTGTTCATCAGGATCCTTGATAAGTTAAATTTTTGTTCTCCCAATTTCAATTTTTATTGGTTAATGAAGGCTAATATATTTTCTACATAGTTAACACTGCCTTATACTTGCTAATACAGTCAATAATTTGTGAAACTACATCCATTTATCTTCAATTAGATATATAATAAGTCATATTGCAAATCATATTTACAAACAATATTTTAGTTTGCTAAACTGCGAGTGCCTTTTTTGGGAACTAACAAAATTAATTCCGTCTAGAGGACAAAAAAAAACTCTTTATCGAATCAGTTATTGCTATATTTTATTGTATATGCTGAGCTAAAATATAGAAATTGTCATGATCTAAATGCAACATTTGATGGAAAACATAAACTATTGCTTGACATGTATATATAAAGATGAAACTAAAAAGTTACTACACACAGTCAAACTATGATCAAATATAGAAGTTGATATCAAATTTCTAGAAATCCTCAGATTTGTTGTCAAATGTTAATGATTTATTTAATTATTGTTGTTTATATTGTAATTATTGGTCAATATTATTTGTATTATAGTGTTTGTACTTTGTGTCTTACAGGAAGTGGAGCCAAATAGTCCAAGTTTTGAGGCAGGACTTCGGACTGGTGATCTGATAACCCATATTAATGATGAAAGTGTTCAAAGCCTACTGCACACTCAAGTGGTTCATCTACTCAGCTCAGGAACTATTGTCAACATTCGGGCTGTACCATTAGATAAAACATCCATTAAGGAAGGTTCTAGGAGGAAGGGTAACCCAGGAAAGATGGCCCGCCAGAACAACCTTAAGAAGCGTCAGCAAAAGGACATGGTTCAAGAGAAGAAGAAGAAGGGAAGAAATCTGCTCCGGCGGTTGAGTGCCAAGAAAACAGAGCCTTTACTTCAGCATAGTCCACACCTGCCTCCTGGCAGGCAACAATTCACACCTTTAAATAGGTCAGGCTCATCAAGTGAAGCTGTACCGCTTCATGGTAAGCTAGGTCGATCACCACCAGTTTCCGTCTCCTGGTCACCTGATTCTTCACAAGCAGGCTCATCAACATCAAGCTCACCAAGCTCAAGTGCACCAAATTCGCCAGCCACACAGGCCACAGGTGGCCCTGCTCACCTTGGCCGACCCAGTTCCTTGCATGTGGTAAAACACAAAAAAACAATCAGTCTGAAGTCTCCACATCGACGAAAATCAGTTCACAATTTTCCATTATCACCTCTAGCTCGAACTCCATCTCCTTCTGCGACATCATCTTCCCCAGCAAGAAGTCCTTCTCCACTTACCCTACCTCACAGTCACGTTGTTGGTAGCTCTAACTTAGCACAGCAAACAATCCCCTCCCACTTGAATACTCACCCTACTCTCCACCATTCAACATCTGTGCCAACTAGTCAGAAAGCATTGCATATACCATCTCCTATTAAAGCTATCAATCAGTCTTCAGCACTCTCTTCTCCTCAAACCAGCACCCGGATTACTTTGGGTCGTCCAAAAAGTTGTGAACCCGGATCTCCCATTAGCGGCGACTTCCTCACCAGAACGGCTTCATCCAAGTTCAACCAGTCTGAGGTCTGCAGGAGGAATCATAGGAGTTGTGGACAAGCTTCCTCCTCCGCATAGAAAGGTGTCCTTGCAGGAAAGATCATCTGCTGCACATTTTGAGCCACCATGAGAAAAATTAAACAGAAAGTGGTTCGTCTCTCACATGGAGAATGTCTGTGTTGCATATGTTCACGATGAGAGAAGTAGCTTGTGAGCACTTATAATGACCCAGTATTCTCTGCCATGATTAGCATTACTAAATGGACAACACGGTAACTCTCAGAAGAATTCTGACTTGATAGTGCTGGTCTGTGTCTATAAACAATCTCAACCTTCTCTGTATGCCACATCAATACAGCAGTCAACATAGCTGACATTCCATCCAACATTGCTCTTTTTGCTCAGATGTTTTATTGTCATTGTTCTTTCACAATTTATGTCAACAGTTGTGTGCTCAAGACAGTCTACCTTCTGTTGTATGTGGCATTTATTTGACTTACTGTGATACTCAGTTATATGTTTAGATTTAATTTCATGAAGAATATGTTCTGTTGGTTTGTTTGAATTTGAGATGCCTTTATGTGTATAATGACTTTGTGAATTTCTGGATGTCTACAAGGATAACATGTAGCTCAAGACCAGCTTATTGTATTGCCAGATTGTTTCTAATTGTTTAAAATGGCACTTTTGACGAGTCATCTCACTGACTCACTATTTCTGCCTGGTGTGCCATTTGTGACCTACATTATTCATAATACTGTCACTCATATTTCACTGGATAAGAAATGTTTTCATTCATATTTCATCATTGACATCTCATTCATATTTCATCACTGACATCTCATTTATATTTCATCACTGACATCTTTCATATTTCATCACTGACATCTCATTCATATTTCATCATTGACATCATGAGAAATGTTCTCAGGTCTGAAACCAAATTGTGAAGTTTATGTATAACCAAATTGTGAAGTTTATGTGTAACCAAATTGTGAAGTTTATGTGTAACAAAATTGTGAAGTTTATGTGTGTAAATATGAATTCCTCCAAGAGGGGTGTAACAGTTAGTAGTTGTTGTTATGGTTGTTGTTGTTATTGTAAATAATGTTGACATTATGTGATATGGATGAACAGCTGTTCAGTGATGTTCATTATTCATGAATGCTACCATTTTACATCATTTTACATATTAGATATTTCTTCTAATAGATCTTAGATTGTACGATCGCGAGAGAGATCTTAGATTGTCAGTTACTGCTGCCTTGTAGTTTGGTTGGGGACAATCAAAGGCTAGCGGAGCAAACCATACACAAAACTGGACGGGCGGCAAACCAAGGAGTACAAAAAACGACTGGTTTGCTGGGCAGATGGCGCTCATAAGCCCGGGAGGGCAGGCCGCCAAGGTCGCTGCCTTAAAAGAAAATGGCAATCTGCTGCCTTGTGGGTTTTGGCTGGGGACAGCAAAGGCTAACGGAAAGCGAACCCAGTAAACGCTGGTTGACACCGAACACACCACCGAAGGATAAGCACTTGAGCTCCAATTGGTACTGAAGGCTGTGCACGTAAATCCCGTTCTGATGTTTGGCTGTTTATATATCACAATAGAATTATAAAAATGGCTTAAGAACGATTGTGAGAGAGAGAGAGATCTTAGATTGTACGCTTGCACACACGCAGAGAGAGAGAGAGAGAGAGAGAGAGAGAGAGAGAGAGAGAGAGAGAGAGAGAGAGAGAGAGAGAGAGAGAGAGAGAGAGAGAGAGAGAGAGAGAGAGAGAGAGATTTATTTTAGATTGTCAGTGGAAAATTTCTATCTTAGTATTGCATTATGCTACTCTATAGTGCGTTTCAAAACTCATGCCCATGTTTGAAATTCTGTAAGTCTGGAGCCCTTTAACGTAAAGAGGTGATATTTTGCATGTGCTCTATTAATCGTTATGACATTGCAAGCAAATAATTGCAAGCTAAACAAACAGCTGGTTTTCACTTTAGCTTATATGCGTATTCAAAAACATCAAATATGAACTAGACATACATATGTTACGCTTACAGTAGCTTGATTGTTGTTATTGATGCGTCATTTTAAAAACCTCAATATCCACTTTATGTTTTCCCATTATTTAGTTATTTACAGGAAGACCAAAAGTGTTTACAATTGAACGGACAAGTTACGTTTGGTTTTTCAAAGGTAATTTCAATAGCCTCATTCCTTTCAGAGGTGTGCACATTGTAGGACCTTTACAATGAGTATAAGAGTAAATTTTGTGACACAGCAAAGCATCACAATGCAGATGTATCAATATTTTTGGTAGAGAAGCTAAGGGTGAGAGCATTTCTATCCCTGAGCAAAGAGCAATGTGTGTTTAGTAGTAAATTGACATACTTTTAATCGCTGGATCCAAGACTTTTAAAGTACATGTGCAATGCAACCAAGAACGCAAGATAGAAAGTTGTAGATAGTTTTGATAGAGAGCTTATTCGAAGAGAATTGTGTTGAATGTTTGAATTGAAATAAACAGGGACATTAAGGAAATTAAAGATGGGGCTTAGAAGAACAACGACCTCGATGTGTCAAAATCTACATTATGGAAAGTGGGGGGGGCCACAGGCTTCAAATTTAGAAAATAAGCCGGCGGAAGAAACATCTGTGAGAAACCGCATCTAGTTGTGGTGAGAAGCAAATATTTGCGTGAAGTTAGAAAAATGCATCAACAAAGCTATGACTGTGTATTTAGACAAAACATGGATTAATGCTCACCACACCAATGAAAAATAATGACAGACATCAGATGGAACGATTAAGAAATTAGTAGGCCTACCAAGTGACAAAGGGCAATGTTTTATAACTGCACATGCAGGTAGTAGACAAAATGGGCTGTTGAAGAATGCTCAACTCCCATTTATTTCTAAATCAGCTGATAATCGGGACTGCCACACAGAAATGAACAGTCATATATTTAGATAGTGGATTGAGAAAACTATACTTCCGACCTTAGGCATTCTTGTCTGATAATGGACAATGCACCATACCACAATGTAGTGGCACAAGAAGACAAAGTTCTGACGTCGCCTAGTACAAAAATATGCAATACAGATGTTTACATGAGATTGTCATCAATGTACACATCTGGTCCTTTTCAAGACCACCACAATCATCCTGACCTCTTAATATGACAACTGTATCGAAATGAAGGTGTAAGTTGAATTAAAATTATTTCTTCTTGTATGATTTCCCACGTGAAAATGTGGATACACCTATGACCTATCAAAAGTGTTAAAATTGTTATATTGCTATAAATTCTATTTTGTGCTACCAAAATAATTATTAGGTACTCAAAGATCAAAGAAAATTGCCGCTTCAGTAAAACTGCAGTACCTACATAAAGTTTAATTATATATTCATAATGTCACTTGAAATCGAACACCACATGCAAAATTACATTGTATTTCATGCAAGGGTTATTGAGATATTAGAAGAAGTTTGACGGCACAAAATTTGAAACACACTATAGTTATTTCTTGAAAGTCAGTTTTCATCATAAAAATTGGCTTCCTAACTGATTGCGTATAAGCTGGCGCTTTCAAGATCCCCATGGCTTATCACAGGGATACATCGTCGTTAAGTCCTTGCCTTGCTATCCAAAGGTTGTCATTTCGAATCCGGACTGCGCTATTCTGTTCACCAGTGCATTTGTTTCAGAGACCACTATGATTGTTTTCGGGAGCTACGGAGTTCGTGCAATACTCTCAGCAGGTGGCGTGCCATTTCTGTGTAGAGGGACCGAGCCGAGGGATTTGGAGTAAAACCCGGTGCAATGAAGTCAATCATTCAGCTTTAAAAACTTTTAAAATTTTGTTTTTTAAACATATACATTGTCATTTGAAAAATGTATCATATTTCGTTGCTTTTCTATTACTTTTCATTCCTATTTGACTTTTATATTAACAGAAAATGACTTTAAAGTGATGTGTAAATAATATTGAATACATATCATTGTGGATTATGCTAGAAATAGAAGTGAAGCAAAGTTCACCATTCTAGGATAACCTGAGACCAAACAAACTAGAGAATTTTCATGAATGGTCATGATGCTAGTTTGTAAACAGTTAATAAACAACGCATCCATTCACAATTTTCTTAATGTTTATGTATTCATAAATGGATTTCAAATATAAAAAGAGTAGTTAGACTTGTTTATTCAACTAATTGTTCATCAGGATCCTTAGTCAATTGGATTTTTGTTCTCCCAATTTTTATTTTTAATGAATGCTAATATATTTCCTGCATAATTAACACTGCATTATATTTGCTAATACAGTAAATATTTTATGAAATTACATCCATTTGTCTTCACTTTGATATATAATAATTCATATTGCCAATCATATTTAGAAACAATATTTCAGTTTTGCTAAACTACAAGTGCAATTTGTTTTTTAAGTAAAATAATAATTCCGTCCAGACGCCATTCTGGACAAAATTCTGTAGCGGATCAGTTAATCACTGAATAATTTGTTAAGTCTGTGAGGTAATTATATTTGAGACTGCAAAATTTCTTACACATAGATTGTTTCAATAACTATACAATTTAAATTATCAGAATTTGAATATTATTGTCAAATTAAAGACAAAATGGAGATTTTATAATGCTAAACTGATTAGAAAATTCATAATTTAACTAGTCATGGAATGTTAATTTAGTCAGGAATGTTAACATGTCATGGAATGTTATTTCATGGAATGTTAACGGGCATGGAATGTACTCATGGAATGTTAACATGTCATGGAATGTTAACTGTGCATGGAATGTTAACCTGTCATGGAATGTTAACTATGTCATGGAATGTTAACTGTGTCATGGAATGTTAACTGTGTCATGGAATGTTAACCATGTCATGGAATGTTAACTGTGTCATGGAATGTTAACCATGTCATGGAATGTTAACCATGCCATGGAATGTTAACCATGTCATGGAATGTTAACCATGTCATGGAATGTTAACCGTTTCAGTAAAATATGAGAATGCAACAACAAATAATATGTCAAAATGTTTCCTTCAACTAGAGGACAAGCAAGGTGCATTATGAAAATTCAGTTCAACTCTTCCGTATAGTAGATAAGATTGAAACAGGCTGGGCTCGGAGACATGGATGGAGTCGCTGAGGAGGACTAGACTGACAAAACAGTTTTATTTTTGTGCCAGGGCATGCATGTATAAGGGAAAATGAAAGGTATGGCTGCTACAGGGGAATGAAATGTATGGCTGCTGTACAAAGCGGGCGAGCAATGGACCATGCTGATATTATAAATTCCATAAGGGAGAGAGTACGTATACATGATTCATGTAATAGGGGTGAATCTACAACACTAACCAAGAACTCCAAGTCAGATGTGGTGTAGCTAGACAAGAACATTATGCTGGTAGCCAAAGAAGAATAGTAAACTAACAAAGAACTGGTGTCGTTAGTCGCCACACTCTGAGAGACAAACTGATGATGAGATGGGAGCACTTATGGACTAATTAGTTCGTTGTGAAGTGATGATGATCTGATGATTAAACTTGAACTAACTAAACTATATAGTAGATATCTCATGTTTTGAGAATATTGTGTTTTTGTACATATGTTTTCTTATATGTTCACAAACTAGCAACATCAGAATCCATGAGAAATATTTCACTCAAAATTGTGAAAGTTATGTTTAAAAATAACTTTGTCTAAAACATAGCTCAACCATGTAACCTCTGTTGATATTTACATATTTTTTTTTCCGTTCCAGAAGCACTGGAGCTTTCAGCTCTTCGGCTCGGTCCCATGGACATTGTAACCCTTCGGTTCAGTGCCACGAACACCATAAATCTGGAGAACCTGTGGCTTTTCTGCCAGCCCGTGAAATTGAATCGTACTCACAGTGGGCTTGTCACCCGTCGTCCAACGCGCTATGAACATGCTGGCAGGTAGACTTACATTTACATTTAAACAGGTACTCTCTGGTCAATATGACATAATAATATATTAAAGTAAAAATCTCACTGGAATACCAGGAAATGAAGCAGCAGCGATGCAGAAAGAAGCTGCAGAAGAGCAACCGGGTGTGACAGTTACCCACCACCAAAAGAAAAAGATGATCGGTCTGACAAGACTCTGTCATTATTTGTTACAGACCAAAGATAAATTGTATACAAATGTAACATCAAACACAACCTAGTTGGTTTAGCAAGATGGCAGATATGTTTGTGATAATTTGTTGTGTTGTAAAAGTTATTCATTGAATATTTGTTCAATGAGAAGATTTGCTGAAAATACACTGAAATTGCCACTCTGAAAGGATAACAACAAAGCAAGCTGTTGAACTTGTTGTAAATGATTTTGAAGATGAATTAGACTTAGACTGTGATTATTGTGATCAGGATATAGAAAGTGAGTTAGATCATCATTTAGACTTGAATGAATATTGCTTAAACTGATTGATGTTTAACCCATACATGTTAGTCTGGAGAAGAAGCTACAGTACCTGGCAGTATGTAGGGCTATGTAATGTATCAAGTAATTTAATACAGTCTGATCTCCTGCAAATATATGATAAACAAGAATATCAGAGATGATGGGTTAAGTCAATAGCAGACTATAGAGCACTTAGTTGTGCCAAATTATCATGTTTTTAATAACACTGATATGTGCTGTTTTTGCTGAGAAGCTCAGGAGAATGTGTTTTTAATAACTGATATGTGCTCTTTTTGCTGAGAAGCTCAGGAGAATGTGTTTTTAAGGTACATGTGGGCAGGGTTCAAATAGTAAGGCCAGCCATTTCACAAACAGTGTCACTGTAGTAACTTTGCAAATGCTATCATTCAAAGACATTTGTTATGATGATATTATATCAAGAGTAGTTTTTGTTATTTTGAACCTGGGATCAAAGCCGCAGTCAGAGGGACAATGTCACACCAGGTTTAGTGAGCTGGCACTAAACATGATCCTACCCCACTCTCACGTGGTGTCCTTGGAAACATACAGAGGATCCTATCTGGCTAAGTGGGTAGGGATTGAGGGAGAGCTACTCCAGTTCAAGTAGTGGTGCAGACGAGGTGATGTTTTATGTGATCTGCTCGCAACACAGACCAGCAGAATCCCAGAGTGATTGCTTCACGTCTCTCCCCGGCCGATAGGAAAAGCTAAATAAATAAAACGAATAGTAAGAAGTGACAAGGTACAAGTCGTCAGGAGGCACGTCCCCTCGAAACAATGGTCACACCAAATTTGCCAGCTCTCTGCAAGAACCATCAAAAAGATGCATCGTGACGTGATGACACAAGGGAAGATTGCAGTAAACTCCGTTCAAGAGGCCAAGCACACATATGTTTATTAGGTACGGTTGGCCAAGAGCAAATTCTAAAGTTATGTACTTGTGCCCAATGAAACTGCTCCCCCTGGAACAACTAGGCACGGTACTGTTGCACTAACATTCCCGGAAGAACTGTGTTGGATGATGTTGCAGAGTGAAAAATTTCAGTTGATTTTCTAGCGCCAAATCAAATGACCCTCTAGAATATCTGTGGACAGCCCCAGTCCAGTGTTTCCTGGGAACAGGGAAAATGCAGAGTAGACATTGCAAATTACCAAGTGCCAACACGCCTCGAAATGGCAGAGAATTCTCCTATTCAGGAATAAACTCACCGTGAATAGAAAAGTATGGCTGATAATGTAAAGGTTTGACTGGTACAAACCCAAACTTGACGAAGGGCAATACTTTTCGGAAGCCGATCATTCTATACGAGTAAGATGATGTCCAAACAACATGGCTCAGATCATATAAAGGCCAATTAAACAGCCAAAAATTTATTGTTAGTGTGACAAGTACATGTGTCCCTAATGGCTGAGAATGCTCCTAACCCAGAACGACCTTAGTCAGAAGGGTGCATATTGTAGACATACTCTTAGTTGAAGAAGTTCCAATATACGGCGAAAAATGATCGTTAAAAAGCAATGAATGCAAGAAGCATCTGAAAAGTGATCGATCCAATGACTAGCTCTAGAAGGGTCAAGAATGCTCCTAAACCAGAATGACTTCACCCAGTCAGAAAGATTGCAAAGTAGCAAATGCACTTTGGCGTAGATACAAGCCCAAATATCATCATCATCATCAGATGCCGTGCCGGCTGGCATAGGCGATCATGGATCTCCACAAATCTCTGTTGTTGGTGTTTGCTATCAACTCAGATGTTGACGCTCTACCATGTCATGAAGTCAGGCCATCCAACATTTTCTCTCTGTCTTCCCCTGTCTCGTCTACCCTCAATTTTACCAGTTGTCACGATGTGTTCTAAACCTCCCTCCTCATCACATGCCCGAAAAATGATGTCCAAATATGCAGCATTAAAAAATCATTAGAGTGTTTATCATACGATGCATACGGAACAACATCACCACAGGTAGAGAATCAGATAGAGAAGTCAAACTTCACTAAATAACGCTGGCCGTAAAAGTACAGAGGGTACGAGGACTCAAGGCAAGTGGACCAGACCCTAGGTTTCCTGTAACAATCACACTTGAAGGATCTAAACTTCAAGTATCTCTGAAGACTGCGAAGGCTTGCCTTTATGGTGAGGAAAACCAGTCAAATGGTAAGCAGGCCTCATGCAAAACTCAGAAGCGCAATACCAGGTATCATGACTTCTGCCTGAATTGACAGCGGGTGAATGCAGAAGAAGATCTTGAAAGTAATGAGAATCTCCAACCATTAACTCTGTAAAGATAAAAGCTGAAACATCATGATGGTGGAAGATCTCGGAGGGTTTCTCAAAATAAACCAGGGAAACTAAATCACTTAAATGGACAACCTTCAAGAGTACAATAATGGAAGCGACTATAGAATGCTGTGCAAAATTTAAAAAGCAGCTGTAATAGAGAAGAAAACTAAATACAAAAACTAGATCCAAAGTAAAATGGAGAAAGACTATCAATTCTAAAACAGCAAGAAAACACACACAAAAAATAGTGATTAATGAGGCTAAAACAAAATCGTAGAAAGAATATGGACAATCCCTAAACTCGTTTTTTTTTTAAAAAGCTGATAAATTTCTGCACAAAAAATTGCAGACGTGAAAAATGAGATCTAGGACTAAATAAAAAATAATAAACGATGACAACGGAAATGTGTTGCTAACTACACCTTGTCATGAACAGACGTCAACAGTTCTTTAAAGATCGTTTTAATACAGAAACTAGCGAGGACAACACCAGGCAACATAAAGTCACTGAGAGATTAAATCAACTTAATTCAAATATAACAGTAGACAAAATTAGAAATTCTGTCAATGATGTGCTAAACAAAGCACCAGGAGAAGATGATATTACCAATAAATTAGTTAAAGCAGGGAACAAGGTAGGAATCAAATGGCAATACAGAATATACAACTTCATCTGGAACACACAAGAAACACTAGAAGACCAGAGAAATGCAGTAATAATCATCATCAAGTGTCGTCTCCACATCGAAGGTTGACTGCAATGAATCTCCAGTATCCTCTGTCTTTCACCTTAGTGTTGCACACTGCCAGACTGTAACCTGTCCATTTCTTAAAGTTTCCTCCCACTTATCTCTCGGTCTTCCTCTTGCTCTTCCTCCCTTAACTTTCCCCTCTAGTAAAGATTTTATCATGGTGTCGTGTCTTTTTATGTGCCCAAAATACTTTATTTGTCTGAATTTTATTTCTCTTAATAATTGTTTCTTCATGCCTAGTTCTCCTAAAACTTGTTTATTTGTCTGTTTTTCTGTCCATGAAACTCTGCCTATTCTTCTATATATCCACATCTCAAATGCATCAATTCTATCTTCTAGCTGTTTGTTCATTGTCCATGTTTCCGAGCCATACATTAATATAGGATATATAAAGCATTTAATCATTCTCATTTTTAACATGTTTGTAATTTGTTTGGATGTCAGTAACTTTCTCATACTATTGAAATTATCCTTGGCCATTCCTATTCTCTTTTAATTTCTGTTATACATCTGCCATCATCTGTTATCATCTGATCAAGATATAAGAAACTTTTACTTGATGTAGTAATTCTCCATGTATTTTTATATTCAGTTTAGGTTTCTCCATTTCCTTCATCATTATAATCTGCAGTAATAATACCTATATGGAAAAGAAAAAGCAGCAAAAGAGACTACAAAAGTCACAGAGGAATATCACTCCTGAGTCATGCAGGCAAAATATTCTTCTAAATTATGAACAAGATATTGCAATCAATCATAGAGCCAAAACTAAACAAAACACACGTTCTTGACAAAGATCAAACATATCACAAAGAGTGATTAAAATTGGTCATAAAGAACTAACGCAAAGAAGAAGAAGAAGCTTCAGAGAGAAGAGAAGTTGTACCAATGCAATCTTTACTCTCAAGATAATAGATAGGACAATAGAATGCCACCAAGAACTACATGTTGCATTTGTAGACCAAGGTTTTCAACCAAGTAGATAGACAACAGCTATGGAAAACTTTAGCACTGATGGAGTCAATGATCACTTGATCAATCTATGCAAAATCCTTTATGATAACAGACAGTGCTCAGTGAGAACGAGTAACAGTGTCTCATGTCTTGAATAACTTAAACATTAAATCAGGAGTAAGACAAGGATGTGTACTTTCCCCATTATTGTTCATCACATTTATTGGCAATAAATGCAAGTAAAGATCCCAACTAGGATGAGTTATATGAAGCTACCAACTTTGGTACTATCCTAAATTAACTGCTTTTTACAGATGACCAAGTAATTATTGCCATGACAGAAGAACACTTACAAAAGTGCATCAACAAACTAAATAACACATAAAGATCTCAACATGAAAGTTTATAAGACATAGGTTATGGCAATAGCAAGAGAAGAGAAGAAAACAAATATCTTGATCACAAACCAACAACTGAGACAAGTGAAAGACTTCACATATTCGGGAAGATCAATATCAGCAGATTGAAGAATTGATACTGAAATACAGCAAACATGCAACAAAGCAAGCCACATCATTGGCCAAATGATACAAATACTCAATTGCAAACAGGTATCTTTACAAACAAAAATCTATCTATATCCTCTTTAGGCTTCCCAATGACACTAATTGGCTTCACAAGAGACTTCCACTGTTGTCATTCTGCTGCCTTTCTACCAACCGTCTCCCATGTCAGGCCACACTCCTTCAACTCTCTCTCCACTGTTGTCATTCTGCTGCCTTTCTACCAACTGTCTCCCATGTCAGGCCACACTCCTTCAACTCTCTCTCCACTGTTGTCATTCTGCTGCCTTTCTACCAACCGTCTCCCATGTCAGGCCACACTCCTTCAACTCTCTCTCCACTGTTGTCATTCTGCTGCCTTTCTATCAACCGTCTCCCATGTCAGGCCACACTCCTTCAACTCTCTCCACTGTTGTCATTCTGCTGCCTTTCTACCAACCGTCTCCCATGTCAGGCCACACTCCTTCAACTCTCTCTCCACTGTTGTCATTCTGCTGCCTTTCTATCAACCGTCTCCCATGTCAGGCCACACTCCTTCAACTCTCTCTCCACTGTTGTCATTCTGCTGCCTTTCTACCAACCGTCTCCCATGTCAGGCCACACTCCTTCAACTCTCTCTCCACTGTTGTCGTTCTGCTGCCTTTCTACCAACCGTCTCCCATGTCAGGCCACACTCCTTCAACTCTCTCTCCACTGTTTTCTCATGTTTCCTTTCTCCAACCGCTCCCATGTCAAGCCACACCCTTCAACTTCTCTCCACCGTTCTTCTCCATGTTTCCTTTGGACGTCTAGGCCTTCTCTTCCCATTCGCTGTCCATCTGAGAGCTGTCCTAGCCAATTAGCCAATGCCCCTACTGGCATATGACATACATGTCCAAACCACCTCCATCTTTGTCTCTTAATGATGGTCTCTAAGAACACATAGTCCGTTCGTTTCAAAAGCTCCTCATTTGTTATATGGTATTTGGACAAAATATTTGCAGGATTCTTCTTAAACATTTATTCTGAAATGTCTCCAACTTGTGTATTATGTGTTGGGTCATTTTCCAGCATTCACTACTGTATAACAGCACTCCCAGTACATTCATCATCATTAAGTAGCTTGTCCTGAGCAGAACTTTGCCACTCCAACAGTCCTCCGAAAATTTCTCTCTCTCATAGGCCAGATGTTCTGCCTCTGCAGCCGTCATGCTCAAACCATCAGTTACATCCTGAATCCATCTTCTCTGTCTTCCTCTTCTTCTCTTTGCCTGTATGCCTCCTTCAATGATGGTCTTCTCCAGCTCTTCATGTCTTTTTATATATCCAAAATATCTCAATTTTCTCTTTCTTATTTGTAGCATCAACCAGTTTTCTTTGATTTTGAGTTCTTTCTGGATTGATCTATTTCTTCTCTGTCCAGTACATTACTTCTATATATTTTAAGTTTTGTTCTAAGATTAAGTCTTTTTGTTTTCCAGATTTTGTTGAGCATGGCAAAGGTTTGCCTTGCTTTCTTGATTTTTTTGATGATATCCTTTTCTGAATCTCCATCTGGTTATACTGTACTTCCCAGGTATACAAAATCCTGTACTTCCTCTATGACTTCATTTTGTAATAGAATTGGGTTCTCAAATTATGATAATTTCTCATTACTTTCGTTTTCGCTATATTTATTTTAAGTCCTATTGTTTGAGCTGTTCTGAAAGTATATATAATTTCCTTTGAGCATCGTCTTATCTGCTGGCCAAAAAACCAATATCATCAGCATAATCCAAATCTTCCAGAACTGATGTAAGTGTTCATCAAATGCCTCTGTTGTTATCATTTATGGTTTCTCTCATCAACCAGTCCATGGCAAGGTTAAACAGGTGTGGTGAATGAATACATCCCTGTCTAACTCCTGTATCGACCTTGAAACCACAAACAAAAATATTCTTATACAATATGATCTTCATCCCAACATTGTCTTATCTTTGCCCAAATTTGACACCGTAAATGAAAACAACAGTGCTAGAACATATTAAGAAATAACAGCAGTGCTAGATAGAACATATTAAGAAATAACAGCAGTGCTAGATAGAACATATTAAGAAATAACAGTAGTGCTAGATAGAACATATTAAGAAATAACAGAAAGTAGAGTATATTAAGAAATAACAGTAGTGCTAGATAGAACATATTAAGAAATAACAGTAGTGCTAGATAGAACATATTAAGAAATAACAGCAGTGCTAGAACATATTAAGAAATAACAGTAGTGCTAGATAGAACATATTAAGAAATAACAGTAGTGCTAGAGTATATTAAGAAATAACAGTAGTGCTAGATAGAACATATTAAGAAATAACAGTAGTGCTAGATAGAACATATTAAGAAATAACAGCAGTGCTAGAACATATTAAGAAATAACAGTAGTGCTAGAACATATTAAGAAATAACAGTAGTGCTAGATAGAACATATTAAGAAATAACAGTAGTGCTAGAACATATTAAGAAATAACAGTAGTGCTAGATAGAACATATTAAGAAATAACAGTAGTGCTAGATAGAGTATATTAAGAAATAACAGTAGTGCTAGATAGAGATTAATGAATACACGTTAATCTGTATCGACCTGAACCACAATAAAAATATTTTTACAATAGTCTTCATCCAAAATGTATTTAAAGACACTGTAAATGAAAACAACAAATTACTCATAGAATTAAATTCTAGATAAAATATTAAGAAATAACAGAGGAGATAGAAGATTATTAAGACAATAACTAGTAGAAACAAAGATAGAACATATTAAGAAATAACAGAGTGCTAGAACATATTAAGAAATAACAGAGTGCTAGAACATATTAAGAAATAACAGTAGTGCTAGAACATATTAAGAAATAACAGTAGTGCTAGATAGAACATATTAAGAAATAACAGCAGTGCTAGAACATATTAAGAAATAACAGTAGTGCTAGATAGAACATATTAAGAAATAACAGCAGTGCTAGATAGAACATATTAAGAAATAACAGTAGTGCTAGATAGAGTATATTAAGAAATAACAGTAGTGCTAGATAGAGTATATTAAGAAATAACAGTAGTGCTAGATAGAACATATTAAGAAATAACAGTAGTGCTAGATAGAGCATATTAAGAAATAACCAACCAACTGGTTTGGCCATGTAACACGATTACCACCCAACAATACACCGCAACAAGAACTATGAAAAAATGAAATGATTTCAAGGTCAAAGGTTGCCTATGCAAACAATTTAACGCTGAAATATCAGAGGCTGTAGGGAAACACCCTTTGTGAGATGCACTCAATGACACCAAGTAGGGAAACACCCTATGTGAGATGCATTCAATGACACCAGAACTCTTTGCATACCCTGAATTCTGAATGACACAGCAGGAGTAGAGAAGATCAATTCATCTATTAAGAAAAACTGCGAACAAAATAATCTATCACTGCTAAACGTGGAGGCTCTCTTGAATGACATTAATGATACAGATGTGGTGGAAAAATAATAAGAGAGGCCAGTGGGGCCTACGCAACAACCACAAGCAGCTTGACAATGGAGGTTCGGCGGTTACGGAGGCGGTGAACTGGTTGGCATCTCACAATTACTCTTGTGTTTTCATACTCAGTGACTCAATGAGCATGATTCGTAAAGTCGAATGAGGTATGGTGAGACGTAACTGGGTGGAGGTACTGGTACAGACAATGATCAGAGAAATCACCTTCATTTTTGTCCCTGGGCACGCAGGAGTTAGGGTAATGAACGAGCTGATAGATTGGCTGGCTTGGCTACAATATCAGAGGAGCTGCCATGAATCGAAGCGACATTCTTCACGCATTGAGAGAGTCTTTCCGAACAGAGGAGTTTCAGGGCTGTGAATCCCACTCGCTGACCAGATTAAAAGAGATGGGTGTCAATATTGATGCAGCCCGAAAAGAACGACATACTAAATATGCAAAGAGATTGATTAATCAACATTATCTGCAAAATGAACTGGCGTGTTGGGCTGCTGGACGCTGCTGGATTTGCTGAGGTGGAGATTGGAGCACCTATGGACATGTCCGAGTGCTATGATGATAGTCCTCATATAACTGATAACAGAGGAGATCAGAAGAAAAACATATGTACGAAATAAATCACTATGTCCACTGAGAAAACAAATCCAC
Source organism: Arion vulgaris (assembly GCA_020796225.1). Lineage (NCBI taxonomy): Eukaryota > Metazoa > Mollusca > Gastropoda > Stylommatophora > Arionidae > Arion > Arion vulgaris. Next base: position 41,346,048 of record CM036769.1, read on the forward strand.
TATGTCCACTGAGAAAACAAATCCACTATGTCCACTGAGAAAATAAATCCACTATGTCCACTGAGAAAACAAATCCACTATGTCCACTGAGAAAACACATTTTTTCTATCTGATCACAGAACATAATTTGTTGAAAATTCACAGCAGCCCAACCTTTGATGTGGATGTGACACAATCTGAGAAGACAGTAACATTAGGAATTATAGTGCTAAATAAATAACATTTCTTGATAGACTACATAATATCAAAGATATGATCAATGTAACATTGTACAGCTTTACTTCCTCCCAGAGCTGTTCTAGTACTCAAGGCCTTTACTTACTCCCAGAGCTGTTCTAGTACTCAAGGCTGTGTCAACCTAAGAGCCACTTGCAGTTGAGAAAATATCACCCCAACTGTGGATTTGAACCAAGATCACCATCCAGGAAGCCAGTGCATTAAACACTGTGCTAGTACGACTTTCTATATGGATTATACACAGCAGCTTTATACACAAGTTGAATAACATTCATCACAGTTGGTACACAGAGTGTGTGTTGTAAATGGACTCTGGAATTTAAGTGTCAAGAACTTTGTTCAGAAGATAGTAGGCCTACTGACCATAAATGATTGATATATGTTAAAAGATATCACAAATGACTAAATAGTGTACTATTCCTGATATTGTTTCTGTGTCCACTAAATGTAAGACCAACATTTGCAAACCACACATTTTTTTATATTTTGTATGTTTGCCATTATGTGATTTGTTATATGGTTTGCATACAGTCATGTTCTGTGTTACCTGCCTTGTAGATATTTATATAATCACACTACTGGTATGCATGGGTTGCAATTAATATGTAAATTTGTTTTTTTTTGCTGTTATATGTTTCCCTGCGGATGAAATCATCTGAAGAAAGAAGTAGCAACTTTGCTATTTCAAACTATGTCTTTTCCACAAAAAAGTGTTATTTTTCAGTGATTATTGTAGATGTTTGTCCTCCTGTTGATCATCATATGTTGTTGTTTCATTGTTGTTGAAATCATTATTTGTACTTAACCCTTTAAGCCCCAGCACTTCAGAAAAAGTTCCTACTGAATTCCCATGGCAAGGGAAATAACTCCGTAACAATGAGAAGTGTTTGTGAGATAAAATTCATAACAAATACAATTTCTAATCAATGTTTGTGATTTAAAGTCCAATTTACAGTTAAATGGATGAGGTACTAGTTTGTAAACATGTATGTTGTCAATGCCATGCAGGTTGGATGTACAAAATTATACAAGTGAAGAAATAAAAAAATGAATGACGACATCAAAAGTATATTTCACTTAAAAGTATCAGTTTTATTGATGATGAATGTAAAATTGAAAGGTTGCAAAGCAATCTCTCTTACAAAGGTTGACTTTACATGTGGTGCAGCTATTACTGGTTTCCATACACCTTCATCATGCAGTCCTCATCTTCATTTAGAAACACTAACTGCAGCTCTGCTTTCTGCCAAACAGTAGAGACAGTTGATCTGAATGGGGTTTGTCTTGCCCTGCATGTTTGTCTGGGCATGAGGCCCTAGCCTGCATGTTTGTCTGGGCATGAGGCCCTAGCCTGCATGTTTGTCTGGACATGAGGGCCCTCATACAATCAAGACAGTAGTTCAGAAGTTCAACCTTGTACATGTCCATGTTGTCCTCATGGAACAAATTTGGAATCAACATAGAGGTACAATATTTACTGATACTTTCAAATCTATTTCTTGACACTATATTTGATAAAGCAGGCACATTCAACAGTTTATGAGTAAACCAAATACATTCTGTGGTAAGGTAACAATTGGTGAGTTAGACACATATAGTTTACATAAAGAAAGATCTGGATGTAATCAAAAGAAACAGGTGTCCATGGAGGATCAGGTTTTTCTAGAATTTTCATATGAGCAAATGCATTTGTTAACTCTGTACAATTCTAAAAAAAATTCCATCACGTAAAACTTGCGAGGTTCGTAATGACGTGACGAATGACGGTAATTCCCAAATAGAGAATATTAATCAGAATTATGTCATTTGCAGAGTACGTATCCTCAATAATTTCGTCGATATTGCTTAGTTGTTGCGACTATTTTCTCTCACCATTACGACCTGGCTGGCGGGAAGCGGCGTTGTCCCCCATATATCGCTAATCATTATTAATAGTAACCACTAGTTACGACAAATACTTTGTTTTTCGATTCAGAAGCTCTTGAGCTTTCAACTCTTCGGCTCGGAGCCATGGACATCGTAACCCTTCGATTCGGTGTCACGAGCATCGTCAATCTGGAGAGCCAGTGACTTTACTGCAGCCCACGGAAATGAACCCGCACTCACAGAGGGCTTGCACCCGTCGTCCAACGCGCTAGAACACGCTAGGCAGGCCGTCAAATACTATAAAGAACTAGCGTCGTATAATTCCTCAAGCAAATCCTGAAATAATTATAGATCAATCTGATTTGTTCTCGATCTCGTCAACAAATTCTCCTCCATCTGAATCATAAATCACGACAGTTTTCCAGAAAATGTAGGACCTTTCTAACAAAAATTAGCAAAAATATTACCAAACACGTGAGAAATTTAGGAATAGCGACATCAACTGCAGCCATTATCAGTAATGACATCATGGCTAAATGTACAGTGTCTATTCACATGGAAAGATACAGAACATTTAAAAAAAAAAAAATGTTATTCCGTGTCAGCGGTAGTGATTTCAATCACAACCCAAGCATACCTGGTTCAAAGTCCGCGGCGGGCAATTAGTTTCCTTGGATTTTTACGAACTGTAAAAATAGACCTCACTGTTCTCTCTCGCTCTCTCTCTCTCTCTCTCGCGATTCTTTTACCATTTTGATCATTCTTATTGTGATATATAAAAACAACCTTTGCCAAGAACGTATTTTTACGTCACATCATTCAGCGCCATTTGGAGCTCTGGTGCTTATCAATCGGCGACGTGTCGGGTTTCAACCAGCATTTCCCCAGCTCCGTAGGCTGTCCCCAACCTGCCTGCAAGGCAGCATGATGCTATTTTCTTTTACTGTAGCGACCCTTAGACAACCTTCCCTCCCGGGTTTCAGTTTCAGTTTGGAATATCTCAATTGCACTCCGGACATGTCCATAAGTGCTCCGATCTCCTTCGGAATATCTACAACAGCGTCCAGCGACTGACCGTACCAGTTCGATTTTGATTGATGAGCCACTCACGTACCTGTTATGCTTTTCTTTCTTGTACTCCAATCTTCAAACCCAGCTCCTGCAATCTAGTAGTTGACATGGATTGGTTTAAAGAAAAATCTTCTTTGAGGCCACACTCTATGAGGGCGTTCAAAATAGAAGCTCTATCCATTGGCTGGCCCTCTGATATGATGGCAGAGCCAGCCAGCCTGTCTGCTCTCTCATTGCCAACGACACCGATGTGCACCGAAACGAAGATAAGTGTGATTCTGCAAATTGTTGACGCTTGTAGTGATTCAGTCCATTGCCTGCGCACCGAACCTGCCTCCACCTTGCGGCTCATACTCAATGAATTACTCAGAATACATGGATGAGTGTAGTTTTGTGACTCTAGCCAACGTAAAGTATTGGTAACCGCCAGTACCTCCATTGTCATGCTGCTTGTTGTCATACGAAATGTACCACTGGCCTCATGGACCATTCTGCCACATGAGCTTGCAGAGAAGGCCCATGCGGACCTTTCGTGACGAACTATCGATCCATCCGTGTAAATCACAACAGCACCTTCATTGTAGCTTTCATCAATGATAGCCTTAACGTCTGCATCCAACGCCACGGATTCCTCTCTTGCAACTGTTGTCAAACTTAATGATGGGGAAAAGTTTAAGGCATCGGTATCCATTCTTCCCCATGGTCGATATCTGTGAGCCCGCATACCAGCTGAATATTGTCTGCAGCGCGCTATCAACGACTTGCCCGCATTAACCGATTTCTCCACTGGTGCTGAGCTGTTCATGCAATGGGTGATCCTTTAAGCACTTATTTTGAGATACACACGTGCTCTAGCTATCTTGGGTCTATACTCCATGATCGGGAAATCCAGGAGAAACCTCATTGCCACGCAGGGTGTTTCCGTGTGCAACGAGGAGGATACACATAGTTCATTCTGTATTCTCTCAAGTCTTTCAATAGGGTTAGGGTGGCGCATAGGGCGACCATAGGGTGCACATAGGATGCGCATATGATAGTCATAGGATAGCTATAAGATAGCACACAAGATAGCGCATAACATAGCGCATGGATAGCCACAGGGTGGCGACAGGATGAGAACAGGATGACACACAGAATGGCTACAGGTGGCACGAGGATAGCGCATAGATAGCCATAGGCAGCGATGAGGATAAGGCATAGATAGCGCAAAGTTTAGGCAGAACAAAGCGTAAGGATAGCGCATGGTAGCACACAGGGTGACGCACAGGCGGCGTACAGGATGAAGACAGGATGGCGCACAGGATTGCATAGGCTGACGCCGAGGATGGTGCTTATGTAGCGCGAGGATAGCGCATAGGATATTGCGTAGGATAGCACATAAGATAGCCCATAGGATAACGCATATGCTAGCGCATAGGTATCACATTGATAGAATAGCGATGAGGATAAAGCATATGATAGCACATAGAATAGCCATAAGATAGGTCAAAGATAACGCATAAGATATCACATGAGTAGCACCTAAGGTAGCCCATAAGGAAAGGGCATAGGGTAGCGCATAAGATAGCGCATAAGGTAGCAGATGGCGCACATGATGGAGCACAGGATGGCGCACAGAATGGCGCACAGGTTGGCGTCGAGGATGGCGCATAGGTTGTCTGAGTTAGGCATAAGATAGCTCATAGATGCCATAGGATAGGACAGCCAGCAGGATAACGATATGATAGCACATAGGGTAGCGCACAGGGTAGTGCTTAGGGTAGCGCATAGGGTAGCGCACAGGTAGTGCTTAGGTAGCGCATAAGGTAGTGGGTAGGGTAACGGCAGTGCATAGTATAGCGCATTGGGTAGTCGCGTAGCACACATGGTAGCGTACCGGTTGGGCACTGGGTAGCGCACAGGTTTGCATAGGAAGCGCATAAGACAGCCTATAGGATAACGCATGCTAGCGCATAGGGTAGCTACATAGAGTAGAGCATAGAATAGCGATGAGAAAAAGGCATATGATAGTGCATAGGATAGCGCAAAAGATAACGCATAAGATAGCACATAAGGTAGCGAATAGGATAGCGCATAAGATAGACAATAAGATAGCCCCAAGAATAGCCCAAGGATAAGCGCATAGAGAGATAGGCGCTAAGGATAGCGATGAGGATAACACATAAGATAGCGCATACGATATCGCTAAGGAGGGCATAGGGTAGCGCTGAGGATAGCGAGGAAAATAACGCATATGATAGCGTATAGGGTATCGTAGAGGATAAGCGCAGGATAGGGCATAAAATAGTGCAAAAGGATAGCCCATTAGATAGCGCATAGGGTAGAGCATAAGGTAGTGCACAGGTCTGGCGCATAGGGTGGCGCACAGAATGGCGTAGAAGATGGCGAACAGGATGACGATATGTTGGGCGAGGATAGCGCATAAGATAGTACATAGGATGGCCTATAGGATAGCGCATATGATATCGCAAAGTTTAGGAGCATAACATAGGATAGGCATAGTTTGAGCGCATAGGACAGCGCATAGAAGCACACAGGGTGGTGCATGGGTGGCACACAGGGTGACGTACAGGGTGGCCGCACAGGATGGAGCACTAGGGTAGCGAATAGGATGGCGAAGAGATGGCGCACAGGATGGCGCATGGCTCGACACCGAGGATGGTGCTTATGTTGCGCGAGGATAGCGCATAAGATAGCCCATAGGATAACGATATGCTAGCGCATAGGGATCACATTGATAGCCATAGAATAGCGATGAGATAAGGCATATGATAGCACATAGAATATCTCATAAGATAGGTCAAAGATAACGCGTAAGATATCGCATAAGCTGTAGCACATTAGGAAGGGCATAGGGTAGCGTATAGGGTATGGCAAAGAGTACCGCATAGAATAGAGCACAGGATAGCGTATAGGTAGCGATAGGATAGCCCATAGGGCAGCACCTAGCGTAGTGGGTAGGGTAGCGCCAAGTGTAACGCATAACATAGCCGATAAATAGCCAATAATATAGGATAGCCTCATAGGATCGCATAGGAAGCGTTAGGAGCGCATAGGGTAGCGTAGTGTAGCGGTGCGGTAGGTACCGGTATCGTTTTGGGTAGCGCATCGGAGCGTATAGAATAGGGCATATGATAGGCCACATGATAGCGCATACAATAGCGCATAGGATAGCGCATATGATAGCGCATAACATAGAAAAAATGATAGCGCATTGAATAGCGCATAGGACAGCGCATAGTGTAGCAAATAGGGTACCACATAGGATAGCGCAAATGATGGTGTACAGGGTAGTGCATAGGTTATTGCATAGACTAGCACATAGGGTAGTACATAGGATGGCGTATAGGGACACATGGGTAGCGATAGTATAGTGCATAGGTAGCGCATAGGGTAGCGTTCGGTAACCTTTAGAATAGCGCATAGCACTGCCCATATATATGCCCAAAAGATAAAGCGCATAGGATATCTCATAGGATCAGGTAGCAGGGTGGGTTAGCGCTTCGTGTATCGTTTCGGGTAGCGCTTAGGTAGCGCATAGGTAATGCATAGGTAGCGCATAGGGTAGAGCAGATGATACGCATAGGATAGGCATAGGACTGGGCTCAGGATAGCGCATAGGATAGGGCGTAGAATGGCTTACAGGAAGGCGCATAGGAAAACGCATAGGGGTAACATAGTGCATCGCATATGGTAGCGTACAGGCAGCACACATGATAGCATAGGATAGAGCAGAAGGTAGTGCACAAGATAGTCACATAGGGTAGAGCATTTGGTATCAGGATAGCGCTTAGGATAACGCATATGATAGCGCATAGGATAGCTCATAGTGTAGAGCATATGGTAGCGCAAAGGGTATATTATAGGATAGTGCTTAACATAGCGGATAGGATAGGGCATATGGTAGTCATAAGGATAGCGCATGGATAGAGCATCTTGTTGCGCATAGGATATCACATAGGGTAGCGCATATGGTAGTGAAAAGGGTACCATAGGAGATAGCGCGAAGAATACCGCGGAGGATAGAGCATATGATAGTGCATAGGATAGCGCATAGGATAGCGCATAGTGTAAAGCATAGGGTAGCGCATTGGATAGCGTATAGGATAGAATAGGTAGATCATCGGGTAGAGCACAGGATAGCACACATGGTAGCGCACAAGATAGCGCAAGGGTACGCATAGGAAGCACGTATAGTAACGGGTAGGTTTCGTTTCGGTATCGTTTCGGGTAGCGTTAAGGGTAGCACATAGGTTAACGCATAGGGCAGTGCATTGGGTAGCGTATAGGGTAGCGTTTCGGGTATCCCATAGGATAGCGTATATTATAGCGCATAGGGTAAAGCATAGGGTAGTGCATTTGTAGCGAAATCGGAAAGCGCATAAGCTAGCGCGAAGGATCATGAAGGATAGACAGGATAGCGCATAGGATAGTGCATAGATAGCGCATAAGGTAGCGCACCTGGTAGCGAATAGGATACCGCATTGGATAAGGCATAGGGTAGCGCATTGGATATAACATAGGATAACGAATAGGATAGCGCACAGGGTAGGGCACAGGGTTGCGACATATGCCAGTGCACAGTGTATCGCATATGGTAGCGCGTTGGAAAGCGCATAGGGTAGCTTCGAAGCGCATCGAATAGCCATAGAATAGCGCATTGATAGGCTTAGGATAGCGCATAGGTTAGCGCAGGGTAGCGTACATTAGACACAAGGTAGCGACAGGATAGCCTAGTGGCTTACCAGTAGCGCTAATCGGATAGCGCACATGGTAGCACACATGGTAGCGCACAAGATAGCGCATAATATCGTGCATAGGGAAACACGTAGAGTAACTGGTAGGGTAGCTCTTCGGGTATCGTTTCGGGTACCGTTAAGGGTAGTGCACCTGGTAGTGCATAGGATAGCTGATAGGTTAACGCACAGGGTAGCGCATTAGGTAACGTATAGGTAGAGTTTCGATAGCGAATCGGGTAGCCTATGGATAACGCATATGATAGCCATAGGGTAAAGCTATAGGGTAGCACATATTGTAGCGCAAAGGTAGCGCATAGGATAGCGCGGAGAATAACTAATAGGATAGGGCATAGGATAGCAAATATAATAGAGGATATGATAGTGTATAGGATATCGCATAGAATAGCGCATAGGATATCGCATAGGTAGCGCATCTCGATAGCTCATAGGGTAGCGCTTCGGGTAGCTCATCGTGTAGCCCATAGGATAGCGCATAGGGTAACGCATAGGATCGAGCATAGGGTAGCGCATTGTATAGCACATTGGTTAGTGCTTCGGTAACGCATCAAACAGCACATAAGATATATCATAAGATAGCACGCATGGTAAACACATGAAGTAGCACACAGTGTAGTGCATAGGATAGCACATAGGGAAGCAAGTAGGGTAACGGGTATGGTAGCTCTTCGGGTATCGTTTCAGGTAGCGCTTAGGATAGTGCATCTGGCAACGTATAGGATAGCGCATAAGATATCACACAGGGTAGCGCATAGGATAGCGCAGAGAATAGCACATATGATAGCACATAGGGTACAACATAGGGTAGCACATAGAGTAGCGCATTTGGTAGTTCATAAGGTAGAGCATATGTTAGCGCATCAGATAGCACTTAGGGCAACCAAGGGTAGCGACAAGATAGCACATATGATACAGCATTTGAAAGTGCATAGAATAGCATAGGATAGTCACAGGATACGCATAGGATAGGAACAGGATAGCGCAAGGATAGGCATATGATAGCATAGGAAGTGCATAGATAGTGCATGGATAGGAACAGATAGCGCATAGGATAGGCATAGGATAGTGCATAGTGTAGCTAATATTCAACATAGGGAAGCGCATTGGAGCGTATAGGAGAGCGTTTGAGTAGCGCATCGGGTAGTACATGGATAACGCATATGATAGCGCATTGTAAAGCATAGGGTAGCTCGGAGTGATAAACGCAAGATAGGCATAGGATAGCACATAGGATAGATTATATGATAGTGTATAGGATAGCATATATGATATCGCAGAGGTTAGCGCATAAGGTAACCCATAGGATAGCATGGATAGCGCATAGGGTAGTTCGAAAAGGTAGCGCAAAGAATAGCGCGGAGGATAGGGCATAGGATAGAGCATAGGATAGCCTATAGGGTAATACCTAGGATAACACATGGTAGGCATAAGATAGAGTATAGGATACAGTATATGATAGTGCATAGGATAGTCATAGGATAGCGCATAGGATATCCCATAGGATAGCGCATAGGATAGGGAACAAGATAGCGCATAGGATAGAGCATATGGTAGTGCATAGGATAGCGAATAGAAAAGTGCATAGGGTAGCACATTGGATAGCGAATATGGTAGCGGAAAGGGTAGCGCATAGGATATCCCGGAGGATTGCGCATAGGATAGGGCATAGTATAGCGCATCGGATAGAGCATATGATAGCGCATAGGACAGCGCACTGTTTTGCACACATGGTAGCATAGCAGCTAGCACGCCGGGTATCGTATAAGTTGTTAGCATAGGATAAACACAGGATAGCGCATAGGATAGTGCACAGAATAGCGCATAGGATAGTGCATAGTGTAGCACATAGGTTAACGCATAGGATAGCGCAGTGAGTAGCGTATAGTTTAACGTTAGAGAGCGCATCGGGTTACAGGATAACGCATATGATAGCGCATAGGGTAAAGCATAGGCAGTGCATACTGTAGCGCCAAGGTAGCGCTAAGGATAGTGCTCGAGGGTTAGGGTTGGGTTAGGTAGCACACATGGTAGCACACAGGGTAGTGCATAGGATATCGCATTACAACGTAGGGTAACGGGTAGGGTAACTCTTGGGTATCGTTTCGGGCAGCGCTAACAGTAGCTCATCCAGTAGCCACAGGATAGCGCATAGGATAGCGACAGGTATAGCATATGTTAACGCACAGGGTACCTCATTGGATAGCGCATAGGATAGCATATGGATAGCGCATAGGATAGCGCATTCGGTAGGGTAGCACACATGGTAGCGCAGATTGTGGCGCAAAGGGTAGCGCATAGTACAGAGCATAGGATAGCGCATATGATAGCGCATAGGATAACGCAGAAAGTAGCGCAAAGGGTAGCTCAGGATAGGGCATAGAATAGCGTATAGGATAGCGCATAGGATAAGACATTGGATAGCGCAGGATAACCACAAGATAGAGCATAGGTAAAGCATAGGTAAGCGCATATGTGCTAGCACAATGGGAGCGCATAAGATAGTGCATAGGATAGCGCATCTGAGCCCAGGATACCATAGGGTAAAGCATTAGGTAGCACATATGGTAGACAAAGGGTAGCATAGGATATTGGAGGAAATCGCATAACAAAGACATAGGATGCTTACATATGATAGGGAAGAGGATATGCGCAAAGATAGAGCATATGATAGTGCATAGGATAGCGCATAGAGTATCGCATAGGGCAATGTATAGGATTGCGCATAGGGTAGTTCGTAAGATAGCGCATAGGATACAGCATATGATAGTGCATAGGATAGCGAATAGAGGAACGCATAAGGTAGCTCATTGGATAGCGCATAGGGTAGCGCCTCGGAAAGTGAATCGGGTAGCTCATAGGATAGTGCATAGGATAGCGCATATGGTAAAGCATAAGGTAGAGCATTGGATAGCGCATAGGATAGCGCATTGGACAGCGCATATGGTAGCGCAAAGGGTAGCGCATAGGATATCACAGAGGATAGTGCGGAGGATAGGACATAGGATAGCGCATAGGATAGAGCCTGTGATAGCACATATGATAGCACATAGGTAGAAAATAGGTAGAGCAGGGAGAAGTGCATTTGATAGTGCATAAAAGAGCATATGATAGGCATAGGATAGCATATGGCAAATGATAGTATAGCGCATAGGTAGCCATAAGATAGCCATAGGATACAGCATATGATATGGCATGGATAGTGCATAGGATAGCGCAGAATAGCACATGGATAGTGCATTGATAGCGCATAAGATAACACATTGATAGCGCATAGACAGCACATAGGATAGCGTATATGATAGCACATTCCGGTAGCCATAGGATACCGCATAGGATAGAGCATATTGTAGTGCGTAGGATAGCTCATAGGATAGCACATAGGACAGCGCATAATGTAGTTCATAGGGTAGCACATAGGATAGCGCACAGGGTAGGACACATGGTAGCACACAGGGTAAAGCATATGATAGCGCATAGGGAAGCACGTAGGGTAGCGGGTAGGGTATCGCTTCGGCATCGTTTCGTAGCTACAGGTAGGGCATCTGGTTCCGCATAGGATAGAGCATAGGGTAGCGCATTGAATAATGCATTGGATGATGCATGGTAGCATAAGATAGCGCATAGTGTAAAGCATAGGGTAAAGCATAGAGAGCGCATTGAACGTGCATAGGCAGCAAATCGGTAGCGATCGTGTAGCCTATAGGATAGCGTATAATATAAGTGCATAGAGAGCCATATGGTAGCGCAAACTGTAGAGCATAGGATAGAGCATATGATAGTGCAAAGCATAGCTCATAGTGTAGTGTACATGGCAGCGCACAGGATAGTTCATAGGTTATTGCAATGTGTCGCACATAGGGTAACGCACAATGTAGCGCATAGGGTAGCGCATATAGAAGCACGTAGGGCAACGGGTGATAGCCTTCGGTATCGTTCGGAGCGTTAAGGGTAGCGCATCTGTAGCGCATAAGATAGCGAATAGGATACCGCATTGGATATCACATAGGATGGCAAATAGGTAGCTCATGGTAGCGCAAAGGGAGCACATGGATAGCGCAGAGGAGAGTGCGGAGGATAGGACATGAGATAAATGCATAGGATAGAGCATATGATAGCAGGGTAAAGCATAGGGTAGTCACAGGATAACCTATGAAGCAATACAGGAGAAAAAGGTGCGCAGAGAGAGCATTATGATAGCCATAGGGTAGAGCATATGATAGGGCATAGGATAGCACATAGGGCAATGATATTATATCGCATAGGGTAGCGCATAAGATAGCGCATATGATACAGCATATGATATGGCATGGGAGTAGTGCATAGATAGTGCATAGGATAACGCATGGATAGCATATAGAATAGCGCATAGGATAGAAACAGAATACACATAGCATAGAGCATATGATATGCATCGAAAGCGCAAATGATAGCGCAATGATAGCGCATAAGAGTAGCCCATATGGAGCGTTTCGAGTAACGCATCGGGTGCCATAGGATAACGCAATGATAGCGCGTATGGTAAAAGCATAGGATAGCTGGAGGATAGCGCATAGGATATGGCATAGGATATTACATAGGATAGAGGATATGATAGTGTATAGGATAGCACATAAGATATCGCAGAGGATAGCACATAAGGTAGCCCATAGGATAACACATGGATAGGCATAGGTAGTGCATGGTAGCGCAAAGGGAGACATAGGATAGCGAGGAGGATAAGCGCGAATGATAGGACATAGGATAGGGCATAAGATAGAGCATATAATAGTGCATAGGATAGCGCATAGGGTAGCATATGGTGGCAGAAAAGGTAACGCAAACGATAGCGCGGAGTATAGGCATAGGTTATGGCGTAGGGTAGAGCATATGATAGTGCATAGGGTAGTGCATCTAGTTGCCAAAGGATAGTTATAGAATAGCGAATATGATAGACATAGGGCAGAACATAGGTAGCGCATTTGGTCCTGGGTAGGGTAGCGCAAGAGTAGAGCATATGATAGATCATAGGATAGCGCATAGGGCAATCGCTAGGATAACACATAGGTAGCGCATAGATAGCGATATGATACCGCATTGATAAGGCATAGGGTAGCGCATTGGAAATCAAATAGGATATCGCATAGGATAGCACACAGGGTAGGCACAGGTAGCACACATGGTAGTGCAACAGTGTAGTGCAAAGGTAGTGCATAGTATAGAGCATAGGATAGCCATATTATTGCGCATAGGTTAGCACATAGGTAGCGCAAGAGTAGCGCATTGGTAGCATATAGTGTAGAGCATAAGGTAGCGCATATGGTAGCCCATAAGGTAAAGCATAAGGTAGCGCATATGGTAGGCCAAGGGTTGCGCATAGGATATCCGCAGAGGATAGCACATAGGATATGGCATAGGATAGCGCATAGGATAGCGCATCCAGAGCCATAGAGATAGACATAGTGTAAAGCATAGAGTAAAGCAAACAGTAGCGCATTGGAACATGCATAGGTAGCAAATCGGTAGCGCATCGTGTAACCTAGGATAGCGTATAATATAGGGCATGAGTAGCATATGGTAGCGCAAACTCAGCGTATAGGATAGCGCGGAGAATAGAGCATAGGATAGAGCATAGGATAGCGCATAGGATAGAGCATATGATATAGTGCACAGCATGACATAGGTAGTCACAGGTAGCTACAGGATAGCTCATAGATTATTGCAAGTGTCGCACATAGTGTAACGCATAAGGTAGCGCATTGGTAGCATATATGGTAACACATAGGATAATGCATTGATAGCGCATAAGATAGCACATTGATGCATAGACAGACATACAAGATAGCGTATATGATAGCACATCTGGTAGCCCATAGATACCGCATAGGATAGACATATTGTAGTGCGTAGGATAGCTCTAGGATAGCACATATTACAGCGCATAGTGTAGCGCATAGGGTAGCTACATGGATAGCGCACAGGTGAGGACTGGTAGCACACAGGGTAAAGCATATGATAGCGCATAGGAAGCACGTAGGGTAGCGGGTAGGGTATCGCTTCGGGTATCGTTCCCGGGGAGCGCAACGGTAGGTCATCTGGTTCCCATGGGATAGCGCATGGTAGCGCATATGGTAGTGTAAAAGGGGAGCACATAGAATAGCCAATGAATAATGATTGGATGATCATAGGATAGCCATGGGTAGTGACAGGATAGCTTCGGATAGTGCATAGGGTAAAGCATAGAATAGCCATTGGAAAGCGCATGGGTAGCGAATCGGGTATCGCATCGTGAGCCTATGGATATCGTATAATATATGGATGGATTAGCGCATATGGGGCCAAAATGTACGTAAGGATAGCACAGAAAATAGAGCATAAAGGGTAGGGCATAGGATAGCGCATAGAATAGGCATATGATAAGTCATAGCAAGCGCATAGGGTAGTGCACAGGGAGTGCACAGGGTGACTCATAGGTTGTGCAATGTGTCCACATAGGAATAAGGTAGCACATTGGTAGCGTATATGTAGCCATGGGTAACGCATTGAATATCCAAGGATAGCCTAAGGATAGGCACAGGGTAGCGCACAGGGTGATACACATGGTAACACACAAAAGAATCGTATGGGGAGCACATAAGATGGGGCATAGATAAGCGCATAGAGTATCGCATAGGGCAATGCATTGGATAGCACATAGGGGGCACGTAAGATAGCGCATAAGATACAGCATATGATAGTCATAGGATAGGACATAGGATAAAGCAGGATAGGAATAGAAGAATGTATAATGTAGCGCATTGTATAGCACATAGGATGCTTTTATCGGAAAGCGAATCGGGTAGCCCATAGGATGAGCGCATAAGATAGCTCATAGCGTAAAACATAGGATAGCGCATTGGATAGCGCATAGGATAGTACATAGGGTAGCGCACAGGGTAGTGCACAGATGTACTTTATGGTAGCACCCTGGCCATAGCGCATATGGTAACATATGCGACCGTAGGGTAACAGGTAGTGTAGCTCTTCGGGTATCGTTCGAGGTGGCGTTAAGGGTAGCGCATCTGGTAGCGCATAAGATGTGAATAGGATGCTGGCGATGGATAAGACATAGGGTAGCGCATTGGATATCACATGGGATGGCAAAAGGATAGCTCATGGTGGCGCATTGGACAGCGCATATCAGTAGCGCAAAGGGAATTGTGGATAGGATATCACGGAGGATTACTTGCATAGGATGGGGCATAGTATAAACGCATATGATGGCGCATAAGATATCACATATTAAGTACATGGGATAATGCACAGTTTACCACATGGTATACAGGCTAGCGTGCCGGGTAGCGTATTGGATATCATATAGGATGGCAAATAGGGTGCAGCTCATATATGGTAACATAAAGGGTAGCACATAGGATAGCTGGAGGATGCGCTAAATAAATAGTGCGGAGAGAGGACTGAGATAATGATGAATAGGATAGAGCATATGATAGTGCATAGGATAGAGCATATGATATGGCATGGATGTGCATAGGATAGCGCATAGAATAGCACATAGGATAGTGCATTGGATTGTACATAGGACACACATAGGATGGCGTATATGATAACACATTCAGTAGCCATAGGATACCACATAGGATGGAGCATATTGTAGTGCGTAGGATAGCTCATAGGATAGCACATAGGACAGCGCATAGTGTAGCGCATAGGGTGCTTATAGGATAGCGCACAGGGTATGAAATATGGTAGCACACAGGGTAAAGCATATGATAGCGCGTATGGAAGCACGTAGGGTAGCGGGTAGGGTATCGCTTCGGGTATCGTTTCGGGTAGCGCTACGGGTAGGGCATCTGGTTCCGCATAGGATAGTACATAGGATAGCGCATATGGTAGCGCATAGAATTGCTTACATAGAATAGCGCATTGAATAATGCATTGGATGATGCATAGGGTAGTGCATAGGATAGCGCATAGTGTAAAGCATAGAGTAAAGCATAGGTGTAGCGCAGTGTAGCGCATTGGAACGTGCATAGGGTAGCAAATCGGGTAGCGCATCGTGTAGCCTATAGGATAGCGTATAATATAGGGCATAAGTAGCTTTATATGGTAGCCCAAACTGTAGAGCATAGGATAGGGCATAGGATAGCCCATAGGATAGAGCATATGATAGTACAAAGCATAGCTCACAGGATAGTTCATAGGTTATTGCAATGTGTCGCACATAGGGTAACGCACAATGTAGCGCATAGGTAGCATATAAAGCACGTAGGGTAACAGGTAGGGTAGCTCTTTGGGTATCGTTTCAGGTAGCGTTAAGGGTAGCGCATCTGGTAGCGCTAAAGGAGTGGCGCATAGGATATCACGGAGGATAGTGCGGAGGATAGGACATAGGATAGTGCATAGGATAGAGCATAGGATAGCGCATAGGATAGAGCATAAGATATTGCATAGGATAGAGCATATGATAGTGCATAGGATAGAGCATATGATAGTGCATAGGATAGAGCATATGATATGGCATGGGATAGTGCATAGGATAGCGCATAGGATGGCGCATAGGATAGCAAATAGGGTAGAAAATAGGGTAGCGCATAAGATAGCGACATAGGATACAACATATATTATATGGCATGGGATAGTGCATAGGATAGTGCATAGGATAACGCATAGGATAGCATATAGAATAGGCGCAGGATAGGGAACAGAATAGCACATAGCATAGAGCATATAATAGTGCATCGGATAGCGCAAAGGATAGCGCATATGATAGCGCATGAAGTAGCTCATATGGTAGCGCATATGGGAGCGTTTCGAGTAGCGCATCGGGTAGCCCATAGGATAACGCATATGAAAGCTCGTGTGGTAAAGCATAGGATAGCTCGGAGGATAGCGCATAGAATATGGCATAGGATATTACATAGGATAGAGGATATGATAGTGTATAGGATAGCACATAAGATATCGCAGAGGATAGCACATAATGTAGCCCATAGGATAACACATGGGATAGCGCATAGGGTAGCGCATGTAGTAGCGCAAAGGGTAGAGCATAGGATAGCGCGGAGGATAACAGAGTGATAGGACATAGGATAGGGCATAATATAGAGCATATAATAGTGCATAGGATAGCGCAGAGGGTAGTAAATATGGTTGCGCATAGGATAGCGCATAGGGTAGCACATATGGTGGCGAAAAAGTAGCGCAAACGATAGCGCGGAGTATAGGGCATAGGATATGGCGTAGGGTAGAGCATATGATAGTGCATAGGGTAGTGCATCTGGTTGCGCAAAGGATGAAACTTATAGGATAGCGATATGATAGCACATAGAACAGAACATAGGGTAGCGCATTTGGTAGCACGTAAGTAGCACATAAGGGTAGAGCATATGATAGATCATAGGATAGCGCATAGGGCAATGCCTAGGATAACACATAGGGTAGCGCATAAGATAGCGCATAGGATACAGTATATGATAGTGCATATGATGGCACATAGGATAGCGCATAGGATGCCATAGGATGAGCGCATAAGATAGGAACAGGATAGAGCATAGGATAGAGCATATGGTAGTGCATAGGATAGCGAATAGAAAAGCGCATAGGGTAGCGAATTTAATAGCGCATATGGTAGAGCAAAGGGTAGCGGATAGGATATCGCGGAGGATTGCGCATACGATAGGGCATAGTATAGCGCATCGGATAGAGCATATGATAGCGCATAGGATATCGCATATTATACGCATAGGATACACACAGTTTGCACACCTGGTAGCATACAGGCTAGCGCGCCGGGTAGCGTATAGGTTGTTGCATAGGATAGCACACAGGATAGCGCATAGGATAGTGCATAGTGTAGCGCATAGGTTATCGCATAGGATAGCGCAGTGAGTAGCGTATAGTGTAGCGTTGCGAGTAGCGCATAGGATAACACATATGAAAGCGCATAAGGTAAAGCATAGGGTAGTGCATATTGTAACGCCAAGGGTAGTGCATAGGATAGCGCGGAGGATAGTGCATAGGATAGGGCATAGGATAGAGGATAGGATAGTGTATAGGATAGAGCATAAGGTAGCGCATTGGATAGCAAATAGGGTAGTGCTTTTTTGGTAGCGCATCAAGTAGCACATAAGATATCTCATAGGATAGCGCAGTGTAGTGCACAGGGTAGCACACAGGGTAGTGCATAGGATAGCGCATATAAAGAAGCACGTAGGGTAACGGGTAGGGTAGCTCTTCGGGTATCGTTTCGGGCAGCGCTAAGGGTAGCGCATCTGGTAACGCATAGGATATCACATAGGATAGCGTACAGGGTACCGCATATGTTAGCGCATAGGGTAGCGCATATGATACCGCATTGGATAAGGCATAGGGTAGCGCATTGGAAATCACATAGGATATCGCATGGATGCACAAGGGTAGGGCATAGGGTAGCACACATGGTAGTGCACAGTGTAGCGCAAAGGGTAGCGCATAGTATAGAGCATAGGATAGCTCATATTATTGCGCATAGGTTAGCACATAGGGTAGCGCATGAAGTAGCGCATTGGGTAGCTATAGTGTAGAGCATTTTATAGCGCATAGGATAGCGCATAGGATAACGCATAGGGTTGTGCAGAGGGTAGCGCATATGATAGGTCATAGGATAGTGCATAGGATGGGGCTAGAATAGCACATAGGATAGCCGCATAGGATAGGACATTGGGTAGCGCATAGGATAGCGCATAAAGGTAAACATAGGGTAGTGCATAGGATAGCGCATAGTGTAAAGCATAGAGTAAAGCATAGGTGTAGCGCAGTGTAGCGCATTGGAACGTGCAATAGGGTAGCAAATCAGGTAGCGCATCATGTAGCCTATAGGATAGCGTATAATATAGGGCATAGAGTAGCACATATGGTAGCCCAAACTGTAGAGCATAGGATAGGGCATAGGATAGCCCATAGGATAGAGCATATGATAGTACAAAGCATAGCTCACAGGATAGTTCATAGGTTATTGCAATGTGTCGCACATAGGGTAACGCACAATGTAGCGCATAGGGTAGCGCATATAGAAGCACGTAGGGTAACGGGTAGGAGTAGCTCTTTGGGTATCGTTTCGGGTAGCGTTAAGGGTAGCGCATCTGGTAGCGCAAAGGGTAGCGCATAGGATATCACGGAGGATAGTGCGGAGGATAGGACATAGGATAGTGCATAGGATAGAGCATAGGATAGCGCATAGGATAGAGCATAAGATATTGCATAGGATAGAGCATATGATAGTGCATAGGATAGAGCATATGATAGTGCATAGGATAGAGCATATGATATGGCATGGGATAGTGCATGGATGGCGCATAGGATGGCGCATAGGATAGCAAATAGGGTAGAAAATAGGGTAGCGCATAAGATAGCATAGGATACAACATATATTATATGGCATGGGATAGTGCATAGGATAGTGCATAGGATAACGCATAGGATAGCATATAGAATAGCGCATAGGATAGGGAACAGAATAGCACATAGCATAGAGCATATAATAGTGCATCGGATAGCGCAAAGGATAGCGCATATGATAGCGCATAGAGTAGCTCATATGGTAGCGCATATGGGAGCGTTTCGAGTAGCGCATCAGGTAGCCATAGGATAACGCATATGAAAGCTCGTGTGGTAAAGCATAGGATAGCTCGGAGGATAGCGCATAGAATATGGCATAGGATATTACATAGGATAGAGGATATGATAGTGTATAGGATAGCACATAAGATATCGCAGAGGATAGCACATAATGTAGCCCATAGGATAACACATGGGATAGCGCATAGGGTAGCGCATGTAGTAGCGCAAAGGGTAGAGCATAGGATAGCGCGGAGGATAACGAGTGATGGGACATAGGATAGGGCATAAGATAGAGCATATAATAGTGCATAGGATAGCGCAGAGGGTAGTAAATATGGTTGCGCATAGGATAGCGCATAGGGTAGTACATATGGTGGCGAAAAAGTAGCGCAAACGATAGCGCGAGTATAGGAGCATAGGATATGGCGTAGGGTAGAGCATATGATAGTGCATAGGGTAGTGCATCTGGTTGCGCAAAAGGGTAGCTTATAGGATAGCGAATATGATAGCATAGAACAGAACATAGGGTAGCGCATTTGGTAGCACGTAGGGTAGCACATAGGGTAGAGCATATGATAGATCATAGGATAGCGCATAGGGCAATGCCTAGGATAACACATAGGGTAGCGCATAAGATAGCGCATAGGATACAGTATATGATAGTGCATATGATGGCACATAGGATAGCGCATAGGATAGCCCATAGGATAGCGCATAAGATAAGGAACAGGATAGAGCATAGGATAGAGCATATGGTAGTGCATAGGATAGCGAATAGAAAAGCGCATAGGGTAGCGAATTTAATAGCGCATATGGTAGAGCAAAGGGTAGCGGATAGGATATCGCGGAGGATTGCGCATACGATAGGGCATAGTATAGCGCATCGGATAGAGCATATGATAGCGCATAGGATATCGCATATTATAGCGCATAGGATAGCACACAGTTTTGCACACCTGGTAGCATACAGGCTAGCGCGCCGGGTAGCGTATAGGTTGTTGCATAGGATAGCACACAGGATAGCGCATAGGATAGTGCATAGTGTAGCGCATAGGTTATCGCATAGGATAGCGCAGTGAGTAGCGTATAGTGTAGCGTTGCGAGTAGCGCATAGGATATACTACATATGAAAGCGCATAAGGTAAAGCATAGGGTAGTGCATATTGTAACGCCAAGGGTAGTGCATAGGATAGCGCGGAGGATAGTGCATAGGATAGGGCATAGGATAGAGGATAGGATAGTGTATAGGATAGAGCATAAGGTAGCGCATTGGATAGCAAATAGGGTAGTGCTTTTTTGGTAGCGCATCAAGTAGCACATAAGATATCTCATAGGATAGCGCAGTGTAGTGCACAGGGTAGCACACAGGGTAGTGCATAGGATAGCGCATATAAAGAAGCACGTAGGGTAACAGGTAGGAGTAGCTCTTCGGGTATCGTTTCGGGCAGCGCTAAGGGTAGCGCATCTGGTAACGCATAGGATATCACATAGGATAGCGTACAGGGTACCGCATATGTTAGCGCATAGGGTAGCGCATATGATACCGCATTGGATAAGGCATAGGGTAGCGCATTGGAAATCACATAGGATATCGCATAGGATAGCACACAGGGTAGGGCATAGGGTAGCACACATGGTAGTGCACAGTGTAGCGCAAAGGGTAGCGCATAGTATAGAGCATAGGATAGCTCATATTATTGCGCATAGGTTAGCACATAGGGTAGCGCATAGAGTAGCGCATTGGGTAGCATATAGTGTAGAGCATTTTATAGCGCATAGGATAGCGCATAGGATAACGCATAGGGTTGTGCAGAGGTAAGCGCATATGATAGGTCATAGGATAGTGCATAGGATAGGGCATAGAATAGCACATAGGATAGCGCATAGGATAGGACATTGGGTAGCGCATAGGATAGCGCATAAGGTAAAGCATAGGGTAGTGCATAGGATAGCGCATAGTAAGAATATATGAGTCAACAAGCCACGGAAGTCATAGGTAGCAATGTCCATAGGGACAAATGAGGTATATGAAGCATAAGTAGCTAATACAGCTCACTGGATGTCACGGTAGCCTAGATACGCTTTGCTAAAGTATCTCAAGATATCATAGGTATGCGGGACATAGGTAGCAAATGAGCAAGTAGGGCAAATAGAGCATGTAGTAGGTAGCTTTGGGATGTTACGTAGTTAAGGTAGGTGTAGGCAAGGGTGGCATAGACCAGGATGTGAGGATGAATAGGTAAATAGAGATGGATAGATAGGAGGACAAATATTATGGATGGGATATGATAGGATAGGCATAGATAGCATAGGATAGCATATGAGCATGGATAGGAAGATAGCATAGATGGCAATATAGATAGGTAGAAATAGTAGCGCATAAGATAGGATAGCATATATTAGCATAGGAGTTTATAGTGGTAGCCATAGGATAGCATATGAAACCTGAGGAAGATAGCACAGGAAGCATAATAAATAGTCTGGATAAATAGGGAGACATATATAGAGCAATTCTATAGCCATAGTAGCCATGGATAACAATATACCGTGTGTAAAACGAGTGAGATAGGCATAGTAAGCATAGGATACAAGGATAGGGAATGATAGTGATAGATGCACAAAGATATCTGAGATGCATAAGTAGCCATAGGTAGGGAGGATAGCGCATAGGGTAGCATTGGTGCGAAAAAGAGCAAGATAGCGGAGGAAGAGGATGGCATAGGATAGGCATAAGATGAGCATAATAGTGCAAGGTAGGCAGGTGAAAAGGTAAGATGGATAGCAAATACACATGAGGGAAAGTAGGACATTGGCCGGGTAGATAGGGTGGCATGGACATAGATAGGCAAGGGCAGGCACTGGTTGTAAGGATAAGCTTGGATAGAAAATGATAGCATAGAGACAGGGAGCATTGAGCCTAGGATAGCATAAGTAGAGAAGATGACATAGGATAGGCATAGTTAGGATACAATAGGATAGAGAAGCGCATGGGTGCATTATGGCATATGTGGGAAGTGGGATAGGATCAGGATGCGCATAAGATAGGGAAGATGGAGAGGTAGAGCATAGGATACGCATAGATAGGCATAGAATTGAAACCTGTAATATAGCGCGGTAGGAAGGGTGGGATAATTCGGAATGCGCATAGATAGGCATAGTTAGCGCATGGATGCATAGATAGCGCATGATATCGTATATAGCGTAGATAGCCATGAGTACAACTGGAGCATAGGTAGCGGGTAGGCATAGGTGCCAGGAGACAGGGAGGAGGATGATCATAGTAGCATAGGAGCAAAAGGATGATAGTATAATGAGGCAGTAGCGCATGGATGGTGTGCTTTTGCAGCACAGGCAAGATATCTCATAGGATAGCGCATGGTGGGGGGGGGGGGGGGGGGGGGGGGGGGGGGGGGGGGGGGGGGGGGGGGGGGGGGGGGGGGGGGGGGGGGGGGGGGGGGGGGGGGGGGGGGGGGGGGGGGGGGGGGGGGGGGGGGGGGGGGGGGGGGGGGGGGGGGGGGGGGGGGGGGGGGGGGGGGGGGGGGGGGGGGGGGGGGGGGGGGGGGGGGGGGGGGGGGGGGGGGGGGGGGGGGGGGGGGGGGGGGGGGGGGGGGGGGGGGGGGGGGGGGGGGGGGGGGGGGGGGGGGGGGGGGGGGGGGGGGGGGGGGGGGGGGGGGGGGGGGGGGGGGGGGGGGGGGGGGGGGGGGGGGGGGGGGGGGGGGGGGGGGGGGGGGGGGGGGGGGGGGGGGGGGGGGGGGGGGGGGGGGGGGGGGGGGGGGGGGGGGGGGGGGGGGGGGGGGGGGGGGGGGGGGGGGGGGGGGGGGGGGGGGGGGGGGGGGGGGGGGGGGGGGGGGGGGGGGGGGGGGGGGGGGGGGGGGGGGGGGGGGGGGGGGGGGGGGGGGGGGGGGGGGGGGGGGGGGGGGGGGGGGGGGGGGGGGGGGGGGGGGGGGGGGGGGGGGGGGGGGGGGGGGGGGGGGGGGGGGGGGGGGGGGGGGGGGGGGGGGGGGGGGGGGGGGGGGGGGGGGGGGGGGGGGGGGGGGGGGGGGGGGGGGGGGGGGGGGGGGGGGGGGGGGGGGGGGGGGGGGGGGGGGGGGGGGGGGGGGGGGGGGGGGGGGGGGGGGGGGCCCCCCCCCCCCCCCCCCCCCCCCCCCCCCCCCCCCCCCCCCCCCCCCCCCCCCCCCCCCCCCCCCCCCCCCCCCCCCCCCCCCCCCCCCCCCCCCCCCCCCCCCCCCCCCCCCCCCCCCCCCCCCCCCCCCCCCCCCCCCCCCCCCCCCCCCCCCCCCCCCCCCCCCCCCCCCCCCCCCCCCCCCCCCCCCCCCCCCCCCCCCCCCCCCCCCCCCCCCCCCCCCCCCCCCCCCCCCCCCCCCCCCCCCCCCCCCCCCCCCCCCCCCCCCCCCCCCCCCCCCCCCCCCCCCCCCCCCCCCCCCCCCCCCCCCCCCCCCCCCCCCCCCCCCCCCCCCCCCCCCCCCCCCCCCCCCCCCCCCCCCCCCCCCCCCCCCCCCCCCCCCCCCCCCCCCCCCCCCCCCCCCCCCCCCCCCCCCCCCCCCCCCGAGTGCATAGGATAGCGGGAGGATAGTGCATAGGATAGGGCATAGGATAGAGGATAGGATAGTGTATAGGATAGAGCATAAGGTAGCGCATTGGATAGCAAATAGGGTAGTGCTTTTTGATAGCCATCAAGTAGCACATAAGATATCTCATAGGATAGCGCAGTGTAGTGCACAGGGTAGCACACAGGGTAGTGCATAGGATAGCGCATATAAGAAGCGTGGGAACGGGTAGGGTAGCTCTTGGGTATCGTTTCGGGCAGCGCTAAGGGTAGCATCTGGAACGCATAGGATATCCATAGGATAGCGTACAGGGTACCGCATATGTTAGCGCATAGGGTAGCGCATATGATCGCATGGATAAGGCATAGGGTAGGCATTAAATCACATAGGATATGCATAGGATAGACACAGGTAGGGCATAAAACTACATGGGAGTGCACAGTGTAGCCAAAGGTAGCCATAGTATAGACATAGGATACTCATATTATTGATAGGTTCTCATAGGGTAGCGCATAAGTAGCCATTGGTAGCATATAGTGTAGAGCATTTATAGCCATAGGATACGCATAGGATAACATCAGGTTGTGCAGAGGTAGCGCATATGATAGGTCATAGGATAGTCATAGAATAGAACATAGAATACATAGGATAGCCATAGGATAGGACTGGTAGCGCATAGGATGGCGCATAGGTAAAAAGCATAGGGTAGGTGCAAATAGGAATTTTGCGCAATAGTGTTAAAACATAAGTAAAGCATAAAATTAGCCCGTCCAGTGTAGCGTAACATTGGAACTGCATAGGTAGCAAATCAGGTAGCGCATCGTGTAGCCTATGGATAGCGTATAATATAGGGCATAAGTGCCATATGGTAGCAAACCCTGTCCAAAAAGCATAGGATAGGGCATGGATAGCATAGGATAGAGCATATGATAAGTGCATAACGCAAGCTCACAGGATAACTCATAGTTATTGCAATGTGTCACATAGGGTAACACTAAGTAGCGCATGGGTAGCATATATGGTAACATGGATAATCATTGGATATCATAGGATAGCACATGGTACGCAAAGGGTAGCATGGATATCGGAGGATAGGCAGCAAAGACATAGGTAGCATGGATAGGAAGGGATAGCACATAGATAGAGCATATGATATTGCATAGGATAGCATATGATATTACATAGGCAAGCATAGATTCGCATAGGTGAGCTAAGATAGCATAGGATAGTGCATATGATAGTGCATAGGATGGCCATAGATCATGGGTAAATGGGTAGCCATAGGGTGCGCATAGAATAAGAACAGATAGGCATGGGATAGGCATAGGAAAGGTGCATAGAAACGCATAGGTAGCATATAAAGCCATAGGATAGAGAACAAATAGGTAGCCATAAGATAAGCGCATGGATACGCATAGGTAAAGCATAATAGCGCATATAGCATAGGTAGCGCATATGGGGTTCATGGCAGCGGGTAGCCATAGGTAACGCATTTGAAGCACGTGGGTAAAGAAGGGATGTTCGGAGGAATAGCGCATAGAAGATGGCATAGGATAACATTGGATAGAGGATAGGTAGTGATGGATATCACATAAGATCGCAAAGGATAGCTCTATAAGTACCAGGAACCATATGTACTAGGGAGCGATGTATAAAGGGCGCAAGGATAGGCATAGATGCGCAAGGAAGATATCACAGTATAGGCATAGGATAGGGCATATGTATGGCATAATAGTGCATAGGATAGCGAGAATGGTAGGTAATTGGTTGCGCATAGGACACCAGGATACGTATATGATAGCAATCAGTAGCCCATAGGATACCGCAAGGATAGAGCATATGTATGCGTAGGATAGCTATGATATCATAGGGGGTAGTGTATCTGGTAGCACGGATAGCCACAGGTAGCTCATATATGCGCATAGGTTAGCACATGGGTAGCGCATGGTAGCGTTGGGTAGCATATAGTGTAGAGCATTTGATAGACATAGGATGCGCATAGGATAACTAGGAAATTAGGAAGCATAATGCGCATAGGATACATATATGTGAGCATAGAATAACATAGGATAGCGCATAGGATACATGGATAGCGCATAAGATAGGAAAGATAACTAGGTAGCATATTGTGCATAGGTACGAATAGAAGCGCATAGGTAGCAAAAAGCGCATATGGTATACAAGGATAGCATAGGATATGCATAGGATAGCGCATGGTAGCCATAGTATAGCGCATAGGTAAAGCATAGGTAGCATAGGATACGCATTGAAGCGCATGGGGAGCATGTGCACACCTGGTAGCAAAATAGGCTAAGGCGCGGTAGCGCAATGGTTTCATGGAAAAAGACAAGGATAGGCATGGATAGGCATAGGTGAGCTATATTATGCATAGATAGCGCAGGGTAGGATGGGTAGCGCACAGTAACCATAGATTAACACATTAAGTCGCATAAGTAAAAAGCGTAGGAGTAGTGCATATTGTAACGCAAGGGTAGATCATAGGATAGCCGGAGGATAGTGCATAAGGATAGGGCATAGGATGGGGATAGGATAGTGTATAGGATAGACATAAGGTAGCGCGTTGGATAGCAAATAAGGTAGTGCTTTTTGGTAGCGCATCAAGTAGCATAAGATATCTCATAGGATAGTGCAATGAGTGCGCGAGGTAGCACTAGGGTAAGTGCATAGGATAGCGCAAAAAAGAAGCGCGTAGGGTAGCACGTAGGTAGGAATAGGCTCTTGGTATCGTTTCGGGCAGCGCTAAGGGTAGCGCATCCTGGTAAGCATAGGATATCCATAGGATGCAGTACAGGGTACCGCATATGTTAGGCATAGGGTAGCGCATATGATACCCCATTGGATAAGCATAGGGTGGCCTTGGAAATCACATAGGATATCGCATAGGATAGCACACAGGGTAGGGCATAGGTGCTTACCATGGTAGTGCACAGTGTAGCGCAAAGGGTAGCACATAGTATAGAGCATAGGATAGCTCATATTATTGCGCATGAGGTTGCACATAGGGTAGCGCATAGAGTAGCGCGATTGGGTAGCATATAGTGTAGAGCATTTATAAGCGCATAGGATAGCGCATAGGATAAACATAGGGTTGTGCAGAGGTAAGCGCATATGATAGGTCATAGGATAGTGCATAGGATAGGGCATAGAATAGCACATAGGATAGCGCATAGGATAGGACATTGGGTAGCGCATAGGATAGCGCATAAGGTAAAGCATAGGGTAGTGCATAGGATAGCGCATAGTGTAAAGCATAGAGTAAAGCATAGGTGTAGCGCAGTGTAGACGCATTGGAACGATACAATAGGAGTAGCAAATCGGGTAGCGCATCTGTAGCCTATAGGATAGCGTATAATATAGGGCATGAAGTAGCACATATGGTAGCCCAAACTGTAGAGGCATAGGATAGAGACATAGGATAGCCCATAGGATAGAGCATATGATAGTACAAAGCATAGCTCACAGGATAGTTCATAGGTTATTGCAATGTGTCGCACATAGGGTAACGCACAATGTAGCGCATAGGGTAGCCATATGAAGCTTACAATAGGGTAACAGGTAGGAGTAGCTCTTTGGGTATCGTTTCGGGTAGCGTTAAGGTAGCACATCTGGTAGCCAAAGGGTAGCGCATAGATATCACGGAGGATAGTGCGGAGGATAGGACATAGGATAGTGCATAGGATAGAGCATAGGATAGCGCATAGGATAGAGCATAAGATATTGCATAGGATAGAGCATATGATAGTGCATAGGATAGAGCATATGATAGTGCATAGGATAGAGCATATGATATGGCATGGGATAGTGCATAGGATAGCGCATAGGATGGCGCATAGGATAGCAAATAGGGTAGAAAATAGGGTAGCATAAGATAGCATAGGATACAACATATATTATATGGCATGGGATAGTGCATAGGATAGTGCATAGGATAACGCATAGGATAGCATATAGAATGAGCGCATGGATAGGGAACAGAATAGACATAGCATAGAGCATATAATAGTGCATCAGATAGCCTGGATAAGCGCATATGATGCGCTATAAGTAGCTCATATGGTAGCGCATATGGAGCGTTTCAGTAGCGCATCGGGTAGCCCATAGGATAACGCATATAAGCTCGTGTGGTAAAGCATAGGATAGCTCGGAGGATAGCGCATAGAATATGGCATGAGGATATTACATGGGATAGAGGATATGATGGTGTATGGATAGCACATAAGATATCGCAGAGGATAGCACATAATGTGCCATAGGATAGCACATGGGATAGCGCATGGGTAGCGCATGTAGTAGCGCAAAGGGTAGAAACATAGGATAGCGCGGAGGATAACGCAGTGATAGGACATAGGATAGGGCATAAGATAGAGCATATAATAGTGCATAGGATAGCGCAGAGGGTAGTAAATATGGTTGCGCATAGGATAGCGCATAGGGTAGTACATATGGTGGCGAAAAAGTAGCGCAAACGATAGCGCGGAGTATAGGGCATAGGATATGGCGTAGGGTAGAGCATATGATAGTGCATAGGGTAGTGCATCTGGTTGCGCAAAGGATAGCTTATAGGATAGCGAATATGATAGCACATAGAACAGAACATAGGGTAGCGCATTTGGTAGCGTAGGGTGCTACATAGGGTAGAACATATGATAGATCATAGGATAGCGCATGGGCAATGCCTAGGATAACACATAGGGTAGCGCATAAGATAGCGCATAGGATACAGTATATGATAGTGCATATGATGGCACATAGGATAGCGCATAGGATAGCCCATAGGATAGCGCATAAGATAGGGAACAGGATAGAGCATAGGATAGAGCATATGGTAGTGCATAGGATAGCGAATAGAAAAGCGCATAGGGTAGCGAATTTAATAGCGCATATGGTAGAGCAAAGGGTAGCGGATAGGATATCGCGGAGGATTGCGCATACGATAGGAGCATATATAGCGCATCGGATGAACATATATGGCGCATAGGATATCACATATATAGCGCATAGGATAGCACAGTTTTGCACACCTGGTAGCATACAGGCTAGCGCGCCGGGTAGCGTATAGGTTGTTGCATAGGATAGCACACAGGATAGCGCATAGGATAGTGCATAGTGTAGCGCATAGGTTATCGCATAGGATAGCGCAGTGAGTAGCGTATAGTGTAGCGTTGCGAGTAGCGCATAGGATAACACATATGAAAGCGCATAAGGTAAAGCATAGGGTAGTGCATATTGTAACGCCAAGGGTAGTGCATAGGATAGCGAGGAGGATAGTGCATAGGATAGGGCATAGGATAGAGGATAGGATAGTGTATAGGATAGAGCATAAGGTAGCGCATTGGATAGCAAATAGGGTAGTGCTTTTTTGATAGCTCATCAAGTAGCACATAAGATATCTCATAGGATAGCGCAGTGTAGTGCACAGGGTAGCACACAGGGTAGTGCATAGGATAGCGCATATAAAGAAGCACGTAGGGTAACGGGTAGGGTAGCTCTTCGGGTATCGTTTCGGGCAGCGCTAAGGGTAGCGCATCTGGTAACGCATAGGATATCACATAGGATAGCGTACAGGGTACCGCATATGTTAGCGCATAGGGTAGCGCATATGATACCGCATTGGATAAGGCATAGGGTAGCGCATTGGAAATCACATAGGATATCATGAGGATACACTGGGTAGGGCATGAGTGCACACATGGTAGTGCACAGTGTAGCGCAAAGGGTAGCCATAGTATAGAGCATAGGATAGCTCATATTATTGCGCATAGGTTAGCTACATAGGGATGGCGCATAGAGTAGCCATTGGGTAGCATATAGTGTAGAGCATTTGATAGCGCATAGGATAGCGCATAGGATAACTATGGGTTGTGCAGAGGTAGCGCATATGATGGGTCATAGGATAGTGCATAGGATAGGGCATAGAATAGCACATAGGATAGCGCATAGGATAGGACATAGGTAGCGCATAGGATACATAAGGTAAACATAAGGTAGCGCATATGGTAGCGCATAGGGTAAAGCATAAGTAGCATAGGTGTAGCGCAAAGGTGTATAGGATAGTCTGAAGATGCAATAGGATATGCATAGGATAGCGCATAAGATAGACGCATCTGTAGCCTATAGGATAGCCATAGTTATAGACATAGGTAAAGCATAAGTAGCCATGGAACGTGCATAGGAGTAGCAAATCGGACATCGTGTATAGCCATAGGATACGTATATATATAGGGCATAAGCATAGCGCATAGGTAGTGCAAACTTGGCAGTATAGGATAAGCGAAATAGAGATAGATCGACATAGGGATAGCACATAGGATAGACATATGGATATAGTCATATAGCATAGCGCATAGGAGTGCACGAGGGTAGCCTTTGGGGTATCATGGATTATTACAATGTGTAACCATGGGTAGCGATAAGGTAGCCATTGGGTAGATATAGTAACATAGGATAATGCATTGGATATGCATAGGATGCTAGGGATGCCATAGGTAGGCATAGGATATTGCCGGAGGATAGCCATACAAAGCACATAGGTTGCATAGGATAGGGAAGAGGATAGCACATAAGATAGAGCATATGATGTGCATAGGATAGAGCATAGAGAGTATTACATGGGCAATGCATAGGATTGCGCATAGGAGTAGGACTAGATAACATAGGATACAGTATATGATAGTCATAGGATAGCGCATAGGATAGGCATAGGATAACACATAGGATGCTTATGGGATGAGGCATAGAATAGGAACAGGATAAGCGCATGGATGAGCATATAGTAGCATATGGATAGGAATAGAAACGCAAGCAGTGGATAGAGCCTGGATCACTGAAAAGCAAATCAGGTAGCCCTAGATAGCGCATAGGATAACGCATAGTAAAGCATAGCGTAGCCGTATGGATGCGCATAGGATGCGCAAAAGTATTCGAGTAGCACACATGGCAGCCCATAGCGATAAGTGCCATTTGGAAGCTACGTAGGGTAACGGGTAGTGATAGCTCTTGGTATCGTTTCGGGTAGCGATTAAGTAGGCATCTAGGTAGCGCATAAGATAGCGAATAGGATACAGCATTGGATAAGGCATGAGGGTAGCATTGGATATATCACATAAGATGCAAATAGGATAGCTCATATGGTAGCGCTGGACAGCGCATATGGTAGCCTGCAAAGGGTAGCGGATAGGATATCACGGAGGATTGCGCATAGGATGGGACATAGCGCATATGATACATAAGATATCACATATATAGGCATAGGATAGAGCAATGTATGTAATATGGATGGCATAGGATAGCGCATAGAATGCATAGGATGAGTGCATTGGATAAACATGGACACCATAGGAAACGTATGATCGTACATTCGGTAGCCATAGGATAGCCGCAGGATAGAGCATATATAGTGCTGAGGATAGCTCATCGGATATCACATAGGAAGCTATAGTGTATCGCATAGGTAGCACATAGGATAGACTAGGTAGCTCATATTGTGCGCATAGGTTAGCACATAGGGTAGACGCATAGTGAGCGCATGGGTAGCATATAGTGTAGAGCATTTGATAGCCATAGGATACATAGGATACGCATAGGGTATGAGGGTAGCGCATATGATAGGTCATAGGATGAATGCATATGATAGGCATAGAGATAGCATAGGATAGGCATAGGATAGGACATTGGATAGCGCATAGGATAGCCATAAGGTAAAGCATAAGGTAGCGCATATGGTAGCGCATAGGGTAAAGCATAAGGTAGCGCATATGGTAGCGCAAAGGGTAGCGCATAGGATATCGCAGAGGATAGCACATAGGATATGGCATAGGATAGCGCATCTGGTAGCCCATAGCATAGCGCATAGTGTAAAGCATAGGGTAAAGCATAGAGTAGCGCATTGGAACGTGCATAGGGTAGCAAATCGGGTAGCGCATCGTGTAGCCTATAGGATAGCGTATAATATAGGGCATAGAGTAGCGCATATGGTAGTGCAAACTGTAGCGTATAGGATAACGCGGAGAATAGAGCATAGGATAGGGCATAGGATAGCGCATAGGATAGAGCATATTATATAGTGCATAGCATAGCGCATAGGGTAGTGCACAGGGTAGCGCACAGGATAACTCATAGATTATTGCAATGTGTCGCACATAGGGTAACGCATAAGGTAGCGCATTGGGTAGCATATATGGTAACGCATAGGATAATGCATTGGATATCGCATAGGATAGCACATAGGATAGCGCAAAGGGTAGCGCATAGGATATTGCGGAGGATAGCGCATACAAAGCACATGGTTAGCACATAGGATAGGGAAGAGGATAGCACATAAGATAGAGCATATGATATTGCATAGGATGGCGCATAGAGTATCACATAGGGCAATGCATAGGATTGACACATAGGGTGCGCGTAAGATAGCGCATAGGATACAGTATATGATAGTGCATAGGATAGCGCATAGGATAGCGCATAGGATAACACATAGGATAGCACATAGGATAGCGAATAGAGAAACGCATAAGGTAGCACAGTGGATAGCGCATAGGATAGCACCTCGGAAAGCAAATCAGGTAGCCATAGGATAGCGCATAGGATAGCCATAGGGTAAAGCATAGCGTAGCGCATATGATAGCGCGTGTGGTAAAGCATAGGATAGCTCGGAGGATAGCGCATAGGATATGGCATAGGATATTACATAGGATAGAGGATATGATAGTGTATAGGATAGCACATAAGATATTGCAGAGGATAGCACATAAGGTAGCCCATAGGATAGCACATAAGACAGTGCATAGGGTAGCGCACAGGGTATCTCATAGGATAGCGCATAGTATATCGCACAGGGTAGCACTCAGGGTAGAGTATCGCATAGGGAAGAACGTAGGGTAGCGGGTAGGGTAGCGCATTGGATAGCGCATCGTTACATATGACAAAGCATAGGAAAGCGCACAGGTAGCGCATATAGTAGCGTAACGGTAGCGTATCAGGTAGCCAATAGGATAGCACATATGGTAGCGCATAGGGTGAAGCATAGGGTAGCACATATGGTAGCGTAAAGGGTAGCGTATATAATTGCGTGAAGGATAGCGCATAAGATTGGGCATAGGATAGCGCACACGATAACGCACAGGGTAGCACACAATGTAGCGTTCAGGGGAGCGCGTGGGGTAGCGCATAGGTTGTTGCATAGGATAGCGCAGAGGATAGAGGATAGGATAGGGAATAAATAGTGCATAGGATAGAGCATATGATAGTGCATAGGATAGTGCAGAGGGTTGTGCACAGGATGGGCCATAGGATACCGCATATGATAGCACATAAAGTAGAGGATATAATAGTGTATAGGATAGTGCATAGGATAGTGCAGAGGATAGTGCATAGGGTAGCGCTTCGGGTAGCAGCTCAGGTAGCCCGTAAGATAGCACATAGGATAACGCACAGTATAACGCACAGGGTAGCACACATAGTAGCGCACAGGGTAGCGCACAGGGTAGTACACATGGTAGCGTACAGGGTAGCGCGCCGGGTAGCGCATAGGTTGTTGCATAGGATATCGCATATTATAGCGCATAGATTAGTGCATAGGGTAGCACATAGATTAACACGTAGGTAAGTGCATTGGGTAGCGTATATGGTAGCGTTTCGGATAGCGCATCGGGTAGCGCATAGGATAACGCGTATGATAGCACATTGGGTAAAGCATAGAGCAGTGCATATGGTAGCGCATAGGATAGAGAATATGATAGTTTAAAGTGTAGCGCATAGTATAGCGCAGAGGATAGCGCATCAGGTAGCAAATAAGAAAGCGCATAGGATAGCGCACAGGGTGCTACATGGTAGCGACAAGGTAGCACATAGGGTAGCAACATAGAGTAACGCATTGGGTAACACATATGGTAGAGCATTTGATAGCGCATAGTATAGTGCATAAGGTAATGCATAGGGTAGCGCATAGGCTAGCGCATATGATAGGGCATAGGGTAGCACATATGATAGGGCATAGGATAGTGCAGAAGATTGGGACATAGAATAGCGCATAGGATAGCGCATAGGATGAGCATATTTTAGTGTATTCGATAGTTCATAGGATAGCACATAAGACAGCGCATAGGGTAGCTCATCGGATATTGCATAGGATAGTACACAGGATAGCGCACAGGGTAGCACATATGGTAGCGTACAGGGTAGCGCACAGGGTAGCACACATAGTAGCGCACAGAGTAGCGCACAGGGTAGCGCATAGGAGAGCTCATAGGGTAGCGCATATGATAGCGCATCGGGTAGACCATAGGATATCGCATATAATAGCGCATAGGGTAAAGCATAGGTTAGCGAGGAGGATAGCGCATAGGATAGGGAATAGGATAGCGCATAGGATGGAGCATATTTTAGTGCATAGGATAGCTCTTAGAATAGCACATAGGACAGCACATAAGGTAGCGCATAGGGTAGCTCATCGGATAGTGCATAGGATAGCGCACATGGTAGTGCATATGGTAGCGCATAGAGTAGCACATAGGATAGCGCATAGAATAACGCATTGGATTGTG
Source organism: Arion vulgaris (assembly GCA_020796225.1). Taxonomy (NCBI): domain Eukaryota; kingdom Metazoa; phylum Mollusca; class Gastropoda; order Stylommatophora; family Arionidae; genus Arion; species Arion vulgaris. The sequence continues at coordinate 41,380,662 of CM036769.1, forward strand.
CATAGGGTTGCGCACTGGATATCACATAGGATAGTGCACAGGATGCAGCCAGGGTAGCACATATGGTAGCGTACAGGGTAGCGCGCCGGGTAGCGCATAGGTTGTTGCATAAGATAGCGCATATTATAGCGCATAGGTTAGAGCATAGGGTAGCACATAGGTTATCGCATAAGGTAGCGCATTGGGTAGTGTTTAGGGTAGCGCTTCGGGTAGCGCATCGGGTAGTCCATATGATAGCGCATAGGGTAGCGCATATGGTAGCGCAAAGGTTATCCCATAGATAGCTCGGAGGATAGCGTATAGGATAGGGTATAGGATAGCGCATAGGATAGAGACCATTATAACGCATAGGATAGTGCATAGGATAGCGCATAGGATAGAGCATATGATAGTGCATAGTGTAGTGCAGAGGGTAGCCCATCTGGTTGTGCACATGATAGCGCATAGGATACCGCATATGATAGCACATAAAGTAGAAAATATGATTGTGTATAGGATAGTGCATAGGATTGTGCAGAGGATAGCACATAGGGTAGCGCTTCGGGTAGCAGCTCAGGTAGCCCGTAAGATAGCACATAGGATAACGCACAGTATAACGCACAGGGTAGCACACATAGTAGCGCACAGAGTAGCGCACAGGGTAGCCATAGGGAGCTCATAGGGTAGCGCATATGATAGCGCATCAGGTAGACCATAGGATATGCATATAATAGCGCATATGGTAAAGCATAGGTTAGCGCGGAGGATAGTGCATAGGATAGGGAATAGGATAGTGCATAGGATGGAGCATATTTTAGTGCATAGGATAGCTCTTAGAATAGCACATAGGACAGCACATAAGGTAGCGCATAGGGTAGCTCATCGGATAGTGCATAGGATAGCGCACATGGTAGTGCATATGGTAGCGCATAGAGTAGCACATAGGATAGCGCATAGAATAACGCATTGGATTGTGCATAGGGTTGCGCACTGGATATCACATAGGATAGTGCACAGGATAGCGCACAGGTTAGTACACGTGGTAGCGTACAGGGTAGCGCGCCGGGTAGCGCATAGGTTGTTGCATAGGATATCGCATATTATAGCGCATAGATTAGTGCATAGGGTAGCACATAGATTAACACGTAGGTAAGTGCATTGGGTAGCGTATATGGTAGCGTTTCGGATAGCGCATCGGGTAGCGCATAGGATAACGCGTATGATAGCACATTGGGTAAAGCATAGAGCAGTGCATATGGTAGCGCATAGGATAGAGAATATGATAGTTTAAAGTGTAGCGCATAGTATAGCGCAGAGGATAGCGCATCAGGTAGCAAATAAGAAAGCGCATAGGATAGCGCACAGGGTAGCACACATGGTAGCGACAGGAGTAGCATAGGGTAGCAACATAGAGTAACGCATTGGGTAGCACATATGGTAGAGCATTTGATAGCGCATAGTATAGTGCATACGGTAATGCATAGGGTAGCGCATAGGGTAGCGCATATGATAGGGCATAGAGTAGCACATATGATAGGGCATAGGATAGCCATAATATAGCCATATGGTAATCATAGGGTAGCGCATAGGGTAGCGCATATGATAGCGCATAGGATAGTGCAGAAGATTGGGACATAGAATAGCGCATAGGATAGCGCATAGGATGAGCATATTTTAGTGTATTCGATAGTTCATAGGATAGCACATAAGACAGCGCATAGGGTAGGCCACCAGGGTAAGCTCATATGATAAGCTAAGGATAGCGCATAGGATAGCGCACTGGGATGCTACATAATAGCGCCAGAGTAGCGCACAGTCTAGCCATGCGGGCGCATAGGGTAGCGCATAGGGTAGCCTTCGGTAGCCATAGGATATCCATAGGATAGCGCATAGGGTAAAGCATAGGTTAGCGAGGAGGATAGCGCATAGGATAGGGAAAAGGATAGTGCATAGGATGGAGCATATTTTAGGGCATAGGATAGCTCATAGAATAGCACATAGGACAGCACATATGGTAGCGCAAAGGGGAGCTCATCGGATAGCGCATAGGATAGTGCACATGGTAGCGCATATGGTAGCGCATAGAGTAGCGCATAGAGTAGCACATAGGATAGCGCATAGAATAAAGCATTTGATAGTACATGGGGTTGCGCATTGGATATCGCATAGGATAGTGCACAGGATAGCGCACAGGGTAGCACATATGGTAGCGTACAGGGTAGCGCACAGGGTAGCGCATAGGTTGTTGCATAAGATAGCGCATATTATAGCGCATAGGTTAAACATAGGGTAGTACATAGGTTACCGCATAAGGTAGCGCTTCGGGTAGCGCATCGGGTAGTCCATATGATAGCGTATAGGGTAGCGCATATGGTAGCGCAAAGGATTAGCCATAGATAGCTCGGAGGATAGCGCATAGGATAGGGTATAGGATAGCGCATAGGATAGAGAACATTATAACGCATAGGATAGTGCATAGGATAGCGCATAGGATAGAGCATATGATAGTGCATAGTGTAGTGCAGAGGGTAGCCCATCTGGTTGTGCACATGATAGCGCATAGGATACCGCATATGATAGCACATAAAGTAGAAAATATGATTGTGTATAGGATAGTGCATAGGATTGTGCAGAGGATAGCACATAGGGTAGCGCTTCTGGTAGCAGCTCAGGTAGCCCGTAAGATAGCACATAGGATAACGTACAGTATAACGCACAGGGTAGCACACATAGTAGCGCATCAGGGTAGGCGCACAGGGTAGTCACATGGTAGCGTACAGGGTAGCGCGCCAGGTAGCCATAGGTTGTTGCATAGGATATCGCATATTATAGCGCATAGATTAGTGCATAGGGTAGCACATAGATTAACGCGTAGGTAAGTGCATTGGGTAGCGTATATGGTAGCGTTTCGGATAGCGCACCGGGTAGCGCATAGGATAACGCGTATGATAGCACATTGGGTAAAGCATAGAGCAGTGCATATGGTAGCGCATAGGATAGAGAATATGATAGTTTAAAGTGTAGCGCATAGTATAGCGCAGAAAGGGTAGCGCATCAGGTAGCAAATAAGAAAGCGCATAGGATAGCGCACAGGGTAGCACACAGGGTAGCAACATAGAGTAACGCATTGGGTAGCACATATGGTAGAGCATTTGATAGCGCATAGTATAGTGCATAAGGTAATGCATAGGGTAGCGCATAGGGTAGCGTATATGATAGGGCATATGGTAGCACATATGATAGGGCATATGATAGCGCATAGGATAGTGCAGAAGATTGGGACATAGAATAGCGCATAGGATAGCGCATAGGATGAGCATATTTTAGTGTATTCGATAGTTCATAGGATGCTATAAGACAGGCATAGGAGTAGCCACAGGGTAGCTCATAGGATAGCACAAAGGATAGCGCATAGGATAAGCGCAAATGGTGCCATAATAGCGCACAGAGAAAGGCTAACCTTAGGGAGCGTAGGGTAGCGCATAGGATAGGGAAAAGGATAGCGCATAGGATGGAGCATATTTTAGGCAATAGGATAAGCTCATAGAATAGCACATAGGACGACTATATGGTAGCGCAAGGGTGCTAATCGGATAGCGCATGGATAGTGCACATGTAGCGCATATGGTAGCCATGAAGTAGCGCATAGAGTAGCACATAGGATGCCATGAATAAAGCATTTGATATAATAGGAGTTGCCATTGAATATCATAGGATAGTGCACAGGATAGCGCACAGGATACTATATGGTAGCGTACAGGGTAGCACAGAGTAGCTTACATAGTAGCACTGAGTAGCACAGGGTGCGATAGGGGCTCATAGGGTAGGCATATGATAGCGCATCAGGGTAGACAATAGGATATCCATATAATAGCGCATATGGTAAAGCATAGGTTAGCGCGGAGGATAGTGCATAGGATAGGGAATAGGATAGTGCATAGGATGGAGCATATTTTAGGGCATAGGATAGCTCATAGAATAGCACATAGGACAGCACATATGGTAGCGCAAAGGGTAGCTAATCGGATAGCCTGGATAGTGCACATGGTAGCGCATATGGTAGAGCATAGAGTAGCGCATAGATAGCTATGGATAGCGCATAGAATAAAGCATTTGATAGTACATAGGGTTGCGCATTGAATATCGCATAGGATAGTGCCGGATGCCAGGATAGCATATGGTGCACAGGGTACCAGGGTCCTGATGCCGTGCCATATGGGCTCTGGTGGATATGATAGCGCATCGGTAACCATAGGATATCATATAATAGCGATGGTAAACATGGTTAGCGCGGAGATAGGTGGATAGAATAGGATAGTGCATAGGATGGAGCATATTTTAGTGCTGGATAGCTTTAGAATAGCACTGCAAAGTAGCGATGGTATATCGGATAGTGCATGATAGCGCATGGTAGTGCATATGGTGCATTGCATAGGATGCGCAATAACTGGATTGTGCATGGTTGCCACTGGATATCATGGATAGTACAGGATGCACATACATGGTAGCGTACAGGGTACGCCGGTAGCGCATGTTGTTCTAGATGCGCATATTATCGCAGGTTAACTGTAGTATATGTTACCATAGGTAGCGCATGGTAGTGTTAGTGCGCTTCGGTAGCGCATCGGTCATATGATAGCGCATAGGGTAGCGCAAAGGATTAGCCATAGATAGCTCGGAGGATAGCGCATAGGATAGGGTATAGGATAGCGCATAGGATAGAGAACATTATAACGCATAGGATAGTGCATAGGATAGCGCATAGGATAGAGCATATGATAGTGCATAGTGTAGTGCAGAGGGTAGCACGTCTGGTTGTGCACATGATAGCGCATAGGATACCGCATATGATAGCACATAAAGTAGAAAATATGATTGTGTATAGGATAGTGCATAGGATTGTGCAGAGGATAGCACATAGGGTAGCGCTTCGGGTAGCAGCTCAGGTAGCCGTAAGATAGCATAGGATAACGCACAGTATAAGCACAGGGTAGCACACATAGTAGCGCACAGGGTAGCGCACAGGGTAGTACACATGGTAGCGTACAGGGTAGCGCGCCGGGTAGCGCATAGGTTGTTGCATAGGATATCGCATATTATAGCGCATAGATTAGTGCATAGGGTGACTATAGATTAACGCGTAGGTAAGTGCATTGGGTAGCGTATATGGTAGCGTTTCGGATAGCGCACCGGGTAGCGCATAGGATAACGCGTATGATAGCACATTGGGTAAAGCATAGAGCAGTGCATATGGTAGCGCATAGGATAGAGAATATGATAGTTTAAAGTGTAGCGCATAGTATAGCGCAGAGGATAGCGCATCAGGTAGCAAATAAGAAAGCGCATAGGATAGCGCACAGGGTAGCAACATAGAGTAACGCATTGGGTAGCACATATGGTAGAGCATTTGATAGCGCATAGTATAGTGCATAAGGTAATGCATAGGGTAGTATAGGGTAGCGTATATGATAGGGCATATGGTAGCACATATGATAGGGCATATGATAGCGCATAGGATAGTGCAGAAGATTGGGACATAGAATAGCGCATAGGATAGCGCATAGGATGAGCATATTTTAGTGTATTCGATAGTTCATAGGATAGCACATAAGACAGCGCATAGGGTAGCGCACAGGGTAGCTCATAGGATAGCACAAAAGGATAGCGCATAGGATAAGCGCAAATGGTATACATAATAGCGCACATAGTAGCGCACAGCTAGCACATAGGGCGCATAGGGTAGCGCATAGGATAGGAAAGGATAGCGCATAGGATGGAGCATATTTTAGGGCATAGGATAGCTCATAGAATAGCACATAGGACAGCACATATGGTAGCGCAAAGGGTAGCTAATCGGATAGCGCATAGGATAGTGCACATGGTAGCGCATATGGTAGAGCATAAGTAGCGCATAAGTAGCACATGGGATAGCGCATAGAATAAAGCATTTGATAGTACATGGGGTTGCGCATTGAATATCGCATAGGATAGTGCACAGGATAGCGCACAGGATAGCACATATGGTAGCGTACAGGGTAGCGCACAGGGTAGCACACATAGTAGCGCACAGAGTAGCGCACAGGGTGGACATAGGGGCTCATAGGGTAGCGCATATGATAGCGCATCAGGTAGACCATAGGATATCGCATATAATAAACGCATATGGTAAAGCATAGGTTAGCGCGGAGGATAGTGCATAGGATAGGGAATAGGATAGTGCATAGGATGGAGCATATTTTAGTGCATAGGATAGCTCTTAGAATAGCACATAGGACAGCACATAATGTAGCGCATAGGGTAGCTCATCGGATAGTGCATAGGATAGCGCACATGGTAGTGCATATGGTAGCGCATAGAGTAGCACATAGGATAGCGCATAGAATAACGCATTGGATTGTGCATAGGGTTGCACACTGGATATCACATAGGATAGTGCACAGGATAGCGCACAGGGTGCTTATATGGTAGCGTACAGGGTACGCGCCGGGTAGCGCATAGGTTGTTATAAGATAGCGCATATTATAGGGGCATAGGTTAGAGCATAGGGTAGTACATATGTTACCGCATAAGGTAGCGCATTGGGTAGTGTTTAGGGTAGCGCTTCGGGTAGCGCATCGGGTAGTCCATATGATAGCGTATAGGGTAGCGCATATGGTATCGCAAGGTTAGCCATAGATAGCTCGGAGGATAGCGCATAGGATAGGGTATAGGATAGCGCATAGGATAGAGAACATTATAACGCATAGGATAGTGCATAGGATAGCGCATAGGATAGGAGCATATGATGAGTGCATAGTGTAGTGCAGAGGGTAGCCCATCTGGTTGTGCACATGATAGCGCATAGGATACCGCATATGATAGCACATAAAGTAGAAAATATGATTGTGTATAGGATAGTGCATAGGATTGTGCAGAGGATAGCACATAGGGTAGCGCTTCGGGTAGCAGCTCAGGTAGCCCGTAAGATAGCACATAGGATAACGCACAGTATAACGCACAGGGTAGCACACATAGTAGCGCACATGGTAGCGTACAGGGTAGCCGCCGGTAGCGCATAGGTTGTTCATAGGATATCGCATAATATAGCGCATAGGTTAGTGCATAGGGTAGCACATAGATTAACGCATAGGTAAGTGCATTGCGTAGCGTATATGGTAGCGTTTCGGATAGCGCATCGGGTAGCGCATAGGATAACGCGTATGATAGCGCATTGGGTAAAGCATAGGGCAGCGCATCATGTAACGCATAAGATAGAGCATAGGATAGCGAATAGGTTAGAGAATATGATAGTGCATAGGATAGCTAGGATATCATAGGATAGGGATAGGATAGCGCATAGGATAAGCGCATAGGATAGCGCACAGGGTAGCACACAATGTAGCATACAGGGTAGCGCGCCCGGGGAGCGAATACGATACGCATATGGTGTAGTGCATGGTAGTGCACAGAGTAGCCATAGGATAGCGCATAGTGTAGTCATGGGCAGCGCATTGGATAGCGCATGGGTTGCGAATCGGGTAGCGCATCAATGTAGCCCATAGGATAGAGCATAGGATAGCGAATAGGTTAGATAATATGATAGTGCATAGGATAGCGCTTAGGATTTCGAATAGGATAGCGCATAGGATGGCGCATGGAATAGCCACAGGTAGCACACAATGTAGCATACAGGGTAGCGCCAGGTAGCGCATAGGTTGATCATAGGATAGCGCGGAGGATAGAGGATAGGATATGGCATAAGATAGCGCATAGGATAGAACATCTGATAGTGCATAGTGTAGTGCAGAGGGTAGCCCATCTGGTTGCGCACATGATAGCGCATAGGATACCGCATTAATAGCACATAAAGTAGAGGATATGATAGTGTATAGGGTAGTGCATAGGATAGCGCAGAGGATAGCACATAGGGTAGCGCTTCGGGTAGCAGATCAGGTAGCCCGTAAGATAGCACATAGGATAACGCCGTATAACCACAGGGTAGCACAAATAGTAGCGCACAGGGTAGTAAAATGGTAGCGTACAGGGTGGCCGGTAGCGCATAGGTTGTTCATAGGATATCGCATATTATAGCGCATAGGTTAGTGCATAGGGTAGCACATAGATTGCATGGTTAGTGCATTGGTAGCGTTTAGGTTAGCGCTTCAGGTATTGCATCAGGTAGTCCATATGATAGCGCATATGATAGCGCATTGGATGAAGCAGTGGATAGCGCATAAGATAGCACATAGGGTAGAACATAGGGTAGCGCATAGGATTGTGCATAGGGTAAAGCATGGTGCACATATGGTAGCGCAAAGGATTAACCATAGATAGCTCGGAGGATAGCGGATAGGATAGGGCATAGGATAGCGCATAGGGTAGAGCATATGAAAGTGTATATGATAGCGCATAGGGTAGCTCATAGGATAAGGCATATGGTAGCGCATAGGGTAGCGCATAGAATAGCACACAGAATAACGCATTGGATGTGGTATAGGGTAAACGCATTGAATAGCGCATGGGATAGCGCTTCGGGTCGCGCATCGAGTAACCCATAGGATAACGCAAAGTTTAGCACATATATAGCGCGGTGGATTGCGTAGAGGTTAGCGCATCTGTTTGCGCATAGGATAGCGCATAGCGTAGCCATAAAATAACACATACGCTAGAACATAAATTAGCGCATAGAAGCGCATTGGAAAGCGCATTGGTAGCGAATCGGGTAGCGCATCGTGTAGCCTATAGAATAGCGTAGGATAGGTATAGTAGCGCATATGGTAGCGAACAGGGTAGCGCATAGGATAGCGCATAGGTTAGCGCATAGGATAGCGCATAGGCTAGCACATGGGTAGCGCATAGGATAGCGCATAGGAAGGCATGAAGGCTACACTGGGTAGCGCATAGGATAGCGCATAGGGTAGCGCATACGGTAGCGCAAAGGGTAGCGCATAGTATAGCGTGGAGGACAGCGCATAGGATAGGGCATAGGATAGCGCACACGATAGCGCACAGGCTAGAGCGCTGGGGCGCAAGGTTGTGCATGGATAGCAAATATGATAGCGCATAGGGTAATGCACAGGATATCGTAGAAGATGTAGTACATAGGTTATCGTATATGGTGGCGCATTGGGTAGCGACAGAATGGGAAAAAGTAGCGCATAGGAAAGAGCGGAGGATAAGCGCATAGGATACGGCATAGGATAGCGCATAAGATATCAACCAAGATAGCGCAAAGGGTAGTGCATAGTTTATTACATAGGATAGCGCATATGATAGCACATAGGGTGGAGGATATGATAGTGTATAGGATAGCGCATAGGTTAGCGCAGTGGATAACACTTGGGGTACCGCATTGGATAGTGTTAAGGGTAGGGTATCAGGGTTTGCACATCAGGTAGCCACAGTATAACGCACTGAGGTAGCACACGTAGTAGCGCACATGGTAGCACATAGGAGAGCATAGAGTAACGCATAGGATAGCACGGATAGCGCATAGGATTTTGGAATATGATTGCGCATAGGGTAAATAATAGGTTAGCACGAAGGATAGTGCATAGGATAGGGCATAGGATTAGCGCATGGATAGAGCATAATGTAGTGCATAGGATAGCTCATAAGACACTAATAGGACAGCGCATAGGATAGCGCATAGGGTATCGCATTGGTAGAGCATATGCTAGCATATATGCTAGAACATAAATTAGCGCAGAGAGTAGCGCATTGAAGCGCATTGGTATGGAATCAGGTAGCGCATCGTTAGCCTAGGATACGGCATAGGATAGAGCAAAGTGTAGCGCATATGGTAGCGCAAAGGGTAGCGCATAGGATAGCGCGGAGGACAGCGCATAGGGTAAGTGCATAGGATAGTACACGTTAGCGCACAGGCTAGCATGCTGGATAGCGCATAGGTTGTTGCATCGGATAGCACATATGATATCGCATAGGTAGTACTGGATATCGCAAAATATAGTGCATAGATAGTGCATAGTGTAGTACATAGGTTAATGCATATGTTAGCGCATTGGGTATCGCACAATATAGCGCAAAGAGTAGCGCATAGGAAAGCGGAGGATAGCGCTATAGGATACGGCATAGGATAGCACATTGGATAGAGCATATGATAGCGCATAGGGTAACACATAGGGTAACATAAGTATCGCATTAGTACACATATGGTAGAGCATTTGATAGCATAGTTTTAGCACATAAGTAACGCATGGTAGCGCATAGGTAGCATATGATAGTGCATAAGATAGTGCATAGGATAGCTCATAGAACGGTAATGGATAGCGCATAGGTTAGTGGACAGGACAGCAAATAGGATAGTGCATAGGATAACCCCTACAATAGAGCATAGGATAGCGCACAAGATAGCGCATAGGATGCATAAGATAGCGCATAGGATAGAACATAGGGTAGCGCACAGGATAGGGCATAGGATAGTGCATAGGACAGCGCATAGGGTAGCCATATGGTAACGAGGATAGGGTAGCAAACATGATGCGCTACAGGGTAGAGCACAGGGTATAGCATAGGCTATTGCATAGAATAGAGCATAGGATAACGAATAGAGTAGCAAATAAGGTAACGCATAGGGTATCGCATTGGGTAGCGCATAGAGTAGATTTTCGGGTAGCGGGTAGGATAACGCTTCGGGTATCGTTCGGTAGCCTTTAGGGTAGCGCATACGATAGCGCATAGGATAGCTCATAAGATAGCACACATGGTAGCGTAAAGTGTAGAGCATAGGTTATTGCATAGGATAGCACATAGCGCTTTGGGTAGCACACAGGATAGCACTTAGGATAGCACATAGGAAATCGCATAGGATAAGTCATTGGATAGTGCAAAGGAATGGGCATAGGATAGAACAAAGGATAGTGCATAAGATAGTGCAAAGGATAGCACATTGGATTGCACATGAAATCACAACTGATAGCGCATAGAGTAACACAAGGGTAACGCATAGGGTAGCGCATGTGGTAGCGTAAAGGGTAGCGCATAGAATAATGCCAGGATAGGCACAGGCTAGACACATGGTAGCGCACAGGGTAGCGCACAGGGTAGCCCCAGTGTAGCGCATAGGTTATCATTGGATAGCGCATAGGTTAGGGGAAAAATGGTAGCCACAGGATAGCGTATAGGATAACATAGGATAGCACGTAGGATATCGCACAGGATGGCCATAGGGCAGCGCATAGTGTATCGCTTCGGGTAGCGCATCGAGTAGCGCATAGGATAGGGCATAAGATGGCTCCCTAGGATAGCACATAAGTTAGGGCATCGGATAGTGCATAGGATATCCTATACGATAACGCATAGGATAGCACATAGGATAGGACATAGGGTAGCGCATCAGGTAGAGCAAATGATAGCGCATAGGATATGGCATACGATAGCGCATAGGGAAGCACGTAGGGTAGCGGAGAGGGTAGCGCTTCGGGTATCGTTTGGGTATGGCATATGGTAGCGCACAGGATAGCGCATAGGGTAGGGCATAGGAAAATGCACAGGATAGCGCAGAGGGTAGCGCATAGGGTAGGCGTAGTAGCACATATAGCGTACAGGGTAGCACACAGGAATAGCATAGGTTATTGCATAGAATAGCGCATAGGATAACGAATAGGGCAGCAAATAAGGTAACGCATAGGGTAGCGCATTGGGTAGCGAATATGGGAGAGCTTGGGTAGCGGGTAGGGTCGCTGGGGATCGTTTCGGTAGCCCTTAGGTAGCGCATCGGTAGCGCATAGGTAAGCGCATATGCTAGCGCATAGGATATCGCTTCGGATAGCGCATAGGGTTAGCCCACATGGTAGCGCACAGGGTAGCGCAAATTGTAGCGCATAGAATAGCGCACAGGGTGCGCACAGGGGAGCACACATGGTAGTGCACTAGGTGCGCATAAGTTATTGCATAGGATAGTATAATTTAGCGCATAGGGTAGCGCATAGAATAGCCTATAGGATATCAATGGGATAGCGCATACGATAGCGTATCAGGATAGCTCATAAGATAGCACACATGGTAGCGCACAGGGTAGAGCAAAAGGTAGGCTATAGGATAGCTACATGGTAGCACCAGGTAGCACATATAGTGGCACTGGGTAGTGCACAGGTATTGCATAGGATAAGCTCATATGTTAGCGCATAGGATAGAGCATAGGATAGCGCATAGAATAGCGAATAGTGTAGCAAATAGTGTAGCGCCTAGGAGTAGCCTTCGGTAGCGCATCGGGTGAGCGTAGGATAGGGCATAAGATGACCTAGGATACACATATGTTATGGCATCGGATAGATCATGGATAGTCCATCGATAGCGCATAGGGTTTGCGCATTGGATAGCATAGGATAGCGCATGTAAGCGCATACGATAGCGCATAGGATAGCTCAAAAGATAGCACGCAGGGTAGCGCAAAGTGTAGCTCATAGGTTATTGCATAGGATAGTACATATATAGCTTTGGGTAGCGCAATGGATAGCTTAGATAGACATGGATAGCGCATAAGAGAAATCACAGGGATAGCACACAGGATGGGCATAGGATAGAACAAAGGATAGCGCATAAGATAGTGCAAAGGATAGCACATTGGATAGCACATTGATTTTAGATCTCCATGTGATTAGCTAGCAGTTGGAGATCTTGTATGGTTTTTCATCCCTGGTGACCACATAAGGACTTGTCGATTTAGTCTCTTTTCGTCTAACCTAAATATTTCCACCTTCGTTTCCTTATAATATTTGATACGGGTTGTTGGTGTGTTCTATCTCTCACTGTGTTGTTAGAAACGAAATCACTCCATTTTACTTTTAATAATTTTCGGAGACATTTATTCTCAAACCTGTCCAGTTTCTTATCACTTTTCTTTGTTGATTTCCAACTTTCACAACCGTAGGTCAGTACAAGAATCACACATGACCTAAATAATTTAACTTTTGTGCATATACTAAGGTCTTGAGATTGCCAGATATTCGTTAATTAGATAGCGCATAGGTTAGGCATATGATAAACGCATAGGATAGCACATATGATAGCGTATAGGATAGCGCATATGAAGGGACATAAGATAGCGCACAAGATATCGCATAGGTGCATCACATGGTAGGCACAGAAAGCGCACAGGATAGCGCATAGGTTAGTGCAAAGGAAAGCGCAAAGGATAACGCATAGTGAAGCGCACAGGATAGCACATAGGATAGTGTATAGGACAGCGCATATGGTAGGACATAGGGTAGCGCATAGAGTAGCTCATCGGATAGCGCATCGGGTAGCGCATAAGATAGCGCATAGGGAAAGGGACATAAGAGAGCGCATAAGATAGAGGGATTAAATGGCGCTTAGGATAGCATATATGATATGGCATAGGTTAGCGCAAATGATAGCACAAATGATAGCGCATAGGATATCGTATAGAAAAGCGCATAGGATATCTCATAGGATAGCACATAGAGTAGCGCATCGGATAGCGCAGGATAATTATAGAACAGCACATCGGAAAGCTTATAGAAAAGAAAATTATATAGCGCACAGGGTAGCACACAGTATAGCGCATAGGGTAGCAGACAGGACAGCGCATAAGATAAAACATAGGTTAGCGCAAAGGATAGCCATGGATAGTGCATAGATAGCGCATAGATATCGTATGAAAAGCGCATGGATATCCCCATAGGATAGCACATAGGTAGCGCATCGGATAGCGCATATAATAGCGCATATGTAGCGCATAGGGTAGCAATAGGGTACGCATATGATAACGCATTGGTTGTGGTATATGGTAGCCATTGATATTGCATTGATAGAGCATAGGGGAGTGCTTCGGATATTCGGGTAGCGCATCGAGTAACCCATAGGATAACGCATTGGTAGCCCCATGGTAGCGCACAGGTGGCGCAAGTGATGCGCTTCGAGTAGCGCATCGGGTAGCGCACAGGGTAGCACGTAGGGTAACGGGTAGGGTAGCTCTTCGGGTATCGTTTCAGGTAGCGCTAAGGTAGTGCATCGGTAGGCAAAGGATAGCAAATAGCTTAGCCATAGGGTAGCGCATAGATAAGGCATAGGAGCGCATTGGATATCACATAGGATAGCGCAGGATAACGAAACGGGGTAGCACATGGGTACATTAGGTAGCGCATGGTAGAGCTCGGTAGCAGGTAGGGAAGCGCTTTGGATTATGTTTCAGGTAGCCCTATGGTAGCGCATAGGTAGCGCATATGGTAGCGCAGGGTAGCGCATAAGATAGCGCATAGGATAACGCATTGGGTGGTCATAGAGTAGCGCATTGATATCACAAGGATAGCGAATAGATAGAACATATGATATTGTATAGATAGCGCATAGGTAACACATAGGGTCGCATAGGTAATAAATATGTAGCGTGAAGGTAGCGCATAGGATAGCGCACATGGTAGCTGCACAGGAAACACATCAGTAGCAGGAGTAGCGACAGGTAGCACATAAGTTATTACATATGATAGCGCATAGAATAGCGCATAGGGTAGTGCACAGGGTAGCGCACAGAGTAGGACACATGGTAGCGCATAGGATAGAGAAAAGGATAGCGCATAAGTTAGTGCATAGGATAACGCGTAGGATAGCGCATAGGGTAGCACACATGGTAGCGCACAGGATATCGTACAGGGTAGTGCATAGAGTTGCGCATAGGGTAGCGCACAGGGTAGCGCATAGGTTAGTGCAAAGGATAGCGCAAAGGATAGTACATATAGTAGCGCACAGGATAGCGCATAGGACAGCACATAGGGTAGCACGTATAGTAGCTCATAGAATAACTTATCGGGTAGCGCATCGGGTAGCGCAGAGAGTAGCTCATAGGATAGAGTATAGGATAACACATAGGCTAGCGCATTGAATAACGCATAATGTAGCGAATAGGGTAGCACGTAAGGTAGAGCACATGGTAGCGTACAGGGCAGCGCATATGATAGTGCATAGGATAGCGCATAGGATATTGCATAGGATAGCGCATAGTGTAGCAAACACGGTAACGCACAGGGTAGGGAAAAGGGTGGTGCATAGGATAGTACACAGGGTAGCCCCATGAAAGCACATGGTATGCACTGGGTAGCTCACATAGTAGCGCATAGGTTATTGCATAGGATAGCACATAGGTTAGCGCATGGGTAGCATATGATAGAATATAGGATAGCGCATAGGATAGCGCATAGGGGGCGCATAAGGTAGCGCATCAGGTAGCACTTAGGATAGTGCAGAGAATAGAGCATAGGGATAGTGCATAGGATAGCCAAAGAATAGCGCAGAGGATACGCAGAGGAAGGCACATAAGATAGTGTATACGATAGCGAAGATGGCGCTTAGGATAGCACATAGAAGTCATAGTATAGTGCATAGGATCGCCCATACGATAGCGCATAGGTTAACGCATAGAATAGCACATATGATATCGCATAGGATAGCGCATAGGATAGCGCTTAGGATAACTCATAGGTTAGCACACATGGTAGCGCAAAGAATAGCGCATATGATAGCATAATGGTAGCACACAGGATAGCGCTTAGAATAGCGCATAGGATAGCGCATAGGATAGGTCATAGGATATCGCATAGGAAGGGCCTAGGATAGAGCATAGGAAAGAGCATAAGATATTGCAAAGAATAGCACATTGGAGAGCGCATAAGATAGCGCATGTCCGTCTGCCCAGCGGGTTCGTAGCGCGTTGGACTACGGGGGACAATTCCTCTGTAAAAATAAGTAAAAGTAAAGGAACCCTTTCATACCTCGTGGTATATAGGTCAATACAGTGTTAGGCCTGTATTTTTATTGACCGTCGGCACACGATGGGTGATGTTGTCAGCATCACGCCGGCCGCCTTTACTTTCCCAGAGCATGTCTGGTACCCAGTTGAGGCTGGGTCGACCTGAGAGCCGTCGCGGTCGGGAAAAATTCCACGCACATTGCGGGAGCTGAACCAGACCACCAGCCTTGCGAAGCGAGTTCACTAACAACTACGCTACAGCGGCTCTCATAATTCCTCTGTAAGTCCGGGTTCAATTCCGCGGACTGGCAGAAAAGCCACAGATTTCCCAGATTTACGGTGTTCGTGGCACCGAACCGAAGGGTTACGATGTCCATGCCACTGAGCCGAAGAGCTTTCAGCTCAAGTGCTTCTGGATCGGGAAAAAAATATATAGTGCATATGATAGCACATAGGGTAACGCATAGGGTAGCGAATAGGGTAGCGCATTTGGTAGCGCATAGGGTAGCGGATATAATAGCACAGAGGATAGCGCACAGGATAGGGCATAGGAAAGTACACAGGATAGCGCAAAGGGTAGCGCATACGATAGCGCATAGATTCCACACAGGCTAGCACACATGGTAGCGCATAGGTAACGGATAGGAAAGCACAAATATAGCGCATGAGATAGCGCTTAGGATAGCACATATGATAGGGCACGGATATCTCATTGGATAGCTCATAAGATAGCTCATAGACTAGCGCACATTATAGCACACATGGTAGCGCAGAGGGTAGCGCACAGGGTAGCGGATCGAGTAGCGTATAGAATAGCGCAAGAGATGGAGCATATGATAGGACATAAGATAGCGCATAGGATAGCGCATCGGATAGCGCATAGGGTAGCGCATAGGGTAGCGCATAGGGTAGCGCATTGGATAGGCCTACTATAGCTCATAGGATAGCTCCTAGGCTAGCTCACATTGTAGCACACATTTCAGTGCAGAGGATAGCGCACAGGATAGCGCATAGGTTTTCGCAAAGAATAGTGCATATCACAGACATAAGGTAACGCATAGGGTAGCGCATAGGGTAGCGCATATGATAGTGCATAAGATAGTGCATAGGATAGCTCATAGAACAGGTAATGTGATAGCGCATAGGTTAGTGGACAGGACAGCAAATAGGATAGTGCATAGGATAACCCCTACAATAGAGCATAGGATAGCGCACAAGATAGCGCATAGGGTAGCTATAAGATAGCGCATAGATAGAACATAGGGTAGCGCACAGGATAGGGCATAGGATAGTGCATAGGACAGCGCATAGGGTAGCGCATATGGTAACGCATAGAGGATAGGGTAGCAAACATGATAGCGCACAGGGTAGAGCACAGGGTATAGCATAGGCTATTGCATAGAATAGAGCATAGGATAACGAATAGAGTAGCAAATAAGGTAACGCATAGGGTATCGCATTGGGTAGCGCATAGAGTAGATTTTCGGGTAGCGGGTAGGATAACGCTTCGGGTATCGTTTCGGGTAGCCTTTAGGGTAGCGCATACGATAGCGCATAGGATAGCTCATAAGATAGCACACATGGTAGCGTAAAGTGTAGAGCATAGGTTATTGCATAGGATAGCACATAGCGCTTTGGGTAGCACACAGGATAGCACTTAGGATAGCACATAGGAAATCGCATAGGATAAGTCATTGGATAGTGCAAAGGAATGGGCATAGGATAGAACAAAGGATAGTGCATAAGATAGTGCAAAGGATAGCACATTGGATTGCACATAGGAAATCGCAACTGATAGCGCATAGAGTAACACAAAGGGTAACGCATAGGGTAGCGCATGTGGTAGCGTAAAGGGTAGCGCATAGAATAATGCACAGGATAGCGCACAGGCTAGCACACATGGTAGCGCACAGGGTAGCGCACAGGGTAGCGCACAGTGTAGCGCATAGGTTATTGCATTGGATAGCGCATAGGTTAGCGAAAAATGGTAGCGCACAGGATAGCGTATAGGATAACGCATAGGATAGCACGTAGGATATCGCACAGGATAGCGCATAGGGCAGCGCATAGTGTATCGCTTCGGGTAGCGCATCGAGTAGCGCATAGGATAGGCAGATGGCTCTTAGGATAGCACATAAGTTAGGGCATCGGATAGTGCATAGGATATCCTATACGATAACGCATAGATAGCAATAGGATAGGACATAGGTAGCGCATCAGGTAGAGCAAATGATAGCGCATAGGATATGGCATACGATAGCGCAAGGGAAGCATGTAGGGCAGCGGGTAGGGTAGCGCTTCGGGTATCGTTTGGCATGGCATATGGTAGCGCACAGGATAGCGCATAGGGCAGGGCATAGGAAAATGCACAGGATAGCTGCAGAGGAGCGCATAGGGTAGCGCTAGTCGTAGCACACATGGTAGCGTACAGGGTAGCACACAGGAATAGCATAGGTTATGCACAGAATAGCACAGGATAACGAATAGGGCAGCAAATAAGGTAACGCATAGGGTAGCGCATTGGGTAGCGAATATGGTAGAGCTTCGGGTAGCGGTAGGGACCGCTTGGGTATCGTTTCGTAGCCCTAGGGTAGCGCATCGGTAGCGCATAGGTAGCTATGCAGCGCAAGGATATCGCTTCGGATAGCGCATAGGGTTAGCCCACATGGTAGCGCACAGGGTAGCGCAAACTTGTAGCATAGAATAGCGCACAGGGTAGCCACAGGTAGACACATGGTAGTCACTAGGTAGCGCATAAGTTATGCATAGGATAGTGCATAATTTAGCGCATAGGGTAGCGCATAGAATAGCACATAGGATATCGAATGGGATAGCGCATACGATAGCGTATAGGATAGCTCATAAGATAGCACACATGGTAGCGCACAGGGTAGAGCAAAAGGTAGCGCATAGGATAGCGTACATGGTAGCACCCAGGGTAGCACATATAGTGGCGCACTGGGTAGTGCACAGGTTATTGCATAGGATAGCTCATATGTTAGCGCATAGGATAGAGCATAGGATAGCGCATAGAATAGCGAATAGTGTAGCAAATAGTGTACGCCTAGGTAGGGCATAAGATGACCCTTAGGATAGCACATATGTTATGGCATCGGATAGATCATAGGATAGTCCATACGATAGCGCATAGGTTAGCGCATTGGATAGCACATAGGATAGCGCATGTAATAGCGCATACGATAGCGCATAGGATAGCTCAAAAGATAGCACGCAGGGTAGCGCAAAGTGTAGCTCATAGGTTATTGCATAGGATAGTACATATAATAGCGCTTTGGGTAGCGCAATGGATAGCGCTTAGGATAGCACATAGGATAGCGCATAAGAGAAATCACAGGATAGCACACAGGATAGGGCATAGGATAGAACAAAGGATAGCGCATAAGATAGTGCAAAGGATAGCACATTGATAGTACATTGATTTTAGATCTCCATGTGATTAGCTAGCAGTTGGAGATCTTGTATGGTTTTACATCCCCTGGTGACCACATAAGGACTTGTCGATTTAGTCTCTTTTCGTCTAACCTAAATATTTCCACCTTCGTTTCTTATAATATTTGATACGGGTTGTTGGTGTGTTCTATCTCTCACTGTGTTGTTAGAAACGAAATCACTCCATTTTACTTTTAATAATTTTCGGAGACATTTATTCTCAAAGCTGTCCAGTTTCTTATCACTTTTCTTTGTTGATTTCCAACTTTCACAACCGTAGGTCAGTACAAGAATCACACGTGACCTAAATAATTTAACTTTTGTGCATATACTAAGGTCTTGAGATTGCCAGATATTCGTTAATTAGATAGCGCATAGGTTAGGGCATATGATAGCGCATAGGATAGCACATATGATAGCGTATAGGATAGCGCATATGAAGGGACATAAGATAGCGCACAAGATATCGCATAGGGTGGCACACATGGTAGCGCACAGGAAAGCGCACAGGATAGCGCATAGGTTAGTGCAAAGGAAAGCGCAAAGGATAACGCATAGTGAAGCGCACAGGATAGCACATAGGATAGTGTATAGGACAGCGCATATGGTAGGACATAGGGTAGCGCATAGAGTAGCTCATCGGATAGCGCATCGGGTAGCGCATAAGATAGCGCATAGGAAGGCACATAAGAGAGCGCATAAGATAGAGCATTAAATGGCGCTTAGGATAGCATATATGATATGGCATAGGTTAGCGCAAATGATAGCACAAATGATAGCGCATAGGATATCGTATAGAAAAGCGCATAGGATATCTCATAGATAGCAATAGAGTAGCGCATCGGATAGCGCATAGGATAATGCATAGAACAGCACATCGGAAAGCTTATAGAAAAGAAAATTATATAGCGCACAGGGTAGCACACAGTATAGCGCATAGGTAAGACAGGACAGCGCATAAGATAAAACATAGGTTAGCGCAAAGGATAGCGCATAGGATAGTGCATAGGATAGCGCATAGGATATCGTATAGAAAAGCGCATAGGATATCTCATAGGATAGCACATAGGGTAGCGCATCGGATAGCGCATATAATAGCGCATATGGTAGCGCATAGGGTAGCACATAGGATAGCGCATATGATAACGCATTGGTTGTGGTATATGGAGCGCATTGATATTGCATTGGATATACTAGGTAGTGCTTCGATATTCGGGTAGCGCATCGAGTAACCCATGGATAACGCATTGGGTAGCACACATGGTAGCGCACAGGGTAGCGCATAGTGATGCGCTTCGAGTAGCGCATCGGGTAGCGCACAGGGTAGCACAGGGTAACGGTAGGTAGCTCTTCGGGTATCGTTTCAGGTAGCGCTAAGGGTAGTGCATCTGGTAGCGCAAAGGATAGCAAATAGCTTAGCGCATAGGGTAGCCATAGGATAAGCATAGGGGAGCGCATTGATATCACATAGGATAGCGCATAGGATAACGAAACGGGTAGCACATGGGTAGCACATTAGGTAGCGCATAGGGAGAGCTCGGTAGCAGGTAGGAAGCGCTTCGGATTATGTTTCAGGTAGCCCTATGGTAGCGCATAGGGTAGCGCATATGGTAGCGCATAGGATAGCGCATAAGATAGCGCATAGGATAACGCATTGGGTGGTCATAGAGTAGCGCATTGGATATCACAAAGGATAGCGAATAGGATAGAACATATGATATTGTATAGGATAGCATAGGTAACACATAGGGTGCGCATAGGTAATAAATATGGTAGCGTGAAGGGTAGCGCATAGGAAGCGCACATGGAGCACAGGGTAACACACATCGTAGACAAGGGAGCGCACAGGGTAGCATAAGTTATTACATATGATAGCGCATAGAATAGCGCATAGGGTAGTGCACAGGGTAGCGCACAGAGTAGGACACATGGTAGCGCATAGGATAGAGAAAAGGATAGCGCATAAGTTAGTGCATAGGATAACGCGTAGGATAGCGCATAGGGTAGCACACATGGTAGCGCACAGGATATCGTACAGGGTAGTGCATAGAGTTGCGCATAGGGTAGCGCACAGGGTAGCGCATAGGTTAGTGCAAAGGATAGCGCAAAGGATAGTACATATAGTAGCGCACAGGATAGCGCATAGGACAGCACATAGGCAGCACGTATAGTAGCTCATAGAATAACTTATCGGGTAGCGCATCGGGTAGCGCAGAGAGTAGCTCATAGGATAGAGTATAGGATAACACATAGGCTAGCGCATTGAATAACGCATAATGTAGCGAATAGGGTAGCACGTAAGGTAGAGCACATGGTAGCGTACAGGGCAGCGCATATGATAGTGTATAGGATAGCGCATAGGATATTGCATAGGATAGCGCATAGTGTAGCAAACACGGTAACGCACAGGGTAGGGAAAAGGGTGGTGCATAGGATAGTACACAGGGTAGCGCACATGAAAGCACACATGGTAATGCACTGGGTAGCGACATAGAGCGCATAGGTTATTGCATAGGATAGCACATGGTTAGCGCATAGGGTAGCGCATATGATAGAATATAGGATAGCGCAAGATAGCGCATAGGTAGCGCATAAGGTAGCGCATCGTAGCAGCACTTAGATAGTGCAGAGAATAGAGCATAGGATAGTGCATAGGATAAGCAAAAGAATAGCGCAGAGGATAGCGCAGAGGAAGGCACATAAGATAGTGTATACGATAGCGCATAAGATGGCGCTTAGGATAGCACATATGAAGTCATAGTATAGTGCATAGGATTGCCCATACGATAGCGCATAGGTTAACGCATAGAATAGCACATATGATATCGATAGGATAAGCGCATAGGATAGCGCTTAGGATAACTCATAGGTTAGCAATATGGTAGCGCAAAGAATAGCGCATATGATAGCATAATGGTAGCACACAGGATAGCGCTTAGAATAGCGCATAGGATAGCGCATAGGATAGGTCATAGGATATCGCATAGGAAGGGCCTAGGATAGAGCATAGGAAAGAGCATAAGATATTGCAAAGAATAGCACATTGGAGAGCGCATAAGATAGCGCATGTCCGTCTGCCCAGCGGGTTCGTAGCGCGTTGGACTACGGGTGACAATTCCTCTGTAAAAGTAAGTAAAGTAAAGGAACCCTTTCATACCTCGTGGTATATAGGTCAATACAGTGTTAGGCCTGTATTTTTATTGACCGTCGGCACACGATGGGTGATGTTGTCAGCATCACGCCGGCCGCCTTTACTTTCCCAGAGCATGTCTGGTACCCAGTTGAGGCTGGGTCGACCTGAGAGCCGTCGCGGTCGGGAAAATTCCACGCACATTGCGGGAGCTGAACCCAGACCACCAGCCTTGCGAAGCGAGTTCACTAACAACTACGCTACAGCGGCCTCATAATTCCTCTGTAAGTCCGGGTTCAATTCCGCGGACTGGCAGAAAAGCCACAGATTTCCCAGATTTACGGTGTTCGTGGCACCGAACCGAAGGGTTACGATGTCCATGCCACTGAGCCGAAGAGCTTTCAGCTCAAGTGCTTCTGGATCGGGAAAAATATATAGTGCATATGATAGCACATAGGTAACGCATAGGTAGCGAATAGGTAGCGCATTTGGTAGCGCATAGGTAGGGATATAATAGCACAGAGGATAGCGCACAGGATAGGGCATAGGAAAGTACACAGGATAGCGCAAAGGGTAGCGCATACGATAGCGCACAGATTCCACAGGCTAGCACACATGGTAGCGCATAGGGTAACGGATAGGAAAGCACAAATATAGCGCATGAGATAGCGCTTAGGATAGCACATATGATAGGGCATAGGATATCTCATTGGATAGCTCATAAGATAGCTCATAGACTAGCGCACATTATAGCACACATGGTAGCGCAGAGGGTAGCGCACAGGGTAGCGGATCGAGTAGCGTATAGAATAGCGCAAGAGATGGAGCATATGATAGGACATAAGATAGCGCATAGGATAGCGCATCGGATAGCGCATAGGGTAGCGCATAGGGTAGCGCATAGGGTAGCGCATTGGATAGCGCATACTATAGCTCATAGGATAGCTCCTAGGCTAGCTCACATTGTAGCACACATTTCAGTGCAGAGGATAGCGCACAGGATACCCATAGGTTTTCGCAAAGAATAGTGCATATCATAGCACATATGGTAACGCATTGGGTAGCACATAGGGTAGTGCTTTAGATAGCGCATATCTTAGCGCATAGGATAGCAGAAAGATAGCACATGGGATAGCGCATAGAATAGCGCATAGCAAAGCGCATAGGCTAGCACATACGATATCGCATGGGATAGCACATTGGGTAGCACATAGGATAGTGCATAGGATAGCGCATAGGATAAAGCATAGGATTGCGCATGTAATAGCGCATAGGATAGCACATAGGATAGCTCATAGAACAGGTAATGTGATAGCGCATAGGGTAGTGGACAGGACAGCAAATAGGATAGTGCATAGGATAACCCCTACAATAGAGCATAGGATAGCGCACAAGATAGCGCATAGGTAGTACAAAGATAGCGCATATGATAGAGCATAGGTAGCGCACAGGATAGGGCATAGGATAGTGCATAGGACATCGAATAGGGTAGCACATAGGGTAGCGGATAGAGTAGCTCATCGGGTAGCGCATCGGGTAGCGCATAGCGAAGCGAGTAGGATAGCAAACATGATAGCGCACGGGGTAGAGCCAGGGGTATAGCATAGGTTATTGCATAGAATACGCATAGAATAACGCATAGGATGGGCATAGGATAGTGCATAGGGTGCGCATAGGGTAGCGATAGGGCAGCGCATATTGTAGCGCATAGGTAGCGCATAGGATAGCGCTTTGATGGTGCTTTGGGATATCGCATAGCATAGAGAATAGGATAGAGCATACTATATTGCATAGGATGATGATGCTCGTCCATCAAGGGTGATGATGACCACACAAATTTTCATCCAAGGGAATGTAGTTGCGCTATGTTCGTCTGTGTGTGCGTAGATGACTAGTGAGCCCGATACGGCTTGAAATGTTCTTGTACAGTGTGGGCAAGGTATTCTTGAACTTGTGGGAAGTTTTACTGACTTTCTATTTTGACGTTTTTGTTCCATCCGTGCTGTTCTACCAGCCTCACAGGCCGAAGAACCGTGTCGAAGAAGTGTGCGCCAGGCTGATCTGTCTTGAGCAACATTCTCCCAGTTGTTGACATCTATGCTAAAGGATTTCATCGAGTTCTTGAGTGTATCTTTGAATCGCTTTTTTGTACCACCTGTGAGCGTTTACCGAGATGCAGCTCACCATAAATAGGTAGCGCATAGTGTAGTCCATATGGTAGCGTAAAGGGTAGTGCATAGGATAGCGCACATGGTAGCGCACAGGGTAGCGCATAAGATATTGCATAGGATAGCGCATAGAATAGCGCATAGCGTAGCACACATGATAGCGCACAGGATAGCGCAAAGGGTAGCGCATAGGTTAGTGCATAGGGTAGAGCACAGGATAGCGAATAGTAGAGCGCATAGATAGCGCATATGATAGCGTATATGATATCGCATAGGGTAGCGCATAGGATAGCGCATTGGGTAGCGCACAATATAGCGCATAGGATTGCGCATAGCGCAGCGCATAGAGTAGTGCATTGGATAGCGTATAGGATAGCTCATAAGATAGCTCATAGATTAGCGCACATTATAGCACACATGGTAGCGCAGAGGGTACCGCATCGGGTAGTGCATAAGATAGCGCAAGGGATAGAGCATATCATAGCGCATAGGGTAGCGAATAGGCTACGTATTGGGTAGCCCATAGGTAGAGCGTCGGGAACGCATCGCGTAGCGCATAGGATAGCGAATAGGATAGAGCATATGATAGCGCATAGGATAACGCATAGATTGCGCATAGAAAAGCACATACGATAGCGCATAAGTTAGCGCATAGGATAACACATAGGATAGGGTATGGATAGCGCATAAGATTGCATTAGGATAGCAATAGGATAGTTCATAGAATAGCTAGTAGATAGCGCACATGGTAGCGCACAGGGTTGCGTTTAGGGTAGCGCACAGGATAGCGCATAGGATAGCATAACTAGCGCATGGATAGCGCATAGTATAGCTCACATGGCAGCACTACGCGCCATCCTATGCGCTACCCGAAGCGCTATCATAAGCGCTACCTACCCGCCACCCTACGTGCCACCCTATGCGAAATACTGTTCGCTTCCTATACGCTATCCTATGCGCTGTCCTAAGTGCTATCATGTGGTCTATCTTATGGGCTATCCTACGCGCTATCCTATACATTATCGTTTTCTATCCCAAGCTCCCATCTTATGCGCTACTTATACGCTTTCCCCTGCGCTACCATATGCGCTATAATATGAGCTATCCTTTGCGTTATCCTATGTGATATCCTATGCCCTATCGTATATGATATCAGTTGCTCTCACACATGCGCTATCCTATGCGCTATCCTATGAGGTATGATATGGGCATCTTATGCACTATCCTATGCGCTACCCTATGCGCTACTCTTTGCGCTACCCTCGTGCTATTCTGTGCGCTTTCAATGCGCTATCCTATGTGCTATCCTTTGCACTATCCAATGGGCTATCTTATGCGATATCTTATAGGCTTTCTTATGGGCTACCTTGTGGGATATGTGCTATCTTATGCGCTATTTCAAGTGCTAGCATATGTGCTATCCTATGCGCTATCCTATGTGCTAACTTATGGGCTGTCCAATAGGCTATCATATGCACTTTCCTATGTGCTATCTTATGGGCTATCATTTGGGATATATTATAGGCTATTTTATGGGCTACCCTATGAGTTACCATATGTGCTATCCTATGCAATATGATATGCGCTACCCTGTGTGCTATTCTTTGCGCTATACTATGCACTATCCTACTTGCTATCCTATGTTCGATCATATGGGCTATCTTATGGGCTATCTTGTGAGGTATCTTATGGACAATCATATGAGCTATCCTATGCGCTATCCCGTGGGCTATCATATGGTCTATCTTATGGGCTATCCTATGCGTTACCCTATACGCTTTCCCATGCGCTACCATATGTGCTACAATATGCTCTACCCTTTAAGCTATCCTATGCCAAATCCTATGCCTTATCGTAAGTGCTATCATCTGCGATGTCCTTTGCGCTACCCTATGCGATACCATATGCGCTACCCTATGCGATATCCTGTGCGCTATCATATGTGCTAACTTATGGACTGTCCAGTAGGCTATCATATGCACTTTCCTATGTGCTATCGTATGGGCTATCTTATGGGCTATCATTTGGGATATATTATAGGCTATTTTATGCGCTGCCCTATGCGCTATTCTTTGCGCTATACTATGCGCTATCCTACTTGCTATCCTATACTCGATTGTATGGGCTAGCATATGGGCTATATTATAGGCTATCCTGTTGGGTATCTTATGGACAATCATATGAGCCCATCCTATTCGCTATTCTGTGGGATATCTTATATGCTATCTTATGGGCTACCCTATGCGCTACCATATGTGCTACAATATGTTCTATCCGTTAAGCTATCTTATGCCAAATCCTATGTCCTATCGTAGGTGCTATCATCTGCGCTGTCCTTTGCACTACCGTATGCATTATCCTGTGCACCATCCTATGTGCTATTCTATGCGCTATCTTTTGCGCTATCCTGTAGGCTATCCTATGTGCTAACATATGGGCTGTCTAATAGGCTATCGTATGGGCTATCATTTGGGATATATTATAGGCTATTTTATGGGCTACCTATGAGTTACCATATGCGCTATCCTATGCGCTACCCTATGTGCTATTCTTTGCACTACACTAAGCGCTATCTTACGTGCTATCCTATGCTCGATCTTATGGACAATCATATGCGCTATTATATGCCATATCGTATACGCTTTCCCATGCTCTATCCCTTAAGCTATCTTATGCCAAACCATGCCCTATCGTAAGTGCTATCATCTGCGCTGTCCTTTGCGCTATCCTATGCGAAACCCGATGCGCTACGCAAAACCGGAGAAGTACACTATGCGTTATCCTACGCGCTATCCTATGCTATGTGCTATTGATTGCACTACCATATGCGCTACCCTATGCGCTATCCTATGCTCTATGTTATCTATTGCACTACTCTATGCGCTATCTTATGCGCTATGCTATGCTCCAACCTATGCCCTATCGTATGCGCTATTGTAAGTGCTATCCTAAGCGCTATCCTATGCGCTACACTATGCGCAACCCAATGCGCTATCCTTTTAGCTATCCCTATAGACCATCTTATGCTACCCTATGCGCTAATCTATGTGCTATCCTATGGGCTATCTTATGGAGTATCTTATGTCCTATCTTTTGGACTATCTTATGGAAAATCCTATAAGCTATCCTATGTGATGGTATATGTGCTATCCTGGGAGATATACTATGAGCTATCTTATGTGAAATCATATGCTTATTCTTTGCTCCTACCCTATGCGCTGCCATCTGCGCTATCCTATGCACTATCCTATGCGCTATCTTATGATCTTTTCAGTGTGCTATTATATGTGCTATGCTCTACCCATTGCGCTACCCTATGGGCTATCTTATGGCTATCTTTGATCTATCCTTTGTGCTATCTTGTGGTCTGTCTTATGACTATCTTATGCGCTACCCTATGTTCTAACCTATATGATATTCTATGTGCTATCGAATCGGCTATCTTATGAGCAATCATTTGGACCACTTTATAGGCTATTTTATGGCTACCATATCGTTCCATCTATGCGCTACCCTATGTGCTATCTTGTGGGCTATCTTATGGGCAATTCTATGGTCTTTCCTATGCACTATCCTATGCGCTATTGTATGATCTATCCTATGTGCTATCATTTGGGCTATCTTATGGGCAATCCTATGCGCTATCCAATGAGCTATTGTATATGCACTCTTATGCGCCATCCTATGCCCTACCCTATGCGCTACCATCTGCGCTCTATCCTGTGCGCTATCGTTTGCGCTATCCTAAGCGCTATCATCTGCGCTATTCTATGGGCTTCCCTATGCGCTACCCTATGCGATATCTTATGGGCTATCTTGTAGGCTATCGTAGGCGCTATAGTATGTACTATTCTTTGCACTATCCCATTGCGCTACCCTATGTGCTATTATATTCGCTATCTTATGGGCTTTCCTGTGGGCAATCCTATGAGCTTTCCTATGTGCTATCCTAGAAACTATCATCTGGGCTATCCTATTCGCTATCGTATGATCTATGCTATGTGCTATCATATGCGCTATCCTATGCCATATCCTATGCACTATCTTAGGGGCTATCCTCTGGGCTATTCTATGCGCTATCATATGATCTATTATATGTGCTATCATTTGGGCTATCTTATGGGAAATCCTATGAGTTATCCTATGTGATACTCTGTGTGCTATCCAATGAGCTATTGTATGTGCACTCCTATGCGCTATCTTATGGGCTTACATGTGGACAATTTTATGGGCAATCCTAGGAGCTATCCTATGCGCTATCCTAGGGACTATCCTATATGCTATCATATGATATATCCTATGTGCTATCTTATGGGCTATCCTATGCGCTGCCCTATGCACTATCTAAAGCGCTAACATATGCACTATCCTATACGCTGCCTTATGCGCTACCCTATGCGCTATCCAAAATGCTATCTTATGGGCTATCTTGTGGGATATACTTTGTGCTATCTTGTGCGCTATCTTATGCACTATCCTCTGCGCTATCTCAAGAATTAGCCTTGTCGATATCCTGTGCGCTTTCCTATGTGCTATCCAATGCGCTATCTTATGCGCTATCTTATGGGCTATCTTGTGAGCTATGTTATGTGCTATCTCAAGCATTAGCCTTGGCGATATCCAGTGCGCTATCCTATGGGCTACCCTATGCACTGTCCTAAGCGCTATCTTATGCGATGCACTATGCGCTATTTTATGTGCTATCCTATTCACTATCCTATGCGCCATAGTATGCGCTATCTTATGAGCTATCCTATGCAATACTCTATGCGATATCCTGGGAGCTATCATATGCGCTATCCTTTGGGCTATCATATGGGCAATCTTACGTGCTATTTTATGCGCTATTCTATGCGCTATCCTATGAGTTATCGTACGGGCTATCTTATGGGCTATTCATCAATGAGCTACCCTCTGCGTTATCCTATGAGTTATCGTACGGGCTATCTTATGGGCTATTCAATGAGCTACCCTCTGCGCTATCCTATGAGTTATCGTACGGGCTATCTTGATGGCTATTCAATGAGCTACCCTCTGCGGCTATCCCTATGCCATATCCTTTCGGTCCTATGGCCTTTCTTATGGCTTATCTTGTGGGGTATGTTATGCGCTACCATCTGCGCTAGCCTATGCGCTATCCTATGCCTTATCTTATGCGCTATCGTATTATCTATCCTATGTTCTATCGTATGGACTATCTTTTGGGCTATCTTATGCACCAACCTATACACTATCCTGAGGTTATCCTACGCAATATCTTATACGCTATCGTATGGGCTATCTTTTGAGCGATCTTATTGGCTATACTATGCGCTATCCTACGGGCTATCCTATGCGCTATCTTATGGGCTATCTTATGGGCTGTCCTATAACCTATCATATGTGATATCGTATGGGCTATCATATTCGCTATCCTGCGTGCTATCTTATGGACTATCCTGGGAGCTATCTTATGTGTAATCCTATGCGCTATTCTATACTCTACCCTTGCACTATTCTACTCTACCTATGCACTATTCTATACTCTACCTATGCGCTATTCTATACTCTACCTATGCATATCTGGTCTCATTTTATGCGCCATCTATGCGCTAACCCTACCCTGACCACTAACCCTATCCCAAACCCTAATAACCCTAACCCCAACCTAAACCAAACCCTACCTTTAACCCAAATCATCACCACCCAGACCTAACCCTAACCCAACCCTAACCCCGACCAGAATAATCTGCAAACATATAGCAAAAGACATGCATATCAGACCATCTACCTTTCATCACTACTGTTTCATATAACAACTTTTCCCCTAGACCAGGGGTCGGCAACCTTTTGAGACGAAAGAGCCAAAAGTTATAAATTACAAAACAGTTTTTAAAGAGCCACTAAAATTGTTGTTTCAGTATTATGGTATTTGATTAGGATTAGGTATATAAATTTGATTTTTGATTTAAAATAAATGGCTTTAAATACGAAATAATATTTATTCATATAAAAATTTAAAACCTTAAATAAATGATTTTAATAGATCGCTACAATAGTTACATCAATGGGAGCATTGGCCTTGCATGCTTTTTGAAAGTTCGGTTAAATCTGACTTGTTATTTTCAGTTTCAAACACGCCTCTAGATTTTTATTTGTTAGTTGGCTTCTTACTTTACTTTTTATTATATTCATGCAAGAGAACGCTTGCTCGCACGAATATGTTGACCCGAAGATCGTCAGCACTCCAAATGCCAACATCTTCACCTCACTGTAGCATTCTGGAAGACTATTCCATGCGTCAAATATGAGTGCCTCAACTCGCGGTATTTCTTTTAGAGCTGTCCACTTGTGCAGCGCAACGTGCATGCTTTTCTGGACCTCCAACTCTTCTAACTTGCTCTTGAGTTCTGTGAACTTGTCACTCCACAAGTGTTTGGTTTTCAAATCCAGCAATTGCATTTGAAGCGAACGGCATCAATTTCAAATGGCTCAATGTTGATCTCATTTGTATTTGTATTGAGAGGATTTACTATGAACGCCAGAGTACTTGCATTTGTTTTGAATTGCTCAAATCTCTCTGCGAATCCATTCTTCATTTTGTTTATAACTATGCTGAAGTAATTCGTGTCAATAGTTGCATTGGTTTCATCGCGATATTGCTTTAGATTTTCGAAATGAAGTAATTTACCGTTCTCCAGGTCTTCGACAAAAAGAAATAATTTATTTTCGAAACAAACCACTTCCTCAAGCAAGACATATGCTGGTTTCCTTTTCCTGCAGTTTACATTTAGCTCATTTAGTTTCTTTGTGATATCTACCATGAAGTTGACTTCCTCAAGCAAGACATAGGCTGGGTTTCCTTTTCCTTGCAGTTTTACATTTAGCTCATTTAGTTTCTTTGTGATATCTACCATGAAGTTGACTTCCTCAAGCAAGACATTAGGTGGGTTTCCTTTCCTTGCAGTTTACATTTAGCAGCTCATTTAGTTTCTTTGTGATATCCACCATGAGTTGAATTTTGCAGCCATTTGTCTTCTTCCAATTCAGGATGGGCAATACCTTTTTCATTTAAGAATGTTTTTATTTCACTCAAGCAAGAAGCAAAACGTTTCAATACGTTAACCCTGGAAAACCATCGCACTTTATTTTGCAGAAGTAGGTCAGAATACTGGCTTTCTATTTCTTCAAGAAATTCCTTAAATTGGCGCTGGTTGAGTGCTTTTGCCAAAATGCTGTTAATGATTTTAATTACCAAGTTCATGACCTCAACTATTTCGGCCGGAATGTTTGGGAACAAAGCGCCTCTTGGTGAATTATGCAGTGAAACGTTAAAATTTCGTGGTTTATTTTTCGCCAAAAATCGTTTTTGCCCTTTACCTATTCCTGTCATACTTCTGGTTCCATCAGTTGCTATGGAAACGATTTTATTTATATCGATTTCACAGTCTTCCAGGCATTTTTGCACAGCATTTGCTATATCTTCTCCACGAGTTTGCCCTGATAGCGGCTGCAATCCTAGCAGTTCTTCTTTTGGACTTTGGGACGACATATACCTGACGAAAAGGGTAACTTGTGCCGTGTCTTTTATGTCGCAAGACTCATCTATAGCAAGTGATAAAGCAGAAGCCAATTTGATGTCTTCCACTTGCATATGTGTTACATTTGAAGACATTTTAGCAGTTCTATCTTGTACTGTTTTAGCAGATAATGGCAAATCTTTGATTTTCTTCACTATTTCTGTTTTGTTTTTGAAATCACGAAACAGTTCTTCAGCTCCACGTATGAAACAATCTTTGACGTACTCACCATCTGTGAATGGTTTCCCTCTTTTTGCTATTTGTAGTGATATTGCAAAGCTTGCAAGATTTACATTATTTGAAGATTGCACCCAGTTTTTAGCATAGAACTCGACTGTTGTTT
Source organism: Arion vulgaris (assembly GCA_020796225.1). Classification (NCBI taxonomy): domain Eukaryota; kingdom Metazoa; phylum Mollusca; class Gastropoda; order Stylommatophora; family Arionidae; genus Arion; species Arion vulgaris. Next base: position 41,412,997 of record CM036769.1, read on the forward strand.
TTGCTTTTGAAGCTCTTTAACAGCTTTTTTCCGTGCGTCACCGGTTGGATATTTAGCAGCGAATTCGGTATGTTTTGTAGTGAAGTGTCTCTCCAAATTTGATTTCTTATTGTGTGCAAGTTTTTCTTGGTAGATGAGACAAGTTGGAAGGCCATCTGTGTTGCATATGAACGCAAACGATTCCGTCCAATCCTGATTAAATTCTCGATTTTCTTCTTCAGTTCGTCTCTTTTTTTTTTTATCAGATGCCATTCTTGAAGCGGTGCTGAAATAAAATATTTTTAAAATTTTATTTAGCTATCTAAAATTGCTAATATGTCACTAAAAAGCCACCATTACTTAAATAGCTAATAGTTAATTTCGTTAATTGCTAATCTGTTACTAAAAAAGTTAATTTCGTTAAACGTTAAAGCGTACATACCTTTGAGAAAATAATTCGCTTCTAAATCATCATCTTCTTGAAATCACGGGAAATTTTTGTTTCTCGCAAGCGACCGGATATGGCGCATTCATTTGCCGCAAGAACAACGTGGCGTTGCAACCAGCTGCGCAGCTACATTTCGACAGTGCTTTAATTTGACTACCGGCAATGTATTTATTATAGGGACGCTTTATCCTCTTTCCTTCCTACATTCATGGTTTTTATCCTGTTTGCAATAATTCTTTGAGTTTTGAAAATAAAATAATATAATAATAATTTTTTGCGCATGGAACTGGAAGGCCGCAATTTGACATCGAAAGAGCAGCATGCGGCTCGCGAGCCGTAGGTTGCCGATCCATGCCCTAGACTGATGAACCAACTTTTATCATGAATTTTACCGTGTTTTTAAGGGATTCCGTTCCTCCGTACAGCTTCTCGCGAAGCTCCGTGTTATGGGGCCAGGCTTCTTTTCTTATGCCTGATATCAGTTGACAATCTTGCAGAACATGCTCTGTCGTCATGTCCGCCTTCTTGCAGGGGTACAGGCTAGTTGTGCCAATTTTAAATTTGTGAAACGTGGGCGCGGAGCTTATTGTGGCTGGTACGGAGGCGAAGTATGGCAATTTGTTCATTACAAGACAGACCATAGTACCCGTCGCTGTTGTTGTGCTGAGGATGGTCTTTGTCCATTTGCCTTATAGTGCCAGTCGATGGTTGTTCTGGCTTCCTCATAACTGATCTCGAGATCAGTCTGAGGTAGTCGCCCGCCTTCTTTGGCTAGTTTGTCGGCGTGTTCGTTTCCACTAATGTTACAGTGTGATGGGATCCACTGAATGATGGTGCGTTTGAGTGTGTGCACTAATGCGTCGAGGGTCGCTTTCATGTCATTTTGCTCTGTTTTGCCTACACTTTTGAGTGCCGTGATGACCGATAGAGAGTCAGTGAATATCACGACCTTGTTGCGAGAGGTGCCTCTTCTCTCTAGGATAATTTCGGCCGCTGTTCTTATTGTTCCTGCCTCTGCCCGGTAGTTATTTGAGTATTTGCCTGTGGCAATCGCTTTGTGACCGTCACTTTCTTTTAGAGTTTAAGCACTATTCCTCCTCCACCCTCGCTGATTGCGTTCCTTGCCGACCCGTCAGTGTACACGTGTGTCCACTTTTTTCAGGGTATTCGGTCGATATGTATTTTTCTGTGGCCGCTCTTCTTTCGAAGTTTTCTTGCTGGCCTTTTTTTAGTATGTCTGGGATTGTTTCCCTTAGTTCCGGCATTTTGGTTTTCCACGGCGGGCCCTTATCAGTTGCTGGGATTGATTTGACTTTGCAGTTTGCTAGGACCTGATGGTCTGCGGTCAGTGCTTTAGCATTTTTGCGAAGCTGGTCCTCTGTATCCTGTCCCTTCCGAATCCGTTCATTTTTTCGTACATAGGGTAGGAATTGCTCGCTTTTGTCGTAGAATTTTTAATTTGGGGGCACAAAGTCAGTTTTCAGTCGAATGTGACTCCAAGGTACGTTGGGGGTCTTGCTTTCTGGAAGATCTTGCCCATTGACTTTAAGCTTAATTTTGTTATCCTGGTTATTCTGGGAGAACACAGTGTAAGTGGTTTTAGAAGCGTCTATGCTCATTTTCCACTTTTCTGACCACACTTCCAGGTTATTTAACGTAACTTGCAGTCGATTTGTTTCTATGGGCATTGACTCTTCCCTCGCCCATATTGCCAGGTCGTCGGCATACACGGCAGAGTGTACTCGCTTTGGTAGGCATGTAGCTATGTCATTGACAAAGATTAGAAAGAGAGTTGGTAAGAGCACTCCTCCTTGCTCTAATGTGGCTTTCATGCTAGTGTACCCCGAACTTGAACCCTTGCTATTCTGTTCTCTAGGTATCTATCAAGCCATTTGTACATTCTTCCTTTATACCGAGGGTGAGGAGTTTGAATTTTAGCCCTCTTACCAGACTGTGTCGAACGCCTTCTTCATATCTACCAAAACTGCCAGTGTCTGTTTTTTTTCTTGGAAACCATCCTCGATTTCCTGGGCGATATAGTTTACTTGATCTGTAGATCGGTGCTTCGAAAATCTCCTGCTGTACCATGAGAAGCCCTTTGCTTTCCAAGTGCCAAGATAGCCGTTTGTTCACCATGCGTTCGTCCATGCAGCTTAGGAGGCTTATTGGTCTGTAACTCGCCGGGTCGAGTTTATTTTTGCCTGGTTTAATAATGGGTACCATGATCGCTTCCTTCCATTCTCGTGGTACTATACCTGTTCTCCACGACATATTTAGGACGGCCAGTAGAGCTGCCTTTGCTCTAGTACCCAAGTTCTTAATGTACCAATGAAATGCCTGTAGCTGTGAAATCATGTCACATAGAGTCAAGCTGGTTGGTCGTACTAGTTATTGGTAACTCTGATTAACATGTCTGACCTGTGTTGCCGCAAGGGACAACTGCAGTAAATTATGTAACAGAGATGGAACACATGGGAATCGGGTGGACAGGATTTACCTAGTGCAAGATGATCTTGAATCCAACATAGAATGGAAAACTCCCTAAATTTGTTGACGGCAACAAAATGATACATGTCCCAAATATGATTGAAAATGTTACTTATCCAGGACGACCTCAATGAGTTGCATGTACTGTATATGTTGCATTGAGTGGATGAATAGTGATCAATAGATTGTCGAACGTTCAGTGCAAGAAAAATGTCAGAAACAGGTAGGGCAAATCAAAGCCTTTCTCTGGGTCAAAGTCAACTTGATTAATAAGAACAAATGCAAAACAGACGCTTAGAAGGAAAAAAAAAATTGAAAATGATTAGCATGTCATGACAATGAACCCTGACACACATGAGAGAACATTCATCATTTGGACACTGGAAGGAAAAAACTGCAGAGCAAAAAAAGAACTGAAGAGAGAAAATGCATGAACTGTCTCTGACATGAAATACTGCATTGATGGCCACAAAAAGACTGGTGAGCTGGAGAGTTGTAAAGTAAAACCTCATGTCACATGCTATTATGGGAGAATTCATCTAATATAGTTAATTATAAACTAATATAAACTAATAATAAACTAATCTAATATAAACTAATTAACCAAAAAATCAGGTAAAGACACTGTCACTTGTAGAGATTTATGATCAACAGCAGAATCACAAGTTGATGTCCACTGAGGTTTACAATATTCTGAGATGCCAAAGTAGGCTAAGACCTAGTCAAGAGTTGCAAAGCTGAAGCAGATACTAGGGATAAACCTCCTGAACCTAGAGAAGACTGAACTTGATAACAAGTATGAAGATCTAACGTGAAGATCTAGCTTGAAGATCTAGCATGAACAAGGATCTGAAAATAGAAATCTCACGATGAAACAAATTAAAATAATTTTCTGTTTAATAACAAAAGAAGCTAATCCTAACAAATAAAGAAATTTGTCTGAACAGATGGGACATGCGAGAACACTGTGTTTATAGACATATGGTCAACTCTGACCCCAACCATCGTACAAGGAGAGATCAGAGCACCATAAGAAGATACTTTTGACTCCAAGGTCAGATAAATGGAACACATTATATAGAACAAAAGAACAAGTTACAAACGCAGCATATGCCACTATATAGCATTTGGCTGAAGGGCAAGATCCCAAGTGCCGATGGATCATTCAAGACAAAAGAACAACAAGTGAGTTGGATATTTAATTTGAACAGTGAAAAACAAATTAATAACCTATACTGACACAAACAAAAGCATTTATTGAACATGAATCAAATGTTAGTATATTTTGTTTGTCCAGATATTAGAATATTTTCAAACTCACAGAACCAACAACAAAATTATTTTGAAGTGAAATGAATCCATTTATTTTTATTATTATACTACTGCTGACAGATCTACTAAATAAGTAGTTGAATGTGGCCAAACATCTGCAGCATTCCTATATATGAATCATGTCAAACATTTGATAATAATCCTGCAACATTTGCGGATGACATTTTAGTGTTGATACAGCCACAACTCAAGTATAAATTCCAATGTCATACAATGTCTAAAACAGTTGTTAACTTGGTATTGATCATACATCCATTTTTATGTCCTAGAGTTTGATATCAAAGGTGAAAATAACATTGACAGAATAATAAAATCTGTTATAGAATTGTAACATATCCTTTAGCCTTTTCTTCCAGTATTCTCAAGGAGTTCAATAAACAGTTTTTCCATTCCACAACTTCATGTGCATTTCAGATCAATGTGATTCCATCAGGATTGTATAATATGGATTATATACATTTACGATGAGTGTATATATATATATATACTTGTAAATCATCTGGGAATCTTTGTCATCCTTTCGTCTTTGAAGTGTTATTGAACATAAATCCTTTGCAATGAACAAATATTATCTTTTCTCTCAATGTTAGTAGAAATGAAAAGAAACTGTTTGCCAGAAATAGTCTTCTATATTGGATCCGCCAATTCAAAGTTTGAAAATTTCTGACAATGGGGGAACAATTAAAAAAAAAAAATACTGATGACATCCAAAATGCGATAATACAAAATCAGATGAATTTATTTTTAAATGATGGAACTTGATTAGTGCCATCTCTTAATTTCCTAGATAGTCTGCATGTGCCTTACAAACAAGTTGGTCAATGATGCTGATAGAAGACTACTTCAATACAAACATGTCAATGATGCTGATAGAAGACTACTTCAATACAAACAATGATGCTGATAGAAGACTACTTCAATACAAACAATGATGCTGATAGAAGACTACTTCAATACAAACAATGATGCTGATAGAAGACTACTTCAATACAAACAATGATGCTGATAGAAGACTACTACAATACAAACAATGATGTTGATAGAAGACTACTTGAATACAAACAATGATGTTGATAAAGACCACTTCAATACAAACAATGATGCTGATAGAAGACTACTACAATACAAACAATGATGCTGATAGAAGACTACTTCAATACAAACATGTCAATGATGCTGATAGAAGACTACTTCAATACAAACATGTCAATGATGCTGATAGAAGACTACATCAATACAAACAATGATGTTGATAGAAGACTACTTCAATACAAACAATGATGTTGATAGAAGACTACTTCAATACAAACATGTCAATGATGCTGATAGAAGACTACTTCAATGCAAACAATGATGCTGATAGAAGACTACTTCAATACAAACAATGATGCTGATAGAAGACTACTTCAATACAAACAATGATGCTGATAGAAGACTACTTCAATACAAACAAGATGCGATAGAAGACTACTTCAATACAAACAATGATGCTTTATGATTACTACTTAATACAAACAATGATGCTGATAGAAGACTACTTCAATACAAACAATGATGCTGATAGAAGACTACTACAATACAAACAATGATGTTGATAGAAGACTACTTGAATACAAACAATGATGCTGATAAAGACTATTCAATACAAACAATGATGCTGATAGAAGACTACTACAATACAAACAATGATGCTGATAGAAGACTACTTCAATACAAACAATGATGTTGATGAAGACTATTCAATGCAAACAATGATGTTAATAGAAGATTACTCAATGCAACAATGATGTTGATAGAAGATTACTTCAATGCAAACAATGATGTTGATAGAAGACTACTCAATGACAAACAATGATGCTGATAGAAGACTACTTCAATACAAACAATGATGCTGATAGAAGACTACTTCAATACAAACAATGATGTTGATGAAGACTACACAATACAAACAATGATGCTGATAGAAGACTACTTCAATACACACAATGATGCTGATAGAAGACTACTACAATACAAACAATGATGTTGATAGAAGACTACTTGAATACAAACAATGATGCTGATAGAAGACTACTTCAATACAAACAATGATGCTGATAGAAGACTACTTCAATATAAACATGTCAATGATGCTGATAGAAGACTACTTCAATACAAACAATGAAGCTGATAGAAGACTACTTCAATACAAACATGTCAATGATGCTGATAGAAGACTACTTCAATACAAACAATGATGCTGATAGAAGACTACTTCAATACAAACAATGATGTTGATAGAAGACTACTTCAATGCAAACAATGATGTTAATAGAAGATTACTTCAATGCAAACAATGATGTTGATAGAAGATTCTTTAATGCAAACAATGATGTTGATAGAAGACTACTTCAATACAAACAATGATGCTGATAGAAGACTACTACAATACAAACAATGATGCTGATAGAAGACTACTTCAATACAAACAATGATGTTGATGAAGACTACTACTACAAACAATGATGCTGATAGAAGACTACTCAATACACACAATGATGCTGATAGAAGACTACTACAATACAAACAATGATGTTGATAGAAGACTACTTGAATACAAACAATGATGCTGATAGAAGACTACTTCAATACAAACAATGATGCTGATAGAAGACTACTTCAATACAAACATGTCAATGATGCTGATAGAAGACTACTTCAATACAAACAATGAAGCTGATAGAAGACTACTTCAATACAAACATGTCAATGATGCTGATAGAAGACTACTTCAATACAAACAATGATGCTGATAGAAGACTACTTCAATACAAACAGGTAACGTTGCTACTAAACATTATATTCTTATCTGTTTCCTCTTAACTCCAGATAATTGATCTGGTATCAGATGTGTACAGAAAAATGGCTAGTAAAATAAAATATGGAATAGGTTTATGGTATACCAAATTCAAGGATCATTAGACATTTTAATCACAGAAAGATTAAATGGTCTGTGGTTTGAATTGAAATTTGTTCCAAACTACAGGCTAAATGTGTTTAAACGTATACCATGGATTTGTTTATAAAATAGATTAACAAGTGATACTGGATTATATAGCATTGACTCATGACTGGAATCAAACACACAGAAAAACTTATTTCCTTTTGACACTCAATAGTTCCACATCAAAGGTCAATGTAGCATTGGGAGGGATAGTGGTATCTGTTAAGGAAAATCTGCCAGCTCAATGTTATAATGATACAAATGACAAAACAATTGTTGACTTGTCCAATAATCTTCGAATGCTCTATATCGATCACTTATTAACCACTCTACACCCGTCTGCACAGCGTGTTCGGCGACGGGTGACAAGTCCTCTGTGAGTGAGGGTTCAATTCCGTGGACTGGTAAAAAAGCCACAGGTTCTCTAGATTTAGTGTTCGTGGCATCAAACCGAAGGGTTACGATGTCCATGGCACCGGGCCGAAAGCTCAAGTGCTTCTGGATTGGAGAATAAAAAGAATTAACCACTCTTTGTGATTTGTATATGATCTAAGCCTAAGAATGACTGTACATTGTGCCAGTTATGCACGTACAAATAGGCCAGCACATTCGATTTCTGTGATGCTTTTTATTTACTAGGGTAGATTCCCTAGACCCCTACCTCAGTCGCCTCTTATGACATGCCTTATAGAAGTCATGTCATAAGGTCGCAGTGTAGAAGGTTACTATTTTATGCTCCCCTTGTGAGCTGCCCCGGCAACACAGGGGCGATACTAATCTGGGCGGTACCATGTGAAACATAGGGCTTGACTTCAGTTACATCAATTAGAGACTGGTCTCTTTGGTTTGCAAAGAGCTATCGTTTGCCTCTTTCTTTTAAAGGCTTCAATAAAGGATGTGTATCTGATTACAGTGGTGTGATGCTTCTTGGTGGTATGCTTTTTCCAACAGTAATCTCATGAATATCCACTCTTTATATCTATCTCTTGTTATCTTTATCAGGTTGAAATGATTACTTCTTGACATGTCATAAATGAGGTGTTGCTTCTTCAATGTTCATATGTCAAGTCATCAGATCACATCACCATCCTACTATATGATTTATTTCATGTCATCCATAGAGCCCATCCGGTTCAGAAGTAGCAGTCGCTGTAAACCATATCATTTAGCTACATGTGTTGGTGAATGTCGGTATTCTTGGTGATGGGACATGTGTTGGTGAATGTCTGGTATTCTTGGTGATGGGACATGTCTTGGTGAATGTCTGGTATTCTTGGTGAATGTCTGATATTCTTGGTGATGGCACATGTGTTGGTGAATGTCTGGTATTCTTGGTGATGGTACATGTGTTGGTGAATGTCTGTGACTAAAGACATGTACTAGTGGATGTATGTAGTTTAGACATGGTATTATTTTTAATGTGTTACTGAACATCCGAGACATGGGATTTTTGGAAGGCAGGAAGCTTAAGACATTTTGTCTCTAGAAGGCAGTTGCTTGCCACATAAGGTTGCTTTTTATCTGACAATGTACTACTGTGACAGAGTTCAACAATTCTGTCAACTACACCAGTAGTAGGAAATATTTGACCGCTGAGAAGGATACAGTGAATGATAGATCAAATCATGTATTTAATGGAAGAGCTGACCAGATGCCATCCCCATGAGGCCATTACCTTGTAGTGGTGGGGAGGCTTGCGTGCTCCAATGATACAGTGAGCTAGGACGGCGGAAACTTATGTTCCCGGAAGGGTTACCCAAGCCGGAAAGGTCACTGAAGAGGGGACAGACGAAGCATGAAGCATGGTCTCCTGGTCCTCCAGGTTGGGGGTTGGGCTTGGGACTAACGATCCCATCCTTTAAAAAAATTAAAGTTACGGAAACAACAACAAACATACAACCTATCCACGGGCATGAAGGGCTACCAGAGTCATTGACTCACATGACTGGAAGTGGTGAAAGCTGAAAGGAAGCTACTTTCATGAGGACAGAAGTCCTGAATGCCAAAACCAAGACCAGAATTGGATGCTGGAATGTAAGAACAATGTATGAAACTGGAAAACTATCACAAATAACAGCAGAAATGAGAAGATATAATCTACATATCCTAGGGGTTAGCGAGAGCAGATGGACAGGAAATGGAAGAAGTACCACTGCAACAGGTGAAAGTCCTTTTTTCTGGACGAGACGATGACCTACACCATGAAGAAGTAGCAGTAATCCTAAGAAAGGCGTGGAAAAGTGTCTGTTAGAATGGAAACCTATCAGCAGCCGCATGATTAAGATCAGACCAAAGGGGAAGCATACAAACATCACAATCCTACAATGCTATGCGTCAACTAATGATAGCGAGGATGCAAAGAAAGACTCGTAATACGAAAACCTACAAGCAGAATTAGACAAGTCACCATCCCATGATGTTATCATTGTTATAGGAGTTCTCAATGCGAAGGTCGGACAAGACAACACGCATAGTTATAGAACTATGGGAAAATATGGATGTGGTATGATGAACGAAAATGGGGAACGTTTAGTAAACTTCTGCAGCATGAATAATCTCCTTATAGGAGGAACCCTATTTCAACATTTAGATATCCACAAATTAACATGGTATTCCCCTAATGACAGAGATAAAAATCAAATAGACCATATAATGATCAATGGACCCTGGAGACGCTCGCTGCTAGATGTTGTAGTCAAGAGAGGTGCAGATGTTGGTAGCGACCACCACCTAGTCACAGCTTATGTAAAACTTAAACTAAGAAAAACAGGACAACAGAAAAACTTCCAAAAGAGGCTCGATGTGGATAGACTAAAAGACACGGAAGTAAGGGATAAGTTTATAATGCAGATAAAGAACAGATTCCAAGCCCTAGAAAGTAATGAAACTACGGATGAAACTGATAACATAGATAGAACATGGGACAACATAGCATCTATATATAGCAAGAGCAGTGAAGCATGTCTAGGGTACCGAACAAAGAAAAGAATGGATTACACCAACAACATGGAAAATAATAGACAGCCGAAGAATATTAAAAAGAAATTGTTAGAAGCAAAGTCCGAAAGCAAGATACCAAGAACAGTACAAAAGCGCAAGTAAAGAAATCAAACGGGCTGTGAGAGCTGACAAAAGAATGTATGTTGAAGACCTGGCAGTACAGGCAGAAGAAGCAGCAAAAAGTGTGATCAGGGAACAGTGTACAAAATTACAAAGCTAATAAGCGGAAAACATTACAGGAGATCAAATACTCTCATAAAGGATAAGAATGGAATACTATTGACAACGGAAAAGGAACAAGAAATACGATGGACAGAGCATTTTAAAGAATTGCTAAACAGACCACCGCCAACGGTAGTAGCAGACATACCAGAACCAACAGAGGAATTAGAAATTGGCATTGAAACACCCAGCCGGAATGAGATCATTACAGCAATTAAATCTCTTAAGAATAACAAGGCACCAGGAATGATAACTTAAACTATTCAAAATAGACCCAGAACTTGCAGCTAATATATTGCAACCCTTGTTTACTACTATATGGAATGCCCAAATAATACCTGATGCATGGAACAGAGGAGTCATCATCAAGATACCCAAAAGGGCTCCCTTGCCGATTGTAATAATTGGCGTGGAATAACACTGCTTTCTGTCCCAAGTAAAATCTTAAGCAAAATCATCGTACAACAATTTACTGATGCTGTGGATAAGAAACTGAGAAAGGAACAAGCAGGATTTCGCAGAGGACGGAGCTGTATAGGCCAAATATTTGCTCTTAGAAATATCATAGAGCAATGCACAGAATGGCAAAGCAAACTCTATATCAACTTTGTAGATTTTGAAAAGGCTTTTGATAGCATACACAGCGAAAGTCTATGGCGTATCTTAAGATGGTATGGAACCCCACTGTGTTTTATAAATATTATAAAAAGCTGCTACAACAAGTTTGCATGCAGTGTTGAAACCTCAGAACTAAAGTTTGAAGTAAAAACAGGCGTGCGACAAGGATGTGTTATGTCAGCCCTATTATTCAACACTGTCATAGATTGGGTGATGCGTAAAACAACGGAAGATAAGGCAAGAGGTATTAGATGGACGCTCACGTCCACTCTGGAAGACCTAGATTTTGCAGATGACATCGCACTCCTATCTCATACACATAGAGATATCCAGGAAAAGACCTGCCGCCTTAACCAATATAGTGAGATGGTTGGGCTGAAAATAAATCAGAAGAAAACTGAAGAAATGACTCTGAACATAGCAACCCCAGCACCAGTCAAACTAGAAGGTAAAACCCTCCGAGATACAACCGCTCTCACATACCTTGGAAGTGTTATTAGCAATGAAGGAGGCGCTTGATCTGACATTAAAAACAGACTGAGTAAGGCACGAAGTGCATTCATGACCCTTCAGACCGCCTGAAAATCTGCCCAATACAGCATCAGAACCAAGACTAGTATCTATAACAGCTGTGTGCTGTCAACATTGCTGTACGGATCAGAATGCTGGAGAATGACAGAACAGGATATGTCCAGACTCTCCGCCTTTCATACAACTTGTCTGCGAAAAATCTTACGCGTGTACTGGCGGACTACTATCTCGAACCAAGAATTGCTTGCACTATGCCAACAAGAGAATATGGGCACTATCATCCGAAGACGATGCTGGAGATGGATTGGACATGTGATGCGCATGGAGACTGGCTCCGACACGAAAACTGCACTGAGATGGACTCCAGAGGGTAGGCGAAAGCATGAAAGACCCAAGACGACCTGGAGGAGAACGATAGAGCAAGAACTGAAGGAAATGAATCATAGCTGGAACACAATACAGAGGAAGGCCATGAACAGGGAAGAATGGTGTACGTTTGTTGCTGCCCTAAACGCCAAGGGCGTAACAGGCTAAAGAGAGCTGACCAGATGCAAACCATGTTGCTGAGAAGTCAGTGTGTGGCACTGACATGTCTCCATGTACAGTGAGAAGAATGAGGGCGCTGATATACATCAGGACACAAAGTATTAATAGTAATGAAACAAGTAGTTATAGATTATACAGCGTTAATTAATTTTTTCCACAGGAAAGAGTTCAGTTACTGGAATGTAGAAACTTATTTGTATTTCAAGAGGCAAAAAAACGCTTAGAATAAGTAAGCCAGTTAAGAGATTTCTCGATAAAGACAGAGAGAGAATCAAGTATGGTAACCAGTAAGAATTAAGATACAGCGATTTTCCATTATAAATTAATGTTGATTTTTTTTAAAAACAGGAATGAGGCTGAAGCCTTCACATTTATCAAAACTGCCTAGTGAGTCAAAGAACAAAGCTGCCTAGTGAGTTGAAGCTTCCTAATGTCCAAGAACAAAGCTGCCTAATGAGTCCAAGAACAAAAGCTGCCTAATGAGTCCAAGAACAAAGCTGCCTAATGAGTCCAAGAACAAAGCTGCCTAATGAGTCCAAGAACAAAGCTGCCTAATGAGTCCAAGAACAAAGCTGCCTAATGAGTCCAAGAACAAAGCTGCCTAATGAGTCCAAGAACAAAGCTGCCTAGTGAGTAGAAGAACAAAGCTGCCTAATGAGTCCAAGAACAAAGCTGCCTAATGAGTCCAAGAACAAAGCTGCCTAATGAGTCCAAGAACAAAGCTGCCTAATGAGTCCAAGAACAAAGCTGCCTAGTGAGTAGAAGAACAAAGCTGCCTAGTGAGTCCAAGAACAAAGCTGGTCAGTGACTCCAAGAACAAAGGTGCCTAGTGAGTAGAAGAACAAAGCTGCCTAGTGAGTCAAAGAACAAAACTGCCTAGTGAGTCAAAGAACAAAACTGCCTAGTGAGTCCAAGAACAAAGCTGCCTAGTGAGTCCAAGAACAAAGCTGCCTAGTGAGTCCAAGAACAAAGCTGCCTAATGAGTCCAAGAACAAAGCTGCCTAGTGAGTAGAAGAACAAAGCTGCCTAGTGAGTCCAAGAACAAAACTGGTCAGTGAGTCCAAGAACAAAGGTGCCTAGTGAGTCCAAGAACAAAGCTGCCTAGTGAGTAGAAGAACAAAGCTGCCTAGTGAGTCAAAGAACAAAACTGCCTAGTGAGTCCAAGAACAAAGCTGCCTAGTGAGTCCAAGAACAAAGCTGCCTAGTGAGTCCAAGAACAAAGCTGGTCAGTGAGTCCAAGAACAAAGGTGCCTAGTGATTCAAAGCTGCCTAGTGAGTCAAAGCTTCCTAATGAGTCCAAGAACAAAGCTGCCTAATGAGTTGAAGCTGCCTAATGAGTCCAAGAACAAAGCTGCCTAATGAGTTGAAGCTGCCTAGTGAGTCCAAGAACAAAGCTGCCTAGTGAGTCCAAGAACAAAGCTGCCTAGTGAGTAGAAGAACAAAGCTGCCTAGTGAGTCCAAGAACAAAACTGGTCAGTGAGTCCAAGAACAAAGGTGCCTAGTGAGTCCAAGAACAAAGCTGCCTAGTGAGTAGAAGAACAAAGCTGCCTAGTGAGTCAAAGAACAAAACTGCCTAGTGAGTCCAAGAACAAAGCTGCCTAGTGAGTCCAAGAACAAAGCTGCCTAGTGAGTCCAAGAACAAAGCTGGTCAGTGAGTCCAAGAACAAAGGTGCCTAGTGATTCAAAGCTGCCTAGTGAGTCAAAGCTTCCTAATGAGTCCAAGAACAAAGCTGCCTAATGAGTTGAAGCTGCCTAATGAGTCCAAGAACAAAGCTGCCTAATGAGTTGAAGCTGCCTAGTGAGTCCAAGAACAAAGCTGCCTAGTGAGTCCAAGAATAAAGCTGCCTAATGAGTCAAAGAACAAAGCTGCCTAATGAGTCAAAGAACAAAGCTGCTTTAGTGAGTCAAAAAAACTGGCCATGAGTCCAAGAACAAAGGTTGATACTATATCATTGTATTTTTAGTGTATTTCAAGAGCAAGGTTGAAATCTCAAATATCATCTGAATTTGTAGAGTGAGTCTAAGAAAAGGTTGAAATCTCAAATATCTCAAATTGTAGAGTGAGTCTAAGAAAAGATTGAAATCTCAAATATCATCTCAATTTGTAGTCTAAGAATAAGGTGTGAGTCTCTATATTATCGTATTTCCAATGTGTTTGAAGATGTGGTTGAAGTCTCTACATCACATATGCAGTGTAAGTCTACGAACAGAGGGTGAAGTCTCTACATCACATATGCAGTGTAAGTCTACGAACAGAGGGTGAAGTCTCTACATCACATTTGCAGTGTGAGTCTACAAACAGAGGGTGAAGTCTCTACATCACATATGCAGTGTGAGTCTACGAACAGAGGGTGAAGTCTCTACATCACATATTAAGCCTCTACATCACATAAGTCTCTGTATCATCATATTTTTCAGTGTGTTTACAAGATTAGTGGGATGTCCCTTTAGTATCAATCTTGTGTTTGCAGGATGAGGTTGAAGCCTATACATTTATCATATCCATCAAAAAGAACACATTCCTTTTTAAAATTGGTTTTTCTAGTTATGCTGGGAAACACCTATTTCGCCAGTTCATTACATCTATTCAACCTAATATTGTGAGCAGAATCTAATCAAATGGGAATACTTGAATGACTGTCAGAAATCTGAATTGCAGTGATGTACTAGCAGAGTGAGAGAGACAAGAGGGAGAGACGGGAAGTTGGAGCTTTAAACATAGTATTACAGCATAAAACATTTATTGTTGATATTTTATACTGATGTAACAATTGTGTGTGTATAAACTGGAGGAGGAAGATGTGTCTGTCAAATGAAACACAATTTGAATTTTCAATGGAAATTTGTGTGTGCCTGATTTATACTTTAAAAAAAATATTGAACAACCAAAGGAGGGAAATTTGCCCTATCATCAATCCTAACAACCATTAGACTCTCATTGTGTTATTAATTGTAATTCTTGGTGCAACTGTGTGTACATCAGTAGGATAAGGCTGACCAAACCAGAGATGGTAAGCTTGTCCAAACATACTACGATCATGGGTCAGACAAGTTGGCAGAAGAACCTCTAAGTGACACCAATTTTTTGTAGATATTGGCTTGGTGCAGCAACACTATTATAGGTTGCAATTTGGAGCTTGTGACCAGGTAATGTGTTGACATGGTACACATCGCTGTGCGTTGCTAAACAGACTAGGCATAGTGGTACTGGTACACTGCATAATATAGAAATATCACAATCAAGCTACATTCATGTATGACAGCATGCATCACTATAAAAGGATATACTCCACCAGCTCCTTTAGCTCCGTAACCAAAGTCTGGAGTAATGGTTAAAATGGCTCTTTCACCGACACTTATCTGTCAAATTGATGACACAAATATATGAATACAATAGAGGATGATGTAATGTGAAATATTTATTCAAACATATCAATATCTAGAGCAGAGTTGATCAAATTTGTATGCATGTGTGAGATACAATGATACTCAATACAGTTGTGACAATATTATGCTGTACTAATGATTAAATATGTATGTTATCACCGATGATTACAAACAGTTGTCAAGGAAATGATCAAACCATCAGCATGGGAAACAGACTAGCTACTGTGTGTGGAATTTCAAGATAGGGGGAAGACTGCAGTAAAACTTGGTAAATAGTGAACACTTACAAACAAGTATTATAGTTAAAATACTAAACATGACGATAAACAACAACGTACAACAAGGCTTTTATCACAACGAACAGGAGTGACAAATTAAAATGAAACACAAATGGACTACTAATACCAACGATCAAGGAAAATCTGAATAAAAACAATAACAAATAATGTAACACAAAAACACATAAAAACTAGAAATAGAAAAGAAACAATGAAACATCTAGTAAATTATACTTGAATACATCAACATATACCCTATAGATTATAAAGCATGGAAGAGAAAGTACTAAGAAGCATAAGAATGTAATACGTTGATGCCCGTGTCAAGGTACCATACAAAGAAATCAACCGATTCTCAGAGCAAACACTACGATCATCAGAGGAACATGATCGGATGGCTGTGACCTGACATCGCAAGCTCCTGAATGGCCAGTATCATTGAAATGGGTAGCTACAGGGGTCACAGAGCATTGAAGTATATCGCGCAAGTGTTGGGCTGAACGGTCACTGAGTTCCTCGTTTCCCCAATATAGGCCTTGTTGCACGCTTGCAGATAATGGCATAGATAATATACGGACTCGCACGTGAAACTGTCTTCAACAAGCTGATATTGCTTTTGGAAAAGACATGCAGGTCTGTATTCATAAGCACAAGTGTTACAGCGACCGAGGCCACACTGGATGGTGCCAAATGACTCTGGATGTTAGGCTTGAGGACTGTCAGAACTAACATATCCTAAGGCTTCTGTCCTGGTCTGTATCGCACCAAAGGATAGTGTTGGAAGATTGAGTAGATCAGGATCAGACTGAAGAATGGAGAGATGACGAATAAGACTTTCTTCACAAGGGAACTATGAGGGTGGAAAGTTAAGACAAGATTTCATCCTGTCAGAATTGGAAGTTCTATGCTGGTTAGAGAGAGTTACATGGAGTCCCGTAGATATTATCTATGCCATTATCTGCAAAGCGTGCAACAAGGCCTATATTGGGAAACCGGCAGAGACTCAGTGACCGATATCGCCCTAACACTTGCGCTGACATCGCCAATGCTCTAGACCCTGTAGCTACCCATTTCAATGATACTGGCCATTCAGGAGCTCACGATGTCCAGGTCACAGCCATCCGATCATGTTCCTCTGATGATAGTAGTCCATTTGCTCTGGAGAATCGGTTGATTTCTTTGGTATGGTACTAGTACTCACAGGCTCAACGTGTTACATTCTATGCTTCTTAGTACTTTCTCTTCCCATGCATTGTAATCTCTATGGGTATATGTTGCATGTATTACATTCTTATGCTTCTTAGTACTTTTTCTTCCCATGCTTTATAATCTATATGGGTATATGTTGCATGTATTCAGTTATATATTTACTAGATGTTTCATTGTTTTTCTATTTCTAGTTTTTATGTGTGTTTTTTGTGTTACATTTATTTCGTTATTCGTTTATTCCAGATTTTCCTTAGATACGTTGGTATTTAGTCGTCCATTTGTGTTTCATTTTAATTTGTCACCCTGTTTGTTGCTTGCTTGATAAAGGCCTTGATTGTCGAACGTTGCTGTTTATCGTCACTGTTTATGTATTTGTAAAACTATAGTACTTTGTTTGGAATTTCAAGGATTACTATGACTTTCTATTAACAGAACTGCAAATTTCAGACAATCTTAGAAAGTATTCGCTAAACTAATACTCTGTCACTTCAGATCATTCAACCAACATAAAGATATAAATACATTTGTCAACATCAAGAACAGTATTTATAAAACAAAAACATTGCAAAGTTGGCTTTGCTTAAACACAAATCAATAAACCAGTTGATGCAGTAAATAACATCATGCTCAACATACCTTAGTGAAGCCTTCATCCCAACCTGACCAGGAAAACAAAAAAAATCATGAATGTTAGACATTTAAATTGTCACTTTTTGTGTAGTGAATAATACAAATTATCAAGATAATCTTAGGAAAGATAGTAAGATAACACTTAAGCAACCAATGTCTAATGACTGAGTTGACTTTTAACTGACTGCCAGTATTGCTTTTCAGAGTCAATAATCAGTGACCTATAGTCTGTTCAACAACTCATGCCCACAGTCCAATGCAAATCGCAGCAAAACCATCAATTCTACATTAGCGAAACTTTGTACCCAATCTTAGAATTATACTGACGCAAATGTCCGATGGAAGAAATTGCTTTAGGACACCTGGATTTTGTAATATAACAGTTTCCTTTGATGTTGTCGGCATATTTGGCAAGTCTGAAACAAAATTTTAGTTTTTACAGTAAACGCACCAATATGACATTTGATGACAAGTCTCATGCAAAGGCGTATCATCCCAGCTCATACATGGGGGCCAATGTTGATACTTGCAACAGTCATGAAATAAACAAGAAATGTAGACATAGCTGTATTATTGTTTTTAAATAGCTTACATTGCAGTTAAAGTTAGCTGCCATGTCATAATGCCATCCCCCTTCACGTCCAGGCTTGGGACTCGAATGGCGGAGTTACTTGGAGACGTTCTTTTCAAATCACTTCTTCAGTACAATGTTTCTCTGTTAACATATGTTGCAGGGAGGTATCACTACAATAAAATAGCTCTTTTCTCTGGTTCTTGTATACTGTGGTACAGATGACCCATTTGTGCCTCTTTGCAAAATGCTGTATAGAATTAATGACACTTTTGCATTGTAACTTCAAACTCATTAGAAATGTTATATCAATATCTGTTTTGAGAAGTCAACAATATGACCCAATAGCCTCACAATTTTTATATATGCCTTTAACGAAAAGTCTGTCACACTTATGACGTAATTTGTTTACCATGGTCAACCCAGAGTTGATTTGGTGCATGGAAAATGCAAGAATTGTTTAAAAATCCATGGATTTCGTTCTGGATGTTGCTATTTTTGTCATCAATGTATTAAATAGCTGTAAACATTAGTTTTCTTCAACCATGCCAATGGACGCGTTAAATATATAGCACAAAGAAGGCAACTTCTAGATGGTATGATTGTTTGAAGGGCAAAAAATATTTTGTAGCTTCAGGAACATGTTTAGTTCACATGCAAGTTTTCAAGTTATTTAATCCAATGGTTACAAAGATACACATTTTTATCTGTGGGTATGACAAGATGAGCGGACTATTACTAATGTTACAGTCACAAAATGTTCACACACTATTATCTGGTCCTCCAGCACATCGAGCAAGGATATGTGCATTGTGGTGAGAAATCAGTGTGTGGTTTCCTGTCTAGTGCGCACAGTAGGGTCACTGCAAAGTGGAATAGAGTTTGAGGTCATTACAGCTCTACTCTACTGACTCCATTTACTAGGCCATTTATGAATGGATGTTTTCAACCTCCAGAGATTTATGTGGATCTGCTCTCCTGGAATGTGCTTGAGGCAATTCTTCTTCGAATGCTCCATAGTGTAGCATCCCTAGGGCCTAAATCAGTCGCCGCTTACGACATGCACATAAGGTCGCAGTACTATTCTTTGCCTCCCTACGGGGCCCCGACACCACATGGGCGATTGTGACAATAAAAGAATCGATATCGCCCGAGTGGTTCAGCCCAAATTTGGGATGTAAAGAATAGAACCACTGTTACCTACCACGCATGCCGTAAGAGGCGACTAAGGAGGTTTAGCTGAAATCGGATGCACATGTCCTAAACATGTACAAGTCTATGTGTTTAGGGCTACAAACCAATGTGCACGTATATACGTTCTGGCAAAGATCAAACATATCACAAAGAGTGATTAAAATTGGTCGTAAAGAACGAACAATTTTAATCACTCTTTGTGATATGTTTGATCTTTGCCAAGAACGTGTATACGTTGCACATTGGTTTGGTAGGCCCCTAACGCATAGACTTCTACACATTTAGGACACATGCATCCGATTTCAGCCAAACCTCCTTAGTCGCTCTTACGATATGAGTGGCATGTAACAGTAGTTCTATTCTTTACACCCCAAATTTGGGCCACGGTAACCACTTGGGCGCTTGTTACCATTAACCAATTATTTCCAGAGGGTGTGTTCAATTCTATTGCATATCTCTTTAATCTCTATTATATTGTTCCATTCCCCCATCTGTTTCTGTTATTATTTCTGACCATATGATACCAAGTATGATTCTGATATCTGTTGATGAAACAATGCAATTTCCATATGATGTTCAACTATTATGTACATTTTATTCATCAGCACTTGCTGACTAAATTCGACAATCGCTGAATATCCGGTTATATGCCTTGGGAGCCAGATTCGACGATCGTCAAATTAGTAGTGTTTCGAATGCAAACAGATGGCCTTATCAATGGACATAGTAGTCAATCTTCATCTGCTTATTTTAGGATTCCAAAATGGCTGCCCCCATGATTGGTAGCGTTTAGAGCCAGGTTCAAACAGATAGTGTTTTCATTAAACTTTCGTTAATTTTTTAAAATAAAGTACACATTCGTGTTTTTATCTTTCACATCTGATAACGGAAAGTAAACTTGTAACATAGATGATTATGACCCTGCCAGCAAATATTGTGACAAAAGTGATGCCGCAAAGAGATATATCAGTGAATGATAGCGCAAGTGACAACAGCAACAATGATGTTGGACAAGACGATAGGGTTTATGTAGATACATGCAGCACCGGATTAGCCTAGTAGCAGAAGTAGCAAATGCTACGGGCCCGCTATGTGACAGAGCTAAGTTGTCACTAGTCATAAACTAGGAACCAAGGTTGGAAGGTGGGTAGTAATATCCCCTTTCCTTTTTTGTTATTTAAGTTAGGACCAAGGTCATGTTTACTCAATTTCGGACTTAGGTGTGTGGTCACATTGAGATGAAAAGGAAAAATATAACCAAGTGGTTGTATCAAAATCACGCGAGCTGTCTGAATTTTTAAATGTTGTGTGTGATGGTGCTGAATCCAAAGAAATTGAAGCAGAAAATACAGAAGCCGCATGTCACGGTTTAGTAGATGAAGGCAGTGCTATAGAAGAATCATCATTACCAAAATTACCATTAAGATCAGCAACTCTTCACGATTTAGCCACATTTTCCACAAGACAAACTGAAGCCGAACGTACAGCAAGTTCTCCCAATTTAGCCATATCATCGAGCCAAAGAGAGGCAGAAAGCACAGCACATGCTTCCAATGTAGCAACATCTTCTACAAGCGAAAAACACAACGAAAGTAAAATGTACTCCAACGATATTGGTGAATGACCAATCAACTTCAATCGAGATTATTGGATTGCAAAAGGAAGTAGCGAAGTGCAACATATGAACAGTGATTTCTTGTCTAAGATAAATAAAACAATCCACGAGTTTGTCGAAAATCGTTTTTCACATATACACATAAACCAACAAACAAAACTCATGTGAGAGATTGGTTGTGTTATTCAGAAACTCTGTTTGCAAAGTTACTGATTCAGGCTGTCCGTCACGGTTTACGAAAGAAGGATTTGACGACTGGAAAACGCAAATAATTTGTTGAAAAGACATGAAGAAAGCACCTCCCATAGACAAGCGATAAATTTGCTGTTAGTTTGCAAACAAGGATGAGCGTGTTGATTCTCAACTTGTAAACCAAATTGAGACCGAACAAAAATATTGGCGGATACTTTTAGAGCGAATTACTTCAATTATCTAATTTTTAGCAGAAAGAGGTCTTGCATTTCGGAGTAGTGATGAAACTATTGGTTCAGCTCATAATGGAACTTATTTAGGTTTGTTGGAATTAATAGCCAAATTTGACATTTTTCTCGATCAGCATATAAATACTTATGCAAATAAAGGAAAGGGACATACATCATACTTATCAAAAACAACATACGAGGAATGTATCCATCTAATTGCATCAAGCTTACTGGATCATATTATTTGCAAAATTAAGAAAAGCAAGTACTATTCAGTATCACTGGACTCTACTCCAGACATTTCGCATGTGGACCAACTCACTCTAATATTGTGCTATGTCTTACCATCTGGACCAGTGGCAAGGTTTGTGAGGTTCTTGGATATGGAAGGTCATACTGCTGAACAACTCGCCTAAAGTTTACTTGATTTTTAAAGAAAAATGGAATTGATATAAAAGACTGTCGTGGTCAAAGCTATGGCAATGTCAGTAACATGAGTGGGAAATACCACAAGCAAGCATTAACGAGATAATAAGTATGCAAAATACATTCCCTGCTTTGCACATTCACTGAATTTGGTTGCTAAATGAGCTGCAGAATGTTGTATAGAAACATTCATTTTTTTAGATCTTGTTGAAAGCCTCTATACATTCCTTTCCGCTACTACCTATCCATGGGGAATTCTTACAAAAGCACTGGAAGATACAGGTTCAAAACTCCAGACTTTGAAGAAACTGTCGGACACCAGGTGGTCTGCCCGAGCTGATGCGACAAAGGCACTTTTATGTGGTTTAACCACTATCAAACAAGTTTTGGATGACATCTCAAAGAACATGGATCAAAAGGTAGAGTGTCATAATCAAGCGTATGGGCTAGTTTTGGAGATGAGTAAGTTGGAAACGTAATAGTGGTCATTTTATGGGACGGAATTCTAGAACGCTTGCAAGCGACTAGCGCTTCATTACAGTCACCTGATCAAGACCTTAACACGGGATATGCCCTTTATGAATTGTTACACTGTATGTTCAAGCAATGCGGCCTACATTTTCAGATATTGAGGCCGAAGCCAAAATCCTGACTGACTGTCAAGAATATCAGCAACAAACTTCAAGACGACGCAAGCGAAATACTAAGTACGACAATTTCATCGGCTCTACTTCGCTTGATAAAGTTGTAGAACATCAAACATCTAAACAAAAAATGAAAGTCAGGTGTTTATTGTCATAATTTATAAATGCCTTAGCTAAACGCATGGAAGTGTACCATGGAGTGACTGGTGTATTTAGCATGGAAGTGTATTCGGCAGTTAAAATATCTTACAGCAGAAGAGATCGTGAAAAGAACTCCAAATATTGTCAGCTCTTACCAACAGGATTTGGAAGAAAGTCTAAGACGAACTTCTTAAAACTAATGTAGCTGCTGCTATGAGCAACGAAAAGCATGATGTTCTTGAACTGCATTTTTATAAACTTATAATGGAAAATTCATTAGAGCCGTGTTTCCCAAATGTAGAAATAGTCTTACGAATTTACTTGTCTTTAATGAATCTAACAGCAGCGAGAACGTTTTTTTCAACATTAAAGCGTTTAAAAGGAGTTAAGGAGCATGATGGGACATGATCGCTAAATAATATCACCTTAATGAACATTGAATGTAATTTACTTAGAGAAATTTATTTGTTTAGTATTATCTCTAAATTTGCTCACATTAAATCGAGACAAATTTGTTTGTAAAAGTTTTGTTTTATTATTTATTATCATACAAAACCTAGGGCCCAGAGCTAAAATTTTCTACTGGCCCTGCGCTGGCGTAATCAGGCACTGGATACATGCCCGCCTGCCCAGCGTGTTTGTAGCACGTTGGACGACGGGTGACAAGTCCCATGTGAGTTTGGTTCAATTCGCGGCTGACAAAAAGTCACAGGTTCTCCAGGTTTATGGTGTTCATGGCACCGAACCAAAGTGTTACGATGTCCATGGCACTGAGCCAAAGAGCTGAAAAAAGCTCAAGTGTTTCTGGACCCAAAAAAAAATGTAGGTACATCTGAAATAAGAAGTGGGCGTGGTACAAGAGACCAGAGCAGAATTGCACGTGTAAATAATCTTTGGAGATGGAGTAATAGTCCTCAAAACAAATTATTTGAGCTTGACATTCTGTTCTACATGAATAACAATAACGTGTCATGTCAGAAACAACTGGGTATATGCCCATTGATTTCTTTCAAGTTTCTTTTTCCTGATACTGCCATAGATCTGATCACTGACGAAGTGAATAGGTACAGCGAAAGTCACATCTCTCATTACACATGAAGTGTCATGTACAAAAATCTTACTTGTGATCAGACATGCATTTTTAATTTTTGCATTCATAGGTCTTCAATTGCTATGGGAATGTGTTGTAAGCCAGCAGTCTCAGACTACTGGTGTAATAATTAAGGATGCGCTAGGCATCATCTAAGGTTGTGTTGGGGCAACGTCCTAGGTTGTGAATGACCTTGGTGGATACAACAACAAAGGATATATACTCTACTGCAACAGTTTTGCATTCAAGCCCAGCTTTATTTCAAGAGCTGAAAGAAATGCAGATTGGTGCATGTGGAACAGTATCTGAAAACAGGAAATCATTTTCCTGAAGCACTGAAGAAAAAGCAACTCAAATTAAAAAGGCAGATCAACCTGTGCTGTGTGCGACAGAAGATAAAGGCAAACTGGCAGGACACTACAAGAGTTAGGGCGGCAAGCGCAGTGACATCGGAGAAACATTTTTTCACAAACATCTATGACAATATATTCATTTGTCAACAACACAATAAAAACTGGTTAAAACAGACATCAACACTTTCAGAGTTTAAACACTTTCAGAGCTTAAACACTTTCAGAACTTCAACTTACAGAAAGTGTCACAGCACTTACATGGTAGCTCTGGCAAAAATTGGTAATGTATTTCTAACTCAGTAGAGAATCTATTTTCTGCAGGGTAAACTGGACAATTGACCAACAAGGTTTTCAACCTGTTGTATGTTTGGTATTCTAATCTAACATAGAAATGACTATGCTACACTGACTGTTGTCTAAAGAGTAACAAATGATGTACTACCAGATCTCACATTCAAACAATAGAGCACATAAACCTGTACCTTTAATGACTTTGCCAACACCAATCACAGCCTCAAATGGCTTGGAACGATCACGTGAAGAATCAAACTTTTTTCCATTTGCCAATGTTCCTAGAAAAAGTTTTATAATTTCTCAGTTTTCACAATATTATTTAGAATACCACAAAAAATGGTTTCGTAAAAATATTTTAGCTATTGAGGATGGCTTTACATGTGAATCACACAATGTTATCTATGCCATTATTTGTAAATGTTTTAATATCTATCTACTAGATATGTCTCATAGTTTGTGTGTCTGCTTATACACAGTCTCAATTTACATCTAAATTTCCCCAAACCTGGCAGGAATACTTCTAATCCCGAACCTAGGTCATTGCTCTTTAACGATCATTTTTCGCAGTATATTTGGGCTTTATGATCTTCGCCTAAACAAAAATGTAAAATGTACACTTTACGTCCTTTCTGACTGTGTGAGGTCATTCTGGATTAGGAACATTCTCAGCCATTTAGGACACATGGGCTTGTCACACGTACAATCAATTTTTGGCTCTTTAATTGACCTTTATATGATCTGAGTCTTACATGTGTAGGACAATCATTTCCGAAAAGTGTCAGCTATTGCCAATTTTTGGGCTTGTACAATACGACAAATTATTGCATTATCAGCTTCGCTTTTCTACCCACGGTGAGGTCGTTCCAGATTAACCATCTGGTCCCGGAAATGAAAATATTCGGGTTTTTTTTGTATAGTGGCCGTTTCCAGACACGATAAAACACAACTTTTTATACTGTCACGTTGTAACTCGCTATACGTCACATCTAATCCACCTTTCATATAACTGAATTTCGCATCCAGGCATTTACTAACGGAACTGCTTCCTTTTTGTCTCTGGTTCTACTGCTCAAAGGTTGTGTATTTTTTAACCAATTTTGAAATCGTCTGTAAAAATTTCTCAAATTTTCTGAAAATGGCTGTGAATTATGGCGATGATAGTGACAGCTTTGATATCTCTTTTCACGGTCATTTCATCAAATTAGAAAAGGATACTTGTGTAATTGATGTGGAAAGTGACATAGATGTCCCTTTCTCTGATTCTGACCACGAGGCTTCAAGTTCTGATGAAGAGACCGCTAATTTGCCGGTTTTTAACTGTGATCGTTGGTATGATGCCAACTCCACAGTTGAAGTCAAGCCATTTGTCGAAGACTGTGGACCTGTGCACGTCTTAGATTAGAATGCTGAGCCATTTGATTATTTTAGCCTGATAGTTAATGAGTTAGCTGTTGATCAGACCAACTTATATGCCGTTCAACGTCAGGAAACCACCGGCAATGTTGATAAGTACTGGGTACCTGTAACGCCTTCTGAGATTCATCTGTATATGCACATCAATATCTTGATGGACATTGAATATCTTGATGGGCATTGTTGTTTTGCCACAGTACAAAATGTACTTCAATTCAATTGAATCAAGTAGGGGTTTCAAAATGTATGCCGAGAAACAGATTTGCAAAAATTTCTCAGTACTTTCACCTGAATGATTCTAGGAATCAGTTCCCAAAAGGCCATAGGAACTACAACCCGCTGTACAAAGTAAGACCTTTCCTCGACATGGTGAAAAGGAACATAGATTCATGTTATCGCCCTGGCAGAGATATTAGTGTTGATGAAGCTATGTTTCCCCTACACTGGTCGTCTTAACTTTTAACAGTATATCAAGGGTAAGCCCAACCCTTGGGGGGATGAAGGTCTGGTGTGCGGCGGACTCGATTACAGGTTACCTTCTAAACTTCTACATCTATGTTGGTACGGTTCATGATCCAATGCCATATGGATCAAGCCATTATGTTGTCTGCAAAGTAGGCCAACCTTTCTTTCACAAATATCATTTTTATTATGATAATTATTTCGCTTCTCTGCAGCTGGCGGTGGATCTCCTCAACAAAAAGACCTACTCGTGCTCCACAATACGACCAAATCGCAAGGGCTGGCCAGCTGACTGCAAAGCAACTGCTACGAAGAGAATGTAGAAAGGTTCTGTGTTATACAGGCAACAGGGGAATATTGTGGCTACTGTCTGGAGGGACAAAAGAATTGTGAATTTGCTGAGCACAAATACTACACCAGGAGAGACAACAGTGTCACGGCGTGCCTGTGGTGGTAGACGGGAGTTGCAGGTACCATCAACCGTGGCATCCTATAATAAGTCTATGGGTGGCGTGGATAAGTTTGACCAGCTTTGCTCATATTATACTGTGGGAAGGAAGTCTGTTAAGTGGTGGAGATATCTCTTTAATTTTCTCTTACAGACTTCCATCGTCAATAGCTGGATAATCTATTCCAATTCGCATCACTCACACCCAAAGGCTAAGGATATTGACCACATAGATTTCAGGCTTGCACTCTGTGCATCACTCGTGATGGGCAACATTGTCACGAGGAGAGCTAACACCCTTTTGCCTACAAATGTAGCAGTCACTGGCAATCAAACCTCGCACCGCATGATTTGTATGCCAGGGAAATGCAAATCCTGTTTCTGGTGCCGCAACAGAAAAGCACCTAATGGCAGCAAGAAACGTCCCAGAGAAAGCGTGTACAGCTGTAACATTTGCCAGATACATCTCTACAAAGGCGAATGTTACTCCAAGTACCATTCACTGTCTTGAACTGTCTAGTAAAATTTGTGGGTTTTTTTTCAAATTTTTTTTCCCACCAACTTCTACTGCATTTTTCAATGATCCTTTTTTGATGTATTCATTTTAATTTAGTTTATTTTTAAACTATGTCCATTTTCTTGTTCACTGACACAAATTTGAGTGTCCTAGGGTCAATAGTTTTTTGTAATTAATTTTTGTAAAAGCCATGCTGTGGAATGTCTGGGGTTATTTCCCTTTGCTGGGATTTGGGAAGTGATTTGGTGTAAAATGGTGCGGGGTCCAAAGGGTTAAGAACATTTTCAGCCGTTTCAAGATGCAAATTGGCACTTTGCAGGGTTAAGCTGTAT
Source organism: Arion vulgaris (assembly GCA_020796225.1). NCBI lineage: Eukaryota > Metazoa > Mollusca > Gastropoda > Stylommatophora > Arionidae > Arion > Arion vulgaris. Next base: position 41,440,569 of record CM036769.1, read on the forward strand.
TTTTCTATATGACGGGAAACACTGGGCTGTGGCTAATCACATGTAAACTGGATCATGTCATTAGGCACTAGAGACGCAACTTTAGGTTTTGCATTCGCCAACATCACCCACCCTAGTTCTTCCAGCGAGGGCAGTTTTTATCAGGCGCTAGAATGCAACTTTAAATTTTACACATGACCAACATTACCGAACCCAGTTGTTCCATGGAGGGCAGTTTCATACAGCACAAACGCCACTTTAGGTTTTACACTCGGCCAACCTACCTAACCCAACCAGTTCACCCGCGCTTGGCCTCCGGTGCAGGGTATATAGCAATCTTCCCTTGTGTCGCCACGCCATGTTACATCGTTTTCAACAAGTCTTGCAGAGATCTGGCAATTATGGTGCGCTTCAGACTCTGACGGATGTGAGTTTATGCTTACAGATAACTTGTACCTTTTTACTGCTTACAATTGTTTTGGATCTCCATCGGCCAGGGGAGACATGCAGATGTATTCACTTTGCAATTCTGCTCATCTATTTTGCGAGTAGATCTCATATAAAACCTAACTGCGCTTGCACTACTACTTATACTAGACAAGAGCTGTTGTCTGTTTCCAGGACCACAAGGTGGGGTAGGGTCTTGATCAGTGCCAGCTCACTTACCCTGACACGACATCCCTATGACTGCACCTGTGGCCCCAACACTCAACATTTTCAGGAAGGTATGATGGTGCATGTACTGATGATGGGGAGCTGTCAGAGACCTTCCATGTCACCACAGACATCAAACAAGGCTGTGTGCTTAATCCAACACTCTTTAGCATATTTGCTGCCATGCTGATGGATGTCTTTCGGGAAAGTGATAAACATGGGGTAATGATTCGATACAGGGCAGTCGGTAATTTATTCAATCTCAGGAGGTTGAAATTCACTACAGTGATGGAAATCAACCTTCTCCGTTCTCAAACCTGTTGTTTGTTGATGATTGTGTCCTTGCTACCAACTCTGAGGAAGATATGCAGATCTACATTGACCTATGGCCTGTAATATGTTTGGTTGTACCATTAATGCCACGAAAACAGGTTATGTTTTAGCCAGCCCCTAGAGAGCAGAATCATGACCCAGTCATCAATGTTAAATGCCTCCTGCATAAGCAATGACTGGTGAGATGAAACAAAATTAATTTATTAAAATAACAAAGGAACCAATTTCAATACTAAAGACAATTGAGAAGATGACTTACTTTTAAATCTAGAATAAAAAAGAAAAATGATTTAGTTTAAATATAAAGATATTTATAAAGAAAGATACAAATGCACTGATCTAACCTGTGTAGTGGACAACCACTGTGTCCCCTTTTTTGGCATAAGTTTTACCTGAAAAATACGAGAAAAATTCACAGTATTTAAAAAATACCAGAAGGTGGAATCAATGAATGAAAGTTTACTTTATTCCATAATCTCAACTTTTCAGACATGAGTTTACAGAACAAGATGCATGTTATTATTATGTACTCTAAATGAATAAGCAGTGCAAACTACACTTTTAAATTTGAAAAATACTGAAAGAATGAACAAACAATAGTTAAGATTTAATCTTCTTCAAACGCTCCATATCAACCACTTGTTAACCACTTTGTGATCTGTATGTGATCTGAGCCTAAAACAGATTGTACATTGTACCAGTTATGCACCTACAAGTAGGCCAGCACATCCGATTTCTGTGATGCTTTTATTTACTGGGGTAGCTTCCTAGGCCCATAGCTCAGTCGTCTCTTATAAAACACCTTCTAGGTCACAGTGTTACTATTCTTTGCTACCCTTGTGAGATCTGGCAACACACAAGCGAGTCCCTACTGAATTCCCACTTCACTTATTCCTCTCCGCTCCTCATGGAGCATCAACATTTGTTCGCCACTTTTCCCAGTCTCTGGCTTTTTTTTTCGCTTCGTTCTTACGACCAATTTTAATCACTCTTTGTGATATGTTTGATCATTGCTAAGAACGTGTATACGTTGCACATTTGTTTGGTAGGCCCCTAAACACATAGACTTCTACATGTTTAGGGCACGTGTATCCGATTTCAGCCAAACCCCCTTAGTCGCCTCTTACGGCATGTGTGGCAGGTAACAGTGGTTCTATTCTTTACACCCCAAATTTGGGCCCGGTAACCACTCGGGCGAGTCTCTGGCTGTTTTCTTTATGTTCTCCCAGGATAGTTGAGCACCATTCATTTCCTCAAGAAGACTTCATCTCCAGTCTGTTTAGGATTCCTCTTTTCCACTTTCCTTGTGGGTTTCATTCAAGTGTTCGTCTAGTGACACTCAACTGTGTCTTCTGTAGGGTATGCCCGACCCGTCGCCATTTTCTCCTCTTAACCTGGGTCATCATGGGTTCCTGTCCTGTTCTTATCCACAGGTCTGTGTTTGCAACTCTATCATACCATCTCAGTCTGAGAATCCCCCGACGTCATCCATTGACAAAGGTCTGCATCTTTGTATCTAATTTGTTGACTCGCCACACAACAACACAGATTTCATCTCAATATCCCTAACGTTGTGTTAGTGTAGATGGCAGTAGATTTTCACACTGTGTGCAGGATAGCAAAGGCTTGTCGGTCTTTCCTAATCATTGCATTAATGTCACTTGTACCTCCTCATTCACTGATCTTGCTTCTAAGATAGACAAATTCATCAATATCTATATGCCTTTCCTCAATCAATATCAGATCTTGCTGTATGTTGTTGCTTTGTAGCATTTTGTCTTCGCTGACATATTTTAAGACGCTGTATGGTTCTGCCAGAGCAACCACTTTTTCCTGCATGTTTTGTTGCCTGTGTGAGAAGGCAAGATCATCTGTGGTCCAGATCCTCTAATTTTGATATGTGTCCACTGAATGCATTTTCCTAATCTGGCATATGCCATTCGTGTAACCCAATCAAGTAGCACCAAGGCAAGGAGGGAGAACCTCAAGCATCCTTGCCTAACGTCCATAGTGACCTGGAACTCCAAGGCAAGGAGGGAGAACCGCAAGCATCCTTGACTAATGTCCATAGTGACCTGGAACTCCTCCTCTGACAGTGTTCCATCGTTGATAATACCCCTCATACAGTTGCCGGATGATGTCAACAATCTTCTCTGGCACCCCACAGTTTCTCAAGATATTCCACAACTGAATTCTCAGGGCAAGGGAAATAACTTTGCAACAATGAAAAGTATTGGTGAAAAAAATTCATAATAAAAACAATTTATAATAAATAGTTGTGATTTAAAGTACAAGTTACAATTAAATAGATTAGGTACTAATGTGCGAACATGTATGATGTTAATGCCATGTAAGTTGGATGTGAAAATTATTTGAAACCTGCAGAGAAAGAGGAGCAGTGAAAGGCTAAGATACAGTACACACCTCTAAATAAAATGGACCCACGACTAATATACAGGGTGTTCAAGATAAAAGTAGCCCGATTGACAAATCAAAACATGCCAACCGGGCTACTTTTATCTTGAACACCCTGTAGAATTATAGATAGCCTAGATCTGGGGGGGCAATGAATATTCCGATTCCCTGGGCAACAATGTTGCCTACGAAATTAGATATAAGTAAATTTTAAGGACATACAAATGTAGGACTGTTTGCAAAAATTCACTGCAATGCATCAATAAGTTATTATAGATAGTTATAAGATAAGAGTAAAACGCGAGAAGGTGGGCATGAATTGAATGAATTGAAAGCCAGTTGTTGGTTAAGTTAGTCCTCTCTTCAGTCTTGTACCAACATCAATGTTCATATTTCCTAGAATTAGCGCATTAAAGTGCCAAAATATGATATACAAAGCACAATTTATGGAGCGTCTTAATGTAATTTTACCGTCGCCGGGTGTAATAGTTTCGATCTCAACTCCCATCGTGTTAGTGACTGTGGTGATACTGAACTATGCCCACGTGAAAGACAGGCTAACAAAAATGGCCTCCAAATGTTATTGGGCAGATTTGCCAGATTGTTATATTGGATTTAAAGCCAGACAATATTAGAACAAAAGCCATAATAAAGTCGAATACATTTTGCTGAAATAAGTGGGACCTACAGCTCAAACTTAAACCATGTCAGATGTAACGTCTTGTAGAATTTCTGAATATATTTTGTATTTACTTGAAAGTGGTAATTATGTCCAGATTTAGACAACAGCTTGTAGAATAACTGATTGATTGATTGGTTGATTGATTGATAGGACCATCATCAGTGCACTTCGGCGAGTTACCATGTGTGCTCCGATTTCTTTCTCACACATGAATATCTTAACCGCAGTGCACGAACTCCGTAGCACCGGCGAGGGTCCCCATATAATTTTGAAGATATTTTTGTAGGAATTTTATTTTATTCTTTTCCAATGAATTTTGCCCGGACAGAGGTTTTCCAGCCTGGACTGCTCGATTTTTGAAGGGCCAATGGTTCTTTTACGTGATCAAATTGAACACAGGACCTACGTTTTATCGTCCGTCTCCGATAGGACTAGAACTGATCTCCCTACACTTAAATCAAGCGCATATGATAGCGAATAGGTTTTTGCGTAGGATAGCGCATATGATAGCGAATAAGGTAGCGCACAGGATAATGCATAGAATAGTGCATAGGGTAGCGCATAGGATAGAACATAGGATATCGCATAGGATAGCACATAGGATAGCGCACATGATAGCGCACATTATAGCACATATGATAGTTGAGGGGTGTTTACAGTGTGTTGTGGAGTATTTAGAGGGTGTTGACGGGTGTTTAGAGGGTTTTGAGGGCTGTTTAAAGAGTGTTGAGGAGTGTTTAGACCCCTCAACACACTCTAAACACCCCTTGACACATTATAAATACCCCTTAACACCCTCCAAACACACCTCAATACCCCTAAACACCCATCAACACCCTCTCACACCCCTCAACACCATAACAGCCGTCAACACCCTCTAATACTCTAAACAGCCCTCAACACCCTCTAAACAGCCATCAACACCCTCTAAACACCTCTCAACACCCTCAGTCCTCAACACCCTCTAAACAGCTCTCAACACCTCTAAAACACTCTAAACACCCTCGTCACCCTCTAAACATCCCTTAACATCCTTTAAACACCCCTTAACACCCTCTAAACACCCCTTAACACCCTCTAAACACCCTTAACTCCATCTAACCACCCATTAACACCCTCTTACAACCCATTAACTCCACTTAACACCTTCAAAACACCACAGAACAACCTCTAAACACCGCACAACACCCTCTAAACACCCCTCAACACCCTCTAAACACACCTAAACACAAATTAACACTCTCAAAACACCCTCTAAACACCCTCTAAACATCCTCGACACCATCTAAACACTAATTAACACCCTCTAAACACCCCTCAGCACACTCTAAACAATTCTTAACACCCTCTAAACACCCCTTAACACCCTCTAAACACCCCTCAACACCCTCTAAACACCCCTTAAAACCCTCTAAACACCCATCAACACCCTCTAAACACCCTCTAAACACCCCTTAACACCCTCTAAACACCCCTAGACTACCTAGGATAGTGAATAGGATAGCGCATAGGATAGCGCAGTGGATGGGGCATAGGGTATCGCATTGGAACTCGCATAGGATAGCACATAATATAGCGAACAGGATAGCGCACAGGATCGCACACATGGTAGCGCACAGGGTAGCCCAAAGGGTAGTGCAGAGGTTAGTGCATAGAATAGCACATAGGATAGCGCATAGAGAAGCGCACAAGATATCGAATAGGATAGCGCATAGGATAGCGCATAGAGTAGCAAATAGGAAAGCGCATACAAACGCTCATTGGGTAGTGCATAGGGTAGCTGTTTAGGTAGCGCATCGGGTAGCGAACAGGATAGAGCATAGGATAACGCAAAGGATAGCGCATAGGGTAACGAATAGGGTAGCGCATAGGGTTGTGCATATGTTAGCACAAAGGGTAGCACATAGTATAGCGCATAGGATAGCGCATTGGATGGAGCATACGATAACTAATAATATAGCACACAGGGTAGCGCATGGATAGTACACATGGTAGCGCACAGTGCAGCGCACTGGGTAGCGCATATGTTAGTGCATAGGATAGCGCATATAATAGCGCATAGGATAGCGCACAAGATAGCGAAAATGATAGCGCATAGGGTAGTGTATAGGGTAGCAGATAGGGTAGAGCATATAGTAACGCATATGGTAGCGAATAGGATAACAAATAGGATAGCACATTGGATGACACATTAGGTAGCGCATAGGACAACACATATGGTAGCGCACAGGATAGCTCACAGGATAGCGCATAGGATAGTGCATAATTTGGCACAAAGGATAGCGCATAGGGTAGCACAGAGGATAGCGCATAGGGTAGCGCGTTGGGTAGCGGGTAGGGTTGTGCTTCGGGTACCGTTTTGGGTAAAGCTTAGGGTAGCGCATCGGGTAGCGAATAGGATAGCGCATAGGGTAGCGCAAATGGTAGCACATATGGTAGCGTAATGGTAGCGAATAGGATAGCGCATAGGATATAGAATAGGATAGCACATTGGATGAGGCATTAGGCAGCGCATAGGATAGCACACATGGTAGCGCACAGGATAGCGCACAGGCTAGCGCATATGTTAGTGCATCGGATAGCGCATAGGATAGCACGTAATTTAGCACAGAAAATATAGCATAGGGTAGCACAGAGGATAGTGCATAGGGTAGCGCGTTGGTTAGGGGGTAGGGTTGTGCTTTGGGTATCGTTTTGGATAGCGCATAGGGTAGCACATGTTGTAGCGCATAGTGTAACGCATAGAATTGCGCATAGGATGGCGCATTGGGTAGGGCATACGGTAGTGCTTTGAATATCGCATAGAGTAGCGCATAATACAGCGCACATGGTAGTGCATAGGATAGTGCACAGGGTAGCGCACAGAGTAGCACATGGTACCGAACATGGCAGCGCACAGGTTAGCGCATATGTTAGTGCATAGGATAGCGTATTAGAAAGCGCATATGATAGCGCACAGGATAGCGAATAGGATAGCGCAGTGGATAGCTCATCGGAGTTGGCATGGTATAGCATATAGGATAGGGCATAGGATAGTGCATGAGATAGTGCATAGAATAGAGCATAGGATAGCGCATAAGATAGCGCAATGGATAGCGCATTGAAAAGCGCATAGGATAGCGCATAGGATAACACATAGGGTAACACATAAGATAGCTCAGAGGATAGCACAGAGGATATGGCATAGTGTAGTGCACAGCGTTGAGCACATGGTAGTGGACAGGGTAGCGCACAGGGTAGTGCATAGGTTACTGCATAGGAAAGCGCATAGGGTAGCACAGAGGATAGCGCATAGGTTATCGCGTTGGTAAGGTTGTGCTTCGGGCATCATTTGGGTAGCGCTTTGGGTAGCATATAGGATAGCGCATAGGGTAGCACATAGGATAGTGCACAGGGTAGCGCACAGAGTAGCACACATGGTATCGCACATGGAGGCGCACAGGTTCGCTCATATGTTAGTGCATAGGATAGCGTATAGGATAGCGCATATGATAGTGTATAGGGTAGCACATAGGGTAGCGCATAGGGTTGCGCATATGTTAGCGCAAAAGGTAGCGCATAGTATAGCGCACAGGATAGCTCATATGATTGGGCATGGGATAGCATATAGGATAGGGCATAGGATATTGCATGAGATAGTGCAAAGAATAGAGCATAGGATAGCGCATGAGATAGCGCAATGGATAGCGCATTGGAAAGCGCATAGGAAAGCGCATAGGATAGCGCATAGGATAATGCATAGGGTAACACATAAGATAGCGCAGAGGATAGCACATAGGATAGGGCATAGTGTAGTGCACAGCGTTGCACACATGGTTGTGCACAGGGTAGCGCAAAGGTTAGTGCATAGGTTACTGCATAGGATAGCGCATAGGATAGCACATAAGGTAGCACAGAGGATATCGCAGAAGGTAGTGCATAGGTTAGTGCATAGTGTAGTGCACAGAATTTCGTACATGGTGGTGGACATGGTAGCGCACAGGATAGTGCATAGGTTACTGCATAGTGTAGTGCACAGCATTTCGTACATGGAATTGGACATGGTAGCGCACAGGATAGTGCATAGGTTACTGCATAGTGTAGTGCACAGCATTTCGTACATGGTAGTGGACATGGTAGCGCACAGGATAGTGCATAGGTTACTGCATAGGATAGCGCATAGGGTAGCACAGAGTATAGCGCATAGGGTAGCGCATAGGGTAGAGCATAGCGTAGTGCATAGAGTAGCGCATTCGGTGGCGGATAGGGTATCGCTTCGGGTATTGTTTCGGGTAGCTCTTAGAATAGCGCATAGGGTAGGCATAGGATAGGCAGAGGATAGCACAAAGGATAGAGCATAGTGGTGCACAGCGTTGCACACATGGTAGTGCACAGGGTAGCACACAGGGTAGTGCCTAGGTTACTGCATAGGATAGCGTGTTGGGTAGCGGGTAGGATTGTGCTTCGGATATCTTTTTGTGCAGCGCTTAGGATAGCGCATCGGATAGCGCATAGGATAGTGCATAGGATAGCACATAGGAAAGAGCATAGAATAGCGCATAGGATAGCGAATAGGTTAGCACAGAGGATAGCGCATAGGGTTTCACAGTGGATAGCGCATAGGTTTGCGCGTTGGGTAGCGGGTAGGGCTGTGCTTCAGGTATCGTTTTGGGTAGCGCTTAGGGTAGCGTCTAGGATAGCGCATTGGGTAGCGCACATGATAGCACAAAGGGTAGTGCATAGGATAGGGCACAGGGTAGCGCACAGAGTAGAACACATGGTATCGCACATGGCAGCGCACAGGTTAACGCATATGTTAGTGCATAGGATAGCGTATACTATAGCGTATATGATAGCGCACGGGATAGTAAATAGGATAGCGAATATGATAGTGTATAGGGTAGCACATAGGGTAGCGCATATGTTTGCGCATATGTTAGCACAAAGGGTAACACATAGGATAGCGCAGATGATAGCTCATAGGATTGGGCATGGGATAGCACATATGATAGGGCATAGGATAGTGCATGAGATAGTGCATAGATTAGAGCATATGATAGCGCATAAGATAGTGCAATAGTAACGCAGAGGATAGTGCATAGGATAGGGCATAGTGTAGTGCACAGCGTTGCGCACATGGTAGCGCGCAGGGTAGCGCATAGGTTAGTGCATAGGTTACTGCATAGGATAGCACACAGGATAGCGCACAGGGTAGCGCGTTGGGTAGCAGGTACGGTTGTGCTTTGGATATCTTTTTGTGCAGCGCTTAGGGTATCGCGTAGCTATCGCGTAGCGCATAAGATATCGCATAGGGTAGCGCACAGGATAGAGCATAGGGTAGCACTTCATGTAGCGCATCGGATAGCTCATAGGATAGCTCACAGGGTAGCAAACAGGGTAGCGCACATTGTAGCACACAGGGTAGCCCTCAGGGTTGCGTACATTGTAGCGCATAGGATAGCTCATAGGATTTCGCATATAATAGCGCATAGGATAGCGCATAGGGTAGTGCACAGAGTAGCACACATGGTACCACTGGAAAACACAGAGATTATTGCATAGGATAGTGCATATCATAAAGCAAACGATAGCTCATATGATTGTGCTTCGGGTATCTTTTTCTGTAGCACATATGGTAGCGCATTGGGTAGCGCATAGGTAGCGCCACATGGTAGTGCATAGGGTAAGCATAGGATAGCGCATAGGTAGCACATGTGGTAGCACATAGTGTAGTTCATAGAATTGCGCATAGGATGGCGCATTTGGTAGGGCATTGGATAGCGCTTTGAATATCGCATAGAATAGCGCACAGAGTAGCACACATGGCAGCGCACAGGTCATCGCATATGTTAGTGCATATGATAGCGTATTAGAGAGCGCATATGATAGCGCACAGGATAGCGAATAGGATAGCGCAGTGGATAGCTCATCGGAGTGGACATGGGATAGCATATAGGATAGGGCATAGGATAGTGCATGAGATAGTGCATAGAATAGAGCATAAGATAGCGCATAAGATAGCGCAATGGATAGCACATTGGAAAGCGCATAGGATAGCGCATAGGATAGGGCATAGTGTAGTGCACAATGTTGCGCACATGGTTTACAGGGTAGCGCACAGATTAGTGCATATGTTACTGCATAGGATAGCGCATATGGTAGCGCGTTGGGTAGCGGGTAGGGTTGTGCTTCGGATATCTTTTTGTCCAGCGCTTAGGGTAGCGCATACCGTAGTGCACAGAGTAGCGCATTCGGTAGCGGATAGGGTATGGCTTCGGGTATCGTTTGGGGTAGCTCTTAGAATAGCGCATAGGTTAGCGATGGGTAAGCGCATATCGTAGCGCATAGGGTAGCGCATAGGATAGCACATAGGGTAGCGCAGATGGTAGCGCATAGTGTAACGCACAGGGTAGTGCATAGGTTACTGCATAGGATAGCGCATAGGATGGCAGAATTGGGTGGGTCATAGGGTAGCTTTCGTATATCGCATAGGATAGCGCAGAGTACAGCTCACACGGTAGCGCATTTGATAGTGCACAGGGTAGCGCACAGAGTAGCACACATGGTAGCGTACATGACAGCGCACAGGTTAGCATATAGATTAGTGCATAGGATAGCGTATAGGATAGCGCATATGATAGCGCATGGGATAGCGAATAGGATAGTGCATATGATAGTGTATAGGTAGCACATATTGTAGCGCATAATGTTGTGCATATGTTAGAACACAGGGTAGCGCATAGGATAGCGCACAGGATAGCTCATAGGATTGGGCATGGGATAGCATATAGGATAGGGCATAGGATAGTGCATAGGGTAAAACATGGAAAGCGCAGAGAATAGCACATAGGATATGGCATAGTGTAGTGCACAGCGTTGCGCACATGGTAGTGACCAGGGTAGCGCACAGGGTAGTGCCTAGTTTACTGCATAGGATAGCACACAGGATAGCGCACTGAGTAGCGCGTTGAGGTGAGCAAGGTTGTGCTCGGATATCTTTGTATGCATCTGTAGTGCATCGCAGCGTATAGGCAGAGCATAGCTAGCGGATAGAGGTATCGCATATGGTAACGCATATGGTGCGCATATGGTAGCGCATATGTAGCGAATAGGATAGCACATAGAATAGCGCATAGGATAGCGCATTGGATGAGGCATTAGGTAGCGCATAGGATAGCACACATGGTAGTGCACAGTATAGCGCACATGGTAGGCATAGGTTAGGTGCATATGATAGCACATACAATAGCGCATAGGTTAGCACAGAGGATAGCGCATATTGTAGCACAGAGGATAGCGCATAGGGAAGTCCATACGATAGCTCTTAGGATAGCGCATAGGGCAGCGCATAGGATAGAGCAATGAATAGTGTATTCGATAGCGCATAGTGTAGCACACAGTGTAGCACAAATGCTAGCGCATAGTATAGCGCACAGGGTAGGGAAAAAGGTTATGCATATGACAACGCATAGGAAAGCGCATAGGGTAGCGCATAGGGTAGCGATTCGAGTAGCGCATTGGATAGCGCATAGGATAGCTCATAGGATAGCTCATTGGATATGGAGTAGAGTATCACATAAGGTGGTGCATAGGGTAGCGCATTGGGTAGCGCAAAGGTACGCTTCGGTAGCTCATTGGATAGCACATATGATTGTGCATAGGGTAGCGTATAGCGTAGTGTATAGAAATAGCGCATTCAGTAGCGGGTAGGGTAGCGCTTCGGTATTGTTTCGGGTATCGCTTAGAATAGCGCATAGGATAGTGCATAGGATAGAGCATAGGGTAGCGCATATGATAACGCATATGGTAGCGCATAGGATAGCGCATAGAATAGCGCATATGATAGCGTATATGATAGCGCATATGATAGCGCATTGGATGAGGAATTAGGTAACGCATAGGATAGCACACATGGTAGCACACAGGATAGCGGACAGGGTAGCACATAGGTTAGTGCATACGATAGCGCATATAATAGCGCATAGGTTAGCACAGAGGATAGCACATAGGGTAGCACAGAGGATAGCGCATAGAGTAGCGCATATGGTAGCGCATAGGGTAGCGCATAGGGTAGCGGATAGGATAGCGCATAAGATGTCGCAGAGTACAGCGCACATGATATCTCATAGGATAGTGCACAGGGTAGCGCACAGAGTTCCACAAATGGTAGCACACATCGTAGCGCACAGGGTAGCGCATATGTTAGTGCATATGATAGCGCAAATGATAGCACATTGGATGGGGCATAGTGTAGCGAATAGGATAACGCATAGGATAGTGTATGGGGTAGCGAATATAGTGGCGAATTTCCTAGCGCATAGAGTAGCGCATCGGATATTGCATTGGATAGAGCTTAGGATAGCGCAAATGATAGCGCATAGGGTAGCGCATAAGGTAGAGCAATGAATAGTGCATTCGATAGCGCATAGTGCAGCGCACAGGGTAGCACAAATGGTTGCGCATAGGATAGCGCACAGGGTAGGGCAAAGGTTATGCATATGATAACGCATAGGAAAGCGCATAGGTTAGCGCATAGGTTCGCTTCAGGTAGCGCATTGGATAGCTCATATGATTGTGCATAGGGTAGCACATAGCGTAGTGTATAGAGTAAACGCATTCGTAGCGGGTAGGTATCACCTCGGTATCGTTTCGGGTAGCGCTTAGAATAGCGCATAGGATAGCGCATAGGATAGCACATAGGGTAGCGCAGATGGTAGCGCATAGTGTAGCGCACAGGGTAGTGCATAGGTTACTGCATAGGATAGCCATAGGATGGCGAATTGGTGGGTCATAGGGTAGCGTTTCGTATATCGCATAGGATAGCGCAGAGTACAGCGCACACGGTAGCGCATTTGATAGTGCACAGGGTAGCGCACAGAGTAGCACACATGGTAGCGCACATGACAGCGCACAGGTTAGCGTATAGATTAGTGCATAGGATAGCGTATAGGATAGCGCATATGATAGCGCATGGATAGCGAATAGAATAGCGCATATGATAGTGTATAGGGTAGCACATATTGTAGCGCATAATGTTGTGCATATGTTAGAACACAGGGTAGCGCATAGGATAGCGCACAGGATAGCTCATAGGATTGGGCATGGGATAGCATATATGATAGGGCATAGGATAGTGCATAGGTTAACACATAGGAAAGGCGAGGATAGCACATAGGATAGGGCATAGTGTAGTGCACAGCGTTGCGCACATGGTAGTGACCAAGGTAGCGAACAGGGTAGTGCCTAGTTTACTGCATAGGATAGCACACAGGAAAGCGCACTGAGTAGCGCGTTGGGTAGCAGGTAAGGTTGTGCTTCGGATATCTTTTTGTATCGCATCGTGTAGTGCATCGCGTAGCGTATAGGATAGCGCATAGGCTAGCGCATAGGGTATCGCATATGGTAACGCATATGGTAGCGCATAGGGTAGCGCATATGGTAGAGAATAGGATAGCACATAGAATAGCGCATAGGATAGCGCATTGGATGAGGCATTAGGTAGCGCATAGGATGCACACTGGTAGTGCACAGTATAGCGCATGGTAGCGCATAGGTTAGTGCATATGATAGCACATACAATAGCGCATAGGTTAGCACAGAGGATAGCGCATATTGTAGCACAGAGGATAGCGCATAGGGTAGTCCATACGATAGCTCTTAGGATAGCGCATAGGGCAGCGCATAGGATAGAGCAATGAATAGTGTATTCGATAGCGCATAGTGTAGCACACAGCGTAGCACAAATGGTAGCGCATAGTATAGCGCACAGGGTAGGGAAAAAGGTTATGCATATGACAACGCATAGGAAAGCGCATAGGGTAGCGCATAGGGTAGCGATTCGAGTAGCGCATTGGATAGCGCATAGGATAGCTCATAGGATAGCTCATTGGATATGGAGTAGAGTATCACATAGGGTAGTGCATAGGGTAGCGCATTGGGTAGCGCAAAGGTACGCTTCGAGTAGCGTATTGGATAGTCATATGATTGTGCATAAGGTAGCGCATAGCGTAGTGTATAGAGTAGCGCATTCATTAGCGGATAGGCAGTGCTTCGGTATTGTTTCGGGTATCGCTTAGAATAGCGCATAGGGTAGCGCATGGGATAGCTCATAGGATAGCTCATTGGATATGGAGTAGAGTATCACATAAGGTGGTGCATAGGGTAGCGCATTCGGTAGCGCAAAGGGTACGCTTCGAGTAGCGCATTGGATAGCTCATATGATTTTGCATAAGGTAGCGCATAGCGTAGTGTATAGAGTAGCGCATTCAGTAGCGGGTGGGTAGCGCTTCGGATATTGTTTCGGGTATCGCTTAGAATAGCGCATAGGGTAGCGCATAGGATAGCACATAGGGTAGCGCAGATGGTAGCGCATAGTGTAGCGCACAGGGTAGTGCATAGGTTACTGCATAGGATAGCTTTATAGGATGGCGAAATTGGTGGTCATAGGGTAGCGTTTCGTATATCGCATAGGATAGCGCATAGTACAGCGCACACGGTAGCGCATTTGATAGTGCACTGGTAGCGCACAGGTAGCCATGAGTAGCGCACATGACAGCGCACAGGTTAGCGTATAGATTAGTGCATAGGATAGCGTATAGGATAGCGCATATGATAGCGCACAGGATAGCGAATAGAATAGCGCATATGATAGTGTATAGGGTAGCACATATTGTAGCGCATAATGTTGTGCATATGTTAGAACACAGGGTAGCGCATAGGATAGCGCACAGGATAGCTCATAGGATTGGGCATGGGATAGCATATATGATAGGGCATAGGATAGTGCATAGGTTAACACATAGGAAAGCGCAGAGGATAGCACATAGGATAGGGCATAGTGTAGTGCACAGCGTTGCGCACATGGTAGTGACCAGGGTAGCGAACAGGGTAGTGCCTAGTTTACTGCATAGGATAGCACACAGGAAAGCGCACTGAGTAGCGCGTTGGGTAGCAGGTAAGGTTGTGCTTCGGATATCTTTTTGTATCGCATCGTGTAGTGCATCGCGTAGCGTATAGGATAACGCATAGGCTAGCGCATAGGGTAGCGCATATGGTAACGCATATGGTAGCGCATAGGGTAGCGCATATGGTAGCGAATAGGATAGCACATAGAATAGCGCATAGGATAGCGCATTGGATGAGGCATTAGGTAGCCCATAGGATAGCACACATGGTAGTGCACAGTATAGCGCACATGGTAGCGCATAGGTTAGTGCATATGATAGCACATACAATAGCGCATAGGTTAGCACAGAGGATAGCGCATATTGTAGCACAGAGGATAGTGCATAGGGTAGTCCCAAAGATAGCTCTTAGGATAGCGTATAGGGCAGCGCATAGATAGAGCAATGAATAGGATAGCGCATAGTGTAGCACACAGCGTAGCACAAATGGTAGCGCATAGTATAGCGCACAGGGTAGGGAAAAAGGTTATGCATATGACAACGCATAGGAAAGCGCATAGGGTAGCGCATAGGTAGGATTCGAGTAGCGCATTGGATAGCGCTAGGATAGCTCATAGGATAGCTCATTGGAATGAGTAGTATCACATAGGTGGTGCATAGGGTAGCGCATTGGGTAGCGCAAAGGGTACGCTTCGAGTAGCGTATTGGATAGCTCATATGATTGTTCATAAGGTAGCGCATAGCGTAGTGTATAGAGTAGCGCATTCATTAGCGGGTAGGGCAGCGCTTCGGGTATTGTTTCGGGTATCGCTTAGAATGAGCATAGGTAGCGCATGGGATAGCTCATAGGATAGCTCATTGGATATGGAGTAGAGTATCACATAAGGTGGTGCATAGGGTAGCGCATTCGTAGCGCAAAGGTACGCTTCGAGTAGCGCATGGATAGCTCATATGATTTTGCATAAGGTAGCGCATAGCGTAGTGTATAGAGTAGCGCATTCAGTAGCGGGTAGGGTAGCGCTTCGGATATTGTTTCGGGTATCGCTTAGAATGGCATAGGTGCGCATAGGATAGCACATAGGGTAGCGCATATGGTAGCGCATAGTGTAGCGCACAGGGTAGTGCATAGGTTACTGCATAGGATAGCGCATAGGATGGCGAATTGGGTGGGGCATAGGGTAGCGTTTCGTATATCGCATAGGATAGCGCAGAGTACAGCGCACACGGTAGCGCATTTGATAGTGCACAGGGTAGCGCACAAGTAGCATACATGGTAGCGCACATGACAGCGCACAGCTTAGCGTATAGATTAGTGCATAGGATAGCGTATAGGATAGCGCATATGATAGCGCACAGGATAGCGAATAGAATAGCGCATATGATAGTGTATAGGGTAGCACATATTGTAGCGCATAATGTTTTGCATATTTTAGAACACAGGGTAGCGCATAGGATAGCGCACAGGATAGCTCATAGGATTGGGCATGGGATAGCATATAGGATAGGGCATAGGATAGTGCATAGGGTAACACATAGGAAAGCGCAGAGGATAGCACAAAGGATAGGGCATAGTGTAGTGCACAGCGTTGCGCACATGGTAGTGACCAGGGTAGCGCACAGGGTAGTGCCTAGTTTATTGCATAGGATAGCACACAGGATAGCGCACTGAGTAGCACATTGGGTAGCAGGTAAGGTTGTGCTTCAGATATCTTTTTGTATCGCATCGTGTAGTGCATCATGTAGCTATAGGATAGCGATAGGCTAGCGCATAGGGTAGCGCATATGGTAACGCATATGGTAGCGCATAGGGTAGCGCATATGGTAGAGAATAGGATAGCACATAGAATAGAGCATAGGATAGCGAATTGGATGAGGCATTAGGTAGCGCATAGGATAGCACACATGGTAGCGCACAGGACAGTGCACATGGTATCGCATAGGTTAGTGCATAGGATAGCGCATAGGATAGCGCATAGATTAGCACAGAGGATAGCGCATAGGGCAGCACAGAGGATAGCGCATAGGTTAGCGCATTGGGTAGCGGGTAGGGTTGTGCTTCGGGTATCGTTTTGGGTAGCGCTTAGGGTAGCGCATCGGGTAGCGCATAGGATGTCGCAGAGTACAGCGCACATGGTAGCTCATAGGATAGTGCACAGGGTAGTGCACAGAGTAGCGCAAATGGTAGCGCACATGGTAGCGCACAGGGTAGCACATATGTTAGTGCATAGGATAGCGCAAATGATAGCGCATTGGATGGGGCATAGAGTAGCGAATAGGATAACAGATTGGATAGTGTATAGGATAGCGCAATGGATAGTGCATAGGATAGCACAGATGATAGGGCATAGGTTAGCGCATTGGGTAGCGGGTAGGGTTGTGCTTCGGGTATCGTTTTGGGTAGCGCTTAGGGTAGCGCATCAGGGGAGCGCATAGGATGTCGCAGAGTACAGCGAACATGGTAGCTCATAGGATAGTGCACAGGGTAGTGCACAGAGTAGCGCAAATGGTAGCGCACATGGTAGCGCACAGGGTAGCACATATGTTAGTGCATAGGATAGCGCAAATGATAGCGCATTGGATGGGGCATAGAGTAGCGAATAGGATAACGAATTGGATAGTGTATAGGATAGCGCAATGGATAGTGCATAGGATAGCGCAAAGGATAGCGCATAGGGTAGTCCATACGATAGCTCATAGGATAGCGCATGAGGCAGCGCATAGGATAGAGCAATGAATAGTGTATTTGATAGCGCATAGTGTAGCACACAGCGTAGCACAAATGGTAGCGCATAGGATAGCGCACATGGTAGGGAAAAAGGTTATGCATATGACAACGCATAGGAAAGCGCATAGGGTAGCGCATAGGGTTAGCGCGTAGGGTAGCGATTCGAGTAGCACATTGGATAGCGCATAGGATAGCTCATAGGATAGCTCATTAGATATGGAGTAGAGTATCACATAGGGTAGTGCATATGGTAGCGCATTGGGTAGCGCAAAGGGTAGCGCTTCGGGTAGTGTATAGAGTAGCGCATTCGGTAGCGGGTAGGGTAGCGCTTCGGCTATTGTTTCAGGTAGCCTTAAATTAGCGCATAAGGTAGAGCATAGGATAGCGCATAGGGTAGCGCATATGGTAGCGCATAGGGTTGTGCATTTGTTAGCACAAAGGGTAGCGCATAGGATAGCGCAGAGGATAGCTCATAGGATTGGGCATGGGATGGTGTATAGGATAGGGCATAGGATAGTGCTTGAGATAGTGCATAGGTAGCGCATAGGATAGAACACATGGTAGCACACAGGATAGCGCACAGGGTAGCATAGAGTTAGTGCATAGGATAGCATAGGATAGCGCATAGGATAGCGCATAGGATAGCGCATTGGATGAGGCATTAGGTAGCGCATAGGATAGAACACATGGTAGCGCACAGGATAGAACACATGTTAGCACATAGGTTAGTGCATAGGATAGCGCATAGGATAGCGCGATGGTTAGCGGGTAGGGTTGTGCTTCGAGTATCTTTTGCGGTAGCATTTAGGGTAGTGCATAGGACGGCGCATAGGGTAGCGCACATAGTAGCGCATAGGATAGTGCATAGGATAGCGTATAGGATAGTGAATAGGATAGTGTATAGGGTAGCACATAGGGAAGAGCATAGGGTAGCGCATAGGGTTGCACAAATGTTAGCACAAAGGGTAGCACATAGGATAGCGCAGAGGATAGCTATAGGATGGGGCATGGAATAGCATATAGGATAGGGCATAGGATAGTACATGAGATAGTGCATAGAATAGAGCATTGGAAAGCGCATATGATAGCTCATAGTATAGAGCATAAGGTAGCACACAGGATAGCGCACTGGGTAGCGCATAGGTTAGTATATAGTGTAGTACACAGCGTTCTGCACATATGATAGCGCACAGGATAGCGAATAGAATAACGCATTGTATAGTGTATAGGGTAGCACATAGGGCAGCGCATATAGTAGCGCATTTGGTGGCGCATAGAGTAGCGCATCGGGTAGCGCATAGGATAGCCTATATAATAGGGCAGAGGCTAGCGCATAGATTAGTGCATAGGATAGCGTATTGTATAGCACATATGATAGCGCATAGGATAGCGAATAGGACAGCGCACATGATAGTGTATAGGGTAGCACATAGGGTAGCGCATAGGGTTGCATAGGTTAGCTACAAAATGTAGCGCATAGTTTAGCGCACAGGATAGCTCAAAGGATTGGGCATGGGATAGCATATATGATAGGGCATAGGATAGTGCATAGGGTAACACATAGGATAACGCAGAGGATAGCGCATAGGATATGGCATAGTGTAGTGCACAACGTTGCGCACGTGGTGGTGCACAGGGTAGCGCACAGGGTAGTGCATAGGTTACTGCATAGGATAGCGCATAGGGTAGCGCGTTGGGTAGCGTGTAGGGTTGTGCTTCGAATATCTTTTTGTGCAGCAGTTAGTGTAGAGCATCGGTTAGCGCATAGGATAGCGCATAGCATAGCACTTCATGTAGCGCATCGGATAGCGCATATGATAGAGCATTTACTAGCGCATAG
Source organism: Arion vulgaris (assembly GCA_020796225.1). Lineage (NCBI taxonomy): Eukaryota > Metazoa > Mollusca > Gastropoda > Stylommatophora > Arionidae > Arion > Arion vulgaris. Next base: position 41,460,080 of record CM036769.1, read on the forward strand.
GATAGCTCACAGGGTAGCGAAAGGGTAGCGCATTTAGCGCACAGGTTAGCCCTAAGGTTGGCGTACATGGTAGCGCATAGGATAGCACAGAGGATATCGCAAAGGATAGCGCGTTGGGTAGCGGGTAGGGTTCTGCTTCAGGTATTTTTGTGTAGCGCTTAGGGTAGCGCATCGGGTAGCGCATAGGGTAGCGTATAGGGTAGCGCATATGGTAGAGCACAGGTGAGCCGAGATTATTGCATAGGATAGCTCATAGGATAGTACATATGGTAGCGCTCAGGATAGCAAATATGATAACGCATAGGATAGTGTATAGGGTAGCACATAGGGTAGCGCATATAGTAGCGCATTTGGTAGCTCATAGAATAGCCAATGCGCATCGGTAGCCATAGGATGGCCTATATAATAGGGCAGAGGATAGCCATAGAATAGCGCATAGGATAGCGCATATGGTAGCATATAGGATAGCGCATAGAATTATGCACAGAGTAGCACACATGGTACCGCACTGGAAAGCACATAGGTTATTGCATAGGATATTGCATAGGATAGGGCATACGATAGCTCATATGATTGTGCATAGGGTAGAATAGAGGATAGCGCATATAGTAGCGCACACAGTAGCAGTAGGGTAGCGCTCAGATATTGTTTCGGATAGCATTTAGAATAGCGCATAGGGTAGCGCATAGTATAGCGCATAGGGTAGTGCATATGGTAGCGTATAGTGTAGCGCACAGCGTAGTGCATAGGTTACTACATAGGATATCGCATAGGATGGCGCTTAGGGTAGTGTTTCGAATATGGCATAGTATAGTGCAGAGTACAGCGCACATGATAGCGCATTTGATAGTGCACAGGGTAGCGCACAGAGTAGCACACATGGTAGCGCACGTGGTAGTGCACAGGGTAGCGCACAGGGTGTGCATAGGTTACTGCATAGGATAGCGCATCGGATAGCGCATAGGATAGCGCATAGGATAGAACATAGGATAGCACATAGGAGAGCGCATTGGGTAGCGCATCGGGTAGCACTTCATGTAGAGCATCGGATAGCGCATAGGATAAAGCATTTACTAGCGCATAGGATAGATCACAGGTAGCGAACAGGGTTACGAACCGGGTAGCGCACAGGGTAGCCATTAGGGTGGCGTACATGGTAGCGCATATAATAGCGCATAGTATAGCGCATAGGGTAGCATATAGGATAGCGCATAGAATTACGCACAGAGTAGCACACATGGTACCGCACTGCAAAGCGCATAGGTTATTGCATAGGATATTGCATAGGATATGGCATACGATAGTTCCTATGATTGTGCATAGGTTAGCGCATAGCGTATTGCATAGAGTAGCGTATTCAGTAGCGGGTAGGGTAGCGCTTCGTGTATTTTTAGGAGTAGCGCTTAGAATAGCGCATAGGGTAGCGCATAGGTTACTGCATAGGATAGCGCATAGGATAGCGCATAGGGTAGCAAAGAGGATAGCGCACAGGGTAGCGCGTTGGGTAACGAGTAGGTTTGTTCTTCGGATCTCTTTTTGTGCAGCGCTTAGGGTAGCGCATCGGATAGCGCATAGGATAGAGCATTTACTAGCGCATAGGAAAGCTCACAGGGTAGCGAACAGGGTGGCGCACATTGTAGCGCACAGGGTGGCCCTCAGGGTGGCGTACATGTTAGCGCATAGGATAGCGCATAGGGTAGCGTTCAGTATAGCGCATAGAGTAGCACATTCAGTAGCGGGTAGGGTAGCGCTTCGTGTATTGTTTAGGGTAGCGCTTAGAATAGCGCATAGGGTAGCGCATAGGTTACTGCATAGGATAGCGCATAGGATAGCGCATAGGGTAGCACAAAGGATAGCGCACAGGGTAGCGCGTTGGGTAACGGGTAGGTTTGTTCTTCGGATCTCTTTTTGTGCAGCGCTTAGGGTAGCGCATCGGATAGCGCATAGGATAGAGCATTTACTAGCGCATAGGAAAGCTCACAGGGTAGCGAACAGGGTGGCGCACATTGTAGCGCACAGGGTGGCCCTCAGGGTGGCGTACATGTTAGCGCATAGGATAGCGCATAGGGTAGCGTTCAGTATAGCGCATAGAGTAGCACATTCAGTAGCAGGTGGGTAGCGCTTCAGGGGATTGTTTCAGGTAGCGCTTAGAATAGCGCATAAGCTAGCGCATAGGATAGCGCAAAGAGTAGCGCATATGGTAGCGCATATGGTAGCACAGAGGGTAGAGCAGAGTTTATTGCATAGAATAGCGCATAGGATAGCACATATGATAGCGCACAGGATAGGGAATAGAATAACGCATAGGATAGTGTATCGGGTAGCACATAGGGCAGCGCATATAGTAGCGCATTTGGTGGCGCATAGAGTAGCGCATCGGGTAGCGCATAGGATAGCGTATAAGATAGAGCAGAGGATAGCGCATAGGGTAGCGCATAGTATATACATAGGGTAAGCATATGGTAACATTGTGTAGCGCACAGGGTAGTGCATAGGTTACTGCATAGGATAGCGCATAGGATACGCATAATATAGCTCATAGGATAGCACATAGGATAGTACATTGGGTAGCGCATAGGGTAGCACTTTATGTAGCGCATCGGATAGCGCATAGGATAGAGAATTTACTAGCGCATAGGATAGCTCACAGGGTAGCGAACAGGGTAGCGCACATTGTAGCGCACAGGGTAGCCCTCAGGGTGTCGTACATGGTAGCGCATAGGACAGAGTAGCACACATGGAACCGCACTGGAAAGCACAGAGGTTATTGGATAGGATAGTGCATAGGATGGAGCAAACGATAGCTCATATGATGTGCATAGGGTAGCGCATAGCGTAGTGCATAGAGTAGCGCATTCAGTAGCGGGTAGGGTAGCGCTTCGTGTATTGTTTCAGGTGGGGCTTAGAATAGCGCATAGGGTAGCGCATAGGTTACTGCATAGGACAGCGCATAGGATAGCGCATAGGGTAGCACAAAGGATAGCGCACAGGGTAGCGCGTTGGGTAACGGGTAGGTTTGTTCTTCGGATATCTTTTTGTGCAGCGCTTATGGTAGCGCATCGGATAGCGCATAGGATAGCGCATAGGATAGCCATAGAGATAGCGTATGGTAACGCATGGGGTAGCACTTCATGTAGTGTTTCGGATAGCGCATAGGATAGAGCATTTAAGCGCATGGATAGCTCGGGGTAGCGAACAGGGTAGGGACATTGTAGCACACAGGGTAGCCCTCAGGGTGGCATACATGGTAGCGCATAGGGTAGCGCATATGGTAGCGCATAGGGTAGCATATAGGATAGCGCATAGAATTACGCACAGAGTAGCACACATGGTACCGCACTGCAAAGCGCATAGGTTATTGCATAGGATATTGCATAGGATATGGCATACGATAGTTCCTATGATTGTGCATAGGTTAAGCGCATAATATTGCATAAGTGCGTATTCAGTAGCGGGTAGGGTAGCGCTTCGTGTATTGTTTAGGGTAGCGCTTAGAATAGCGCATAGGATAGCTCATATGATTGGGCATGGAATGGCGTATAGGATAGAGCATAGGATAGTGCATAGGATAGCGCATTGGATGAGGCAATAGGTACGCATAGGGATACAACCATGGTAGCGCACAGGATAGCGCACAGGTACACTTATGCTAGTGCATAGGATAGCGCATAGGATAGCGCATAGGTTAGCCAAGAGGATAGCGTATAGGGTATACAGAGATAGCGCATAGGAGCTGGTAGCTGGTAGCTGTTGGGTAGCTGGTTGGTTTGTGCTTCGGATATCTTTAAAGGGAGCGCTTATGTAACGCATAGGATAGCTCATAGTTTAGACCACATGGTGGCGCATAGGGTACTTTAAAGGGTAGCGCATAATGTAGCACAAGTGGTAGTGCATAGGGTAACACATAGGATGGCGCATAAGATGGCACATTGGGTGGGACATATGGTAGCGCTTTGAATATGCCATAGGATAGCGCATAGTACAGCGCACATGGTAGTGCATGGGGTAGTGCACAGGGTAGGGTAAAAGTAGCACACATGGTAGCGCACATGGCAGCGCAAGGGTTTGCGCATATGTTAGTGCATAGGAAAGCGTATAGGATAACGCATATAATAAAGCACAGGATAGCGAATAGGATAGGGGCATATGATAGTGTATGGGTAGCACATAGGGTAGCGCATAGGGTTGCGCAGAGGGCGACTCATAGGATTGGGCATTAGATAGCATATAAAGGGTAGGCATAGGATAGCACATAAGTTAGCACAATGGATAGCGCATTGGAAAGCGCATAGGATAGCGCATAGGACAACGCATAGGGTAACATAAGGATAGCGCAGAGGATAGCGCATATGATAGGGCATAGTGTAGTGCACAGCATTTGACACATGGTAGTGCACAGGGAGCGCCGGTTAGTGAATAGGTTACTGCATAGGATAGCGCATAGGATAGCGCATAAGATAGTACACAGGATAGCGCACAGGGTAGCACATAGGTTAGTGCATAGTGTAGAGGCCAAACGTTTCGCACATGGGAGCGCACAGGGTAGCGCACAGGGTAGTGCATAGGGTTTCTGCATAGGATAGCGCATAGGATAGCACAGAGTATATCCCTAGGGTAGCGCGTTGGGTAGCGGGTAGGGTTGGCTTCGTGTATCTTTTGTGTAGCCTAGGGTAGCGCATAGGATAGAGAATAGGATATCATAGGATAGTGTATGGGCAGCGCATATAGAGCGCATTTTAGCGCATAGAAGTAAGCCATCCGGGTTACGCCCTCTTACCAAGATAAGCTATAGGATAGGGCAGAGGATAGCGCATAGTGTAGCGGTTGGATAGCACAAAGGGTAGTGCATAGGATTGCGCATAGGATACCGCATAGTGTAGTGCACAGCGTTGCACATAGGTTAGTTCATAAGATAGCGCATAGAATAGCTCATAAGATAGCGCATAAAATAGCGCATAGTGTAGTGCATAGCGTTGCGCACATGGTAGCGCACAGGGTAGCGCATAGGTTACTGCATAGGATAGCACTAAAGGGAAACGCATCGGAAGCGATAAGATAGTGCATAGGGTAGCACATACGGTAGCGCATAGGGTAGCACATATTTTAGGGCATAGAATAGCACATAGGATGGCGCATTGGCAGGGGCATATGATAGCACAAATGATAGCGCATTGAATGGCGAAGAGGGCAGAGCATTATAAATCACACAGGATAGCACACATGGTAGCGCACAGGATAGCGCATAGAGTAGCGCATAGGGAAGAGCAATACACATTGGATGGGGCATAGGGTAGCGCATATGGTAGCGCATAGGGTGCATATAGGATAGCGCATAGAATTACGCACAGAGTAGCACACATGGTACCGCACTGCAAAGCGCATAGGTTATTGCATAGGATATTGCATAGGATATGGCATACGATAGTTCCTATGATTGTGCATAGGTTAGCGCATAGCGTATTGCATGAAATAGCGTATTCAGTAGCGGGTAGGGTAGCGCTTCGTGTATTGTTTAGGGTAGCGCTTAGAATAGCGCATAGGATAGCTCATATGATTGGGCATGGAATGGCGTATAGGATAGAGCATAGGATAGTGCATAGGATAGCGCATTGGATGAGGCAATAGGTATCGCATAGGATACAACACATGGTAGCGCACAGGATAGCGCACAGGGTGCCATATGCTAGTGCATAGGATAGCGCATAGGATAGCGCATAGGTTAGCACAGAGGATAGCGTATAGGGTATCACAGAGGATAGCGCATAGAGTAGCTGGTAGCTGGTAGCTGTTGGGTAGCTGGTTGGTTTGTGCTTCGGATATCTTTTTAGGTAGCGCTTAGTGTAACGCAAAGGGTAGCTCATAGTTTAGACCACATGGTGGGGCATAGGTTTTACATGGATGCGCATAATGTAGCACAAGTGGTAGTGCATAAAGGGGAACACATAGGATGGCGCATAAAATGGCACATTGGTGGGACATATGGGAGCGCTTTGAATATGCCATAGGATAGCGCATAGTACAGCGCACATGGTAGTGCATGGGGTAGTGCACAGGGTAGCGCGCAAAGTAGCACATGGTAGCGCATATGGCAGCGCACAGGTTAGCGCATATGTTAGTGCATAGGATAGCGTATAGGATAACGCATATAATAAAGCACAGGATAGCGAATAGGATAGCGCATATGATAGTGTATAGGAGCAATAGGGTAGCGCATAGGGTTTCCATGAAAAGGACAGCTCATAGGATTGGGCATTAGATAGCATATAGGATAGGGCATAGGATAGCACATAAGTTAGCACAATGGATAGCGCATTGGAAAGCGCATAGGATAGCGCATAGGACAACGCATAGGGTAACACATAGGATAGCGCAGAGGATAGCGCATATGATAGGGCATAGTGTAGTGCAAGCATTGCACACTGTAGTATTGGGGAGCCACAAGTTAATGAATAGGTTACTGATAGGATAGCGCATAGGATAGCGCATAAGATATACACAGGATAGCACAGGGTAGCCATGGTTAGTGCATAGTGTAGAGCACAGCCCTTTTGCACATGGTAGCGCACAGGAGTACCCAAAGGGTAGTGCATAGGTTACTCATAGGATAGCGCATAGGATAGCCGAGTATATCGCATAGGGTAGCGCGTTGGTGCGGGTAGGGTGTGCTTCGTGTATCTTTTGTGTAGGCAGGGTAGCGCATGGATAGAGAATAGGGGTATCATAGGATAGTGTATAGGGCAGCGCATATGGGAGCGCTTGGTAGCGCATGGTAGCGCATCGGGTACGCATCGGGTAGCGCATAGGATAGCGTATAGGATAGGGCGAGGGTAGCGCATAGTGTAGCGCATTGGATAGCCCTAGGATAGTGCATAGGATTGCGCATAGGATACCGCATAGTGTAGTGCACAGCGTTGCACATAGGTTAGTTCATAGGATAGCGCATAGAATAGCTCATAAGATAGCGCATAAATAGCGCTAGTGTAGTGCATAGCGTTGCGCACATGTTTACCCCAGGTAGGCATAGGTTACTGCATGGATGCACTTAGTACGCATCGGAAGCGCATAAGATAGTGCATAAATTGCTAAAACGGTAGCGCATAGGGTAGCACATTTTTAGGGCATAGAATAGCCCTAGGATGGCGCATTGGCAGGGGCATATATAGCACAAATGATAAACGCATTGAATGGCGAAGAGGGCAGAGCATTATAAATCACACAGGATAGCACACATGGTAGCGCACAGGATAGCGCATAGAGTAGGGATGGAAGGCAATACCATTGGATAGCGCATAGGGTAGCGCATATGGTAGCGCATAGGGTAGCATATAGGATAGCGCATAGAATTACGCACAGAGTAGCACACATGGTACCGCACTGCAAAAACGCATAGGTTATTGCATAGGATATTGCATAGGATATGGCATACGATAGTTCCTATGATTGTGCATAGGTTAGCGCATAGCGTATTGCATAGAGTAGCGTATTCAGTAGCGGGTAGGGTAGCGCTTCGTGTATTGTTTAGGGTAGCGCTTAGAATAGCGCATAGGATAGCTCATATGATTGGGCATGGAATGGCGTATAGGATAGAGCATAGGATAGTGCATAGGATAGCGCATTGGATGAGGCAATAGGTATCGCATAGGATACAACACATGGTAGCGCACAGGATAGCGCACAGGGTAGCACATATGCTAGTGCATAGGATAGCGCATAGGATAGCGCATAGGTTAGCACAGAGGATAGCATATAGGGTATCACAGAGGATAGCGCATAGAGTAGCTGGTAGCTGTTGGGTAGCTGGTAGGTTTGTGCTTCGGATATCTTTTTAGGTAGCGCTTAGTGTAACGCATAGGATAGCTCATAGTTTAGACCACATGGTGGCGCATAGG